>OU343223.1:159351406-159583977 GCA_910596185.1 Chrysanthemum makinoi | reverse complement strand
AGGAAGAGCTTGATGAGTTGGTGTTGGTGGAGCATAGGTAAAATGACGTTGTTGTTGATCAAAAGCATGGTTTGACTTGGGATAAGGGGTAGGATATCCATGTGCCATAAGTGCAATCGAGTCAGCAGTAGGTGGTGGTGGTAAACCATGTGTACCACAAGCTTCCTTGACTTTAATAAACTCATACTGATGATGTTTCAGATAATCGTATAGTAATCCATGCTTAACACCATGAAGATCCTCGACTTGTCAAACAAAAGTTACTTAGTTGTGCCAATCGGGTCCTAAGGAGTTCAGAAACTTTGTGTTGATTGCAATTGTAGGCAGATAAATCATGTTTCTTTCCAAATCATTGACAACATTTGTGAAGCGATGATAGTATGATTCTAGTGATTCCCTAGGTTCAATGGTAAACACATCAAAGTTTTGATGCATTTTAGACCCCATGTCATTCTTGTTAAGTTCAGTGCCTTCCATTAAGAGATGTACATGTTCCCATATAGCTTTAGCTATTTTTTGTGTATCAATACTTTTGTAGATCGGAGTTGGAATTCCAAGTAGTATTTGTTGCATAGAAATCGCATTAGATTCTAGATGAAGTAGTTGTTCAGGTGTTAAACGACTGAGTGGAATAATTGTTACAGTTTCAGGTCTTGGTGGAGCAGCTGTTGGGTCTCCTGGAATAGTTTCAGTTAGCATCTGAAAAGGGTCCTTCTAGTATCACCTTTTTAAGATACTTACCATGAGGTTTCTTGAGCTCCATGTACCTTAGGAATCTACTTGCCCATTGCACATATTTTTCGGTTGTAAGCATTGGAGAACGAGTATCCGAACCAGTTTCATGAATGGATTGTTAACTTGTGACAGCTCGCACATTTGACAAAACCAATGTTGTTGTTGAGGGAATTGTTGAACAATTGGTACTTACTGAGGAGCTTGTTGTGTGGGTTGTTGAGGAGGGAAGTGTTGTGGTTGATAAGGATAATAGGGGTAATGAGGATAATACGAATATGGTGGTTGAAACATGTTTGTTGTTGATGAATGATGTGGATATTTAAATATAATTAAGGTTGGTGTTGTTTAGGATTAGGTAGATTAGAAGTTTTGGTAAAAAATTCCTAAGTAGAAGAGGTAATTGTCCTTACTCACAGAATCCTTAGTAGTAAAATCCTTACTCGCAGAACCTTACAAGCAGAATCCTTACTCGCAAAACTTTTCTTGCAGAAATCCTTACTCGCAGAAACCTTACTCACAAGAAAAAAAAATCCGACTTGCAGAATTTTCGTACTTAAAGAAATTTTAAACTTGAAATTATGCTTTCCTAACTCACAAGATGTTTCAGAATTTTCTTACTCGCAAAAAAATTATTACTCGCAAGCTTACTCGCAATAAGTTCCTTACTCGCAAACTTAAACTTCAAGAAATATAGATAACCATTTCTAGAAAGGATTATAAGAGATAAATTCTGATTTCCTAACTCGGAAAGTAATTCAGAACTTAAAGAATAATAGTTACTCGCATAATGTAACACTCCCAAATCTCGGTACAGCGGAAGACTTAATCAAGTTTTCGGGGTGTTACATGGATTGGTATCTCACACAAGTATAGCAAACAAGATAGTTATTTTATCAATCAAAAACCAATCTCAAATTTAATTATCCAATACAATCATCCCAAAATAGTTAAATGTAAGGCCCAACATAATTTTATAAAATAGGTTGTGGAAAACTAGAAGGGGGGGTTGAATAGTTTTACCAATTAAAACTTCTTTTTAATCTATTTAGATAGACTTATGTCAATCTATTTGGATGTGTGTGTTGGATGTTGATAAACAAGCATGTAGAGGTAAGTAATGAAAAGATAAGAGTAAGAAGCACAAAACCACAACGCAAGCATTTATAGTGGTTCGGCTACAAGGTCACCTTCCTTGCCCTACTCCACTCCCCGAGTCACCTACTCGAGAGTTCGTAATCACTACACCAATCTCCTTATGGCGGAGAAGCCTTCACAACGTCGCCTACTCTTTTTCCGGTACTAGGCTAACCACCGGGTTCTTTCACTCCAAGGTGAACCACACCTACACAACGTCGCCTACCCTTTATAAGGTACTAGGCTAAGTACCTAGTTCTTTCACACCTTAGGTGAACTACACCTTCACAACATCGCCTACCCTTTGTTAGGTACTAGGCTAAGTACCTAGTTCCATTGCAATGGAGGAACTACTACCACACTACACCAACGGCTAATCCCAAAGGAGATCTACTCCTTTACAACATCAACAAGGATATCAATATCCTTGGATCTAATACTAGTCTATCTTGTACATCGAAACACACCAAATCGAATGTACATCTAAGGCACCTTTCACTAATGCCTTTGACTAGATCTACAAGACACCTTTCACTAATGTCTTGTGTCTTCACTTCTAAGCATCTTTCACTAATGCTTCTTTGTCTTGACTTCTAAGCACCTTTCACTAATGCTTCTTTGTCTTGACTTCTAAGCACCTACCACAAGTGCTTTATCCTATAGACGATAGATACCCTTCACTAATATCTTCGTCTTAACTCTTGAGACATCTTTCACTAATGTCTTCAACACTACACTTCTTTGAAGAAAGGAAGGAATCATCAACAAGAAGACTTCAATAGCCTTGATGATGAGGAAGCATGGCAACTCATGGACTTGAGCTTGCTCGACTTGAAAGGTGGTGATCTTGCCTTTAAGAGGAACCTAAAAGATCACATAAAAACAAAACTACAAACATAGATCTCTTGGATCTAAGGTTAGTGAGATTTAACTCAGGGGAGAAAGTATATTGGAAAGGGGTGAGAAATAATGAAGAAATGGCTCACTATTTATAGAGGAAAAATCCTACTGTTCCCCGGATCCCACGGATCCCTACCACAAGGGATCCGGCTAGCACAAAGCTAGGGATCCGTGGTCCGCTCCTCTTTGCCCATGGGTATTTTTGGTTATGGGTCATGGGTCATGGGTTATGGGTTGATCCATGGTTTTCTTTCTAGATACAATGAACTTGGTTAATTGGTATATATAAAACCATGGGTTGTGGGTCAAAACCATTTGCTAGTATTTACCCATTTAGTATATATTTGTATTTACTCATTTTAGCATATACTTAGTTTTTACCCATTTTAGCATACTTATTTTAAGTATATGTTTAACCCAATATGTAAACACTAGTTGTTGTACATATGTATCTAAATCATAAAATCACTTATACTTGTTTTAGTGTTTTATGTGAAAGCGTAAGTGTGTTAGAAAACTATTAGTCCAAACCATTTACTTATTTTATTTGTTTCTTAAAATGATTTTACTTTTGTTATCGACAAAACAATAGAGGATCGTAGAATATAAATAAAAGTTTTTACGGCTTATTTGTATTAACAATCTCCCCCTTTTTGTTGATGACAAAACATAAAATTATTTTAAGGAAAAGCTAAAATTCGTAAAAGTTTGAATTTGTAGTTTTTACTTTCTTCTCCCACTTTTTGTCGAAACAAAAAGTGTTTGAAGGAAGGCAACACATTGTTTTTTAAGAAAAACATGTGAAAGAATTAAAAGTAAAAAGAGATAGAGAACAAATAACGGGAAAGGATCTCGTCTTTACTCCCCCTTGACGAGTTCATCCCTATGTAAAGGCGTCAAGTAAATGATACTAATCTAGTTTGTTTGCAAATAAGTTTGCAAAAGATATCGTCTATGAGACGAATGTGCTCCCCCTTGATGATTGCAATTTTTGCAAAGGGATGTCACGAAATGTAAACCTAGTATTGCAAGTAATTTGCAATGTATTGCTTTGACATAAAACTCCCCCTAGCTTTATGATGTCAAAGTCTTCATATGTAAATTGAATAACTACAAAACAAAGGTTAGAAATCAAGTATAATTCACAACTTCCTGCAAATGTGATTCAATTTAGTAGAAAGAAAGCTTTCTGTCTCACGGATCCCGCGGTTCCCTCCTAGTAGGGATCCATCTAGGCAATTCTGAGGGATCCGTTTTAGCTGTTAAATTTCAGCAAAGGTGATATAACAAGTAATGTTATCACAAAAATGAGATATGAATAGAAGCTAATCATATTCTCAGAAAAATAGCAAGTAGCATGTAATTCCATTTAATAAAACTAGAGTAATTATATGATACACATGACTCTAAAAACTAAGAAAATAAGAAAATACATTACTAAGAATTTCTAAACCAACTATCGCTTGATGCTAGGACACCACTAAAAATCTTTTAGCTCAAGTTTTGTTTAGGTTTGATCTCGTCGAAACGTTCGAGGAGATGATAGAACATGAAACATTGGTCTTCTCGTACTTCATGTATCAAACTTTCAACATGTTGAAAATGATGGCAATCTTTGTCATGCCTAGGTAGTGGTGGTGGAAGAAATGAGATGGTTTGATGCGAAGGATCAAGTGAAGTGGCTTGTGGAGCTTCAAACGATGGAGGGATTGGTGGAGGTGCATTTAAGAATGACTCAACCAAGAAGGATGTTGGTGGTAGAGAAGTGTCAACTTCCATATGGTCGGGTGGTTGACTTTGATGATTTGTCATAATCCAAATGGGATTATATGATGAAAACGCCGAGAAGGAAGCCGGGGCAAGTGTTGACTCAACACCTTGATTTTGAACCATTATTCCTCCTAATGAGGATAATGTTGTCGGCGGATGAGACGGCCTAGGAGGCAAGTCCTCTAAATTGTAGAGGTGTGGTGATGATAGTAGGGATGTAAATGAAATAGCTCTAGGAACCAATGGTGATGGTTTGGTGGAGATGATATTGTTTGGCCTAGGAGGTATGGTGGTGTTTGACATAGGTAGTTTTGTGGGTACTATCCTTTAAGGAATTGGTTTAATTGGATGATGAAGAATTCTATCATTTGTTGGTTTGATGGGAGATGATTCGGTTGAAGAAATTTCGTGTATAACACGAGCTCTTTTAATGGGTGGTTCTTTGGTGGATAAGTTACTACTTGGGGTTTTCCTCATGATGAGATGATTTCAAGAGTTTGAAAAAGCTGAAAGTTAGGATGAGAGTGATGACTATGGAGGTCCTAACAAGGTGGTTTATAAACTAAGAGATTTGGAAAGTGCATTTAAGCTTTAAGCCACTAGGATTCATTGGAATGTGATGATTGACATGCACACGAGTCAACTTCAGAGGTTGCTCTGATCTAGGAACTCATTTAAGATGAGATGGAGTGTTTGATTTAGGAAGATGAGTTGAAATGATTGTTTTAGCAAGATTTGACCTATACTGTCATACGGATCCCACGGTTCCCTCCTCAGAGGGATCCGTCTAGGCTAATCCTAGGATCCGTCTCTCCAGCCTATGAAAGAGTGGAATGATGTTTCTAAGATCTAAGACCTATATCATCTTGAGTGTTTCAGTCCTCCTAAGTGTTTTAAATGAAGGATGCTTGAGTACTTGAAGGTAATGAGTGATGTAGCTAATGATTGTCATTTATGGAAGGATTTGGAACTTTCAAGAGTACCAATGGATAAGCAAGGATGACACTAAAGATTTAGAGTGTCAATTGAAGCTAAATGATCCTAGAGATCAGGTTGTGTCTTAGGATAGTGTATTGGAAAATATCCAAGAAGCTTTGAGATGAGAAAACTAGATTTTGATCAACTTTGATCAACTTGGAGGTGAGGATGATTTATGATCAACTTTGCCATAATTGAAAGATTTCTAAGACTAGATGTGAGGGATCAAGTAGAAAATGAGGTGTGAGTTTAAGAGCGGAAGGGTAATGGATTAAAACGAAATGGTAGATCTACAAGCGTTTCTAGAGTGTGACCTCGATGAGTTATGTATGAATGGGAAAGATTAACCTATCTTGATAAGGACTTAATTTGCCTTAATACACTATGTTTAGCTTAGTGTGAGGTGTTCTAAGAATGTGTTTGAAATACAATGCTTGTAATTGCATTTTCTGTTCGCCGGATCCCACGGTTCCCTAAGAGTAGGGATCCGTCTAGTGTAATCTTTGGGATCCGCCCATCTGCTTAGCAGGACCTTTACTAAAGGTATGCAATGATCTTGAAAATGCATTATATCCCAAGGATAGTCTAAAAAGAGTTTTAAGATATCAAATGTAAGATGTCTTATTTCATGAAAGAAATTAGATTACATTGATAAAGCACGAGTACAAGAGAATTGATCCTATTTTAGAATACTACTAGTTTCCTTGAGTGTTTTCGCTAGGAGGATCATTATGTGATTGATGAGTGTTGGTGGAGTCAAGAATGAAGAAAGTCTTCATGAGGGATATGTTTAGTGGTTCCATCATCTTGTTCACAAGTACGTACAACGGACTTTGAAATTGAGGATGGAAGTGCATAACATTATCATAGAGGCGTGTCAAGAACATTCCATAAGGGATGAGTTTATTCTTAGAGCCTTGAAGATTTGCAATTCGCCTTGCGAAGAAGTAGGCGAGATTGTATGGTTGTTGTGTTAGCAAACAGTACAACATCTGAGCACAACAAGCGGGAAAGATTTCTCGATTTCCCCTAAGACTCCAAACATTTTCACGTAGGATGAGTGCAAGAGGCTTGTACTCTTCTCGAATATCCCTTGTAAAGATAATGTTTGGATCGGAGTAATATGGTCGATGTTTGCATATTATGCGATTTAAATCTTCCGGAGAGGTATGTGTGAACAATATGGACTATTTTCTTCACGAAAGTTGAAGAGAGAATCAAGAGACCAATCTTCGGTGAAGGCACATTGTCCATGATTTGGAATCCGGAGGATGTGAGCAAAATGCCCAAGGGTTAGAGTGAACTTTTGGTTTTTGATATAAAATCAAAGAGATAGAGAGCGATCCTCGTTACGAACGAGTTCGACTTGACGGAAGAATTCCATTATGAACCTTGGACATATCTTCTCGTTGATTTCAAGAAGGCATTCTAGTCCTATGGCTCGAAAGGAGGTATTGATACCTTCTTCGAATTGTAGAGAGGTGTTTACAATACGTCCTTCATGGAAGTGACGGTTTTCGAGATTATTGAACCCACGGACATGATTGCCAGTTGTGTTGGGTTCGAGAGAGATGTTCGGAGTGTAGACGCTAGTGAGTGAAAAATCAAACTCATATTCATGCGTCATAGTTGAACCTATAGAAATGACAAGTTGATAAAAGGAGATGTTTGTGGTCAACTTATGATAATCTAATGTTTTACTAGATTTTTATTAACAATGGTTTTAACAAGAAATACACTTAACTCACTTATGGTTTTGACATTCAAGTAGAGTATTACTCTTAGAAGAAAAGAGGTTTATGATTTGCATGAAAAACTGTTTTCCAAGAGGGACGGATCCCACGGTCCTTTTCAAAAGGGATCCGGCTAGTATAACTTCCGGGATCCGTGGATCTGTAGTAACAAAAACAGATTTTATAAAAACATAGATTTTACAGTTTTTATACCACGAAAATATGTTTTATCCTACATTTTCCTTTAGCATGCATACATGACTTCTAATGTATCACGAAAGAAATATAAAACATATAAATCAAAATAAGTAACAAACACATTATGATAAAAGTAACCTAGATAAACTAGATTATTAATAGTATTGCATTTCAATACTAAGGATGATACAAAGGATTGGGTATATGACCCCAATATAGATTAACAACACAAAGTAAATGTCTCCGTATGTGAACTTCATCATAGGGAACACAAGTGCGATGAGTGTTATGGCGATGAGCACGAGTGCGATGTAAACCATGCTGATGACGGATCTTCTTGGTTTCGGTTGAGATGGAATGAGGAGGAAGATGAAGTTTTAAGTGAGAGGAAATTTTTGAAATTGGATGATTTGAAAAAGGTGAGGATTTGATAGATAGGTCGACGATGGGAGTTTTTATAGGGAAGGAGGAATTTTTGAAATTCGTGTTATGTTTTATTATTGGATTAAAAAGAAATAAAACATAAGTTTAATATACTATGACTATAGACGAGAAATATAGCACGTATGTGAGAAAAAAGGCTTCCTAACGAAGCTTCATGTAAACCATGTAATTTGCACAAAAGATAATCATATAAATACCTAAAAAGGTATACTTAATTATCAAGCAAAGTAAAAGAAAGTCATACCTTTAGCGACTTAGGAATGTCTTTACAAATGACACAAAGAAATGTCACTTAGACTATTCCCGCTCCTTTGCGTTTAAGATACCTTCTTAAGAAAGTTATTCTTGTTACCAAGCGACTCCTAAAGCTTGGTGGGTATGAGCTTTGACTAATCAACATGACAAAGAAGATTAGTGCATTTAAATGAAAAGAAAAAAATGTTGTTATCAACTCAACATCCAAACATATAGTTTTGAAATACATGGTGTTTGCTTTTATGAAAAACCTTCTTTGTAGTTTTCAATTAACCATGGATCGTATCAAGTTTTTAAAGTACAATATACTTCAAGGAACTTGGTAACGAAGCTCTGATGCCAATTGTGGAAAACTAGAAGGGGGGGTTGAATAGTTTTACCAATTAAAACTTCTTTTAATCTATTTAGATAGACTTATGTCAATCTATTTGGATGTGTGTGTTGGATGTTGATAAACAAGCATGTAGAGGTAAGTAATGAAAAGATAAGAGTAAGAAGCACAAAACCACAACGCAAGTATTTATAGTGGTTCGGCTACAAGGTCACCTTCCTTGCCCTACTCCACTCCCCGAGTCACCTACTCGAGAGTTCGTAATCACTACACCAATCTCCTTATGGCGGAGAAGCCTTCACAACGTCGCCTACTCTTTTTCCGGTACTAGGCTAACCACCGGGTTCTTTCACTCCAAGGTAAACCACACCTATACAACGTCGCCTATCCTTTATAAGGTACTAGGCTAAGTACCTAGTTCTTTCACACCTTAGGTGAACTACACCTTCACAACGTCGCCTACCCTTTATTAGGTACTAGGCTAAGCACCTAGTTCCATTGCAATGGAGGAACTACTACCAACTACACCAACGACTAATCCCAAAGGAGATCTACTCCTTTACAGCATCAACAAGGATATCAATATCCTTGGATCTAATACTAGTCTATCTTGTACATCGAAACACACCAAATCGAATGTACATCTAAGGCACCTTTCACTAATGCCTTTGACTAGATCTACAAGACACCTTTCACTAATGTCTTGTGTCTTCACTTCTAAGCATCTTTCACTAATGCTTCTTTGTCTTGACTTCTAAGCACCTTTCACTAATGCTTCTTTGTCTTGACTTCTAAGCACCTACCACAAGTGCTTTATCCTATAGACGATAGATACCCTTCACTAATATCTTCGTCTTGACTCTTGAGACATCTTTCACTAATGTCTTCAACACTACACTTCTTTGAAGAAAGAAAGGAATCATCAACAAGAAGACTTCAATAGCCTTGATGATGAGGAAGCATGGCAACTCATGGACTTGAGCTTGCTCGACTTCAAAGGTGGTGATCTTGCCTTTAAGAGGAACCTAAAAGATCACACAAAAACAAAACTACAAACATAGATCTCTTGGATCTAAGGTTAGTGAGATTTAACTCGGGGGAGAAAGTATATTGGAAAGGGGTAAGAAATAATGAAGAAATGGCTCACTATTTATAGAGGAAAAATCCCTGTTCCCGGATCCCACGGATCCCTACCACAAGGGATCCGCTAGCACAAAGCTAGGGATCCGTGGTCCGCTCCTCTTTGCCCATGGGTATTTATGGTTATGGGTCATGGGTCATGGGTCATGGGTTATGGGTTGATCCATGGTTTTCTTTCTAGATACAATGAACTTGGTTAAGTGGTATATATAAAACCATGGGTTGTGGGTCAAAACCATTTGCTAGTATTTACCCATTTAGTATATACTTGTATTTACTCATTTTAGCATATACTTAGTTTTTACCCATTTTAGTATACTTATTTTAAGTATATGTTTAACCCAATATGTAAACACTAGTTGTTGTACATATGTATCTAAATCATAAAATCACTTATACTTGTTTTAGTGTTTTATGTGAAAGCGTAAGTGTGTTAGAAAACTATTAGTCCAAACCATTTACTTATTTTATTTGTTTCTTTAAAATGATTTTACTTTTGTTATCGACAAAACAATAAAGGATCGTAGAATATAAATAAACGTTTTTACGGCTTATTTGTATTAACATAGGTCCCCATAATATTATCAGAGTTTTAAATATGATCCTTCAACCATGCCTCCTTGCCAAGCTTCCAAAGAATAAGCACTCCAAACATCACTTAAATACTTGAGAAAAACATGCTAAAAGGTCAGCTAACGCTGGTGAGTTCATAGGTTTAAATTCTAGTTTAAAAAATAGTCTACCTGTAGGAGTTTATTTGCTATGCGAGACTTAAGATAGATACACATCATCACACCAATTACAAACCAATCACATACCAATATCAAAATCAACAATACCATCAATATCATATTCGACGTCATAGTAGGGCCCTGTTTACACTAGCTAGCGCAGTCGTAGGAAAGTCTAGAACGATTGCTACCCTGGACTAAGTCGAGGTAGAAGTCTATAATTAGCTAGGCAAGTACTATAGCAATTATGATTGCTACCCTAGACTAAGGTAATAACTACCACATATCTATCTAAACAATCAAGCACATAAGCAAATCTAAATAGTTTAAAAGGTCCAAAAGAGTAGCATGATTTCTCACCCCAAATTAGTATAAAAACATAGATAAAAGTGGGGCTATGAAACTCACCTCAAGCAAGCAACGCACAAACAAACACTAGCAAGAAGATAATAGCTAACACGGCTCAGCAACTACTGACTCGGCACAACCTATTAATATAAACCAATTTTAATATATATTTCCCAAAATCAACATTATCTATCCCAATGTATTCCTTTTCCTTATCTCCAAAAATGTCTTGTTTCACCGTTTAGTCCTAGCGTTTGGAATCGTCGTGTGTGTGTATCGACTCAACATGATATCATGAATGTACTCAAACAACCATAATGCGACTCAATGCAACACAATGAGATGTCTAAGCGATAAGCTCCATAGTCCAATAAGTTTCGGAATAAATAGTAGACCTTATTGAATTCGTCAACTCGATAAACTCAATAATTTATTCGTGTCGCTTATTATCCCATAAACCAGTCGCATCCTAATGAGTCATAAGGATAATTCACCCATTAATAGCGTTATCCTATGTACCTAGCGGGCTCTTATTAGATTCGTCAACCTAATAAGTCCGCTATCCACGTGGATCGACGCAATTAATGTTAGGTCATCCGTAACCCATGCACACAACGGAAATAGAATTAAATACTTGAAATTGGTATTAAATGCTTATAAATGGCACATTTTGATAAACGTGCACTCGAAACATTAAATACTTTTTAATTAGAAAACCTTTCCATTTTAAGTTGTTAATTCCCATTTAAAATAGTGAATAACAAGACAAGTCTTGTTATCGGTGGTTTTAGTATAAAAACCATTTATTATTTATGTTTCACCATTTATTAATCATGTTTATATATATATATATATATATATATATATATATATATATATATATATATATATATATATATATATATATATATATATATATATATATATATATATATAGTCAAATTCAATATAAGTCTTAAATCGTTATTTGTTTCGAGTCTACAAGCACGAGTCATGACGTCTCGGATTTTAATCAATCTATAGTCCAATATATACTAAAGTCCATGTTACGGCGTTGTCAGGGTCAACTATGACTAAAAAGTCAAAGTAACACCGACGTTGCACAAAGTTGACAATTTATATTATAAGTCCAAGTAAATAATCACAATAGCGCAACTCAATCTCAAATCAACCCATATCAATCTCGCCATCCAAACAAACTACCAAATATACCCGTAACCAATGTTATGACCCTAATGGTCATGACACGGTCCCGTTTAAGTCCACGTGAACCAAACAAGCTCTAGAAGCTTTTCGGCTCCACGCGTCTCGTCCAAACACCAACAACAACAACCAACAAGATACCACAACAACCCAACCCGGACCCTTGGTCCTTAAGGTTCATGTACGCTATTCCTATGAAACCCTAAAAAATACTCTCTCTAGGTGGCGATTTCCCCTACCCTTTTTCTAATCGTTTTTTTTCATCTTTTTTGGCCTACAACCTTTGATTCTTGCATCGAATTGATAAACCTAGTGTTTAAACATTGCGTTTTACACTTGTTTACTCAATTCCTTGCTTGTGTTTTAGGTTTTTTGGGTCCGATTTGGTGTAATTCGTTTTTTAGGGTTTTCAGCCACTTTTTATTTGCTTAATCGATCCTCTATTGTCTATTATTGTTAAAGTCGGTTTATTGTCGACTTATAATTATATAAGGTCGATTATTATTAACTCGGGTTATCTGTTTGATGCGAGCATGGGTGCCGGTTAGGAGCTGATTTTGCGATTGAAAACCCTAACTTTTTAGTTAGGGTTTCTAATTATTTGTAAGCTGCGATTGTTTGATTTCTGTTTGTGTGGTGTGGTATTCGATTGGTTGTGGGGTTTCGAGAGATGGAGAAGGGTTTTTTGGATAAAGATTGTTCGACGAAAGCTGCTACTTCAGCCACCAACTTGGCCGGTCAAGTTGGTTCTAACATGGATGCGAATCCGTATGCAAGGGTTGATATTAAGGCATTGGAGGATAGGTTTATACGGCTAAAAGGTGAATCTGGAACTCAGGTTGGTACTGAGTTCCCTATATTGCGTAAAGCTGCTAGGGTTTCTCAAAATACTAGCAATCTTGAGGGTAATATGGATAAGGATAATCCTTTTGTTTCGGTTTAGAGCACGTCCACTGATGTTGGTCATGATGTTGCTTCGAAGAAGAGTTATTTTAATGCAACTATGATGGGTAATGCTACTACTTCTGGTCCATCTAATATTACTAGTCGTAGTGCTACGAGTTTGGGTGGATTGATATGCATCGGTCCTAATTTTGGTTCAAAGGAGGGTATGGAGAATAATTCTAATTCTGGCCTGAACGTGATTGGTAGTGATAACTATGAAGTGAAGTCGTTTGCTAATGTGTTAAACCCTGAACGTGTCTCTAGGAAGGTTAATTTTAGACCATTGGTGAATGAGAAGTGCATTGAGAATCATGATACTGTGCTTCCAAAGGTCGCTATGGAGGTGTATACAACCGCTATGAAAATACTCTTGTTGGCTTCTTTGTTGGCAAGAATGTTGCATTTCCTTTGGTTAAGAACTACGTCTGCAACACGTGGGGTAAGTTTGGTTTTCAGAAACTTATGAAGAATGATGATGGTGTTTTCCTTTTTAAATTTGATTCTAAAGAGGGTGTTGAGAATGTTCTTCAACGGGGCCCTTGGACTATTCGTAATTCTCCTCTTATTCTCACTATATGGACTCCTGATGTGCTATTGTCTAAAAGTGAGGTTACTAGAGTTCCCGTTTGGATTAAATTGCATAATGTGCCATTACTTGCATGTTCGGAAGATGGGCTGAGCTTAATTGCTACTCAAGTGGGTAAGCCGATTATGTTAGATGCTTTTACTAGTTCCATGTGTGTTGATTCATGGGGTCGCATCAGTTTTGCACGTGCTCTTGTGGAATTATCATCCGAGTCTGAGCTAAAACATGTTGTGACTATGGCAATTCCTAATAAGGATGATAGTGGGTTTACAACGGCAAGTATCAAGGTGGAATATGAATGGAAGCCACCACATTGTGTGGAATGTAAAGTGTTTGGGCATGTTACTGATTGTTGCCCTAAGTGTATTAAGGAGCATAATGATGTCCATCCCACCTCGAATGTTGAAGAACATGATGATGGTTTTAAGGTGGTGCAGAATCGGAAAGCCAAACCTAAAGGTACAAAGTTGAATGGTGGTATTAATATGGGTAAGGGTCCTAGATTTGCACCTAGGAAGCAGGTATATGTTGCAAAGACGAAGACACCGGCACCTGCTAGTGGTAATGCTAAAGATACACCAATTACTACGTCTAACTCTTTTGGGACTCTTGAGGTGGAAGATGACTCGGGCATCCCAAGTAATGTGGGTGATTCTACTACTGATAAAGTGAAGACTGGGAAGTCTTCTGGTACTACCAAGGAAGCAGGTATTGATGGTTATCGGGGGAAGGACTCTCGTATTGATATTGGTGAGGCGTCTAAGCCTCCGGAGACTGGGACTTCTTCTGCTGCCAAAGTAAGTAATCCGTTTTCTAAAGTTGGAAATGTGACATGTTCTGACAGTGAAGATGAGGTTTTGGAAACTGATAACCCTATGGCGCCATATTTGGCTTCGGGGGTGGTGGGGTTTTGATCTTGAAGATTTCGAGGATTATGTCGATCAAGTCTACGATCTACCGAGGCACTTGGAGGATATGTGTGACATGTATGATGTTAGTCTCTTAGGTCGTGGTAGGAAGTAAAATTGGTTGTTTGGTAGTTCATAAGATTGGCATGTCTTTCGTATGTTATTTACTTGGTTAAGTGCACTTTTAGTGTGTGTTTGTTGCCCATGTAACAGGCCGAGGTGAGAGATTCACTCTCATCCATTGTACTTAACTTTTTTGGTTATTATATTTACCAGGGTGCAGGATTACTCCCCTTTACCCAAAAAAAAAAAGGGTCATGTACGCCACACCCATGACCCAAACGTGGGTCTAGTGGCTCGTACACCTCATCCAACCCATCCAAACACTCCCAAATGGCTTCTACAACAACCAAACACAATCAATCAACCTCCAAACAAAATCCAATCATCAAACCCATTAACTAATCTAAACCCATCTCATGAAACAATAATAAAAATGCAAAAACACAATAAAATGATACAACGCACGATACCAAATCACTAGCTACATGTTTTATTAGTTATAAATTAGTTTAGACCCAAGTTTCACCCAATACCCAAGTAGGTCGAGCCATGTACGAGCCCTAGGGAGCTCATACGTGACTCTTCATGGCTCAAACGAGCTTGACTCATGTTCCTTTTACCTTTTCTAAACTCGATCTACAAGATTACTTGAAAACCCTAGAATCACGAATAGTTTTTGCAAGATATGGAGGTGTTAATGAAAGCTTCTACAGGCGTGCCATATATGGATGGAAAGAGGAAATAAAGATCTATCTATTAGTGGTGGAGGTGAGTGGTCACTCGCCGAAAAATGGCCGAAGATGGTCGGAATAATGGGCAGCGATGGTGGGTATTTTTAGGGTTAGGGTTTTATTTTTGGGGAGAGAGAGAGTGTAGAGAGAGAAAGTAGTGTTGTGTGTGTTTTTAATGAAAGAATGAAAGTGGAAAAATGAGGGTAGGAGGGGACTTATATACTTGGACAATAGGGACTAAGAAGAAATTAATTTTGGAAGGGGGCGCCGGCCATGGGATATTTGGGGGGCCAAAGTCGTGATTTTTCATAAACTATCTCGTTTACCCATTCCCAAGCTCATATATTGTCCTACAAGTGTCCCACGACGTTCCTTCGACTTTCTATCATTTTTATTTATGTTTTTCCACGAGTTTTGACTATTTATTTGTCAAGTTTCAAGTTACGGTTTAAAAGTTACGTTATTTCTTGTTTTAGGATTTTATAGTGCCGAATCGCGTAGTGCCTAACAAAAAGAGTTAAAACTCACATGACAACTCATATGATAATAAAATAAATCATAAAAGCCAATAAACGATATAAAATCGAGTCATGGTTGATAAAAATAGTTATAAAGGCAAAAACTCGATTTAGTCTAACGTAATGCGGTTACCTAAAATAGACTCCCTAATTGCCAGTTGTCACAACCTCCCAGCCTCAGAAGAAACCCGTCCCGGGTTTCACTCCAAGTTTCTTGGTGTCATGAAGAGTTTAGGGTACTTCCAACGGAATACATCCTCACGTTCCCAAAATGAACTCCGGTCCATGTCGGGAGTTCCAACGAACTTTGATAATCGGAATACGGCTATGCTTCAGCCGTTTAACCTCACGATCCATGATCTCTATCGGTTCCTCAGCGAATTCAATTTTTCATCTATACGGATATCTCTTAAAGGCACAACTATGTTTTCCTCCGAAATACATTTCTTAAGATTACTAACATGAAAGACATTGTGTACACTGCTCAATTCCGAAGGTAGCTCAAGACGATAAGCTACTGATCCGATTCTTTCCAGGATTGGAAAGGGACCAATATATCGGGGATTGAGTTTTCCACGCTTGCCAAAACGAATCACTCCTTTCCAAGGAGAGACCTTTAACATAACACGATCTCCAACCTGAAACTCTAAGGGTTTACGTCTCCTATCGGCATAACTCTTTTGTCTATCTCGAGCGGTTTGTAAACGATTACGGATCTGAACTATCTTCTCAGTGGTTTCTAGGACAAGTTCAGGACCGGTAAGCTGACTCTCGCCAACTTTAGTAAGCTGACTCTCGCCAACTTCAGCCTAACAAACAGGTGAACGACATTTTTAGCCATATAATGCCTCAAATGGAGCGGCCTTAATGTTAGAATGATAGCTATTGTTGTAGGAGAATTCGGCCAAAAGGAGATGTCTCTCCCAGCCTTTGCTGAAATCGATGACACAGGCTCTAAGCATATCCTTTAAGGTCTGAATGGTTCTTTCGCCCTGACCGTCGGTTTGAGGATGATAAGCAATGCTCATATCCAGGTTTGTTCCTAGGGCTGACTGTAAGGATCTCCAAAAGAGGGATGTAAAACGGCTATCTCGGTCGGAAATGATAGATATCGGTACTCCATGACGCGATACTATCTCCATGATATACAGCCGAGCGAGCTTGTCGAGTGATACATACATGGAAAAAGAAGCACCAAACGATGATGGGTTGGTGCTGAAAATTGGATTCGAAGGTTGTTTAGGCTCAATAGCCCATGGAGTGTGCATGGTAACTTTGATGGATTAAGGTTGCATGGTGGACGTGAGTTTGCATGGGTCTTTTGGCATTTCTCTAGTTTTGTTTGTTTTAAGTATTGTCTTGATTACTATTAAAAGTATTATGTTATTAATGTGGCTTTTGGAATATTGTAACCCATGGATTTGTAAAGGCTTTATATAGCCGTTTTTGGTGAATGAATGGACATGAAGAAATTTGACAACTCTCTTGAATTATTGCTATAATTCTTGCCACTTTTGGGACGTGTTCCTGATTTTGGTTTGATTCAAATCAATAGGTCTTGATTCGCAATCTGTTAACAAATTATAGGTCTAATTTGTTAACACATCTATCATTGTTTGTTTTCTACACATGGTTTTCATTTTATTACTTCCCAAACATGTATCATTTGTGGTATAGGAGCTCGGTCAGCTCTTGAATTTCTATCAGCTAGAATGAATTTCGATGATCCAGATTTTCTACAAAATCTTCGAGAGGCCTTAAGGAATGTGCAAGATGGAGTTCGTAGACAACCAAGACGTGGTGTGGTTGTGTAGGAATTCAAAGTGACGAAACTCCCTGAGTTTAATGGGGGAACGAATCCTGAAGCATATTTGGAATGGGAACGCAAAATCGATCGAATGTTTGATTTTAAAGACTCTGATGATGAGAAGCGATGTAGGTATGCAATACCGAAATTGGGGAAGGGGGCCTCTTTATGGTTCGAGGGGCTGAAAACAAAACGAATTCGTACCGTTAAAGAGAAGATTTCATCTTGGGAATCTTTGAAATGTAAACTCAGAAAAAGGTATGTGCCAACAACTCATAGAATATCTACTTATCATAAAATTGCTGATTTTAAACAAGGGAAGCTAAGTGTGGGTGATAATATTGATGAGTTTGAGAATCTGACTTTGATGGGTGAAATAGAGGAAATAGAAGAACAAAAAATGTCACGATTTTTGCGCGGTTTGAACACCAATATTGCTAATGCTGTTGAACTATATCCTTATGCTGATTTTGATACACTTTGTGGTCTAAGTTTGAAATTGGAGACACAAGGAAAGGCGAAATATGGGGGAGGGTCAAATGCCGACTAAAGTAAAACCAACCCTTGGGCTAAACCCGAGTCTACCCCTAAACTTACCACACCCACTAGCAACCAGTTCGCATCCTCTAGTACCGGAGGCCCTAGTAACTCTACTCCAAAATTAACTTGTTCAGCTAAGGAAACGAGTTTGGCTAAAGTTCGATGTTTTAAATGTCAAGGTTTTGGACATTATCAGAATGCGTGTCCAAATAAACGAGTAGTAACCTTGAGGGAAGCCATTGGGTACTGTGAGGAGTTGGAGAAGGAGGAAAGATTGGGTAATATCTTTAACTTGGGAGAGGGTAACGATGAGGAGGAAGAGGTGGAATGGTATGAAGCCCCATTGTATGATACGGCCTTGGTTATTAGAACTCTACAAACCCAGATTGTATCCACTGATTCGGACCAGCGAGACCAATTATTTCACACCAAATGTCAAGTTAAGGATAAATGGTGTAGTGTAATTATTGATGGGGGGGAGTTGCACTAACGTAGCTTCAAGTGAAATGGTGTCGAAACTTGGGTTAATCACTATTGTTCATCCTAAGCCGTATTCACTTCATTGGTTAGATGATGGCAATAAAGTTAAGGTGTCAAAAAAAGTAAAGGTTGGATTAACTATGGGTTCTTATGAAGATGAAGTTCTTTGTGACGTTATTCCCATGGCTGCTTGTTGTTGATACAAAAGTTGGGCGTTCCTTATTTGGACTCCGGTTCTCGTATCAATTAGACTTTGATGCTTGAGACCTAAGAAAACAGAAAACATCGTTAGGCTTATCGTGGGATTGTCTCCCACGATTATCCTCCGGCGTGAGAGTAAGTAATCGGTTTTTAGGGTTTAGTAGAGAGTTAGGTTTTAAGATCGTACCTTTAATGAGGGCCGAGATGCCCCTTATATACACATGAAATCCTTGTTGATTTCGTGTTCCCCAACCTTCAGCGTATCCCGCCTAAGTCGGTCAATCAATATATATCTCATAAATAAGATATATCCGATATCCAAAACCATAAATAACTTCGGGTTTGGGCCTTCGTGAGCCCAAACCGTTACCGGGTTAGCCCATTCTTACTGGGCTCGATTGCTAGTAGCGTTCATTGGTCGGGTTCATGACCCGAGTGCGGACTATACGTCACCATGTCCCCCCAGTCTAGTATGTGCAGGGTGGAACCCGCGGATGCTAGACTAATAACCATAGCAAATATTTTCTTCAAGGCGTAGCGGGGAAGCTTCAAAGTTTTTCCGCCTAAGAGAAGATACGATGAATCCAGTCTCTTTAGGTCAAATATAACCCTCGTAAAATGTGAAAAAAGTGGGTGGAAGATGTGTCATGTCAGCAATTCCTAGCCATACGTTTAGAGAAAGTGGGGTCCACGTGTCGATCATCGAACGGATGTGGAACCCTATATAAACTTCCGCCTCCCTTTTACTGTGATTATCACAAGAAAATCATTTCCACCGTTGTTAAAGAAAAAACTCGAAATTTCGACCAAGAAACCCATAAACTTTTAAAGGTAACAGCGCGTGCGCATTCGAATTCTTATCATGGTTCGTGGATTAAGTGACTTCTCATCCGATATAACCGAGGAAGAACTCCGTGAGTTCACCTCGGATTATTATATCCCGCTTGCGCTGCATCCGGTAGTTCCAGCGGCGCAGGTGTCGATAGCGGATTTCCCTGAAGGGAAAGTGAGGGTTTACACACGTTTTTTCGAATTTGCAAATCAACGTGTGCCTATCTCCTTATTCTTGTGTGACGTTCTAAATTACTATCGCCTACACATATCCCAACTGCACTGTATAGGTGCAGCAAAAATAACAAACTTCGAGGTTAATTGCCGTTTGTTGGCGATTAACCCCACTATCTATCTCTTTCGCGTGTTTTACCATACGACGTGGTCAAACGGGTGGGTTTCGCTTTGCTTCGCAGCAGGCGGCTGCAATGTTATAATCGAAAAACTAGACGCTTAGGAACCGGAGAGATAAATTCTTCTGGGTTGATGAGGCGTTGTTCCCATGGCGCTTCGTCTTCTATACCCAAACTTCGATACCGAAGGATGAGCCCTCCCGAACATACATTAAGATGATGCGAAACGATAAACGCCAATCTTATTCCCATCGCTTCCTATCCCGAGAAATTTTTGGTACACATGGGCATCAGTCGCAACTATTTCGATAGTCCTGACGAGGTGCCAACCTTCTTAGACGCGGATGACCAGGGTGGGTGCTTGTCCTTCCTACTCCTTTGCTTTATTACCGTGAGCCTTTCTTTTCACCTTTGTACTTTATATAACTATTGTTTTTGTTTGTTTCTTGATGCGCAGAGATGGATTTGTACAGCGTTGTGAATTTGGCTTAAACCTCGCCAGTCACCGTGGGGTGCGCCTTTGAGAGAGGGAGAAGTACCCATTTTGGAAGCTACTCAGGGCGCACCATGGAGATGGTTCCGGAGGACTCGGGAGTGGCTCCCCGTTGTGCTAGAGGCAACCCTCGCAGCCGTGCCCCATGGTACATTCCCCTGAAGTGGAGCTAGCACGTACAAACGTGTCGAAAAGAGTGGGGGTCCTCAGCATAGAGCCAGAGGAAGCAGGACAAGGGGTAAAGCGCAAGAGAGTGCCTGGTGGTGATGGCGCCAGCTCATCCAGGAAAAAAAGTCCCGTCATTCTTGATGTGGAATCATCATCAGATGATGTGTCGCCCTACATGCAACTGAGACTGCTCCTCCCAAGTAAGTATTGTCACCAAAGCACTTAGTACATCCTTTTTTTGTGTTATGAAATAATCACGAATTCTCTTTGTTTGCCTGCAAGGTTGAAACCGCTGGGGTTATTTCTAGACATTCTGGGGAGTCGCCCCCCAAGGCGAGTCCCATTCGCACTGACCCTCCTACGCCAGAGAACCAAGGCGCCGATCTATTGGCATCTAGGGATGTGCCCATGGACCAACTTGTTGAGGAGCTTGGTTTGGCTGCTGCGCACCAGGCTACATTGGTTGCGCAGCTAAAGTCAAGGTATGCTGGGGAGAGTAGCCAGAGCGCGCAGAAGGACAAACAGATTGCGTTGCTGGAGGCACGTTTGGCTAGTGCTCAGGCTGAAGCAGAGGCGGCGAGCTCCTATGCCAAAAAACTTGCTGAAGAGAAGATGTCATTACTTACCCAAGTGAGCCAGGAGCGTTCCACACTAGAGGATTATAAGGCCACTTGCTTCTGGGCACTTGGATATTTGGAGAATGGAATGAATGAGCACTTCTCTCGGTTGGAGGAGTTTCGTGCAACCGTGGGAGGCTTGCTAGAGAAGTAGGAAATGAAGCTACGCAAGTTCAACATCGAATACGATGAAGAGCTATATCCGCAGCTGGTTTCCACAATTTCCGAGCGCAGGTGGCTCATCAGCCATGGTTTGCGCCTCGCTGCCCTAACTACTTTGGAATCTCGAGAGGTGGTGGACGCCTTTGGGGGTGTCATTCAGTGCGCGCTGGAGCGTGGTAAGGTGGAGGCCATAGAGGAGCTTCATGAGAGCGGCATGTTGAAAGTGCCTGCCGCACAGGTGCCTGGGTATAACGAGCATGCATATGATGATCTGGTCGCTGCAATGGGGAAGATGAACCTGTTGGAGCTTCCTCTGATTGCCAGCTTGGAGCGCCACCGTGATTATCCGATAGGTGTGATTATAGAGGGATTAACCTTGGCCCGCCACCGTGCTGATAATGCAGAGGCGCACCGCCTATTTTTAAAGCCCGATGAGTCACACCGCAAGTGCCTATCTTTGCTCTCCCCCGCGACATCCTGAACCCCTTTGCTCTTGAGAAGGAAATTCCTTTGAAAGAGTCCTTAGAATCCCATGCCACGAGGCTTGTGAAGAAGAAAGGCGTGAAAGGAAAGGCCATTTTGTGTGGTCTTGGCGCAGCGCATCTCCCTAGGTCCGACGGGGTACCTGTTAGTGTGGCAACAAAGATCGCCGTGATTCTCGACCTATTGAAGAAACTGAAAGAGGCTGGGGACGCTGCAAACCGTGTTGAGAGCTCACATCTTGGGCGTTGTAATAGTATGTAGGCCATAGCTTCTTTGTAAATATTCTTTTGTAAGAACTCGTGGTTCATAATAAGATTTTTCTTTTGTTGAAGGTGTGTTGATCTGAATGTGGTTGCGACTTATAATTTTTGTACTTAGTTATCCGTCTTTGCATTCAAAGCGTTCTTGTTGTCTAAGAATCAAACAGTTATATAAGCGCAAATAGGATATGAAGTCCATAAGCATGTATGAAAGTCATACTTGAGACATAATGTCTAAGTACTTGTATCATAATCGTGTATGGTGTGATATGCAGCGTACTGTAAATATCATATCAAGGAGTCAAGAGTCTTGGTTCCTAGTTTGTTAAACACGCACAGTATGCATTGTTGCGCATCCATCGTGGAATGCACATTGAACTTATTCCAACGTCTTGAAAATAAGGTGTTTAACAAGGATGCATGATCCGATGTTGATGGGTTTGCATCCTCTTACTCAACGAGTTATTTAGTAGGTTTACTCATCCTTTTACCATCGTGGGTTTATTAAGTGCATGCACGCCATGTAGGCAAAAGATAAGAGAACAACAATGTTGAGATATATATAATATGTAAATAACAAATTAAAATGTGTCGCGGAGTTAGCTAGAAACCGCTACGTTTTATTAATACTTGCCAGTTTTTGTATAAAAAAAAGAAAGACATTTGCCTAGGTAAAACAGAATGTAAATATACGGATATTTATTGAGCACTTTACTAAAATGCGGGGGTGTCCGTGCGCTGGGCTGTAGTCGTTCCTAGAGATAACATCGCTTGAGATTGCAAATGTTCCATGTGCGTGGTAGTTCACGACCATCCATGTCACGCAGCTTGTACGCGCCCTTTCCTAATGCTTCAATGACCTCATAAGGTCCTTCCCACTTTGGTCCAAGTTTTCCTGTATCTTCTGCATGGCTCGTGATCATTGGCGCGATATACAAAGTCTCCGGTCGAATGAGACGCTTTGGACTTTAGCATCATAGTATCCTTTCATTTTTGACTTAGCTCTCGCCTCACATAGAGCTGCGCGCTCGCGCCTTTCTTCCAACAGGTCCAAGTCGATACGCCGTTCATCGTCATTGGTTGTGACATTAACTTCGGTAGTACGAATAGTTGGCATCTCAATTTCGGCGGGTATAACGGCTTCTGTCCCATAGACAAGAGAGAAGGGTCCCCCGTGCTAACTTTGATTGAAGTGCGGTGCGCCCACAAAACATGCGATAACTCCTCCACCCACCTCCCTTTGTGTTTGTCTAAGCGTGCTTTAATTCCTTCACCCAGACTTCGATTTTCACGCTCGACTAAACCATTGGTTTGTGGGTGTTTAACCGACGCGAAGTGCTGTGCAATATTTAGTTTTTCGCACCATTCCTTGAAAGGATTGTCACATAATTGTTTTCCGTTGTCCGAGATGATTTCCCCAGGTAATCTGAAACGGCATACGATATTTTCCCAAACAAATCGTTTTACCTGATTTCCTGTGATTGTCGCAACCGCCTTTGCTTCAATCCACTTAGTGAAATACTCCCTCCGTCCCAAAATTATTGTCCACTATTGACTTTTTTAGTCTTTCTTCTTCAACTTTGACAATAATTATTTTTGTTTGTGTTATATAATACATGATGAAAAATATATGAATGTATTGGGCTTTAAATGTATTTTTCATTAGTATAATTTTCATCAAGTATTATATAACACAAATAAATATATTAACGGTCAAAGTTAAACAAGAAAGACTAGTCAAAGTCAAACAGGACAATAAAAATGGGACGGAGGGAGTAGTCTATAGCCACTATAAGGAATTTCAATCCCCCTGCTGCAACAGGGAAGGGGCCGGCAATGTCGATACCCCATTTATAGAATGGTTATGGCGACGTAATAGGTGTTAGCTCCTGTTGTGGTTGGCGTGGAATGGGTCTGTGAACTTGGCAGTCACCACACTTTCTTATTAAGTCCCGCGCGTCATAGTGCATCGTAGGCCAGTAGTATCCTGACAGAAAAGCGCCCGCCACAACGGACCGTGGTCCTGAGTGCATACTACATGAACCAGCGTGGATTTCTCGGAGTACGTAATCTGCTTGAAGGGGTCCGACACATCGAAGCCATGGTTGTAAAAATGAACGCCGATATAATATACCGTCCCGAAGTTCAAACCTCTGTGATGTGCGTCGTACTCGTCGGGCGTCCTTCTGCTCTTGGGGAGATACGCCCTTGCTTATAAACTCGACGATTGGAGTCATCCATGTAGGACCTTGTTCCTCTATCACCGTGGATATCTCCATCTCCGAGATGGACTTGCTCTTCAGAGTTTCCACCAATACTTGTTTTGATAGGTGTGCAAAGCTTGTGGATGCAATCTTGCTCAGTGCATCCGCCTTTCTGTTTTCCCCTCTAGGAACTTGTTTGATGGTAAACCTGTCAAAGCCCTGGATTAGGGACTTGGTCTTATCGAGGTATTGAATCATGTTTTCCTCTTTAGCCACATACTCACCAAACACATGGTTGGCTACCAAACGGGAATCTACATTTGCTTCTAGGTTGCGTATGCCCATTCGAGCTGCATTGCATATTCCAGCAATCAGGGCTTCATACTCTGCCTCGTTGTTTGTTGCTGTGAATTCAAAACGCAGTGCGTAAGTGAATTCCATTCCCTCTGGACTCGTGAGGATAAGGCCTGCGCCTGACCCATCCACGCATGAAGATCCATCTGTGAATAGGATCCATGGTTCTTGTAGTTCCGTCTTGCTTTCGGAAGGTGCATCATCAGTGTTTGGTTTTTCGATGATAAAGTCTGCTAGTATCTGCCCCTTAACCACAGTACGTGGTATGTAGGAGATGTTATGCTCACCTAGCAACACGCTCCACTTCTGTAGTCGTCCCGATGCGTCGGGTTTGGGGATGATTTGCTTGATAGGTTGGTCTGTGATCACCGCTATTGGGTGCGCCTGGAAGTATCTGCGCAGCCGTTTGGCGGCGAATACTAATGCCAGGACCAACTTCTCCATTGCGCTGTAGTTAATCTCCGTTTTCTTGAGTGCTTTGCTTACAAAATATACCGGTGTTTGTACTGAATTCCTATCCGCAGTAGCACCGGCCTGACGCTCCATGAGTCGCAGATAAGTACATAAATAATTCTTTCCCGGGCGGGCGCGACTAGCGTGGGAGCGCCGCTAGGTGTTGTTTAAGCCGTATAAAAGCTTCTTCCTTCAGTAGTCCAAATAAAGTCTCCCTTTTTTATACGCTTCTTGAGCGTTTTGAAGAGGGGGAGTGACTTATCTGCTGATTTTGACAAGAATCTGCTCAAACCGCTAATTTGCCATTCAGATGGACTTCCTTCAACGCGCGGTGAAGGAAGTTGGATGACGTTCGCTTTTTTCTGGACACGGTTTGATGCCATCGGGCTCTATCAAATATCCAAGGAACATGCCTTTTGTAGCCCCAAAGGTGCATTTCTTAGGATTTAACTTCATGGTAATCTCTCGTAGAGTCTTAAATGTTTCCTCAATGTCGCGCACTAATTCGTCCTCAGTATGGCTTTTTATGACAAGGTCGTCAACATAAACTTCCAGGTTGCGGCCCACCTGTTTGTCAAATGCATTATCTACGAATTGCTGGTAGGTAGCGCCTGCATTCTTCAAGCCGAAGGGCATCTTTGTATAACAATAGACCCCTTGGCTTGTATGGAAGGCCGTTTTTTCCTCATCTTCTTTAGCCATTTGGATTTGGTGGTACCCTTTATATGCGTCTAAGAAACATTTAAGTGGGTATCCGCACAAAGATTCTACCTTCCAATCTATCTCTGGTAGTGGGTAGCAGTCTTGTGGACATGCTTTGTTGAGATCCGTGAAGTCCTCGCACATCCGCCAACTACCATCGCTCTTCTTGACCATCACTGGGTTGGAAAGCCAGTCATGGTAGTAGACTTCTCGCATGATACCTGCATCCACAAGTTTGTGTACTTCCTCCAGAATGGCTTTTGCGCCTCGGAGCCCGGCCGCGCTTCTTCGTCGTATCGGGAGTATCCTTGTCGGTTCTCAACTTGTGTTCAGAATCGAAGCGTGGCACACCAGTCATGTGCTTTGGTTCCCACGCAAAGATATCAAGATTCTTTTGCAAGAGTGTGCAGACGGCTGCCCTGCCGTTATCAGACAGCGATCCCCCGATCGATACTTCTTGCTCGGGGTAATCAGGATGAATTGCGACTCTCAGGTTTGATACTTTAGTTGTGCGCTGTTCTGGAATATGTGCCGTCTCACATGTAATCGTGTTACATTCTCTAGGTGGGACGGTGGTATTGTAGAGAGTAACAACGCCCCCCTCCACCGGGAACTTGAGCATCCCATGTGCTGTCGACGGTACCGCGCGTATCGCTGATATCCCCGCCTTCCAATAATGCCATTGTATGGCGAAGGGATTTGATCACCATAAAGTTCATCCAGCTGTCCGTGGAGTGTTCCTTATTACCAATCGACTAGTAGGCTTATTTTTCCCATGGGCCATATCTTTTCTCCTGTAAAACCAATCAACGACGCCATGGCCGAGCTTAATCGACTTCATATCTCAGTCGCAATGCGCTGAAACAATGTTCATAAATTATATCTGCGGATGCTCCTCCATCAACATACATGCGGTGGATATCGTGGCCTCCTGCATTAATTTCAATGGTGAGTGGTTCTACCACTGCGTTGTCCGCAGCCAAGGTGGGGAAAGAAATTTCGCTTCCACAGGAAAACTTTTGGCTGACCTTCTTCCTAGTCTTTCGCTGCCATGACTGTATCATGTAAATGGTATCAGCCTTATCTTTAGGTGCTTCTTTTTTGTTCCCAGTGTTTTGCTTATCTTTCCCATCCTTGATACTCTTAACTAAATGGTCCAATCTGCCTTCTTTTACTAGTTTATCAATTATTTGGCATAGTTGGACACACTCATTGGTGGTGTGGCCCTTCTGTCTATGATAATCGCAGTATCCGTTCCCCACGCACCGCTCTTCTGGGGTGCGCATTGGTGGGGGTCTCGGGAAGTTCGCACCTTCCGTCGCAAATATCTCCTTTGGAGTTTTTGTTAGCGGGGTATATTTGTCATTATCTCGTCCGCTCCCTTGGCCGCGGTAGTTCTTGTTGCGGTTGCTACTTTGGTCAATGGATTGTCTCCTAGGCTGTTCTTGTGACCTATAGTTTGAGTAGCCTTTCTTGCTTTCACGCTTCTCCTTGGATAAAGGACCTTGGCGTTTCATAAGTTCATCAAAGGTTTGGGGACCTTGTCGTTCACCTTTTGATGAGTTCGGGTTATTGATCCCGCTCATGAACCCCGAGATCTTTAGTATTTTGGGTCATGCCTTGACATGTATGCATTCATCTTTGTAGCGTTCCACATAAGCGCTTGTAGATTCCCCGGCGCTTTTACCCTCGCAAGTTCGACAGGGTTTTTGGCGCACTTCTTCCTTTGAGTAAAGTTCAGGCGAAATGCCTTCCGCAACTCTTCAAAGCCATCAATGCTTCTGCGTGGAAGCTTACGAACCGCTGCATTTCCCACTAATGTGGAATTGAACATGTGGCACCACACAGGTTGTGGCGAATTCTCGATGGTAGCAAATGATTCAAAAATTTTAGGTGATCGTCCAGATCGCTCGCTCCATCATAGGTTTTCACATTGGAGGGCATACGCCTTTTCTTATTTTCTCGAAAATCGCTGATGCGCCGAGTGAACGCATCCACCTTTTGGTGGCGCCAAGGAAGAGACATATCTTCCTCCTCCTGGTCGCGATATCTTCCCCTGGACTTCCAGTGTCCTGTTTCTCTGTCCTCGTTGTCCGAGGAGTCACCGGAGGACGAGCTTCCTCTTTCGGTGCTTGCGCCGACTGTCCTCAGAATCCGAGCTTGAAGAGCTTTCACTTGGGGAGTGTCGTCGTCCCAGTCTGTCATGGACCCTGTGGCTACCAAGTCTAGCATGGACATTGGTACGCCATCCGTCCTCTTCATGTTCTTCCAGATACTGCAGGTCAGCTGCTTCATCCTTCTCAACTCTCCTTCCGATTCTGGTAAACACTGGGGGGCGGCTATCCTTCCCGCGCCTCTCCCTCTGATGACGCGATGGGGATGTCTCATACTCTGGGTCAAAGTTGAGTCGGGCTTTCAGGCTCTAACCCGACCTCTTTTTCACTTCCTCTTGCATGAGGGCAGCCAAGGTCTCATAGTTTTGAGACACGAAGTCACTTGGTGCTAATTCAGGCGTGACTCCTTCTAGAGCGAGGGTGTCCGTTTCCACCATTGGACCCTTGTTTCGGTCAGGTGCATCTGGCGGGTTTGTAAGGCCCGTTTCTGGCACCGATTGGATGGGGTGGTAAAAAGGTTGCGCAGTGGATCTTCTGCACTGGTGGTTGTTGTAGTAGCATGGGTTGTCCCCGTGCGTGGTTCCACTGTCGTGAAAATCAGATCTGACCCTTGGTTTCTGGTCGCACTGGTTGTTCCAGAGGCCTTCTTAGAGGCTGGTCCACTTTGCGACTTCTACCCTTGTAGGTCACTATGCGATCGCTGACTTAGGTTTTCGTGCTTTGTCATTCTAGTTCTTAGTGATTGGTCCCACGGATGGCGCCACTTGTTGATACAAAAGTTGGGCGTTCCTTATTTGGACTCCGGTTCTAGTATCAATTAGACTTTGATGCTTGAGACATGCGACAAAGAAAATAGAAAACACCGTTAGGCTTATCATGGGATTGTCTCCTACGATTATCCTCCGACGTGAGAGTAAGTAATCGGTTTTTAGGGTTTAGTAGAGAGTTAGGTTTTAAGATCGTACCTTTAATGAGGGCCGAGATGCCCCTTATATACACACGAAATCCTTGTTGATTTCGTGTTCCCTAACCTTCGGCGTATCCCGCCTAAGTCGGTCAATCAATACATATCTCATAAATAAGAGATATCCGATATCCGAAACCATAAATAACTTCGGGTTTGGGCCTTCGTGAGCCCAAACCGTTACTGGGTTAGCCCATTCTTACTAGGCTCGATTGCTAGTAGCGTTCATTGGTTGGGTTCATGATCCGAGTGCAAACTATACGTCATCACTTGTCATGTGTTGTTGGGATGTCCTTGGCAGTTTGATAGGGATGTGACACACAAGGGGAGGAGTAATGAGTACGAGTTAAAGGATAAAGGCAAAAAAATTGTGTTAAAGCCCATGACATCACAAGCAATTCGTTCCATGAGTACCAAACAGAAAAAGAAGTCGAATTGCACCATTTTGGCTAGTGAACGGGAGGTTGAGCAAGCTCTTGATTGTGGAGAAGTGGTGTATTTGCTGGTAAACAAAGAAGATTCTATGGAGACTGTGAATTTGATGGAGAGTAGCCCCATTGCTAATTTGTTCCTTGAATACCAAGATGTGTTTCCCAATGACTTGCCACCAGGTTTGCCTCCTATTCGTGGCATTGAACATCAAATAGACCTTATTCCAGGAGCACCGTTACCTAATAAGGCTGCTTATCGGTGTAATCCGAAAGAAACAAAGGAGTTACAAAAACAGGTTGATGAGCTTGTGAGACGAGGTTGCGTGCGTGAAAGTTTAAGTCCATGTGCCGTGCCCGTTTTGCTTGTACCCAAGAAGGATGGAACGTGGTGGATGTGTGTTGATAGTAGGGCAATGAATAACATTACCATCAAATACTGTTTCCCGATCCCAAGGCTAGATGATATGTTGGACGAGCTTCATGGATCGGTGGTGTTTTCAAAAATTGATTTACGAAGTGGTTATCACTAGATTCGAATGCGTGAAGGGGATGAGTGGAAAACAGCCTTCAACACCAAGCATGGGTTATATGAGTGGACTGTAATGCCCTTTGGTCTCACGAATGCTCCTAGTACATTTATGAGGCTGATGAATGAAGTTTTAAAATCGTTTTTAGGCCTATCTCCTCTCTAATTGCTTTGAATTTGTTTTATTAAACATTCCATTACTGTTATGTTTTAATTCTATCAGATTTGCTGTGATTTAAGTGTTGCTTGGTTTAGTCGTTTTCTATTTAGGGTTTTCTTGGATCGATCTTATTTTTCATAGATTATTATCATGAGGGGCGTTGGTTAGATGTTATATTCTGTTCGTTAATGCATGTCTTAACCTTGTTAGGACGATCGAATTGAAGGTTTGACGTAGTTTCTTCATGTTCGGTTTCTACTTTTGCTGATTATTATGGCGAACAAAGGTGATGGTACTGTGGATTTGGACGCGTTAAAGGCTCGCATACAGCGTTTTAAGGATATGGAAGCTGGTAACTTGGGTGCTACGAGTTAATCCAGATTAGCGACTAGGTTTTGCGCAACCCTAGTCTTGTTTTGAGTGGTAAGGACGAACCAGGTAATATGGGTGACTCTGGGTCAGTTTCTGCTGATGATCGACTACCAACACATGTTAAACCTAAAGACACTCTCGATTCAACTACTTTGGAAGCTGGTATAACAAGTGTCGAAGGTATACATCTGGATGGTACATCGTTTAGGGACGTGGGTGATGTTGATGTCACGACTTCATTAAACATGCATGAATACCCATCGCTTGATGATAATTTTGGGTCTCAACATACTACTATTCCGGTGTCGGGGTCGTCTAGTGAGCATGCTGTTGCGGACCTTGGTAAGGATGCTAATTTACCTTGTGGAGATAACGTTTGTGTTGGTAGTCAAGCGGGGAGGATGCATGGGTTACAAACGAGTGTTCCTTTGGCAATTTTGGATAAATCTAAGGGTGCTATGCCTATTATCCAAACTGCGGAGGTTAATGCACCACATAAGTCTTATGTTGGTGCTATTAGTGGTGCGAATTCGGAAAATGTTAAAGGTAAATCTAACTTTCGTGCACTAAAGGTTGATAATGTGTTTACAGGTGTTGATGTATCCATACCACGTAAATTTGTTGAAACGATTAGTACTAAATTTGAACACACTCTTTACGGATACTTTATAGGAAAGCGTATTGCTTTTCCGGTAGTTGAATACTTTGTTCGTAACAATTGGGCCAAGTATGGGTTAAAACGTATTATGATGAATGCAAACGGTTTCCTTTTCTTTAAGTTTGATTCCCAGGTTGGTTTGGAAGCTGTTTTAGAGAGAGGGTCATGGATGATTAAAAATAGCCCCATAATACTTAAAAAATGGACTATGAGCACTAACTTGACGAAAGATGAGTTAACCCGAATCCCGGTTAGGGTTAAATTGCATGATGTTCCATTACAGGTGTTTAATGAGGATGGTATTAATATTATTGCTACGCACATTGGTAAGCCTATTATGCTTGATTCCTACACTAGCTCTATGTGTATTGATTCTTGGGGTAGGAGTAGTTTTGCTCGTTGCTTAATTGAGATTGATTCTTGTGTTCCCTTAAGGAATCTATCACTGTAGGCGTCCCTTATATGGATAGTCTTGGCTTTTCTTCTGAAACTATTAGGGTGGAATATGAATGGAAACCCCCAGGTGTGATACTTGTTTGATTTTTGGCCATTCTGCTGATACTTGTCCTAAGAAAGTTGTTACACCTGTTGTGGAGGTTAATAATGACGGGTTTTAACTAGTGGGTAAAAAGGGTAAAAATAAAAGTAATGAAAGGAAAACTGGGAATCTGTTTAATGGGGTGCCTGTTGGTAGGAATATGCAATATAGGCCTAAAGCTGTTACTAATCCATCTACTAGCACACCCTCTCAGGGGGAACCTAGTACTAGTTCTGGTCATCCCCCTAACCCGGTGGGTGTGGTAAATTCGACTAAACCTAACAAGGATAGCCAATCTTCCCAGAATGTACCTCATAGTAACAGCTATCCAAAACCTAAGGTAAGTAACCCAACTTTGGCTTCTAATGTGCCTACATCTAACCCGTTTGGTTCTTTGGCTACTGATGATGATGTTGATAAGAATAAAGAATTGGATGATGATGATGAGGTTGAGAATGTATTTGATGAGTCAGGTAATTTGTTCGATAAACCATGGGAAAGCACTCCTGTTATGAACGTTCTCGATGTTTAGTATCGCCTCTTGGAATATAAGGGGTTTGAACCACTCCCCTAAACAAAAAGGGGTTAGACATGTAGTTAATGAAAATAACCTTAGTGTGTGTGCGGTTTTGGAATCTCTTGTGGATGCTTCTGTGGTGTATGATACATGTCGTAAGATGTGTCGTCGATGGAAGTGGACGTCAAATGGTAGTCTTTGTGATAAGGGGTCTCGTATTATTCTTGGTTGGAATGATGAAATTGTTGATGTTATGATTATGTCTCAAACTAACCAAGTTATGCATGTACAGGTTAATATTCGGGCGGAGATCAAAACAATTTTTTGTTCCTTTGTGTATGCAGATAACTATTATGGGAATCGTCGTGCACTTTGGACCAACCTTGTGTGCCATGCTGGTTTTATGCGTAGTAGGCCTTGGGTCTTGTTGGGGGATTTTAATGCGGCGCTTAATTTGGAAGATCATTCATGTGGTAGTTACACTCCTGACATTGCTATGCGCGAATTTAAAGAGTGTGTTCAAAGAATGGAAGTTGTGGATGTTAATAGCACCGGTCTTCATTTTACTTGGAATCAAAAACCTAAAGGCTCAGATGGTACTTTGAAGAAAATTGATAGGGTGATGGGTAATTTGCAGTTTTCTGATTCTTTTCCAGGTTCTTTTGCTATCTTCCAACCTTATCGTATTTCGGATCATTCTCCGTGTGTTCTTCATATCCCTCAGGTAACAAAGCTTAAGCCTAAACCTTTCAAGTTCGCTAACTTTTTGGTTCATAAAGATGGGTTTCTCGATACGGTTAATGCGGGGTGGAATCTTAATGTTCATGGTTGTGCTATGTATCGTGTTGTTAAACGTTTAAGGGGGCTCAAATCCCCATTTCGTAAGCTTTTGCACAATCAAGGTAATCTTCATGAACGGGTTGATAGGATACGTAAGGAGTTAGATGAGGTCCAAAAGGCCATTGATAAGGATCCATCTAATTCATCCATTCGAGATGAGCGTGCTCTACTTCTTGCGTTTAAGGAGGCTACATTAGATGAAGAACGTTTCTTAAAGCAAAAATCTAAATTTCAGTGGCTTCATGCAGGTGACTCTAATACGGCTTATTTTCATAATATTGTTAAAAGCAAATGTGCCCGTAATCGAATTGAATTGGTTCGAGACTCGAACAATGTCTTGTATGAAGGTAATCAGGTTGTAGGCGCTTTTGTTACACATTATGAACAGTTTATTGGTATTGAAGGGGATTGTACCAATTTTAGTGATTATGATATATTCTCTAATGTTCTTCCAAACCAATTGGCTGATTCGATGGTTCGTCCTGTTACTGACGCTGATATTAGGGAGGCTTTGTTTTCTTTGGGGGATGATAAAGCTCCTGGCCCTAATGGCTACACTGCTTCTTTTTTTAAGAAAGCTTAGGATGTTGTGGGTACTGAGGTTACGTGTGCTATCCGGGATTTCTTCATTAATGGTAAGCTCCTTAAGGAAATCAATCATACCATTATATCCTAGATCCCTAAAGTGTCTACCCCCTTTAAGATTAATGATTATAGGCCTATTTCTTGTTGTAATGTCCTTTATAGATGCATTAGCAAAATTATTGCTAATCGTATTAAGGAGGGCCTTGGTGTGTTGGTTAGTATTAATCAATCTGCATTTGTTCCTGGCCGTCGTTTATCGGATAATATATTACTTACCCAAGAGCTTATGCGGAATTATCATAGAGGGAGAGGTCCGCCTAGGTGTGCGTTTAAAGTTGATATTCAGAAGGCATATGATACGGTTGATTGGGCGTTTCTTAAGGCTATTCTGATTGGTTTTGGTTTTCACTCCACAATGGTTGACTGGATCATGGTATGTATCTCATCTACATCCTATTCTATATGTGTTAATGGAGATCTTCATGGCTGGTTTCAAGGTAAGCGGGGTCTTAGGCAAGGTGATCCGTTATCTCCATACTTTTTTACATTGGTTATGAAGGTGCTAACTCTTATTTTGCAGAAAAAGGTTTCTAATGCAGCGAAATTTTAGTTTCATCATTTATGTGAACAAAAAAGAATTATTAACCTTTGTTTTGCTGATAACCTCTTCCTGTTTTCTAGAGGCCAACCTGAGTCTGTTAATGTCATTATGCATGCTCTGGAGGATTTCAAGAATGTTTCGGGTCTTGTCTCAAGTATACCTAAAAGTACAACTTTCTTTTGTAATGTTCCTAATGCTCTGAAAGCTGCTATTCTCCAGTCCATGCCATTTGCAAAAGGTTCTCTCCCTGTCATGTATCTCGGGGTCCCTCTTATATCTTCTAGACTACTTTATAGGGATTGTAAGATTCTTGTGGAAAAGTTGGAAGGCCGTGTCAATGATTGGCGTAATAAGTTTTTATCTCTTACGGGTAGGCTTCAGTTGGTCAGGTCTGTGTTGTCGTCGATGCATTTATATTGGGCTTCTGTTTTTATTCTTCCTACCCATATTATCCATGAGTTAGAGCAACTTATGAGGGGCTTCCTTTGGTGTCAAGGAGAAATGAAACGGGGTAAGGCCAAAGTTGCTTGGGAGTCTAAGCAAGAAGGAGGTCTTGGTATACGTAGACTGGATGATTTTAACATTGCTCTTATGACTACGCATATTTGGAGTATTTTGACACATAAAGAGTCCTTATGGGTTCAATGGATTCACTCTTATAAACTTCGTGGGAGACGTTTTTGGGATGTCCCTTGCTTGGGTGATGTTAGCTGTGGATAGCGCAAGCTTCTTGCAATTAGAGCCAAGGTTCGTCCTTTCATCTGGCATAAGATTAATAATGGAAAGGCTACCTCTGTTTGGTTTGATATGTGGTGTGAGTTAAGCCCTATTCGTGACTCGCTTACTTCTAGGGATATTACTTGAGCTGGGTTACAGTTATCAGATTCGGTTTATGATGTGATTGATAATGGTGTTTGGAGATGGCCTCCTGATTGGTCATCTAGGTTTCCCTTGTTAGCTGCAATTCTGGTTCCCAATCTCAATGATACTGAAGATGGAGTATTATGGCACAATTTGGATGGTCATCATAGTCGTTTCAGGTGCTTGGGACTCTTTACGCCTAAGGGCTGACTTGGTGGAGTGGTATCATGTTCCTTGGTTTTCTCATTGTATCCCACGACACGCTATACATTTATGGCTTGTTATTAAGCAGAAGTTGAAGACTCAGGATAGGATGCGGCAATGGGATGTTGGTCCTAATGTTGAGCTGGACTTGCTTAGATGCCCGCTGTGTGATTTGGTTTTGGACTGTCACTCTTACTTATTTTTTGAGTGCCAGTTTTCTATGCAGGTTTGGTTGCAGGTTCGGATCTTATCTGGAATGGATGCGGTGCCACCTTCTTTGGATAATGCTATTAATTTCCTTATTCCTATATCAAAGGGGCGTTCGGTTACTAGCATCGTTTCTCGGTTATTGCTTGCTGCTACTACGTATTACATTTGGATGGAACGCAATTCAAGAATCTTCAAGCATAAGAAGTCTACTGTTGCTGAAGTGGTCCAACTTATTGTATCTACCGTTCGGTTGAAGCTGGTTACCTTCAAGTTCAAGAAGATAACCTCGCATGCTCGTCTGATTCTTGATAAATGGAAGATTCCAAGTGTTTGTATTATACACGAAGGGGGTGCCAGGTAAGGGTTGTACTCTTTTTCCCTACTCCAAGGTTTTTCCCTTTGGGTTTTTCTTGGAAAGGGTTTTTAAAGAGGCAGACTTCCTGGGTCTACTTGCCCCCTTCGTGCAATGGCTGGATGCGGGATGCTCGTGTGTTACAAGTTTTTTCTTGTTTTATGCCTGGTTAGGTGATGTAATATATCTAGGTTTATTGTGTTTATGGCATGTCATAAATACTAGTTTATCAAGCTTTTCGCTTGAGGTTAATGTGGTACTTCTGCCACATTCCATTTGTACTTAACATTTTTTGGTTATATATTTACCGGGGTAAAACCCTTGACCCAAAAATAAAATAAAAAATAAAAAGAAAAAAAAAACATTTGAAACATGTCTTTGACACCCTTAGAGCTCAAAAACTCTTTGGAAAACGAGAGAAGTGCTCATTTCTAGTTGATAAGGTGATGTTCTTGGTTATGTGGTTTCTAAGGATGGCGTGTCATGTTTGTTGCTCATTTCTAGTTGTTATGTGGTGGACTCTAGGTTGGGGCTTGATAGTGATAAGGCTAGTACCTCTATGGGTGGGTCGGATTCGAGCACTAAAGTGACTCCTATTAATGTTGTTGTTCAGGATACTTGTGTGCCGTCGAATTTGGTATTTCCTAGTGTTGCTTTGAAGGACGGTAATTTCATTGCACCTACAAATGTGGTGAAGACGTCTAATTCTGGTCATGACGTGAGTGGTAGTGATAATGTGCCTAATGAAGTAAGGTCGTTTCCTAATGTGTTAAATCCAGAACAAGTCACTAGGAAAGTTAACTTTCGACCATTGGTGAATGAGAATCGTATTGATAATCATGATACGGTTCTTCTAAAGGCTGCTATGGAGGGAGTGTTTAACCTATATGATAATACTCTTGTTGGCTTCTTTGTTGGCAAGAATATTGCCTTTCCTTTGGTCCAAAGCTATGTCACTAACACGTGGGGTAAGTTTGGGTTAAAGAAACTTATGAAGAATGACGATGGTGTGTTCCTCTTTAAGTTTGATTCTGAAGAGGGTGTTGATAATGTCCTTCAACGGGGCCCTTGGATTATTCGCAATTCTCCTAACATCCTCACTAAATGGACTCCAGATGTATTATTGTCTAAAAGTAAGGTTACCAAACTTCCCGTGTGGATTAAATTGCATAATGTGCCATTACTTGCATATTCAAAAGACGGGTTGAGCCTAATTGCTACTCATGTGGATAAGCCGATTATGTTAGATGCTTTTACTAGCTCCATGTGCGTTGATTCATGGGGTCGCATTAGTTTTGCACGTGCTCTTGTGGAATTATCCTCAGAAGCTGAACTAAAACAAGTGGTGACTATGGCGATCCCCAAAAAGGATGATAGTGGTTTTACTACGGCAAGTATCAAGGTTGAATATGAATGGAAACCTCCACATTGTGTGGAATGTAAAGTGTTTGGGCATGTTAATGCTTGTTATCCTAAGAATACTAAGGAGCAAAATGATGTTGCTCCCACCTCATCTTTAGAAGAGCCTGATGATAGGTTTAAGGTGGTGCAAAATCAGAAAGCGAAACCCAAAGGTAAGAAGATGTCTAGTGGTATTAATATGGGTAAGGGACCTAGATTTGCTCCTAGGAACCAGGTATATGTTGCAAAGACGAAGACACCGGAAGCTACTACGTCCAATGATAATGCTAAAGGTACGCCTATTACTACGTCTAACTCTTTTGGGACTCTTGAGGTGCAAGATACTGATGATACGGGCATCCCAAGTACTGTGATTGATTCTACTAGTGAAGAGGCGAAGATAGAGAATTCTAGTGGTTGTACTAAGGAAGCAGTTATGGATGGGTCTCAGGGGAAGGAATCATGTGTTGGTAAAGATGCGGCTGTTAAGCCTACTGAGACTATGACTTTTTTTGCTACTAAGGCAATTAATCCGTTTTCTAAAGTCAGGAATGTGATTTGTTCTGATAGTGATGAGGATGAGGTTTTGGAGCCGGACAACCCTATGGCTACGTTTATGGCTTCTGGGGGAGGTGGGGGATTTGAGCTAGAAGATTTCATATCTGATGATTATGCTGCTCAAGTCTACAATTTACCGGGACACTTGGAAGTAATTTGGATGTTTGGTAGTCCTTAAGATTGGCATGTCTTTCTTATGTAGTATGTTTGGTTAAGTGCACTTTAAGTGTGTGTCTGTTGCCCATGTAACGGGCCGAGGTGAGAGATCCACTCTCATCCGTTGTACTTAAACGTTTTGGTTAATATATTTTACCAGGGTGCAGGATTACTCCCCTTTACCCAAAAAAAAGGATGGTGTGTCCGTGGATCAGTCCAAAATTGAAGCAATCAAGTCCTGGCCTAATCCTAAATATATAAGTGAAGTGCGCTCATTTCATGGTTTGGCTTCATTCTATAGGCGTTTTATTCGCGATTTCAGTACTATTACTAGTCCCATTACTAATTGTTTGAAGAAAGGTACATTCTCATAGGGAGAAGATGCTAACAGGGCGTTTGAAATAATCAAGGAGCGTTTGTGTGCTACTCCTATTTTGGCTCTTCCAGATTTTTCTCAACCCTTTGAAGTTGAGTGTGATGCAAGTGGAGTTGGTATTGGTGCTATTTTGATTCAAGCCAAACGTCCCATTGCTTACTTTTCGGAAAAATTAGGAGCTGCTCGTTTGAACTACTACACTTATGACAAGGAGTTTTATGCCATTGTTCAGGAATTGGATCATTGGAGTCATTATTTGCGTGCAAATCATTTCATTTTGCATTCAGATCATGAGTTTTTGAAGTACATTAATAGGCAACAGAAGTTGAGTCCAAGACATGCTAAATGGGTGGAGTTTTTACAATCTTTTCATTTCTCATCAAAATATAAGGATGGTAAAAGCAATGTGGTAGCTGATGCCCTTTCGCGACGTTTTACTTTACTTGCTACACTTGATGTTCGTTTGTTGGGTTTTGAAACCTTAAAAGATTATTATGGGGATGACGTTGATTTTGGTGATCTATTTGGAAAATGTGCGAATGGTGTCCAAGGGGAGTTTATGGTTCAAGATGGTTTTCTCTCAAGGAAATCGTCTTTGTGTCCCAAAGCATGCTATTCGTGAATTTTTGATACGTGAAGCACATGGTGGTGGTTTGGCTGGTCATTTTGGAGTGGTCAAAACTTTGGAAGTATTTTTTTTTGGGTAAAGGGGAGTAATCCTGCACCCTGGTAAATATAATAACCAAAAAAAGTTTAAGTACAACGGATGAGAGTGAATCTCACCTCGCCCTTACATGGGCACAAACACACACTAAAAGTGCACTTAACCAAGTAAATAACATAAGAAAGACATGCCAATCTTATGAACTACCAAACAACCAATTTTACTTCCTACCACGACCTAAGACTAACATTGTCACACATATCCTCAAGTGCCTCGTAGATCGTTGATCATAATCCTCAAAATCTTCAAGTCAAAACCCCCACCACCCCGAAGCCAAATATGACGCCATAGGGTTATGAAAACCTCATCTTCAACATGTCACATTCAACTTTTGTTACTTATCTTGGTAGCAGTTCTCGAGGGCTTAGACGCCTCACCAATATCAATACGAGAGTCCTTCCCCAGATCCATCACTGCGTAGTACCGAAGACTTCCCAGTCTTCACTGCTTGAGTAGAAGAATCAGCCACAATACTTGGGATGCTCGAGTCATCATCCACCTCAAGAGCCCCAAAAGAGTTTGACGTAGTAATAGGTGTATCTTTAGCAATACCACTAGCAGCAGCCCGTGTCTTCGTCTTTGCAACATATACCTGCTTCCTAGGTGCAAATCTAGGACCCTTACCCATATTAATACCACCCGTCATCTTCGTACCTTTAGGTTTGGCTTTCCGATTCTGCACCACCTTAAAACCATCATCGTTTCATCCACATTAGAGGTAGGGGAACATCATTATTCTCCTTAATACTCTTAGGACAACAAGCATTATCATGCCCAAACACTTTACATTCCGTGCGCGGCTTCCATTCATATTCCACCTTTATACTTGCCGTAGTAAAGCCACTATCATCCTTTTTAGGGATCGCCATAGTCACCACATGTTTAAGCTCGACATCAGATGATAATTCCACAAGAGCACGTGCAAAACTAATACGACCCCATGAATCAACACACATGGAACTAGTGAAAGCATCTAGCATAATCGGCTTACCCACTTGAGTAGCAATTAAGCTCAACCCATCTTCCGAATATGCAAGTAATGGCACATTATGCAATTTAATCCAAACGGGAACTCTAGTTACCTCACTTTTAGACAATAGCACATCAGGAGTCCATTTAGTGAGAATGAGAGGAGAATTGCGAATAATCCAAGGCCCCGTTGAAGAACATTCTCAACACCCTCCTTAGAATCAAATTTAAAGAGGAAAACACCATCATCATTCTTCATTAATTTCTGAAAACCAAACTTACCCAACGGTTGGAGATAATTCTTAACCAAAGGAAAAGCAACATCCTTGCCAACAAAGAAGCCAACAAGTGTATTTTCATACCGGTTTAATACACCCTCCATAGCAGCCTTTGGAAGCACCGTATCATGATTTTCAATACTTGTCTCACTCACCAAGGCACGGAAATTAACTTTCCTAGAGACACGTTCCGGATTTAATACATTAGCAAAAGACCTCACATCATTATTATCACAACCAATCACATTAGGACTTGAAGTAGATGCATTCACCACGTTAGGACCAGAATTCACCACATCATCAACTTTAGTGCTCGAATCAGATCCACCCACAAACGTATCACTAAAACTTGTTTTATCCAGATTAGTAGTACCCCACACAGAATCGGAATGAACATCATGCGTGCTAGGGTTTAGAACAACCCTAGTAGCATTATGCAACTTCGGATCAGCATTGTCACCCTCAATACCACGTTCACCTTTGAGACGTTGAAACCTAGCTTCCAACGCCTGAATATCAACCCTCTTATACGGATATGTGTCCGTGTTTGCACCAACTTGATCGGCCAAGTTGGTGGCAATTTTGCAGCCTTCAAAGAACCATCTTTGTCAAGAAACCCTTCTCCATCTCTCTAAAACCCACAAACAATCCCAATATGCGACAAACACATGCATAAAAACCCTAGCGTCGTGAAAACCCTAACAAAGTTAGGGTTTAAACCTCCACGAACCAACAACTAACCAGCACCCATGATTCAATCAAAGAAAGAAGAGTATAATAAGTGATAAACCTAACTTAGATGAATCAAGATAAATGAAAACAGGTCACAACCAAAAATCGATTCCTAATAACCCTAAAAAAAACGATTTGCTAAAACTGCAACAAAACAAGTGAACCTTAGTTCGAATACAACCAAGGACCAAATAACATGTAGTTAATCAGTAGCAAAGGAAGATCGAAGCACAAGAACACAAGAATTGAGGCAGCTTAGAAACGACGATAAGGGAGTTAGGGTTAGAACCAAAAAAGCGAATCTCAAAACCCTAAAAAAAACGATTCTAACAAAAGTACCAAAAACAGAAAAAACTCCGCACAAATTCAGACTTAGGACGAATTAACAAGGATGTTAATTAGTAACAAAGTGAGAATGATGCAAAGAATCCAAAGTTTTGGCAGATTTGATAGAAAACCGATTAAGGAAGAAGGGTTTAGGGATTCACCACCTAGAGAGATGTAACTAACATTGTGGGTAAGTGTGTAACATGTCATATGGCTAAGAGTTCATTCAAATTTGGTTTGTATTCTCCATTACCAGTTCCGGTACATCCTTGGGAAGATGTGTCCATGGATTTTATTGTGGCTTTGCCACACTTGCTAAGGGGTAAGAATGCTATTATGGTTGTTGTTGACAGGTTTTCCAAGATGGCTCACTTAGTTGCTTGCCACAAAACTGATGATGCTAGTAATGTGGCTGATTTATACTACCGAGAGATTGTACATTTGCATGGGATCCCCAAAACCATTGTTTCAGATCGGGACTCCAAGTTTTTAAGTTATTTCTGGAATACTTTGTGGCGAAAGGTGGGAACCAAGTTGTTATTTAGTACATCACACCATCCTCAAAAGGATGGCCAAACTGAAGTTACGAATAGAACCTGGGGAACGTTGTTGCAGGGTTTAGTAAGCAAGACTCAAAAGGATTGGGATGTTAAACTTTACCATGCTGAATTTGCTTGTAACCGTTCTCCTACTTATGCTACTGGTTACTCTCCGCTTGAAGTTGCTTATGCTACTGGTCACTCTCCATTTGAAGTTGTTTATGGAATTAATCCCTACTTACCATTAAATTTGATCCCATTGCCAAAGGAGGAGTTGGTTCACAAAGATGCTGATTCTAAGCTGAAATCTATGATGAAGTTGCATGAACAAGTTCGTAAGCGTATTGAGGCTGTTAATGCAACTTATAAACAGAAACCTAATAAAAATAGGAAGCCGCTGGTGTTTGCTGATGGTGATCTAGTGTGGGTGCATTTGAGAAAAGAGCGCTTTCCAAGGAAAAGCAAAAACAAATTGATGCCAAGAGCTGAAGGTCCTTACAAAGTGATTGCACGTGTGAATGATAATGCATACAAAGTGGAGTTTCCAGGGGATTATGGGGTGCATGCTACTTTTAACGTGGGAGATCTTTCACCCTATCTTGATGATGATGGTCTTGCTGAATTGAGGTCAATTCCTTTCAAAGGGGGAGGGGATGATACGTACATGGATAAATAAGCTCCAAACGATGATGGGCTGGTGCTTACAATTGGATTCGAAGGTTGTTTAAGCTTAATAGCCCATGTAGTGTGCATGGTAACTTTGATGGATTAAGGTTGCATGGTGGACGTGAGTTTGCATGGGTCTTTTGGCAATTCTCTAGTTTTATTTGTTTTAAGTAATGTCTTGATTCCTATTAAAAGTATTATGTTATTAATTTGGCTTTTGGAATATTGTAACCCATGGATTTGTAAAGGCTTTATATAGCCATTTTTGGTTAATGAAGGGACATGAAGAAATTTGACAACTCTCTTGAATTATTGCTATAATTCTTGCCACTTTTGGGACGTGTTCCTGATTTTGGTTCAATTCAAATCAATAGGTCTTGATTTGCAATCTGTTAACAAATTATAGGTTTAATTTGTTAACACATCTATCATTGTTTGTTTTCTACACAGGGTTTTCATTTTATTACTTCCCAAACACGTATCATCTAGACTATCGACCTCACTAATGGCCAAGAAGTGAGCAGACTTAGTCAAACGGTCTACGATTACCCAGATAGTGTCATTGCCGCTAGCTGTTCTCGGTAATTTGGTGATAAAGTCCATGGTGATTCGCTCCCATTTTCATTCTGGAGTTCGGGTTGAACTAAGAGTCCTGAGGGTTTCTTGTGTTCGGCCTTTACCTTAGAACAAGTCAAGCAGGATTCATGCATACAAGCTACGTGGCAGGAGTTTTTGGGATGTTCCATGTACGGGTGATATGAGATGGGGCTGTAGAAAACTACTTCAAATTCGCCCCACTATTCAGCCTTTTTTTTGGTTCCACATTCGTGATGGCTCGAGGGCTTTTATTTGGTTTGATAATTGGTGTTCCTTGAGCCCCCTAAGGAGTTTGCTTACTGCTAGAGATATATCTCGGTCTGGGTTTTCATTGAATAATTCAATTGGTGATTTGCTTATTGATGGTGCTTGGAGATGGCCTAGTGAGTGGATTGATAGGATTCCGGATTTATTGATGATTAACCCTCCGACACTTACTCATGGTATTGACGATGAGCTGGTTTGGAGAGTACCTAATGGAGAATTCAAGCCGTTCACCATCTCTCATGTTTGGGACTCTATCCGTGTTAGTGCCAACCTGGTTCCTTGATTTTATGTTGTGTGGTTCCCTCAATGTATCCCTAAACATGCTTTTAATCTTTGGTTGGTCGTTAATTGCAAGCTAAAAACACAAGATCGACTGAGGCAATGGGATGTCGGTCCTGACACTGACTTAAACCTGCTTCATTGTCTATTATGTGATAACCAACCTGATTCTCATGCTCACCTTTTCTTTGAGTGCCCTTTTTTTACAGGTGTGGAAGAGAGTTTGTGCTCTTTGTGGAATGGATAATGTTCCTCCTAGGTTGGATGATGTTGTTTCGTACCTTATACCTCTGTCTAAAGGATGCTCAGCCTCTGGTGTTATATCTCGTCTTCTCCTTGCTGCTTCTTGCTACTCTATTTGGCATGAACGGAATTCAAGGCTTTTTAAGAAGGGAATGAAGTCATATACTCAGGTGTTTGATGATATCGTTTCTATTGTACGTTTGAATATTCTTTCGTTTCGATTCACGAAGAACTCTATGCGGATTCGAAGGATTTTGGATACATGGAAGTTACCTGGATCGGTGATCATTGCGGATTGTTCAACATCTTAATGGAAGTTCTTCAATGCTTATCTATTTCGCAAAGGGAGTGCCAGGACTGGGTTGTACTCTTTTTCCCTACTCCAAGGTTTTTCCTTTCGGGGTTTTTCTTGGAAAGGGTTTTTAAGGAGGTAAATTTCCTGGGTCATCTTGCTCCCTTTGCACATATGGTGATTGCGGGATGCTCGCTTGTTACAAGTTTTTCTTGTTTTATGTTTGGTTAGATGATCTAATGTATAGCTAGGTTCATTGTGTTTATAGCATGTCATAAACACTAGTTATCAAGCTTTAGCTTGAGGTTAATGTGGTACTTCTGCCACATTCCATTTGTACTTAACATTTTTTGGTTATATATTTACCAGGGTAAAACCCTTTACCTAAGAACAAGTCAAGCACCAGCTGACATACTGAGCTATGTCGGCTTCCATGTTAGGCCACCAGTAGAGTTTCTTAAGGTCCTGATACATCTTATCGGCTCCGGGGTGAATAGAGTATTTTGACTTATGCGACTCGTGCATAATCAACTCACGGATTCCGCCATGAAATGGTATCCAGCTTCTGTCTCTGAAGCATAAGGTTCCGTCGAAACGCTTCAAGAAGCCGTTTTCACTTTCTACCATTCCATGCAGATTCTCATAAGGACATTTCTCTTTCTTCAATGTCGCAGCTTGGGAGGCTAAGATTTGAGACGGTAGAGTCGAACTAATGGTCATTCCTAGGGATCGAACGAGTAAAGGTGGGATGTTCTCCTTATGGCTGAGGGCATCTGCCACTACATTAGCTTTTTTATAGGTAAAGGGTTTTACCCCGGTAAATGTATAACCAAAAAAATATTAAGTACAAATGGAATGTGGCTGAAATACCACATTAACCTCAAGCTAAAAGCTTGATAAACTAGTGTTTATGACATGCCATAAACACAATGAACCTAGCTATATTACATCAACTAACTAGGCATAAAACAAGAAGAAACTTGTGACAAGCGAGCATCCCACAACCAACCTTTGCACGACGGGGGCAAGTCGATCCAGGAAGTCTGCCTCCTTAAAAATCCTTCCAAGAAAAACCCAAAGGGAAAAACCTTGGAGTAAGGAAAAAGAGTACAGCCCTTACCTGGCACTCCCTTCGTGTATAATATAAGCATTTGGAATCTTCCATTTATCAAGAATCAAACGAGCCCGTGGGGTTATCTTCTTGAACTTGAAGGTAACCAGCTTCAACCGAACGGTAGAGACAATTATTTGGACCACTTCAGCTACAGTAGACTTCTTTTGCTTGAAGAGTCTTGAGTTGCGTTCCATCCAAATGTAATACGTCGTAGCAGCAAGCAGAAGCCGAGATATGATACTAGTAACTGAACGCCCCTTTGATGTAGGAATAAGGAATGTAAAAGCATTATCCAAAGATGGTGGGACAACATCCATTCCAGATAAAACCCGAACCTACAACCAAACCTACATAGAAAACTGGAACTCAAAAAACAAATGAGAGTGAGAGTCCGGAACCAATTCACATAGCAAGCATCTAAGCAAATCCAAATCACCATTAGGACCAACATCCCATTGCCGCATCCTATCTTGAGTCTTTAATTTCTGCTTAATAACAAGCCATAAATGTATAGCATGCCTCGGAATACAAAGAGAAAACCAAGGAATATGACACCACTCCACCAAATCAGCCCGTAGACATAGAGAATCCCAAGCACCCGAAACCGAGATGCGATTAAGATTACCATCAATAGAACGCCATAATAAATTATCATTAGTCTCATTAAGATTAGGTACCGGTAAAGCAGCTAACAGTGGAAACCTTGATAACCAGTCAGGAGGACAATGCCAAGAACCATTATCAATAACATCACAAACCGAGTCAGATAAATTAAACCCAGCCCGAGCAATATCTCTAGCAGTAAGCGAATCATGAATAGGGCTTAACTCACACCACCTATCAAACCAAACCGATGTATCCTTTCCATTATTAATCTTATGCCAGATGAACCTTGGGTCTAATTGCAAGAAGCTTGCGCCATCCCCAACTAACAGCTCCCAAGCAAGGGACATCCCAAAAGCTTCTCCCACATAGTTTATAAGAATGAATCCATTGAACCCATAAGGACTCATTGTGAGTCAAGATACTCCAAATATGCGTAGTCATGAGAGCAATGTTAAAATCCTCTAATCTACGAATACCTAGACCTCCTTCTTGCTTAGGCTTACAAAAAGACTCCCAAGCAACTTTGGCCTTACCCCTTTTCAATTATCCTTGACACCAAAGGAAACCCCTCATAAGCTGCTCTAATTCATGAATAATACGGGTAGGAAGAATAAAGACAGAAGCCCAATATAAATGCATCGAAGATAACACAAACCTGACCAACTGAAGCCTACCCGCGAGAGATAAAAACTTATTACGCCAATCATTAACACGACCTTCCAATTTTTCCACAAGAATCTTGCAATCCCTATAAAGAAGTCTAGATGATATAAGAGGGACCCCAAGATACCTGACTGGAAGAGAACCTTCTGCAAATGGCATAAACTGGAGAATAGCAGCTTTCATAACATTAGGAACATTACAAAAGAAAGCTGTACTTTTAGGGATACTTGGGACAAGACCCGAAACATTCTTGAAATCCTCCAAAGCGTGCATAATGACAGTAACAGACTCAGGATTGCCTCTAGAAAACCAGAAGAGGTCATCTGCAAAACAAAGGTTAATAATTCTCTGCTGTTCACACAAATGATGAAACTGAAAATCCACTGCATTAGAAACCTTTTTCTGCAAGATAAGAGTTAACACCTCCATAACCAACGTAAACAAGTAAGGAGATAACGGGTCACCTTGCCTAAGGCCCCGCTTACCTTTAAACCATCCATGAAGATTCCCATTAACACAGATAGAATAAGATGTTGATGAGATACACACCATGATCCATTCAACCATTTTGGAGTGAAAACCAAACCCAATCAGAATAGCCTTAAGAAACGCCCAATCAACAGTAGCATATGCCTTCTGAATATCAACTTTAAACGCACACCTAGGTGGACCTCTCCCTCTACGATAATTCCGCATAAGCTCTTGGGTAATAAAAATATTATCCAATATACGACGGCCAGGAACAAAAGCAGATTGATTAATGCTAACCAGATTACCAAGTCCCTCTTTAATACGATTAGCAGTAATTTTGCTAATGCATTTATAAAGAACATTACAACAAGAGATAGGCCTATAATCATTAATCTTAGAAGGGGTAGACACTTTAGGGATCAAGGATATAATGGTATGGTTGATTTCCTTAAGAAGCTTACCATTAGTAAAGAAATACCGGACCGCACACTTAACCTCAGCACCCACAACATCCCATGATTTCTTAAAGAAAGCAGCAGTGTAACCATCAGGGCCAGGGGCTTTATCATCCCCCATTGAAAACAAAGCTTCCCTAATATCAACATCCGTAGCATGACGTACCATCGAATCAGCCAATTGGTGTGGGAGAACATTAGAAAATATATCATAATCATCAAAGTAGCTACAATCCCCTTCAATACCAAGAAACTATTCATAATGAGCAACAAACGCACCTGAAACCTGATTACCTTCATACAAGACATTGTTCGAGTCTCGAACCAATTCGATTCGATTACGAGCACATTTACTTTTAACAATATTATGAAAATAAGCCGTATTAGAGTCACCTGCATGAAGACACTGAACTTTAGATTTCTGCTTTAAGAATCGTTCCTCATCTAACGTAGCCTCCTTAAATTCAAGAAGATAGTGAGCATGTTCATCCCGAATGGCTGAATTAGAAGGATCCTTATCAATGGCCTTCTGTACCTCATCTAAATCCTTACGAATCCTATCCACCCGCTCATGAAGGTTACCTTGATTGTGCAAAAGCTTACGAAAAGGAGATTTCATCCCCCTCAGACGTTTAACAACACGATACATAGCACACCCATTAACATTAAGATTCTGGTCAAGAGTAAAGAAAGAAGCAAAAAAAAAACCCTAAACTCTCTCTCCCATAGGGATTTCCAACCGCCACCCTCCTTTCAATTTTTGGTCATAAAAACCACCCAAACTCATCCTCTCTACCTCTCCTACGATCCTTTTTCATTTAATTGGTATGCAATATGTTTTCTGAGCTGTTTTTTCACTAAGAAGGTGGCGGCTGATGTGTGTTTTATATATTCCTATCCTGTCGAAATCTCCATGTATATATTTGATTACCTATCCCTAATTACTTTGATATATTAGGGATTCCTCGTACGTTTTCGACTTGTTATCTATTAGTACGAGGTGAGTGTGATCTGGATCGACATGTACTTTCGATTATACAACTCTTTTTTTAGGGTTCGTTTGCCTTGTCGATCCAGTTTTGGCTGCGCCTATTGGAGAACGAAACCCTAACTTTTAGGGTTTCGTTATTTATATAGCTGGTGATGTTTATCCTTGATGATGATTGTTCTATTGCATGTTTGGATTGGTTGGAACGTGGGTTGGAGAGATAATGAACCTGATTGATCGATTTTGGTCCGTTATCTGTTGATGGTTCATGTTATCTATTGTAAGTCATGTATATGACCAGCGTACATGGTTGTATAGGCACGTTTCTGCTTTTAGTTGTTAAAGATGTCATTCTATCTTGATTTACATGGTTAAATGAAGGCGTTTCTGCTGGGATTTGGGGTTCGATTCATCTTTGATCGGTTAATGTTTGGTAGTATGGCGGTTTTTCGCTGGTTGTTAATGGTCTTTCACTTACATGATGGTGGGTTTTCTGCTCAAAACGAACCTGGTAGGTGCGTATGGTGATTATAATATTATTTAGTGATTTTCCATTATGGATGTGCGACTTTCATTCTTTACATGGGTGTTTGGATTGGCTGTTTCTTAAGTTTCTTTTGAACGCCATGTGACGTTGGAGCTGCTATTTCGTTAAGTGTGGGTGATGCATGGGTTTACTTGGTTTAGTGTTATCGGGTGTGTCACTCATACTTTGCTCAACTCTGATTGTTACTCATTCATGGGGTCGTTTGTGAGTGAGCAATTTGGAAGTTAGGGTGTTCCAAACCCTATTATGTTGATGGTATGCGGTGCGGTTCAGCATTGTAAGTTAAGTTTTGAAGGGTTCTTATTCAAAAAAACTCTTTTTCTGCATTTTAATGGTATTCACTTTAGCATCTCAATGCACACTTTTGGAGCGAGTTTTGCTTGCTGCTTTATCCATGGTTTTAGAGTCTACCACCAACCGTTGTGTGAAATTTGCGAACTGATTCTTATTTCATGGTTACAAGATCATGAAGTTGTAAGTTAGGGTTTGCAAAACCCTATTGTTAGTCTATGGCAGGTTATGTTAGCTCTGTTTTGCATTCGGATCCTTGTTGCATTTAGCAACATATGGTTTACAGAATCGTGTCATAGTGAATCGTTTATGTCTCCATGATTGTGGGACAACGAAGATGATTGGAAGTTCTACGATGACTAAGCTTTGGTGCTACTTTACTGAAGCAAGCTTTTAATTTCATATATTTATTCACTTGTATAGTCATTGTAGGTTGTTTGTCTTATTTTGTTAGTTATAAGAATGGCATGTCATTCTTATATAGAGTTGCTTGTAAGTGTCCTATGGGATTGAGATGAGGGAGTCACCCTCATCCTTTGTACTTCAATATTTTTGGTGTAATGTATTTTACCAGGGTGAAAAATCCCTTTTACCCAAAAAAACATTAAGATTCCACCCCGTAGTAACCGTATCAAGAAACTCGTCTTTATGAATCAAAAAGTTAGAGAACTTGAAAGGTTTAGGCTTAAGCTTTGTTACATGAGGGATACGAAGGACACACGGAGAATGATCCGAAATACGATAAGGTTGAAAGATAGCAAAAGAATCTAGAAAAGAATAAAAAAACTGCAGATTACCCATCACCATATCAATTTTCTTTAAAGTACCACATGAACCTTTTGGTTTTTGATTCCAAGTAAAGTGAAGACCAGTGCTATTAACATCCTCAACCTCCATTTTTTGAACACCATCTTTAAATTCGCGCATAGCAATGTCAGGCGTGTAACTACCACAAGAATGATCTTCCGAGTTAAGAGCCGCATTAAAATCACCCAACAAGTCCCAAGGCCTGCTACGCATAAAACCAACATGGCATACAAGATTGGTCCAAAGTGCACGACGATGCCCATAATAGTTATCTGCATACACAAAGGAAAAAAAGAATGTTTTGTTGTCCGCACGAATATTAACCTGTACATGCATAACTTGATTAGTTTGAGACATAATCATAACATCAACAATGTCATCATTCCAACCAACAATAATATGTGACCCCTTATCACAAAGACTACCATTAGACGTCCACTTCCATCGATGACACACCTTACGACATGTATCATACACCACAGAAGCATCCACATGAGATTCCAAAATCGCACACACACTAAGATTATTTTCATTAACCACCTGTCGAACGTCTTTTTGTTTAGGGGAATGGTTCAAACCCCTTATATTTTAAGAGGCGATACTAAACATCAGGAACATTCAGAACAGGAGTGCTTGCTCCCGGTTTATCAAACAGATTACCTGATTCATCAAATATATTTCCAACCTCATCATCATTAGCCAAATCATTGTTCACATCAACATCATCATCAGTAGCCAGAGAACCAAATGGGTTAGATGTAGTCACATTAGCAGCCAGAGTTGTGTTACTTACCTTAGGTGTGGGATAGCTATTACTATGAGTAACATTACGAGCAGGTTGGCTATCCTTATTAACCTCCGCAGTTAGGACATTAGGTGTCGGATTAGTATGTGAAGTAGAAGTATCTACCTGGTTTGGAGCCGCACTAGTACTAGCTATTCCTTGGGAAGGTTTGCTAGTAGAAGGAGTGTTGACAGCTTTGGGCCTATACTGCATATTCCTACCAACTAGAACCCCATTAAATAAATTACCACTTTTATTATCCTTAGTATTCTTCTTTTGTTTACCCTTTTTCCCAACCATATGAAATCCATCATTATTTTCCTCCACAACCGGTGCAGTCACAACTTTCTTGGGACAAGAATCCACAGAATGGCCAAATATCAAACAAACTTCACACCTAGGAGGTTTCCATTCATATTCCACCCTAATAGTTTCAGAATAAAGTCCAAGGCTATCCATATAGGGGACCCCAACAGTAATAGATTCCTTAAGGGGAGCATGAGAGTTAATTTCAATTAAACAACGAGCAAAACTACTCCTACTCCAAGAATCAACACACATAGAGCTAGTATAGGAATCAAGCATAATAGGCTTACCAACATGTGTAGCAATAATACTAATACCATCCTCAGAGAATACCTGTAATGGAACATCATGAAGCTTAACCCATACCGAGATACGGGTTAATTCCTCTTTCGTCAAACTAGTACTCATGGTCCACTTTTTAAGAATAATAGGGCTGTTCTTTATCATCCACGAACCTCCTTCTAAGACAGCCTCCAAGCCAACCTCAGAGTCAAACTTAAAGAAAAAGAAGCCTCTTGCATTCATCATAATACGCTTTAGACCATACTTAGCCTAGTTGTTACGGACAAAATACTCAACCACTGGGAATGCAATACGCTTACCAATGAAATACCCATACAAGGTGTTATCAAATTTAGTACTAATTGTTTCAACCACCTTACGAGGAATGGATACGTCAACACCATTAAAGATATTATCAACTGTAAGAGCACGAAAATTAGATTTACCTTTGGCAGGAATAGATTGGGTACCTGAAGTAGGAACATGTTGTGATCCACTAGCAACTCCCACGTATGTTGGTGACTACTGAATTTCAGACAATTGAACAATAGGGCTCTCCTTAGTAGAAGAATCATGCGTCACAATACCTTTGAACTTGCCAGCTTGACTAGCCACACTAATTCCATCACCTTTAGGCAAATTAACATCCAAAGAGGCCCCAACAGCAACATTGTCATTCTTACTTTGATTACCCAACTGAACGCCACTATTTGCTAAACCACGAACCTCCTCTAGAGTTGGGAAATCAGATTTGAGATACGGATTAGTAGCATTACCATCAGCTCCCCAGAATAACGGCTCATGCTCAACATGTTGCACGCTAGGATTACCAAACGACCCAATACCTCCCTCAGGAATACCAGAATCACGAGAGGTCATACCACAATCTTGGGATGGATCAGCAGAGAAAGAACCACCAAAAGCCAAGTTTGAATGACCATTAGTTGAAGTCCCCGTAGCTACTTTAGGGTTTCGCAAAACCCTCATGGCCAATTTTGGCTTAGGCGCATCTTCAAATCCAGAATCATTCCCTTTCAACCGTTGCATACGAGCATCCAAAGCTTCTAAATCAACATTAACATCACCACTTTTATCCATATTACTAAATTAAACAACAGCGAAATCAAAGAACCAGAAAAACTAAAAACCGAAACCCTAAAAAACCATAAAAAATGACTAAGACAGAAAAACTAGGAATCACCACGTCCAACTTCCAAAACGAGGGCCTTAGTAGAGCTAAGGCATGAGTTATAGCACAAATAAACTAACCAAATCCAACCATGTTAAGCACGTATGATCTTAAGAGTGGAATCAGAATTGCGAAATCGTAAGAAACAAATTCGACAATCACCCTAAAACCAAACCGATTACACTAATCTGGAACAATTACGCAACACACGAATGTAAATACTTAATTGAAACAAATTAGAGCAATAGAGAAGAGATTAGAGCCATGTTGTTTTCGTTATTTTTTTAAGGTTAGGGATTCGCAAATCACCATAGCAGCAAGTCGTTTAGGGTTTTTTGATTTTTTTTCCTTTTGGGAACAACTAGGTTTCCACTACATTAGCTTTACCGGGATGATAACGAATCTCATAGTCATAATCACTGAGCAACTCTAACCAACGACGCTATCTCATATTCAACTCCTTCTGATCTAAGATATGCTTCAGGCTCTTATGGTCGGTAAACACTACACACTTGGTTCCATACAAATAATGTCTCCAGATTCTAAGGGCAAACACTACAACACCTAACTCCAGATCGTGGGTGGTGTAGTTTTTCTCATGCTTCTTAAGTTGTCGGGAGGCATAAGCTATTACCTTCTCCCGTTGCATCAAAACAATGCCTAAGCCTTTATGCAAAGCGTCGCAGTACACGACAAAATCTTCGCTTCCCTCATCCAAAGCTAGGATGGGTGCGCTACACAACTTCTCCTTCAGAAGTTGGAATGCTTCTTCTTCCTTTTCTCCCCATTCATACTTAACGTCCTTCTGCGTTAGTTTGGTCAGCGACTTAGCTATTTTCGAGAATCCCTCAATGAACCTCCTGTAATAGCCCCTTCTTCCCACATTCAAAACAGGTGGCAGTGGCCTTCTAGTCCGCTCCTTACGCAGTTTGAGCCGCAGCAAAGGGACGGGACCTACAGTCCTCTGCCATGTGTCCTACCTTAGAGCAATTCCTAGACACTATTGAGCAAGGTCCATGGTGGTTTTGGTTGCAACGACCACACAAGGGTTTGCCACCTTCATAACCCTTCTTCTCTCCATTTCCTATGGCGTACACTCTGGCAGTCTCTTGCCGTTTGTTGTCATTCCCTTTAACAACCTTATTCCTCTTCCTCTTATCATTCCTATCACTCTTACCCTTGTATCCTCCTTATAACACATAAGAGTCCATCAAACGCTAAGCCACGATAATTTCCTCATGCAAGTTAGTCGGCTTCGCAGCGATGACATCATTCCTAGTAGCTAAGGGCAATCCATCAGTATGCCTATCAGTCTTAAGGGCTTCAGTGTGAACCATTTCTGGGCAAAGCAGCGACAACTCTTAGAAACAACGATTGTAGGTCGTCATGTCGGTACCCTCAACCTTATGGTTCCAGAACTCAATCTCTAACTTCTTAACTTCATTCCTAGGACAGTAAGTCTTGATCAGGAGAGCCTTAAACTGGGTCCAAGTCATGCTATTGGCTGTATCACTTCCTACTGATCTACGATAGTTGTTCGACCAGGTCAACGCTTCCTCCTTCAAGGTAATTACTAACGGTAAACACAGACTCAGTTTTCTCCATCCACCTTGTTAGGTAAACCACTCCCTCGGTTCCTCTGAACTTGATGGGACCACAGAATCGGAACTCTTTGTAGGTACAACCTCGTGCTCGATTAAGCGGTGGGGTTCCACCAGAGGTGTTAGAGTAATTAGACTCAGCTAGTAGTTCAGTTACACGCTGGGTCACGATCTGGTCGATTAGGGCTGGGTTCAAAGGCTGCGGGTTTTCTACAGTTGGGTTATCAGTATTCTGGTTCTCAACAGGTGGAGTGGTCGGGGTCGGACGACGACCTCGACAGACAGGAGTAACCACAACAGCAGGAGCTGCTCGGTTGGTCCTAGGCATGTTTCGTTTTGGTGCCATTAATCTGAAGGTTAAAACGACAGTTTCATAAGTTCACAATTTACGCTCCATAAGACTAGGTTTGGTTCCAAGGATAACACTATAACATGACGAAACAACTAGAGACCGAATCATAACTAGAGGATGCACGTTCTAATAACCATAACTCATAGGTTCCAAAGTGGAATACATGAAAGGATACAGAGAAATCAAAAACGATCCTAACAACGATGCTAACAAGATACTAGGATAGAGCTATATCTCGAACTGGAGACTACTCAGTTTCAAGATGGTACAATGCCATGAATCTAACACAATCTAGCCACGATCATGAATACCTCTAACGGATCACCTAACATCGTCTATCATTCTCCCAAGGTATGAGATCTCAAGACGCTGAGAGCTGCGATCTCTCCTCAGATCCGCGACCTCTCTCTCCAGTCAGCCGACCTTGCGCTGTAGCGCTTGGTCTGCCCCTCGGGCTGTCGCGAGCCCTCTCCGCAGGTCTCCTACCTGGTCGAAGAGCTCCAACATACCCTCCATCAAGATCTTAACCCTCCTAACTGACGCATCCATATCTGCTCTCAAATCCTCTACACTAGTCCTCGATACTCCGACTAATCGGTCCGTCAACTGACTAAGCCTAACACCCTGGGATGTAATCCTCTACCAAATCAAACTCGTCTCCCCATACTCCTCAGGCTCTGAAGTAATCTCTGATGGTACATGTTTGATAAAAATAGTTATCAAGGCAAAAGTTCGGTTTAGTTTAACAATGCGGTTACCTAAAATAGACTCCCTAATTTGCCAGTTGTCACACCCCCCCCCCTTTACGTTTCTACAATTTGTATCAGATCCACGTCGCTCTAGTTTCCAAAACAAATGGTTTTTAAAATAGAGTACGATTCTTGTATCAAATTTCTCATGAAGGGTGATTAAATATGAAGAGTGTTTTCTTTGCTTAATTTTACTAGAATATTTTGTTTCTTGATCCGTATTAGTTTTGTTGGTTAAATGCACCTCGTATACTAGCTTGAAGATAAATTTTCTCAAAAGAGTTTGGAAGTGTCGTTATTTTCCTTTCTATGTCTTAAGCGTAGTAAAGACATCTAAAACACGTTTTTTGGGTAAAGGGTTTTACCCCGGTAAATATATAACCAAAATATAATGTTAAGTACAAATGGAATGTGGCAGAGGTACCACATTAACCTCAAGCAAAAAGCTTGATAAACTAGTGTTGATGACAGGCCATAAACACAATGAACCTAGCTATATTACATCACCTAACTAGGTATAAAACAAGAAAAATCATGTAACAAGCGAGCATCCCGCATCCACCCAAATCACGAAGGGAGCAAGTCGACCCAGGAAGTTTTCCTCCTTAAAAACCATTTCCAAGAAAAACCCAAAGGGAAAAACCTTGGAGTAGGGAAAAAGAGTACAACCCTTACCTCGCACTCCCATCGTGTATAATACAAAGACTTGGAATCTTCCATTTATTAAGTATTAGACGAGCCCGCGGGGTTATCTTCTTGAACTTAAAGGTAACCAGCTTCAACCGGACGGTAGAGACAATAACTTGGACCACTTCAGCTACAGTAGACTTTTTTTTTGGGTAAAGGGGAGTAATCCTGCACCCTGGTAAAATATATTAACCAAAACGTTCTGCTTGAAAAGTCTTGAATTGCGTTCCATCCAAAGGTAATAAGTAGTAGCAGCGAGTAGTAACTGAGATATGATGCTAATAACCGAACGCCCCTTTGATAAAAGGAATAAGGAACGTGAAAGCATCATCCAATGAAGGTGGGACAGCATCCATTCCGGATAAAACCCAAACCTGCAACCAAACCTACACAAGAAAACTGGCACTCAAAAAACAAGTGAGAGTGAGAGTCCGAAACCAAGTCACATAGCGGGCATCTAAGCAAGTTCAAATCAACATTAGGACCAACATCCCATTGCCACAGCCTATCTTGAGTCTTCAACGTTTGCTTTATAATAAGCCACATATGTATAGCATGTCGCGGAATACAACGAGGAAACCAAGGAACATGAAACCACTCCACCAGAACAGCCCTTAAGCGAAGAGATTCCCAAGCACACAGTCAACCGAAAAATGACTTAAATTACCATCCAAATTGCGCCATAATAAACCGTCATCAGTATCAATAAGAAGATTTGGGACCTGGAGATTAGCTAAAAGTGGAAACCTAGATAACCAATCAGCAGGCCATCTCCAAGCACCATTATCAATCACATCACAAACCGAATCCGATAAACTTAACCCAGCCCGAGCAATGTCTCTTGCATCAACAAGTTCTTTAAGTCCAATAAGTCACCCAATGAATTTATACTCAAAAAATGTGTTTCTGAGTACTGGTGATCGTACTAAATATATGGGACGGTCCTTTAAATATTTATGGGACTGTCTCTGTTTAAGGTACCTCCACCAGAAAAGGGTAAATTTTGAAATATTATATAAAATCAACCGTAGGTCTATAGGAGTCGCATCACCCGTCATTTTAAAGGTAATTGAGTATAATTTTCATTTAAAAATACTTTACAGGATTGATTTCAAACTCAATTAAGTCATAAATGCAAAATACTATATAGGGGTCAAAACTTTGCATTACGTTTTAACGTAAAACTTGTATTTTACTTCTTCTTTCGAGTCGGACACTTCTAGTCAATAAATCTTTGAAAAATAATGTCTTTATCTTTTCAAAATGATCTCAAATTTTTGAAATGGGGAGGAAACTATTTCATTTTAAAACAAAATCAAGCAAGTATACATTGTTGTATCTTACACACAAAACGATAACGAATACTTTTATGTGTGTTATGCTAAATGATTATGTGTTTCCTTGTACTCTAATTTTTATATTAGATATTAGTAAGTAATAATTGTTATTGGGCTACTTATATATCTAAACACATATGCCATGTACATTATCTGTTTGTCACTAGCTTTTCGGATTAGGGCTAAATTGAACTTATGCTACATTTCTTGCATTAGTTTTTGAAATTGTTCTTGCATTAGGCATAGATCACTTTACTTGCTTATGTGTTTTTTATTTCTTGCTTATCTTATAATGTTTTAGTAACTCACTTAGAAATGCAGACTAAGTTTATCAATCATGTATTCCGATAACAATTGTCTTACACAATTATCTTACCAAAGGTTCAAGTGTTAAAATATGTCTCCTCAAAATATATAACACTTCATCAAAATTTCAACATGATTTCTAAAACATTACACGCACTTATCTTGGTTGGCCAAGCTTCAATGTGGATGTCAGATATGCCTCATGTTTATCTACGAGCTTTCTGGTTCGCATGGAAGTTTGTTGGAAGTACTACTATAATGACTATGGCTCAGATGTTAGCGTTTAATTCTAGTTTTTATATCTCTTGTATAGTCATTGTAGTTGTAAGTTATAAGAATGGCCTTTCATTTTTATATAGTGGTTACAAGTAAGTTGCATGTGGTGTGCATCTTTTGTCGCCCTCATCGGGCTGAGGGCATGAGATTCACCCATGTCATTTGTACTGATAACGCTCAGATTGTACATGTTTTCAGTAGCGTTATGTGTGCTTTTGTATATGTTATTTGGTTATATATATATATGATTTTAGTGCTTAATCGCATCAAAAGATGTTTGTCTAGTATTTATAACCAAGTGCAGGGAAACGAAAGGAAAAGCTAAAGAATGTTCAATAAAAGGAAGATTCCCGTTTCAGTAAAGCATGTCAAGCACAAATCAGCATTTCAAGTATCATAGAAGACCAAGATGATTGAAGAACCAAGCTCTACAAGCCAGAATCAAGAAAAAGGTCGATTTCCCATCACTCAAGAAGACCAGCCGAATCGGTCGCACCCGCAACCGGATCGACTGGAAGGTGGTTAAAAAGTGCCCATGAAGACTGTAACACCCCAACCCGACAAGGGCAAAAATGTCACAAATACAGCTTCATATCAGAACCTTAAAATACTATACAATAGCGGAAGCCTTTACAAAACTTACAAAAGAAGATATAAATAACTTAATAATCAAAATAAATCTAAGATCCCTATCTTCCAAACTTGCTCTCAGCTCTACTCTCAACCCAGATCAGCTATCCCATAAGCTCATCTTGAATGCTTAATACCTGCCGCAGAAAAGAAAATGCGGCTGAGCTTACAAAGCCCAGTGAACAGATATAACAGAAACAAAAACTAAACAAAATAGAAATACGAAATAAAACAAAGAAATGAATAACGAAGTCACAACGGAATGAGATCAATGAATCATTGAGGATTTTGCGGAAACACAACCATACAGGAATCCGGAAGAACAAATAGCAATTAAGAACAAACACATATCATATTAATGGCACCAACGCAAACGCATCAAGATAACCAAACGTTAACTAAAACAGGAAATTCGAGTACATATGAGCCAAACGAAATATCAAAAGGCTAACGGAAACAATTTCTAGAAAGTAAACATGGCATTCATACAAGTCAATTAATTTACATTTAACACACTTAATCCAATATTGTAGCAGCGGGAATAGCAGTCAAATCATGGCAGTCACACATGCAAATAGAAAACATAGTAGGAAAACTATAACTAAATAAGCAAAAGACATAGCATAGCAATTAGCAAATTATCAAAACAATATCATAATTAAACCATTTTCCAAACCAAAACTTAATATAAACAGAGTCTAAAAATGGCAGATCAAACATAAGCAGATAGATACCCTAACGGATAGGCAAAGTTCACCGATTAATGAACAATCATACTTAATAAACTTTCAGGATACTCACTTTCACACTAGCACATTCATCTCACAGATCAACTAATTCACATAACGATAAACTAACATAATATCATATGACAGCCTGCGAATCATATTGAAAACATATTAATCATATCCTAGCATAGTAGACGGTAGTCACTTAAACATACAAAAGCATAACCACATATAATAACATATAATAAGCCTAGCACATAATTATAAACACTTGAACATACCGAATCAACATCGAATACTTAATACGAAATAACAGATAAAGACTTAGTTAACTACCACGAGCCCAGAACATATCATATCAGAAATATCTTTCTTATTCAAAAGGTAACCTCATAAACTAATTGGAGTAGCTAGCTCCCAGAATTTTGTGAAGACGCGTATTGCACACGACATCATTCACCGAAACATATCAGTTAACGATCGATCTAGGATGCATCCATACGCCAACGACAGATAATGGCCATACTATCAATAAACAGATAACGGAAAGGGACGTGGCAGAACATCACTCTACTGCCCTAGAGTCATGTCGAGGTGCATCATCGACACGGACATGGAACACCCATGACTAGTGAAATATTTGGCTCGGGTGTCAAACTATCTTAGGTCAAATCGGAATGTCAAAACTGACACAGATCATACTTTATCATAAGGTTAATCATATTTCCAAAATCAGAGTTTTCATATCATATAGTTCAAAATCAGATGTTTCATAATTCAGAAATCAGAAGTTTCAAATAAGCAACAGCTCAAACAAACAGAATGGGGTTCATAGCAAAGTTCATATCAAAGTTCATATCAAAGGTTCATATCGAAGCTCATATCGAAGTTCATATCAAAGATTCATATCAAAGGGAGCATAGCAAAGTCATAGGGAAGCCCTAATAAGGAGGCTTAGAGTAAAGCATAACAGTTCAAGCTAGTATCGAAAGATGTATACGAATCATGAGAAACCTTAAGAGATAAGGTCAGAATATCTGTACCTTATTCGAAGCAAGCAATAACGAAAGTAAAGTAAAGAATGAGATCAATCCAACCTATATGAATTAGATAATGCTTATTAAGAATTAGATTACTCATTTTAGACGGCTTTCCATTTTTAGAAACTTCATATTTTTAGTAACTTTAAGTGGGTTTCCATATTTAACAATTTCCATAATCGAATTAGGGTTTTCCAATAAGTAATAATTAGAGTTAGGGCTTTTAAAACATAATAACTTCAAATGATTCAATTAGGTTTTTAACGTATTAATTATGTTTTAAGGTTCGTAATTTTCGTTAAATATGTAAATCATTAGACTTAGGTTTAGAGTGACATTATTTCTAAAATGACTAAATGAACTTAACCCATATGTCTTTACCTTCCATCCAATTAAGCATATGATTAATGACCACTTTAATTCATGCGACAAGGGTTTTCATTTTTAGCATCTTATATAAGTCGAGCCATAGGAGGTCCAAAACAGTATCAAGAAAGCATGAATAAGGCGAATCAAAAGAAGTCGAGACAGATTTAATGAGACATGATCTAGATTATTATGCCATGAGAAAATTCTTAGTATTTATATGATAATACCGAATGTGAACATGCATGTCAAATGGGTTTCCTATATCAGTTTTATATTTATAAATATGTAGGTTCCATGCATTCAAGAAAAGGTCCACCAAAGGTATATAATATAGGATATCTCATTAAATTTATTTCCTGATAATATCTCAATTCATGTAACTGCTTAAAATGTGTAACATGAAGGTTCAATATCAGATTTAGGTGTTAGAAGATTTATCATTTTGTGTGAAAGTTTATTTGTGTAGCATGCATTTAAATGGAGAATAATATACACGACCAAAGAGAAGGAAAGAGACGAGATGATGGCATAATGTTTTACCCAGGTAGCGAGGATGAATAGAGAACCAAGGTCAAGAATACCATAAGCATATGTCCAGCCACTCAAAACCCACGAGCAAGACTCTTGTTGACTTTGAAACCTCACGACAACACACAAAGCAAGACCCACGACAAGTCCCCTTGAACCAACGTTTATTACAGCAGCTTCACGACCACCTGCGAGTCTTCTTGAGCCTCCTTGTTGTCGACAGCAAATGGGGAGGAGATGGTGGTTGCCGTCACTTGTGATCTAGGGTTTCATGTGTGTTGTAGTTTTTATGAAATTAGGGTAACGTTAAAAGAATGGGGAGGGTTATATTTTTTTCTGATTCTCGGTTCAAAGGAAGAAAACACAAGGCCTGGCCCAACTAGATGGGCCACCATTCATGTTATAGTGTAGTTATCGTCTTAGGAAACATTTCGGTTCATGCATTAGCTACGAAAACGTGCGACGCAATAATTAGACGTGAGTGCTTTAATTTCAAAAAGAAAATCTTGTACACTAGGTCTTATATTCACTTATAAGATAGATTGTAATTACATTTAATGAACTGGATGAATTTTACGCATCTTATCATTTTAAATTAGAGGGCAAAATAGTCTTTTCACATGTTTTAGATTTTAGGGTTTTACAACTCTTCCCCTCTAAAAGAAAAATTTTCGTCCTCGAAAATTGAAGTCTCAGGGGTGCACAGAGAGGTACGAGTTTAAGGCAGATGTGGCAATCCATAGTTTCACACAGATCATAACGATTTCGGTTCCAAGGCATACAAAACTAATACATAACAGATATCGGTGAGAATCTCGCAAAGAGGTACATAATTCCAAACGAACATGAGGATTGACAAATAACGGATATAAGCCCTAGTCCATTCACGTACCAACCCCAGGCATTTCCCAAAACGTCGTATGATTTCAATAAGTTCAAATTATATGATCTCGGTATTATCACGTTGATCAGGCGTCATAATACTTGCATCACATAACAAGTCCTTATTGTTATCATATTCTGTCCCAGGTCATGACAAACCACATAATCAATATCACAACAAAACATATCACATACCGATATCAAATAACATACCAAAGCAGACCAGATTCACATACATACAACATAAACTACATCAAACAACTTACCATATCAAAATGAAAGAAGGCCACCAACTTGCACAAAACGGCTCCTCATGACTCATTACTGACGATTCAAAGGAAAAGCTGAGATATCACCAAAATTCTAAATGATAAAACTTCACGATTCAAACCGAGTTCTGAACAAACCAAAGAAAAGCAATACCGATCCAATTCACTTAACAAAATATCAGACCGCCTCAAAACGCATGACAAACGAATTGGAGTGACATATGTCGCGCCCAAATCATATGAAGTAGATGAACCCTCTCAGCCACCGGTTGAATCTTGTCTCCGTCTTTTGCGCCTTTGGTTGATCCGTCTAGCTTCCCCGGCAGCATCCTGACGTCTCCGGCAGCATCACGATCGGTTGCGGGTTCTGCTTCACGAACCTCTCCAGAAATTGTTGCAGCAATGCAGGGTCGGCACCATCATCTTCGGCTCTACGAGAAATCTCCATCTAACGATCGACAAACGGATGTGCGAAGACAAAATAAACAAACTCAAATGCGAAGAAAAGAAGGCCAAATCAGTTAAGACAAAAGATCATCGAAGTCAAATCTGAACGACAATCAAAAGGAATCAGAAAAGATCAGAACAGACGAAAGCCTAATGTCTACCCAGTCCTCACAGGTCAATCCTAAGGTCAACAATCTTCCTCACTTATCCATCCGTTCCTATTTCCTTCGCGCTGCGGTAATAGGCGACTAGCAAAGTCACTTCTCCGATTCCTCTCTTCTTCTTCCGGCACACGATCTACAAAAGCATACAAGTCGCGACTCCTAGTCCAAACTACTTCTCCATCTTCCAAGAACTCGGGACATCTTTCATGATACATAGTGGTGAAGCCTTGGTTGTCAACGACTTTAGTCTCGTACTCCTCTATTATTCTTCCATCTACGTTCTCCAAGGTTAGCTTCTCCTCAATTGTGCATGGCCACATACTAGCCGGAACTCGTATCCTCCTGTTGGTCCGCTTCGCTCCACAAATCCTCTTGCAGCCCTTAACGATAACAACAGTCCACTTCTTCCTCTCCCTAGGTTGCCTAGCTGGTCCCTGCTTGCTCCTATCAGGTGAACTAGAACGACGAGGGATAACCATCTAAAAGAATAATCAACTATTAGTAAAATCTAAGTACGATAGTGGACGCAAAGAAAGTACGCAGAAGGGAAAATCCTAAATCTACCCAATCCTCACAGGTCATAGCCTAAGCTCTAAGGGTCCTAAAACCTGGCTCTGATACCATAATTGTAACACCCCAACCCGACAAGGGCAAAAATGTCACAAATACAGCTTCATATCAGAACCTTAAAATACTATACAATAGCGGAAGCCTTTACAAAACTTACAAAAGAAGATATAAATAACTTAATAATCAAAATAAATCTAAGATCCCTATCTTCCAAACTTGCTCTCAGCTCTACTCTCAACCCAGATCATCTATCCCATAAGCTCATCTTGAATGCTTAATACTGCCGCAGAAAAGAAAATGCGGCTGAGCTTACAAAGCCCAGTGAACAGATATAACATAAACGAAAACTAAACAAAATAGAAATATGAAATAAAACAAAGAAACGAATAACGAAGTCACAACGGAATGAGATCAATGAATCATTGAGGATTTTGCGGAAACACAACCATACAGGAATCCGGAAGAACAAATAGCAATTAAGAACAAACACATATCATATTAATGGCACCAACGCAAACGCATCAAGATAACCAAACGTTAACTAAAACAGGAAATTCGAGTACATATGAGCCAAACGAAATATCAAAAGGCTAACGGAAACAACTTCTAGAAAGTAAACATGGCATTCATACAAGTCAATTAATTTACATTTAACACACTTAATCCAATATTGTAGCAGCGGGAATAGCAGTCAAATCATGGCAGTCACACATGCAAATAGAAAACATAGTAGGAAAACTATAACTAAATAAGCAAAAGACATAGCATAGCAATTAGCAAATTATCAAAACAGATATCATAATTAAACCATTTTCCAAACCAAAACTTAATATAAACAGAGTCTAAACATGGCAGATGAAACATAAGCAGATAGATACCCTAACGGATAGACAAAGTTCACCAGATTAACCGAACAATCATACTTAATAAACTTTCAGGATACTCACTTTCACACTAGCACATTCATCTCACAGATTAACTAATTCACATAACGATAAACTAACATAATATCGATGACACCTGCGAATCATATTGACAACATATTAATCATATCCTAGCATAGTAGACGGTAGTCACTTAAACATACAAAAGCATAACCACATATAATAACATATAATAAGCCTAGCACATAATTATAAACACTTGAACATACCGAATCAACATCAAAATACTTAATACAGAAATAACAGATAAAGATTTAGTTAACTACCACGAGCCCAGAACATATCATATCGGAAATATCTTTCTTATTCAGAAGGTAACCTCATAAACTAATTGGAGTAGCTAGCTCCGAGAATTTTGTGAAGACGCGTATTGCACACGACATCATTCACCGAAACATATCGATAACAGATCGGATCTAGGATGCATCCATACGCCCCAACGACAGATATCGGCCATACTATCAATAAACGAGATAACGAAAAGGGACGTGGCGAACATCACTCTACTGCCCTAGAGTCATGTCGAGGTGCATCATCGACACGGACATGGAACACCCATGACTAGTGAAATATTTGGCTCGGGTGTCAAACTATCTTAGGTCAAATCAAAATGTCAAAACTGACACAGATCATACTTTATCATAAGGTTAATCATATTTCCAAAATCAGAGTTTTCATATCATATAGTTCAAAATCAGATGTTTCATAATTCAGAAATCAGAAGTTTCAAATAAGCAACAGCTCAAACAAACAGAATGGGGTTCATAGCAAAGTTCATATCAAAGTTCATATCAAAGGTGCATATCGAAGCTCATATCGAAGTTCATATCAAAGATTCATATCAAAGGGAGCATAGCAAAGTCATAGGGAAGCCCTAATAAGGAGGCTTAGAGTAAAGCATAACAGTTCAAGCTAGTATCGAAAGATGTATACGAATCATGAGAAACCTTAAGAGATAAGGTCAGAATATCTGTACCTTATTCGAAGCAAGCAATAACGAAAGTAAAGTCAAGAATGAGATCAATCCCGCCGCCCGGAACCTATATGAATTAGGTAACGCTTATTAAGAATTAGATTACTCATTTTAGACGGCTTTCCATTTTTAGAAACTTCATATTTTTAGTAACTTTAAGTGGGTTTCCATATTTAACAATTTCCATAATCGAATTAGGGTTTTCCAATAAGTAATAATTAGAGTTAGGGCTTTTAAAACATAATAACTTCAAATGATTCAATTAGGTTTTTAACGTATTAATTATGTTTTAAGGTTCGTAATTTTCGTTAAATATGTAAATCATTAGACTTAGGTTTAGAGTGACATTATTTCTAAAATGACTAAATGAACTTAACCCATATGTCTTTACCTTCCATCCAGTTAAGCATATGATTAATGACCACTTTAATTCATGCGACAAGGGTTTTCATTTTTAGCATCTTATATAAGTCGAGCCATAGGAGGTCCAAAACAGTATCAAGAAAGCATGAATAAGGCGAATCAAAAGAAGTCGAGACAGATTTAATGAGACATGATCTAGATTATTATGCCATGCGAAAATTCTTAGTATTTATATGATAATACCGAATGTGAACATGCATGTCAAATGGGTTTCCTACATCAGTTTTATATTTATAAATATGTAGGTTCCATGCATTCAAGAAAAGGTCCACCAAAGGTATATAATATAGGATATCTCATTAAATTTATTTCGTGATAATATCTCAATTCATGTAACTGCTTAAAATGTGTAACATGAAGGTTCAATATCAGATTTAGGTGTTAGAAGATTTATCATTTTGTGTGAAAGATTATTTGTGTAGCATGCATTCAAATGGAGAATAATATACACGACCAAAGAGAAGGAAAGAGACGAGATGATGGCATAATGTTTTACCCAGGTAGCGAGGATGAATAGAGAACCAAGGTCAAGAATACCATAAGCATATGTCCAGCCACTCAAAACCCACGAGCAAGACTCTTGTTGACTTTGAAACCTCACGACAACACACAAAGCAAGACCCACGACAAGTCCCCTTGAACCAACGTTTATTACAGCAGCTTCACGACCACCTGCGAGTCTTCTTGAGCCTCCTTGTTGTCGACAGCAAATGGGGAGGAGATGGTGGTTGCCGTCACTTGTGATCTAGGGTTTCATGTGTGTTGTAGTTTTTATGAAATTAGGGTAACGTTAAAAGAATGGGGAGGGTTATATTTTTTTCTGATTCTCGGTTCAAAGGAAGAAAACACAAGGCCTGGCCCAACTAGATGGGCCACCATTCATGTTATAGTGTAGTTATCGTCTTAGGAAACATTTCGGTTCATGCATTAGCTACGAAAACGTGCGACGCAATAATTAGACGTGAGTGCTTTAATTTCAAAAAGAAAATCTTGTACACTAGGTCTTATATTTACTTATAAGATAGATTGTAATTACATTTAATGAACTAGACGAATTTTACGCATCTTATCATTTTAAATTAGAGGGCAAAATAGTCTTTTCACATGTTTTAGATTTTAGGGTTTTACAAAGACGGACCAGCCGATCGGTCACCACCCGCAACCGATTCGGCTGGGTTAATGCAAGAAGACCAACCGGATCGGCTGGACAAGCGACCGATCCGGTTGGAATACCTGTTTCTGCTATTTCTTCATCATTAAGCTTCCCCATTGTATCCAAACGATTCTAGGTCCTTCTCTTGGTGTATTCTAGTCCCTTCCTAACTCCTTGGAGGCCAAGTTCAGCAATTAATACCCTAGGCCTTGGAACTAGTATAAATAGAGACCTCTTGTGAGCATTTGAGACACACACTTCAATACAACTCTCTACTCATCAAACACAAAGCTCTTAGCTCTCAAATTCGTCCTTAGAAGTCCAGGAAAGTTTGGAGTTCCAGAAGTCCAACATTTGGAGATCAAAACCCCAAGGAGTCTACCCCAATACTTTGGGAATCATTACTTCACCATTTTTAATCTTATTCCAAGCATTGTAAGACTCTTAATTATGTTTTCTAATGTTCAAAGTTCTGAGTTTATGTTTATGTTTGCTATGAGTGGCTAGTTTCTTTATACACTTGCTTAAATGATGTTGATTATCATGTGATTAGTTTATGATTGTGTTAACATGTTTTAATTCAATTTCAAGTTGATTCTAAGATCCAATTGTGCTAAAGTTTCATAGTGACATTTGTTAATCAAGTTTGACTAGTTGATAGTAATCGTAAAGGTCGAAAGAACTTATTGTTATTCAACAAGTTATAATCATTTTGTCTATGGATGATTGTTTTTACCCATTATTCTTGATTAAACAAAGAAACTAAAGTGTAGTTGTAATAAGAACGCTTTTTGAGTATCAAGTTGGATTGATTGGAAACATTTAAAAGGTCGTAAGATTAGTTGTTTACAATCAATTGTAACCTTTTGTCTATAATCGGTTACCTTTTGTATTGACCATTTCTTAAGTAAATTTGATAAAATAAATGGATGTTTTTGTGTTTAAGTTTGTGAAAGTAAACTTATGAAACTTGAATTGATCGATTAAACTTAATGCTTGTTTTTATGAACTAAAATCTTGACAAAGGTTTAACTTGTAAGAACAATAGATTAGTACACCTACTAATTATCATAACCAACATGTTAAGAAGTTAAAACAATCATACTAATCAAGGATAAGAAACTACTTTAAGCAAGTGTAGTTTTTAATCATCTAAATTTCATTGTATCTATTCTCGTTGTTATTTGCTTTTGGATTACCTTAGGTTATTTAGACTTGTTAATGAGATTCACTCAAATCCCTGCGAACGATCCTGACTTACCTTTTAAATCTTGCTATAACGGACGAGTGCACTTGCTCGTATGTGTTATTGGTAAAATTGGTAATTCGTCTTTTATAAATTTAAAACTTGTACACACGTAGCACATCAAGTTTTTGGCGCCGCTGCCAAGGATTTGATTGTGTTTCAGCAAGATTTGAATCCACGTCAGTCGATCCATTTCTAATAAAAAAAATAATAATAATAAAATCAAAATCTCCAACCGATCGGTTGTCTTTACAACCGATCCGGTTGCGCCAAAACCCATAACCAATTTAATTTAACTGATCGGTCGCCCCTCGCAACAGATCCGGTTACTCTTTTCTGCCTAGAAATCTGTTTTCTTTGTTTGTCCGTGTGTTTAGATATTGCCTGGATTCTCTAGGTCATTGTATGAACACTCGTGCAGCTGGAATTGAACCAATCTCACCTCTTACCAACCCCGATTTTTTTATTCGTAGAAGAAGAAGAACACCTTTTATACCCTTGGAAAATCATGTATCTAGATGTAACAACGCGCATTTTTCGGGTTACTTTTCATATTTTTGAAAAGTTACTTTTATACCACATTTTGACATCTCATATCACTTTTAGAATAATTTTAGTCTACTTTAAATAAATCCACGGTCATTTCCCTAAAATTTCATTCTTTTCTGATAAACTGCGAATTACGCGTTTTTGACCCGTGTTTCCAGCTTTAAGCAGCGTTTTTGCACCCAATGAGACTTATCACTCATTTTATATTTTTATATGGAGTATAATGATGAGTTTGATCATTCCTACAAGTTTCGTATTTTTACGATACCCGGTTTTATGTTTTATGGCTTAAAAACTTACGGTTGACATTTAACGGAACCAAATCATGCTCTAAACTCAAGATAATACCAAAACTATCCACCTAAGTCATCTTATCTAGTTATGGCCGACTAAGGGGGGGGGGAGTCATCATTTTGGTGGCATCATCCTAACCATGGTTCATTTAGATCTTTACATGTGTCCTAACTTAACCATGGTTAATATTTAACCCAATATATGGTTAACCAAACTTACCCTCCTATAAATAGCAAGTGAAATACATCCTAAACACCCTCATAAACTGAATTGGTTCGTTCATAGCATAAAACAACCATATCTTCCATAATTTGTTCTTAAACTCCAAGTTTATGCAAAGAAGTTTCAAGTAGTAAGTTACTACATCAAATCTCTAGCAAGTTTAAGTGATCTTCTTGAGTTTAAATCCACTCAAGTCACTTAGTACTTCATCACCAACTCTTCAAGATTGCAAGGGTGCCAAGGTGTAGAAAGCTAGCTCAATCCGAAGTCTTAAGTGATCAATCAAAGTCCTATCCTTACTAAGTTACTCCTTTCTTAATTGAAAGCCAAAAGTTGTATGCAACTTATCACCACCATCATCTCATCTTTATTATTCCTAATCTTAACAATTTCATGCTATATATATAGTTACTATGTTGATTCATGATGTACATATACTCAATCACATGTTTTAATTCACATATTGTCGTAAAAGTAACAAACTAGTAAACTTGTCATATTCTACACATTTGAGACCATTAAAACCAGTCACATATGGACTTTCTAACTTACATACTATGGTAGACAAGATAAAAGGGTAAACATAGCAACTTGAATCACCCGAAACGGACAAACGAGTCAAAAGATACGGCCAAAAGAAGTTAGCGAAACCAAAACGCCGAAACTGCCTAAACACAAGCTGTTAAGGGTCTGTCCGTTGTAAAGGTGGTACTTCTGGTCCGAATCATCAAAAAGTTAAAACACGAAAGTTGTCCGGACCTTTAAAACGCTTAAACAGGCCATTATCTTTCAAAAACTGAATATATAGTTTAACAACTATACTTTTCACAACTAAAAGCAAAACCAAGTTATTTTCATAGCTAGTTACATATTAACTTAACAAAACTTCATTTAATCTTTGAAATAGTGTTTTCACAAGTAACGGAAAAATGACCATTTTACCTTTTCCGGCGATTTTTACCAAAACTATATTCTTGAACATGTTAATAAGTTATAATCACTAGTAAACAAAGAGAACTTGTAAAAACTAGATATTTACTAAAAACATGATAAACTTTATGATATAACAATCTTCATTCAAAATCTATGTTTTATCTACTAAGTGCTACAAAACTAGGGAGCTTCATGTGAGGGGTTTCATTTGAGTAAAACGTATCGACGAGTTTCTGGATTTACGATTTAAAGTGTCCTAGCTCCTCGAACGTTTACTGCATGACCTCTGAAGTATGATGGCCCGAACGGTAGTACGATATCTATAAACTAAATACGTTTTCACAACTAGACCATTACTATAAAATGACATACACAAATACCATGTACTTCATCATGATCAACATAGAGACTTATATAGGCTTGTTATTTCTTTCGCATCATTATTTTAAACCCAAGTCGCAACATCCTATTCTAGGTTGCTCGTAGAAGTTCTCATGGCATATCCATCATTCTCATTATACATTTGAAATCATTTACTCTGAGGTGAGTTCATAGCCCCACTTTCTATTACTTAATTGTTTTACAAGCCCTTGGGGGAAATACATGCTTTATTTTAAATCGAACACATTGCTTTCAAACTGCATACTTGTCTGATTGTTTTATTAGCACTAAGTTACCGCATTTGCCAAACTTAAGTCCCTTAATCATGAATCATTAATCACTAGTGAGAGTGGGCGTGAATATTGTGAATAGATCTATTGGGATTGACGAGTCCCGTTTGCTTGACCAGGTCCGGTAAACAAATGCACTATATTTGAGTAACATTGGTAAAAACGGCAATTTTTACCTGATAGGGCACGCACCGACATTTTCTCCAATTAATTTTGGAACACGTTAACGCCTTGATTGCATGATGCTTAGTCTAATAATAACTGTTTTGGTTTTCAAACCATTGGTGTGAATTTATAACTCACACTACAAACATAATGTGTTCTACCATCAAACAAACTCTATGAATTTCAGTCAACCTTTGTGTTGACAGTTTTAAGCATGTATTTCAGGTCCATAATGTCGGAAACTGGCACGAAAGAGCGAGGACTAGATCAAGAAGGCTATAACTATTTTATCATTCACAAAACATCAAAGGGTTTATATTGATGTATTTTATAAACAATCGAACCAACTGGGACCTATTTTGTAAAATCTGATATATTTAAATAATTTGAATGATAAATCCTTTTAAAACGACTCCATTAGAGATCATTTTCTATTGTTATGACTGTTGTGCCATGAAGTAACACCCAGTTTGAATTCCGCTGCGTATCACGAAATTGGGGGTGTTACAGATTGGTATCAGAGCCACAGTTAATGAGAAACGAGTCTAAATTGAGACTTAAACTATAACTACTTTTTCAAACAAAAACATTTTATAGCCTTCCGTTCTCCGTGCCTTCCATTCTCCAGATGATTATGTGACTTTTAGGCATTTTAAGTTATACAAACATACTAGTATATTGATATATACACTCGACATAATTTCAATCATAAACAAAGTACTCAACATATCTGCGTATGCCTATTTTAAGGCATTACGGCACAATCATATTTTTCCAATCTCCCAATCATGCATCTACTCATGCATTTTAGGATTACGAAACTTCCTCCAAGACATTGTAACTGACTACAATGTTCTTTCCTACTTCCCAGACATTGTAAGATACAATGGTCTCATTCATTTTTCAAGACACTGTGAGATACAGTGGTCTCTATTACATTCTCAGACACTGTAAATCCTACAGTGGTCTCTATTACATTCTCAAACACTGTAAATCCTACAGTGGTCTCATTTATTTCTCAAGACATTGTGGGTTACACAATGGTCTCTTCATCATTTCTCAAAACATTGTGAGTTACACAATGGTCTCTCCATCTTTTCTCAAGACATTGTGAGTTACACAATGATCTCTCCATCATTTCTCAAGACATTGTGAGTTACACAATGGTCTCTTCATCATTTCTCAAGACATTGTGGGTTACACAATGATCTCTCTATCATTTCTCAAGACGTTGTGGGTTACACAATGATCTCTCCATCATTTCTTAGACATTGTGAGTTGCACAATGGTCTCTATTATTTCCTAGACATTGTGAGTTGCACAATGGTCTCAACTACTTCTCACATATTGTAAATTATACAATAGACTCTATAAATTATTATATAAAACCTTATATGATATTGTTTTACATGAAACCCGTCACAATCTATCAATTTCCCTAATGAAAATACAAGAAATGAAATTTCTAAAGGACAAACTAATTCATCATCTACAAAAGCTGAAGTTCATCAACTTTCTCTACATTCATCAAAATTCTCTTCTGAAACCTTCATTGTTAAAAGTCCGTGATGCTAGCCAAGTGTAGACTATTTTAGAATTACTTAAGATTTCCTTTCCACACGTATCTACCCATACTATCTTCTATGCAATGGAATGTGAAAACATAGGTTACAAGTCTTTTATGGCCAGGACTTGAAACTGGATGGTTTGATATCGCCTTTGCTTAGTGGACAATTTCTCAAAAGCTATGGACATATCACGAGTATACCTAATTTAGGTATTTGAAAATTTTATCGAACCTCGGCTAAATATAGTCTAGTCACCTATATTTAACCTAGGGATAGTGGAACATAGTCTGACTAACTATGTTCTACTTAAATTTTTCAAACACTGAGAATAGTTATGCAAGTGTTATATTCAGGTTGATTTCCTACTTAAACTCGATAAACCACCAGAATTCATTAAAAAGATCTAGAGACACGAGAGTGTCTTACCACTCAGCGAGATCTTAACACTTACTACTTAATTTCATTCTTGAAAGTTTTCATTTATGAAATAATCCTATCTACTATCTTGGGATAGTCATCAGATCTTCTCGTCATTTCTTAGAAGTACTAGCCTGATTAGGTTTCAAGGATATCATTCCGTCATTCACTTTTGATTTTAAACTAAACTTGACATCTCTACCTAAGAATAATGGTAAACATACGCTACACACTTCTAATCATCAACATATCACATCATTATCTGAACCTCATTGAAAGTCAGTACGTAAAACTTCACAGTACCACGTTTCTTTATGATATAGCCTTCATCCCGAAACCACCTAAGACATGATCAACTTTGGAAATGGTTTGGATAACCACTTGCCACTATCAATACTTTCCTACAACGACAATTGTCACATTATTATAAACCATTTCACATCAACAATATCTTACACCTTTGATTAACAACAGTTACCCTAACGACAACAAAACTATTCCATTTTGAGGCACTATATAGACGAAAGTGTTAGTTAACCATTTGCTGGACTAAGGTATTCAGAGATCACCCACGAAACAACTAAGGAAACCATACAAATACAAATTAGGCTCCATGCCGCACACTATCACCAAAAACTCCATGTTAGAAATTAAAGTTTTATTGATAGCCTCGATATAATAACATATGATTCGTTTTGAGAATCGGGAAAAGCCAAACTTTAGGTATATTGGATTCTATAAGATTTTAACAAAACCCTTTAGATTATCAACTTAAGCCACATGGTACATAATACATTCTATGACCAGAAACTTAAGAACGCAAAAATTAGAATTCGGCACATACACCCACATTTTCCTAGACAATTCAACATCGGATAACACACACTGAATTCCGGGACGGAATTCCCATTAAGGTGTTGAGACTGTAACAACGCGCATTTTTCGGGTTACTTTTCATATTTTTTAAAAGTTAATATTCACTTTTACTATTCACTTTCACTATTCATCCCGTAAAATTTTTATTTCACATTCTCGTAAGATAAATTATTTTAGTAATATCCTGAGAGTTTGACGATCGTTAGATCATTTTCGCAAAAGTTATTAAGAAAACATCGTTTTAAAGTTTCGTTTTGGTCGGAACACCATTTAAACATCCCGCGCATAACGAAAATCAACTCTGACAATTTTCCTCACATCAGATTAATTTTTAGATCACTCATAATCAATTAGAGAATTTTTTAAGATTTCATTTTAAAATGTTACCAAATAAACCCTGAGCCGTACGAGACTAAACTTACGTTTTAAACAATTCTACTTAGATCCAGACTTAACCATTCCTGCACTGTGTTTCTAATATGTTTTTGACACTTTTACATTTATTGGAAAAGTCAAACATATTTCCCTCCTCTTTTGACCGTAAAGAAATTAACCTTGTACGTTCTACATTTTTGCTTAAATCGCGTAACTTTTAGACTTCACGTATAACTGTTAAGTTATCCCACGTATGACGAAAACCACATTTTGACATCTCATATCACTTTTATACTAGTTTTAGTCTACTTTAAATAAATCCACGATCATTTCCCTGAAATTTCGTTCTTTTCTGATAAACTGCGAATTACGCGTTTTTGACCCGTGTTTCCAGCTTTAAGCAGCGTTTTTGCACCCAATGAGACTTATCACTCATTTTATATTTTTAGATAGAGTACAATGATGAGTTTAATCTTTCCTACAAGTTTCGAATTTTTACGATACCCGGTTTTACGTTTTATGGCTTAAAAACTTACGGTTGACATTTAACGGAACCAAATCATGCTCTAAACTCAAGATAATACCAAAACTATCCACCTAAGTCATCTTATCTTGTTATGGCCGACTTAGGTGGGGGGAGTCATCATTTTGGTGGCATCATCCTAACCATGGTTCATTTAGATCTTTACATGTGTCCTAACTTAACCATGGTTAATATTTAACCCAATATATGGTTAACCAAACTTACCATCCTATAAATAGCAAGTGAAATACATCTTAAACACCCTCATAAACTGAATTGGGTCATTCATAGCATAAAACCACCATATCTTCCGTAATTTGTTCTTAAACTCCAAGTTTATGCAAAGAAGTTTCAAGTAGTAAGTTACTACATCAAATCTCTAGCAAGTTTAAGTGATCTTCTTGACTTTAAATCAACTCAAGTCACTTAGTACTTCATCACCAACTCTTCAAGATTGCAAGGGTGCCAAGGTGTAGAAAGCTAGCTCAATCCGAAGTCTTAAGTGATCAATCAAAGTCCTATCCTTACTAAGTTACTCCTTTCTTAATTGAAAGCCAAAAGTTGTAAGCAACTTATCACCACCATCATCTCATCTTTATTATTCATAATCTTAACAATTTCATGCTATATACATAGTTACTATGTTGATTCATGATGTACATATACTCAATCACATGTTTTAATTCACATATTGTCGTAAAAGTAACAAACTAGTAAACTAGTCATATTCTACACATTTGAGACCATTAAAACCAGTCACATATGGACTTTCTAACTTACATACTATGGTAGACAAGATAAAAAGGTAAACATAGCAACTTGAATCACCCGAAACGGACAAATGAGTCAAAAGATACGGCCAAAAGAAGTTAGCGAAACCAAAACGCCGAAACTGCCTAAACACAAGCTGTTAAGGGTCTGTCCATTGTAAAAGTGGTACTTCTGGTCCGAATCATCAAAAAGTTAAAACACGAAAGTTGTCCGGAACGACGTTTTCCTTTCCTTAGAAAGAGGTTCGAACCTTGAAAACGCTTAAACAGGCCATTATCTTTCAAAAACTGAAACTGCCCCATATATAGTTTCACAACTATACTTTTGTCACAACTAAAAGCAAAACCAAGTTATTTTCATAGCTAGTTACATATTAACTTAACAAAACTTCATTTAATCTTTGAAATAGTGTTTTCACAAGTAACGGAAAAATGACCATTTTACCTTTTTCGACGATTTTTACCAAAACTTCATTCTTGAACATGTTAATAAGTTATAATCACTAGTAAACAAAGAGAACTTGTAAAAACTAGATATTTACTAAAAACATGATAAACTTTATGATATAACAATCTTCATTCAAAATCTATGTTTTATCTACTAAGTGCTACAAAACTAGGGAGCTTCATGTGAGGGTTTCATTTGAGTAAAACGTATTGACGAGTTGTTGAATTTACGATTTAAAGTGTCCTAGCTCCTCGAACGTTTACTGCATGACCTCTGAATTATGATGGCCCGAACGGTAGTATGATATCTATAAACTAAATACGTTTTCACAACTAGACCATTACTATAAAATGACATACACAAATACCATGTACTTCATCATGATCAACATAGAGACGTATATAGGCTTGTTATTTCTTTCGCATCATTATTTTAAACCTAAGTCGCAACATCCTATTCTAGGTTGCTCGTAGAAGTTCTCACGGCATATCCATCATTCTCATTATACATTTGATATCATTTACTCTGAGGTGAGTTTATAGCCCCACTTTCTATTACTTAATTGTTTTACAAACCCTTGGGGGAAATACATGCTTTATTTTAAATCGAACACATTGCTTTCAAACTGCATACTTATCTGATTGTTTTCATAGCACTAAGTTACCGCATTTGCCAAACTTAAATCCCTTAATCATGAATCATTAATCACTAGTGAGAGTGGGCGTGAATATTGTGAATAGATCTATTGGGATTGACGAATCCCGTTTGCTTGACCAGGCCCGGTAAACAAACGCACTATATTTGAGTAACATTGGTAAAAACGGCAATTTTTACCTGATAGGGCACGCACCGACATTTTCTCTAATTAATTTTGGAACACGTTAACGCCTTGATTGCATGATGCTTAGTCTAATAATAACTGTTTTGGTTTTCAAACCATTGGTGTGAATTTATAACCCACACTACAAACATAATGTGTTCAACCATCAAACAAACTCTATGAATTTCACTCAACCTTTGTGTTGACAGTATTAAGCATGTATTTCAGGTCCATAATGTCGGAAACTGGCACGGAAGAGCGAGGACTAGATCAAGAAGGCTATAATTATTTTATCATTCACAAAACATCAAAGGGTTTATATTGATGTATTTTATAAACAATGGAACCAACTGGGATCTATTTTGTAAACTCTGATATCTTTAAATAATTTGAATGATAAATCCTTTTAAAACGACTCCATTAGAGATCGTTTTCTATTGTTATGACTGTTGTGCCATGAAGTAACACCCAGTTTGAATTCCGCTGCGTATCACGAAATTGGGGGTGTTACACTAGAGTACCAAACCCACCATTTGATAACCTTGTAGAAGCCAAAGTCGTTTACAACCCTTTCACCAATTTACCTTTTCCCATGGCGGACGATCAACCCATGTGGGGAACCAACCGAGCCGTAGCACCAACTCCTGGGAGTGCTATTCTAGTTGTCAACCTTGGTGAAAACTTCACCGTGAAGGGTCATAATCTTTCTATGATCAAAGACCGCCAATTCGATGGCCGTGCGCGGGCCGATCCGCATAAGCACATTGCCGAATTTATCAAAATTTGCGGCATGTTTTGGTATGGCGACACCGATGTCAATGCCATCAAACTCAAACTTTTTCCATCATCACTCGCCGGAGATGCAAAAGTATGGTACAATAAATTGATCCCAGGAATTATCAATACTTGGGAGGAGATGAGGCAAGCCTTTGTAGCCATTCTTTCCACCGCCATGTTTGATCGATTAATGGGATAAATTCGTGCTTTCACACAAAATCCCAATGAATCACTTGTCGAAGCTTGGCTTCGGATGAAAGATTTGCTTCGTAGTTGTCATGGACATGGACTATCCAAAGGAACCATAATCCAAATCTTTTACCATGGACTAGATGAAATCTCTCAAGGTATCCTTGATGCCGGAGGAATTTTTCTCTATAAGACTCCTAACGATGCACACCAATTACTCGAAGATCGAGTACTTCTCAAACTCTTTTTTGGGTAAAAGGGCTTCACCCTGGTAAAATATATTAATCACAAACAAATGAAGTACACTGGAATGTGGCTGAGATGCCACATTAACCTCAAGCAAAAGCTTGAACAACCACTACATACTAAACGCTTGTGACATGCCACAAAGCGAAACTAAACATCAACATACAAAAACTAAATCACCAATAGGAAACAACCACCGCATGAAACATGAATCGCCACAACTGCCCATCAGCCGCTTCGAAGGAGATTGATGGACCAAAAGAGACCGCCTCCTTAAAAACCTCTCCAGGTAAAAACCCAGTGGGAAAACCCTAGAGGAGGGAAAAAAGAGTAAAGCTCTCAAATGGATCTCCAACGAACAATCCAAACAACCAAAAGCAACTTCCAAAGAAAACACATCTACCATCCGACACCAGCACTTAGGAGACCACATCATGAATGCATAAGAGATAAAGGCAAATGCCACACACGCAACAGCTCTTCCACTTTTGCCATCTTCTTAAATCTGCACGAGAGAAGCTTGAGACAAACCGTGGACTTGATAAGATCGACAACTTGGGCTTGAGATCTCTTTTGCGCCTTGAAAATCCTGGTGTTTCTTTCTTGCCAAATAATGTAAGTAGCAGCCGCAAAAAGAAGCTTCGAAACAACACTCCTAGCAGACCTAGATTTCGCCGTAATAATAAGAAAAGTAACGATAGCATGCATCGAAGAAGGCATAGAACCAACACCAGCAAACACCTTCAACGAATCCCAGACCTGAGAAGAAAACAAACAATCAAAGAAAAGGTGATCATGAGAATCCGGTTGCAAGTCACAAAGCGGACATTGCAACATACTTCTCAAACTTGATTGGTATAAAGATTCAAAAACCAAACCCCTTCGAAAAACCGTTGCTTTTGTCGAAAAATCCGATACCTTGAAACTCATGGAGAAAATGGAAGCCTTAACCTCAAAAATCGACTCGCAATACAAAGGTATCAAAGGAGAAATGAAGGAAATGTGAGATGGATGCAACAATTGTGGAGGAAATCAACCATCGTCTGAGTGCGACGATAAACCCATGGGTGGACCTAACGAAGGTGAAGCGAATTATGTCAAAGGAGGATACCGTGGAGGAGGATATCGTGGTAATTATTACGGTAGAAATTCTGGAAATTGGCAAGACCGCCAACCAAGGGATAACAATCGTGATTCTCAACCTCGAACTGACAATCCGCCCCCACAAAACTCTGACAAAAAGATGGAAGAATCCGAATTGAAAAACCATAAGAGAATTCGTGGATCGCCAAAAATCAACAAATGATTTCATCAAAAATCAGTTTTTCAATCTTAAAGCCAAAGTTGAGCAGGACGAAAAATCATCAAGCAACTATCCAAGATCTTGAAAACAAATTTGGCAGATTTTCTGACCAACATTCCTCTCAACCATCTGGTTCGTTACCAAGTAACACCCAATCCAACCCAAAACCATCAAACGATAAAACGTACCGTCCACCACAAACAAGAAATGAGCATATCAATGTTGTATTCACAAGAAGTGGTCTCTCGTATGATCCACCACCAAATCTAAATGAAAATACTACTATCACCCAAGATAGCGAGGATGAAGCTGAGGAAACCAATCCAACACAAACCACCAAAAAGAAAACCATTCCATCTGTCAAGGCGTACACACCAAAAATTCCATATCCTCAACGCCTTAAGAAAGAAAAAATGGAAGAGCGATATAAGAAGTTCATTGAAATAAACAAAGAGGTTAGACTCAATGTTCCCCTCGTTGATGTCTTAGCCGGAACGCCCAATTACGGGAAATTCTTGAAAGAACTTCTTAACAACAAGAGCAAGCTAGAGCAAATATCAGCTACCTTCCTTAACGAAGCATGCTCAGCCATTGTTCAAAACAAAATTCTGCCAAAGCTCGGAGATCCTAGGAGCTTTCTTATTCCATGCACTTTTGGGGATAATATTCAATGCGATTCTTTAGCCGACCTTGGCGCAAGTATCAATTTGATGCCTTATTCGCTGTATTCCAAATTATCCAACAACAGCCTTAAACCGACAGAGATGAGCATTCGATTAGCAAATCATTCTTATCAATATCCTGTTGGAATTGCCGAGAATATGCTCGTTCAAGTTGGTAAATTCATTTTTCCCTTGGACTTTGTAATCCTGGAGATGGAAGAAGATAGTAAAGTCCCACTCATCTTAGGAAGACCTTTCCTAAATACCGCTGATGCAATCATCAAAGTGAAAGGAAAATAACTCAACCTTGGAGTTGGAGAAGATCGAACCACCTTTCTAATCGATAAAGCAATGCGATATCCACGTTCTAGTGATGACACTTGTTTCAACATCGATGTTGTCAACGAAGTCACTGACGAAGAATTGGATGCATTACTTAACGAAACTGATCCATTCATGACTACTTCCGAAAAAATCAATGAAACAGACTTTGATAAAGAGTTTGCTGATTTTATGAAAGTAGAGTTCGAAAGAGATAACACAGAGGAGGAAGAAATGAAGGAAGAGAATTTTGAAGAAATAACTTTCAATGACGAAATGAGAATAAAATCTTCTTTTGAAGAACCACCAACAGATTTCGTGCTCAAACCTCTCCCTGATCATCTTGAATATGCTTACCTGGAGGAAAACTCACTTCTTCCAGTAGTCATATCTGCATTACTCGAGGAAAAGGAAAAAGAAAGTTTAGTTTATGTCCTCAAAAATCATAAACAAGCTTTCGCTTGGAAAACATCTGAAATCCCAGGAATTAGTCCCAATTTCTGCAAACACAAAATCAATTTCGAAGATGGGATTAAACCTGTCGTGGAATGTCAACGTCAACTTAATCCCAACATGAAAGAAGTTGTCAAAAAGGAAATCATCAAACTTCTCGATGCTGGTATCATTTACCTGATCAAAGATAGTCCTTGAGTGAGTCCCGTTCACTGTGTCCCCAAGAAAGGAGGAATGACGGTTGTGACTAACGAACGGAATGAACTAGTTCCTACAAGAACTGTCACTGGTTGGCGCGTTTGTATTGACTATCGTAAATTAAACAAGGCCACCAGAAAAGATCATTTTCCCCTCCCATTCATGGATCAAATGCTTGAAAGACTAGCAGGGAATAAATTCTTTTGTTTCCTCGATGGATTTTCAAGATACTTTCAAATTCCAATCGATCCGAATGATCAAGAAAAGACCACTGTCACTTGCCCTTTTGGAACCTACGCATATCGGCGTATGCCTTTTGGTCTTTGTAATGCACCTGCAACTTTTCAAAGGTGTATGATAGCCATATTCCAAGACATGCTTGAAACCTCCATGGAAGTTTTCATGGATGACTTCTCATTTTTCGAAAACTCGTTTGAAGCTTGTCTTTCCAACCTTGATAAAATGCTCGAAAGATGTGAAGCTGCACATCTTGTCCTTAACTGGGAAAAATGTCACTTTATGGTAACCGAAGGAATTGTGCTTGGCCACAAAATCTCCAGTGCGGGCATGGAAGCAGATAAAGTAAAAATCGATGTTATCGTGAAACTTCCACCACCAACTAACGTTAAAGCCGTTAGAAGTTTTTTAGGACATGCCGGTTTCTACCGCCGATTTATTAAAGATTTTTCAAAAATATCTCGTCCGATGACAAAACTTCTTGAGAAAGATTATGTCTTCGACTTCAATGCTGATTGCATAAAAGCATTCGAAACGTTGAAATCTCAACTGACTAGTGCTCCGATCATGGTTTCACCTGATTGGTCACTACCCTTCGAGCTTATGTGCGATGCAAGCGATTTTGCCGTTGGAGCCGTCTTTGGCCAACGAGAAGGAAAACACTTTCGGCCTATATATTTTGCTAGCAAGACACTGAATGGTGCTCAGCAAAATTATACAGTCACAGAAAAAGAATTGATGGCCGCACTTTGCGTTCGACAAATTCCGATCTTACCTCGTGCTTTCAAAAATAGTCTTTTTCACCAATCACTCGGCACTCAAATATATGTTCACAGAGCAAGATTCTAAACCGCGTCTCATCCGATGGATTCTGCTACTTCAAGAATTTGACATCGAAATCAAAGATAAAAAAGGAGCAGAGAATCTAGCCGCTGATCACTTGTCACGTCTTGAAAATCCCGATCTAGAAGAGTTAAAGGAAGAAGAAATCGATGATTACTTCCCTGATGAAACCCTCATAACGGTTGATGAAAATGAAGATCCTTGGTTTGCTGACTTTGCGAACTATCTCGTTGGAGGAATTCTCAGAAAAGGATTAACTTACGCTCAACGGAGCAAATTCTTTTCGGAACTTAAACACTACTTTTGGGAAGAACCTTATCTTTTCAAAATGTGCCCTGATGGAATGATCCGAAGATGTGTTTCTGGTTCCGAAACCCGCAAAATTCTTGATGAATGTCATCATGGCCCTACTGGAGGACATTATGGTCCTTCCACCACAGCTAAAAAAGTTTTTGATGCTGGATTCTATTGGACAACAATATTCAAAGAAGCACATACACTTGTCCAAAACTGTGATGCTTGCCAAAGAACCACCAACCTTTCACGTAGAGACAAAATACCATTGACAAGCATTCAAGTATGTGAAATATTCGATATTTGGGGAATTGATTTCATGGGACCATTTCCTAAATCCCACAAATACGAATACATTCTCGTTGCTATAGATTATGTGTCCAAATGGGCAGAAGCAGAAGCTTTACCAACAAACGATGCTCGTGTTGTCGTTAATTTTCTCAAAAAGCTTTTCGCTCGTTATGGAATTCCCAAAGCCTTGATAAGCGATCGAGAAACCCATTTATGTAATCGAAAAATGGAGAAAACCATGAAAAGATATGGAGTTCATCATCGATTTGCGACAGCTTATCACCCACAAACCAGTGGCCAAGTTGAAAACACCAACAGAGCTCTTAAAAGAATACTCGAAAAAATAATGAAGGACAATCCTTCAGTGTGGTCGAAGAAACTTGACAATGCTCTGTGGGCATTTCGTATGGCTTACAAAACTCCTATTGGCACAACTCCTAACAGACTCCTGTATGGGAAAACTTGTCATTTGCTGTTCGAAGTTGAACATCATGCTTACTGGGCTCTTAGAAACTGTAACACCGATCTCAAAATAGCTGGAGAAAAGAGATTTTTGCAATTGCACGAACTCGACGAATTGAGACTCCAAGCTTATGAAAATTCCAAACTGTATAAAGCCAGAACAAAAGCTTATCACGACAAAAAGCTGCGAATTCGAAAAGAATTCAAAGCCGGAGATAAAGTTCTGCTTTTCAACATGAAATTTAAATTCAAAGCTCCTAAACTGCAACCGAGATGGTTTGGCCCATATATCGTTAAACATGGATATCCATCCGGATATGTCAAACTTTATGACAAACAGGGTGGAAGTTTCATCGTTAATGGGCACCAAATCAAATTATACTATGATAAGGAGCAAATGAATGAAATATCAATTGAGACAGTTTCACCTGAAAATGAATTTGAAACCATCACCTTTCGTAGCACCTTTTCCAGGAAGAATCCCACAATGTTCCTTGGAAACCATCTATTGAATTCATCTGGAGCGATATTGATGCAACTGGTGAAGAGTTCATGTATGTCCCCGAACTTTTCAAGATGTTCAAGGCTGCAACTGCGGCCAAGTAAATTTGGGAAGATTTGAGTCAGACTGATGACTCATTAATAAAACAAGCGCTTCTCGGGAGGCAACCCGTGTGTTTCAAATTTGATTTTCAGTGGTCACACCCCAAAGTTTAAACCTTTGGTTGAACTTAAGTGTGGGGGGGTGCCACATCTTAATAAAACTCTTTTTGTTTGTATATAAGATTTTGTGCAGGTAATGATTACTCCAGTGGACACTTGGATCAAAGAAAAATAAGCTGACAAACTCATTCGAATATCTAGTTTTATCTCTATTTTCCCTATTTCTATACTTTGAAGTTCGTTTTTCACATTGAGGACAATGTTTAACTTAAGTGTGGAGGGGTGAATAGGAAAATTAGAGTTTTAAGCTTAAATTTAAATTTTTGTTTGCCTGTGTGATCTAGTTATTTTCACGCTTTTAGGATAATATATTAGAATAACTGGTCAATCCACTAGTAAAAATGGTAATATTTGAAAATTTGAGATGTGTTCCAATTAATATTGCAATCCATTCTGGGATCGATAACATTTGCTAGCACAAATTATAGCCCTTTCCACTAAAATTGTGAGGATTTGAGCCTATTCAATATAAAGCATACATCTTTTATGCTTGAATCTTTTGCTATGAGTGTGCCGTGATTTTATTTATTCTAGAACTTGTACTTGTAAATCATTACCATCAGCAGCAGTGATCGTGATTCGTATGATATAAGTAAATTCGTGTGATAAAGAGGCACCCTAGGATTTTAACCCAAATGGCCTTCCATTTTTCATACTATGATATATTAGCTAGCCACATCGGTTAGTTAACCACCCACATGGACCCATTTGTAGTGCTCATCTTTAGCGCTAGATACCCCTAGGTACACCCTCTGAGCCATCCTTTTCATTTTTGATAAATCCAGAAAAAGACAAAAATATTTTACCCTTTAAGCCTTAGCCTAACCCTTGTCAATGTCTAAATGGTTGGTTGCTAGTCACCTGGTGTGAAAAGATTGCTTTGATGATTATGAGTAACCGCACCTTGTCAGTTGCATGAGCCATTTCAAAGGAGTTAAAAAAGTGTATTAACCAATGTGCTATGTTCGAAGAAAAGTTGTTATGGCGAATCAAAGTGAAGAGTTGTGGAAATCCGAAGAAAATGAAGCTATAATCATTTATTGGTTTGTGGATTGTTTGGTAACTAGCAACATGGGTATTAGACTTGATTCTATTTTTATTTTAACACCAATTTCATCAACATTCCCATGCCTTATCCATACCCTTTACCCTAAGCCTAACATTTCAACCCGAATAAAAGTCCTCTCTTGATGTTTTTTCTTGGTGCTCACGCCACGTCGGTGGAGTTTTTTTTCTTTTTTTTTTTTGGGTAAAGGGTTTTACCCCGGTAAATATATATAACCAAAAAATGTTAAGTACAAATGGAATGTGGCAGAAGTACCACATTAACCTCAAGCTAAAGCTTGATAACTAGTGTTTATGACATGCCATAAACACAAAGAACCTAGCTATACACTAATGATCTAACCAGGCATAAAACAAGAAAAACTTGTAACCAGCGAGCATCCCGCAAACACCACATGCGCAAAAGGAGCAAGATGACCCAGGAAGTTTGCCTCCTTAAAAACCCTTTCCAAGAAAAACCCCGAAAGGAAAAACCTTGGAGAAGGGAAAAAGAGTACAACCCATTCCTGGCACTCTCTTTGCGAACTAGATAAACGTTGTAGAACTTCCATTAAGACGTTGAACAATCCGCAATGATCACCGATCCAGGTAGCTTCCAAGTATCCATAATCCTTCGGATCCGCATAGAGTTCTTCGAGAATCGAAACGAAAGGATCTTCAAACGAACAATAGACACAATATCATCAAACACCTGAGTATATGACTTCATTCCCTTCTTAAACAGTCTTGAATTCCGTTCACGCCAAATAGAGTAGCATGAGGCAGCAAGAATCAGCCGGGATATAACACCAGAGGCAGATCGTCCCTCAAACAATGGTATTAGGTGCGAGACAATATCATTCAGCCTAGGAGGGATATTATCCATGCCACAAAGAGAACAAACTCTCGTCCACACCTGTAAAGAAAAAGGACACTCAAAGAAAAGGTGAGCATGAGAATCGGGTTGGTTGTCACAGAATAGACAACGAAGCAGTGTTTAAGTCGTGTCGGACCGACATCCCATTGCCTCAATCTATCTTGTGTTTTAAGCTTGCAATTAACGACCAACCAAAGATTAAATGCATGTTTAGGGATACACTGAGGGAACCACACAACATGAAACCAAGGAACCAGATTAGCACTACCACGGATAGAGTCCCAAACATGAGAGATTATAAACGGCATGAGAACACCATTAGGAACTCTCCAAACCAGCTCGTCCGGAATACCATCAGTAAGAATTGGAGGAGTAATAAGCAATAAGTCCGGAAACCTATTAATCCATTCACTAGGCCACCTCCAATTACCATCAGAAAGCAAATCACCAACTGAGTTGTTCAACGAAAATCCAGACCTAGAGATGTCTCTAGCAGTAAGCAAACTCCTAAGAGGGCTCAAAGAACACCAATTATCAAACCAAATAAAAGCCCTCTTTCCATCACGGATATGGAACCGAAAAAGGCCGAATAGTAGGGCGTATAAGAAGAAGTTTTCTCCAGCCCCAACTCATATCACCCGTACATGGAACATCCCAAAAACTCCTGCCTCGAAGCTTATAAGCATGAATCCATTTAACCCATAAAGATTCCTTATGAGTCAAAATACTATAAACATGCTTTGCCATAAGTGCGACATTAAAATCATGGAGACTACGAATACCCAAACCACCCTCCTCTTTAGGCTTACAAATATCCTCCCAAGCCACCTTAGCCTTACCATTTTTCATATCACCCTGACACCAAAAGAAACCACGCATGAGCTGTTCGATATCATGTATAACACGTGCCGGAAGAATGAATACAGAGGCCCAGTATATATGCATGGAAGATAACACCGATGTAATAAGCTGTAAACGACCCGCCATAGATAAAAATTTGTTTTTCCAATCAGATATTCTAGACTGAACCCTTTCAACAAGCACTTTGCAATCCCGATAAAGTAGCCGTGAGGAGATTAGAGGAACACCCAAGTACTTAACAGGGAGCGTACCTTCCTTAAATGACAAAGAGTTCAAAATGGACAACTTAACCTGGGTAGGCACATGACAGAAGAACGCCGTGCTCTTGGGGATACTAGGAACAAGCCCCGACAAATTCTTGAACTCATCTAAAGCATCCATAACCACGCTAGCTGAGACCACATCACCATGCGTAAAAATAAATAGATCATCTACAAAACAAAGATTAAGTAACTTCTGTCTTTCACAAAGATGGTGATATTGGAAATCTTCCCGCTGCAATAATAGAGTAAGAACTTCCATAACAAGAGTAAAAAGATAAGGTGACATAGGATCACCTTGGCGAAGCCCCTTTTTACCCCTGAACCACCCATAGATATCACCATTAATACATATGGAGTACGACACACTAGTAACACAAGCCATGATCCAAGAAACCATCCTATTGTGAAACCCATAACCAACTAGGATAGTCTCAAGAAAGCGCCAATCAACAAGATCATACACGCCTTTTGGATATCAATCTTAAATGCACACCTCGGCGGTCCTCGTGGACGATGGTAATTACGCATTAATTCTTGGGTAAGAAGAATATTATCCGATATATTACCCGAACAAAAGCCATTGATTAATACTAACAACATCACCAAGCCCCTCTTTAATCCGATTGGATATAATTTTACTAATGCATTTATAAAGCACATTGTAGCAAGAGATAGGTCTATAGTCATTAACCTTGGCCGGTGTGGAGACTTTAGGAATAAGAGCAATAATAGTGTGATTGAGTTCCTTGATCAGCTTCCCATTAGAAAAGAAATCCCGAATAGCCAAAGAAACATCATTACCCACAATATCCCAAGCCTTTTTGAAAAATGCAGCCGTGAAACCATCCGGGCCCGGGGCCTTATTGTCACCAATTGAGAACATAGCTTCCTTAATCTCCAAATTAGTCACCTCCCTTACCATCCAAGTAGCCCTATCCGAGTCAATAGAAGAAGAAAACAAACCTGGATCTACAAACGGATTGGTATTCCCTTCCACTCCAAGAAAATTCTCATAATGTTGAACAAATACATTAGGCACTTCGTTGCCTTGGTGCATAACATTATTAGCATCAGTAACCAGCTCAATACGACTCCTATGGCTTCTACTCTTAACAATATTATGAAAATAAGCAGAATTAGAGTCACCTTCACGAAGCCACTCCACCTTAGCCTTTTGCTTCAAAAATCTTTCCTCATCCAGAACGGCATCATGAAATTCCTGAAGATAAATACCCTCCTCTTCCCGAAGAACGGAATTAGAAGGGTCCTTATCAAGAGACTTTTGGACCTCATCAAGTTCCACACGAAGGTTGTTAACACGGGTATGAAGATTACCATGATCTTTAAGCAGCTTGCGAATGGGTTTTTTCAAACCCTTCAAGCGTTTCACCACCTTGAACATATTATGCCCCTGAATGTCATTTTTCCACCCTTCACGCACAACATCCAAAAAAACAGCTTTATATGTTAAGAAATTAAAAAATTTAAACGGCTTAGGTTTCTTCTTAGATAATGTGGGAATTCTCAAAACACAAGGAGAATGGTCAGAGATACGGTAAGGCTGAAATATAGCAAATGAACCAGGAAAGTCATCACTAAATTTAATGTTACCCATAACACGATCAATCTTCTTCAAAACATCATTACTACCTTTAGGTTTCTGGTTCCACGTAAAGTGAAGACCCGAGGAGTTAATATCGGAGACTTCAATAGTATTAACACAGTCTTTAAACTCATTCATAGCAATGTTAGGCTCGTAACCCCCTCCCGATTTATCTTCCAAAAACAAAGCTGCATTGAAATCCCCAAGAAGGACCCAAGGCTTATCTCGCATAAGAGTTCCATGAACCTCAAGTTCATGCCATAAAGCACGCCGATCAATATAATAACTATGAGCATAAACAAACGAGACAAAGAAAGCTTTGTTGTCAGCTTTTGATCTGCGCAAAACCGTCAAGTCTAGTCGCACAAACTGGTCACTTGTGAATGACCAGCCGGAACAGACTTAAAACAGTTCAGACACAAATGCAATGAAGATCTGAGGAGTACAATGTTTCCCCGGGTCGTTATGTCCCAACGAGCTATGCAATGGATTATCGAACGAATAGTGATCGCGAGATTTGAACGGAAAAGGAGATTTGGAATTATTATAACTACGGAAAAAGGACATAAACTACAAGGGCTAAAATGAAAATTAAAGGAAATTAGAAAGATAAAACCTATTAAATAAACGCTATCACTATATTTAAAATGATGAACGTTTAAAACTTAAAACTAAAAACTTACGTTTAAATTAAAATTACGTAAACGTATAAAATAAAAAGTGAAACTTATACAATATAAATCCTAAAAATATGAAAAATACATTTTTACAATCCTAATGATAAAATAAAATTTATAGAAAAAGAAAATTATTTTTACAACTATTTATCTAATTAAAAACTATTTTTAACTATTAAATAATTACCTAAAATACAAGAAAATAGGAAATTAGACTAGAAAAATAATATTAAGACTTAGAAAAATCTAAAACATCAAAATAGAATTTTCAAAACTATTTTTGTATTTTTCTGATTATTTTTCTATTTTCTATGAATTTTAAACTATTAAAAACTAATTAAATTACTAAAAATTACAAAATGAACTATGAAAAATATGGAAAATTATTTTTTCTACTTTTTATATTTATCTAAGCCTAAGAAAAATGAAAACTTATTTTTTTGAACCTTTTCTGAATTTTTTGTATTAAAGGCTAATTAAAAAGTACTAAAAACTAATTAAAATCAAGAAAAATAGCAAAACAGCTAGGAAAAATCTGAAAATTTCAGGAAAACTCTAAAATTGTATTAAGAAGCTAGGAAAAATGGAAAAACAGTAGGCTATGTGGAGAAAAATGCAACTGCTATGAACTGAGCTTATAAATAAGCTCTTTAATAAGCCAAGTGAACCAAATAAGCAACCCACTGATTACAGAAGCTATGAAATACTAAAATGACCAAAATGAAACTAAAAACAACAAGCTACAGCTACTGAATTGCAGAATTGATCAAATTTGATTACTTGAGCTAATAAGCTAAAACAGACTTTGGTGCCTACTTGCAGTCCAAAAATAAGCACCCAAATAAGCTACAAACTAAAAACCAATTATTAAGACTTAAACTAAACCTAGGTAACTACTTGCAACCAAAAGACCAGATGTTAACAAGCTATAATGAATCATGTGCAAGCTTGCACAAGACCTGAGAAAACTCAGTGTCAGCTGAGCCCTGTGAGCAGGGCACTAGGGCCTTACTTTGAGTTTTAGCACAAGCTTATCCAGAAAGCTTAAGATAAAAACAGGTATTAGGTCTTAGAGACCACCTATTAAACTACTTATAAACCAAAAATCAGGACCTAAAGAGCTTTAATAAAACCTGTGCAACTACTGCAAGTTCTGCTCAAATCCAATTTTGACCCCATTTGACTTTTTGAAACAGATTGCAAAGTTGACTTTGGTGAGGTTTTGATCCAATTTAATGACTGATATTGATCTCTTTTGATGAAATGAACACAAAGTAAGCACTGTATAAGACTTTTAAACACAAGTCCAAAGATTTCAAATCCAAAAATCCAACAGTGGAGTAGTATTGATGATTTGATGATGTTTGACTATATGAGCTTGCAGGCATACAATATTGACAGAGATGAGTTAAATGAGACTTAAACAAACATGAATCAACAGCAAATGACCACTGATTAGGCCTCTAATACAGAAAGTGCAGTAGTTCCAAACACCCTTTTATAAACTGTTTAAGCAGTTAAATAGATCCAAACACAGAACAATCTTGCATTAATGATTAAACTAAGCTCACTTAACCTAATTACTAATTTTAGCACAGATTTTAATAACTTAAAACTTCAAATATTGATTATGCTAAAAACTTTGAAAGGGCTTACAATTTGTCCAATAGCCACTATGGCCTGCCAACTATGAAACCAGAGAACCCAAGATCACTATCCTATATAAACCAACCCAAATGCTTCCATTTCAACCCATTTCCAGCTTTGAACCAAACCATATCATCCCTGCATCATGTTTGCTCGAAATTTGACTTTTGTTGACCAATTGCCAAAATTGCATGAAATGTATATGTAAGCTTATACAAAGCTTTGACAAGCTTATTAGAGCTTGTTTAAGCTTAAAACTAAGCTGCTAACAGGTTTTGCATAAGACTTTGAAAGTAGAAAATTCAACAGTGAACATAAAAATGGAATCTGAACTTGAACTTAAATTGATACTTAATTAGAGTTGAAATACACTTGAATACCTTTGTTGAGTACAAATGAACTTTAAAACATAACTGAAAACTAGTTAGGATACAAGCTAAAAAACGACATATATTTTTGAAAACTAAAACTAACTATTCTTTGATGCATCCTCTTGGTCTCTTATATGCTCCAAAGTCTTCTCTCACCCTTTCTGAGTGGATCCCAGCAGCAATCTCAACCATTGATTGGCTAGAGCTCATCCTAGCCATTTATCATGTTTTGGCGCAAAATTCTGCTTTTGATATTAGAGACAGGAAAGAGATGTAATTAATGTGGTGGGATGGGTAGGTGAGGTGGGGGGAGACAATGGGTGAAGTAGGGTGGCTATGGGAGGTTTGAGGAGGGGGTTTGCAGACATAATGGTCGGGGATGACAGGGAACTAGGGGGCGGGTTTTGATTATTTAAATGTTGGGTTGTCGGGTTGGGTTAAAGGACCGGGTAAGGGATTTGGGCCAGGGGTTTAGTTTTGGGCTTGGGGAATAAATTAGGGTCCGGTTTGGTTTGTTTAGGATTAATAAACACAAGGACCATATTTGCAACTTCTCAAAACCAAAGGACCATCCAGAACTTATGAAGAGTAGTCAAAGGATTGGTTTTGCCAACTTTAATAATCCAAGGGTTAATTTTTGACACTTTTGAAATTTCCAAGGACTAATTTTGAACATTTTTGGATTTTCAGGGGCTAAACTGTAATTTTCTCAAAACTTTTAGATTTTCCACCAAAGGACTAAATATGACAATTTGTGATTACAAAAGGACCTTTGGTGACTTTTCTTTTGAAATTTGGGCTCAGGGACTATTTTTGACAATTTTATAAACTTGGGGGACTAAAACTGCAATTTTTGCAAATTTGATATGTTTTTCATCTGATTTTGATATTTTTGCATTTAAAACACATAAAACACTGATTTGTGATATTTTGATCATTTTGATGTGTTTCTGAGTGTTTTCGGATGATTTTGCAGTTTATTTTGTACAAAAATGATGAGTATTTACACACTCATCAATCCCCACACTGAGATATTGCTAGTCCCTAGCAATGATTTGAGAAAACATAATGGATTTTAATCTCTTTACCAAAAGCCATCACTTCTGGAGTAGCCAAATGTTTCAGTTCAAGTAAGAACTATGGTACACTGATAACCATGTGATTTTGAGCAAACCACCAGCTTTCAACGGATTTGATTTTTCTTTACCAGAAGCCGTACCCTTCAGGACTAGCCAACTCTTAGATAAATTATCAATATTATCTTTGGTGAGCTGATTACCAATTATGGATTTTCCACTGCCTTTACCACAAGCCATAATCTTGCGGGCTAGCCAACTCTTCACTTTTTAGGATATGGTGAGTTGAATACCATACAATTTTGGGCAAATTGCAAGCCGTCAACGGATTTGAGATATCTTTACCAAGAGCCGTTTGCTCCTGGATTAGCCAATCCTTTTGTTTATTAGACAAGGCGGACTGATAACCTAATTGAGTAAGTGTAGAACACTTACTCCAAAAAAAAATTTGGCCAAAAACGGGGGATTTAGGCGGTAAAATTACGTGATAAAATTCGTGAGAATCCCCCCCACACTTAGAAATGAATATTGCCCTCAATATTCAAAGTACCGGCGGTTATGCCGAAACAAAGAACGTGAAAGGGAAATACTACGGCCATTATTTAGAAAGAAGATTTTTTTTAAACATGTGGGCAACCCCCCCACACTAGGGTGGTAGAAAATAGAAAGAAGTCAGAAATATGGGTGAAAACCCATATTGCATGCTACTGTTTTTTGATTCCCGAGTCGCTAGCTTGACTCGACCCCGAATTAATTGGTTCATGGGGAAGCAAAGTGGAAGAAACAGTCTCCATCGGACTTTCATTCAAGATGTTTGTATAAACATTGAAGTACGCGAAAGTTCCACACCGATGAGATATATTCCCTGCTCAATATAATGGTACATGGAAATGCCGGGTCAAAGATAGTGTCTTCATTCCCGAAGGAGTGAAGAAGAGAAGAAGTCACCAGGTAGGTGAAGAAAAGATGGAAAATCATGATGACGATCATGATAAGATCTTCCTCGTGGTCATGCGCTTGCACTCTTTTGGATTATATCGGTTGAGCTCTTAGGTTTGGAAAGCATCTCGGGAGGGAGGGTTGGAAAATTTGTCATAGAAATACAAATTCTCATGATTGAGAACTTTTCCCCTCGATCATGATTTTTGCCATCCAAGCGATCATACTCCCGCGGAGTCATGATATGAGTGAGTTCATCTGAGAACTCCTTGAAGGTGAATGAATCATATTCGGAATTGATATGAGTGGGTTCACTGGTGAACTCCTCCAATGTAAATGATTCATAATCGGGAGAGAATTATGAAATTGAAAAGTGGTACTGCCACTAATCTTCTCTCCCATATTATCAAAACAGAAGGCTTTCATTTCCGGAATAGAATCATCGGATAAAATGTCACTATCCTTTATGGGGATAGGAGATGAAATAGGTTTTTCATTGAAAGCCTCGATTTTAGAAATGAGAAGACTGACATTCCGTAATGTTGCACGAAGTGCTTCATCTTTGATTTCCGTGTCAGTAACTTCATCATTCTCTTCTTCTAAGCTAACAAGCTCAGAAGGTAAATCTTCCACATAAGCGATGTCTCCACAAGACAATGAATCATCATCATCAGAATCGGAGAACATCTCAACATGATCTTTTGGGAAGACAAGATGGGAAGGGATATCACACAAATGCTCGAGAATTCCCTGTGACTCTCTTGGGATTGGGACAAGGCTCTCGACACTAGACTTTATGAATTCGTCCCTTCCTTTTCAGAACAGTGTCAAGATGCTCATCCCCCATGCTCAGAGAGTGAGTGGGAGCTTCAGGTGTGATAGCAGTTGTTTGAGATGGAATCTCAACGCGGGATATCAACCGACCGAGGAGGTTGAGAAATATTTTTTCTAAAAGGATGAAAACCCTCCTCGTCATCATCATATAGAGCTGCCTTAAGAAATTGGGAACGCCTTAGAGCTGCATGCTCTAGGGCTAATAATTCTTCCCTTGATTGGCGAGCCTCTCGCTCTTCGGCTAGCAATTCTCCAATGGTTTTCTCACCACTCACTTGATTCTTAAGGTTTTGAATTATATCATCAAGTTTTTTCATTGTGGTTTCAAAATCTTGGGAGATTTCTTGAGACAACGGCTCAGGTGGAGTTTGAACCGTATAGTGCTGTGGAGGTTGGAAATTGTCAAACATGTAAGAGTCATGATTGCAACAAGGAACTGGGTTCCCTATTTGACAATCGAGAAATGGGGACCTCCACAGTACTCACAACAAGTAAAAGCTGTTGAGTCCGGATATGTGAATCATATGGATTTTGGTCATAACCAAAGTTCGAGCATCACCGAAAAACTGTTCATAGACAAACGTGTTTCCGGATTGACACTCAAATCCTTGGTGAGGACCTCCACAAAATTCACAATAGATATGTTGGTCATATGATGATAAGTCGGGTTGTGGTGGGTAATTGGAAAAGTTTGAGGAGTCGTTAAATGAGTTCTGATTAGGATCATAATCAAATGAATTCCTTGAACCACAAAACAAACAACTCCGTTATGGATATCATTACCACATTGTACACACGCATACACCAACGACATGGTAAACCAAAAAGAGGCTCACCACAACCGACACAAGGAATAAACGATTGCATTTGATAGTTATGAAGAGGAATCAGTTTATCCAAAGAATCAACAAAACCAACATGGTGATCCGGATGATCCAAATCTCGAAGAACATTTTGAAAAATCCGGAGGTGGGACAAGTGGTGTGCTCAGAGAGCTAGCAATTTCCACCACTTCCGTTATGGTCTCCGGTTCTGGTTCTTGAGAAACGTGAAGATTAGGCAAGTCATTCTTGCTAGTCACCGGTGTTTGAACGGGTTCATCGTAATCAATTCTAATTCTCGACCTTTTTCATCGGCTTGAATTTGTTCGATTAGATTACGGGCTCTATTTTCAAAGAAAGTGTCCTCGTAATCCTCGGTGGGTGCTTGGGGTAGCTCCGATGTTTGAACTGGTTTGTCAAGATTAGAATGTATTTCGTGTTGTGGCGGGTGGTCGAAATAACTTTGAAAAGAATTTTTGATGGATAATTCGCATGAATTGCAAAATTCGCTTGAACTAGGCCCTCCACACCGCTCACACACATTTCTGACGATGAAGTTGACGAATGTCGACATAAGAATTAAACATATAGATGATTAAGAAGAGAATCAAATGGTTGAGAGGATACGAAGAATAGAATTAAACGGCAAAAGAGGGTAAGAGAAATAGAATCAACGAATAAGAGGAATGAGAAGAATATTTTTGTGTTTTTGGATAAGAAAATATAAACATATACAGATGGATGGTATGAACAAAGAGTGAATATCCAAATTACTAATCTGCTAAACGTAAGATTATCAAGATACCACCGGCAAAATGGCGCCAAAAATTTGATCTGCGCAAAAACCGCCAAGTCTAGTCGCACAAACCGTCACTTGTGAATGACCAGCCGTAATGACTTAAAACAGCTCGCATAACAAAATGCAATGAAGATCTGAGGAGTACAATGTTTCCCCGGTCGTTATGCCCCAAATGAGCTGTGCAATGGATTATCGAACGAATAGTGATCGCGAGATTTGAACGGAAAAGGAGATTTGGAATTATTATAACTACGGAAAAAGGACATAAACTACAAGGGCTAAAATGAAAATTAAAGGAAATTAGAAAGATAAAACCTATTAAATAAACGCTATCACTATATTTAAAATGATGAACGTTTAAAACTTAAAACTAAAACTTACGCTTAAATTAAAATTACGTAAACGTATAAAATAAAAAGTGAAACTTATACAATATAAATCCTAAAAATATGAAAAATACATTTTTACAATCCTAATGATAAAAGAAAATTTATAGAAAAAGAAAATTATTTTTACAACTATTTATCTAATTAAAAACTATTTTTAACTATTAAATAATTACCTAAAATACAAGAAAATAGGAAATTAGACTAGAAAAATAATATTAAGACTTAGAAAAATCTAAAACATCAAAATAGAATTTTCAAAACTATTTTTGTATTTTTCTGATTATTTTTCTATTTTCTATGAATTTTAAACTATTAAAAACTAATTAAATTACTAAAAATTACAAAATGAACTATGAAAAATATGGAAAATTATTTTTTCTACTTTTTATATTTATCTAAGCCTAAGAAAAATGAAAACTTATTTTTTTGAACCTTTTCTGAATTTTTTGTATTAAAGGCTAATTAAAAGTACTAAAACTAATTAAAATCAAGAAAAATAGAAAAACAGCTAGAAAAAATCTGAAAATTTCAGGAAAACTCTAAAATTGTATTAAGAAGCTAGGAAAAATGGAAAAACAGTAGGCTATGTGGAGAAAAATGCAACTGCTATGAACTGAGCTTATAAATAAGCTCTTTAATAAGCCAAGTGAACCAAATAAGCAACCCAATCGACAGCTATGAAATACTAAAATGACCAAAATGAAACTAAAAACAACAAGCTACAGCTTACTCGAATTGCAGAATTGATCAAATTTGATTACTTGAGCTAATAAGCTAAAACAGACTTTGGTGCCTACTTGCGGTTCAAAAATAAGCACCCAAATAAGCTACAAACTAAAAACCAATTATTAAGACTTAAACTAAACCTAGGTAACTACTTGCAACCAAAAGACCAGATGTTAACAAGCTATAATGAATCATGTGCAAGCTTGCACAAGACCCGAGAAAACTCAAGAATCACCGAGCCCCTGTGAGCGTGGCACTAGGGCCTTACTTTGAGTTTTAGCACAAGCTTATCCAGAAAGCTTAAGATAAAAATAGGTATTAGGTCTTAGAGACCACCTATTAAACTACTTATAAACCAAAAATCAGGACCTAAAGAGCTTTAATAAAACCTCGCGGTAACTACAAGCAAGTTCTCGCCAAATCCAATTTTGACCCCATTTGACTTTTTGAAACAGATTGCAAAGTTGACTTTGGTGAGGTTTTGATCCAATTTAATGACTGATATTGATCTCTTTTGATGAAATGAACACAAAGTAAGCATCAGTATAAGACTTTTAAACACAAGTCCAAAGATTTCAAATCCAAAAATCCAACAAGGAGTAGTATTGATGATTTGATGATGTTTGACTATATGAGCTTGCAGGCATACAATATTGACAGAGATGAGTTAAATGAGACTTAAACAAACATGAATCAACAAAAAATGACCACCGATTAGGCCTCTAATACGTAAAGTGCAGTAGTTCCAAACACCCTTTTATAAACTGTTTAAGCAAGCTTAAATAGATCCAAACACGTAACAATCTTGCATTAATGATTAAACTAAGCTCACTTAACCTAATTACTACTTTTAGCACAGATTTTAATAACTTAAAACTTCAAATATTGATTATGCTAAAAACTTTGAAAGGGCTTACAATTTGTCCAATAGCCACTATGGCCTGCCAACTATGAAACCAGAGAACCCAAGATCACTATCCTATATAAACCAACCCAAATGCTTCCATTTCAACCCATTTCCAGCTTTGAACCAAACCATATCATCCCTGCATCATGTTTGCTCCAAATTTGACTTTTGTTGACCAATTGCCAAAATTGCATGAAATGTATATGTAAGCTTATACAAAGCTTTGACAAGCTTATTAGAGCTTGTTTAAGCTTAAAACTAAGCTGCTAACAGTTTTGCTTAAGATTTTGAAAGTAGAAAATTCAACAAAGGAACATAAAATGGAATCGAACTTGAACTTAAATTGATACTTAATTAGAGTTGAAATACACTTGAATACCTTTGTTATGCATACAAATGAACTTTAAAACATAACTGAAAACTAGTTAGGATACAAGCTAAAAAACGACATATATTTTTGAAAACTAAAACTAACTACTCTTTGATGCATCCTCTTGGTCTCTTATATGCTCCAAAGTCTTCTCTCACCCTTTCTGAGTGGATCCCAAAGAAAGAATCTCAACCATTGATTGGCTAGAGCTCATCCTAGCCATTTATCATGTTTTGGCGCCAAATTCTGCTTTTGATATTAGAGACAGGAAAGAGATGTAATTAATGTGGTGGATGGGTAGGTGAGGTGGGGGGAGACAATGGGTGAAGTAGGGTGGCTATGGGAGGTTTGAGGAGGGGTTTGGCACATAATGGTCGGGGATGACAGGGAACTAGGGGTTTTGATTATTTAAATGTTGGGTTGTCGGGGTTAAAGGACCGTAAGGGATTTGGGCCAGGGGTTTAGTTTTGGGCTTGGGGAATAAATTAGGGTCCGGTTTGGTTTGTTTAGGATTAATAAACACAAGGACCATATTTGCAACTTCTCAAAACCAAAGGACCAGTTCTGTAACTTATGAAGAGTAGTCAAAGGATTGGTTTTGCAAACTTTAATAATCCAAGGGTTAATTGTCACACCCCCAAAATATCGCAGCGGAAGGATAGTGTCATTGGGGTATAACGTCATAGCACAAAGTATGGATACAGAAAACGACTTCTATAATGAGACGTTTTGAAAAGTTTACCATTCGATAAATAAGTTAAAGTTTACACAACAAGAAATCACAAGGTTTGATAATACATAAAGAGTTTACAAAACATGTCGAATGGTAATTGTTAAAAGCCCAAGACTCCAAAGTATGCCATGCGACCCAAAAGCTCCATGAAATGCTAACACTTTAAGACCTGAGATAAACATGCTAAAACGTGTCAACACAAAGGTTGGTGAGTTCATAAGTTTGTGATAAAATGTAAAGCCTTTCAAAATTGTTTATGCAGAAAGGCATTGTAAATCCACTCAGCCCAAGTTCCTACCATACAAAACTTGCAACTTGTGTGTTTACAACCCATTGCCAAAATATAGAATTGTCAATCTTGTTTGTAAGTAGGACATATGTGCATACGATATATACAAGTACTTAATGCAAAGAATCACAGCCAACTGAACCTCTTGACAAGTCTACATTGTTTGTTGTGTCTCATTGAATAACAGATTATATTCACCCTGTGTCACGTCATCAAGGACCCAAAGGTGGGGGTGTCAGCCCGATAGTACTATCAATACCTCTCCGCCGGCTCCCGCAGAGTTAACCAGCTTGCTAAAGTTTGTATATTGATGCATAATTGAAAACTAGTTTAGCACATTAAGGCACATATCGCAATAAACCACACACAATGTCCAAAGTGTATAAGAAGTATATTGTAACACAATTGTATAAATGGTTTGAGTATTCGCAAGAGTGAAACAAGTATTTAAGCATGTATCTCCCCTAAATAGTTTGTAAGAATTTAAACGAGTAAAAGTGGGGTATGAACTCACCGGTATGATGGATATGCTAACAAAATGAAGTGCACGAAAGTGAGACCCAGAACTATCCGCGACCTAAAATGAATGTTATGACTTGAGTTATGATGTAATGTTATGCATGCATTTCGGATGTTATTTATACCATTTGTGAGTTTTGAAAATAATACCTATCGATTAAAAAATACTCTTTTGACGTCTTGACCATTCTTAAATTACTTTACAAGTATTTACGCCAAAATGTCATCCTACAATGGTTTCGTAATGATTTATAGTGAAATTTTAACTTTTCGTCAGAAAACAATGTCGCCGAATTTTCATGAAAGTGACAAAAATGGCTTTGGAAAAATAGTCGTAAAATGGTGTACGTCGAACGTTAGGAAACGAACTCGACGGTTTTGGAAAGCTTGTATCAAAATCTAAAAGTTTCAGTTCATGAGTTTTCGACATAAAGGTCTCGAACATAAAGATAATAATGGTTAAAGAGGGTGATTTTGTCTAATTGTTGTGTAAAAAGTGGGTTTCGGCCAAGTTTAAACATCCATAAATAATTTATTACAACTCCGCTATACAAACGGTTTGTCGTTTTGAAAAATATGCTCGGTGATCTTGATTTTATTAGAAGACATTTCGTTCCAAAAAGTTCTACATCATGGTTAAAAACAGCCTCCAACATGGTCGTTTTAGTTACCGTAACACTTGTCTCGTAAAATAATATAGTTTTTCAGAAAATAATAGTTACGGCAATTTTATGAAAACGCATATCTTTGTCGTTTCAAATCCGCTTTCTACGTATAATACGTCCTTAGCTTCGTATCAAAGTATACTAATATATTTTTGATAAGTCGAAATAATTTGTAAAGCTTAGGACTCGCTTTTGACTCGTACAAAACTAAAATAGGTTGCTGAATTTTCTGAAAAATATATATTTCGTCGTCAAACTTGTAAAATCCATAACTTCTTCGTTATAACTCCGTTTTAACTGTTCAAGCTGCCACGGATTCGTTTTAAAGTATATTTTCTAAATATCAAGGCCAAAATTTCGTGTCAACTGTCGGATTTTCCAGAAAAACAAAATAAGGACAGACCACTTTATATACTTGCCGAAAATAGTTTTTCTCGTACTAAACCTATTCCAATCCCTTCAAATCAACTCCAACGCTATTCTAATCCTACCATACACCTTCTTAGGGTGTCATGGGTTCCTAAACATCATCAAGACCAATATATACCAAGGGAATAATTATAGGATGACTATATATATTCAACTCTAAAAATCAATGGTAAAAATGGTATAAACAACACAAGTCTTGCATGTTTTTGCTCAAAAATGATGAGATGAGTATGAAATGAATATGTAAGATGAAAAATAAATATGAGATGCTTACAAGTGATATGATGAGGTGATTAGAACCAAGGATTAACCTAAACACCCTAGGTTTTTATTTCAAAACCTTAATGAGAGTGTTGTCTAGATTGTTATAACTTGAACTTGAGAAAAATTTGGTGATTTCTTGCTACCCTTTGATGATAACCGGTTATGGAGAGGAACCAAGAGAGAAAGAAAGTGTTACTTGACTTGATGAATAATTGGTGAAAAGTGAATGAGATGAATGAAGTTGGAGTATAAGTATGTACAATCAAGAAAAACTTACCAATCAAAATTAATGCCAATCCCCATAGGGCCGGTTTTAGGGGGTTGTCCACAAAATATCTTTTTTATAAAGAATAAGTATAAAATGTGTAAGTCAAAATGTAAGTGTATTTGAGATAAATGGTAACTTGTATACATTTGTGAAACTATAGTAGTTTTAGTTAAATTATATTTTAATGGACCCAAGTAGATTATATTAAGATCATAAAAATTGTAAAAATATATTTCTTGTAAAATTTGAGTGATAATATAATTATCGTGTAGTTTTTAAGAAAACCGTCGTAATAATATACATTTAACGATTTATATACAAAATAAATTTAAAACACTAGGTAAACTCAAAATATAATTTTATAAACTAAACATAAGTATAAAAATATGTCGGGATCATTTTTGAAAATAACGGATTAAATGTTCAAAATAATAACTCACGCGATAACGTTTATTTAATATAAAATTTACGCTTAAATGTGAAATGCAAAATCATGAATGAACCGTTATGAAATGATGAATATGGAGTATGAGGAATGACCGAAATTTGAGAATTGTGACATTCTTCCCCTGATAGAAGAATCGCGTCCTCGCGATTCAATCGATGATACTTAAAGTTCTACCCTTAGGTTTCGTGAAATCAAGTGTATGGTCAAAATGTTTATGTCAAAACTTACGCGTCTAGGTTTTTTATCTAATGAGACTCACTGAATCTGAATAATACGGTGGATCACTTAATGGTCTAGGAAAACGTACAGCCACGATTGCGGGCTTCCTCGTCCCTATATAGAAGGCTCGACCGGGTGGGCTGATATTGAGTAGTGGTTTGGGTTATTTCCTTTAATTGCCACAGCTAGAGGAGCTTGCATCGGCGGCTTATTCAACTGAGGACAATTATTCCGAAGTGATTCGGCTGCATTCAAAGCAAGTCTTTTGATTACTCCTTTTGCACTGCTCCTTAAATGGCCGATCGATTGCAATTTGTACACAAGCGGCGGGCTTGGTCTTCGGTGATGATAAGCACACTTAGCACATTTGGGATGTGTACCCGCATACTCTCTTTGTTCAGTACCAGTTGCCACAAAAACTCTTACCCTTTGTTGTTCTGCTACCCCGTCTATCTGCTTATTCGACCCACTTGCTTCCTTCCTCTTATCGCTGCTCTTCAAAGTACCATTTCTAACCATCTCGTCTTCAAGGTTCCTGCCCTCAAGATCGCGACTTTGTATTGTAGACGGCTCGCTTGTTTTCACAGTTCCACGGATTTCTGGGACAAGACCATATATGTACCTCGAGATTCTCTTGGACTCAGGGGTAACTAGATGAGGAACTAGTCTAGCTAACTCATGAAATCGGTCAGGTAGGTCGTGACCAGCCCCTATCATGGAGTGGTGATAAAGTTCATCTTCCAGTTTCTGCATTTCATTGTCCAGCAAGTATCCTCTTTCAATAACTCCTTAAATTCGGTCCCATGTCATACCTATAGCGCTTTCTCTGCTTCCTAGCCTCAGAGTCGTGTGTTCCACCATGTCAATGCCTTTCCGATAACAAGCAAGCAGCATACTTCACCCTCTCGATGTGTGGCACAATTGCTGATGTCTATGCCTCGCCTTTCTACCCATCGAGTATACGCCAAAGCACCTCCTATACCATCAAACTCCACGGGTTTGCATGCCGAAAATTCCTTATATGTGCATCCAATTCTGTTGTTGTTGTTGTTGTTGGTATTGTTGTTGTTGTTACTGCCAGCTACATTGTTGGTGTCGCCATTCCCGTTCCCGTGGTTTCCCGAGTTATTCATATGATTTCCAACTTGTGTGATAATAGTGGGAAGCAAGATTTGAAGTTGTTGAGCGATGATGGCGGCAAAGTCGGGTTTCCGCCGTTGTTGTCATTGTTACCCATGTCGCTACCGCCTCCTCTACCTCCACGTCCACTTGTCATTCCACCCCTTGGTACCGCACCACCGGCTGCGATCGCTGTTACTCTCTTTGGTGCCCTTATCTCTGCAAGGGAAAGAACCGTTGAATTCCCAATGTCTATACTTAACGTCCTCAAACATAATATCGCGCCACAAATTGGTTCCTAAGGTGTCCACACGACCGACTATGCGTGATGGTTGCATATGTCCACGTGAGTTGTGACGCATTTATAATTATGTTGGCCACCATAATTATAATTGCCTCATTTCACACGTGTACATACCACCAAGCATACATGTCCCGGCGATTGGTGTTACTTAAATAGGTAGCCAGTCTATCATCCGATTCTAAACAAAGGAAGGAGGGATTTAGGGTAAGTATCTAGGAAGAGTCGCACTTGGTGTGTAGGAAATTCCGTTAGGTGCTAAAGTCACTACGAGGGTTGGTTGACAGCAGTTCCCAAAGTATCCTCAAGAGAACTCCCATCCTCGGGCAAAATCATCAAATCTATCCAGCTTTATAGTAACACTTATTTAGCTCGATCTCGCATCTCATCAAACAAGAACTGTCACGAGATCAAGTTAGATAAGTGCTCAAGTATGAGCTCCATATCTTTGATGACTCAACTAGATTTTGGGACTCCCCTATTGGTACAAGGAAACTACGTTATCTAATGAGGTGGTTCTAGAAGAAATACTTAAGAAAACATATGCGCACGAAAAGTGAGTAAGGCAATAGGAAACGAAAGGATCGACGTGAGAGCGGTTATAGTCTAGGAACTAAAATGCAACCTAGTTCTCTATAACCGGGCTCGATACCAATCATCACACCCCCAAAATATCGCAGCGGAAGGATAGTGTCATTGGGGTATAACGTCATAGCACAAAGTATGGATACGAAAACTATAATGAGACGCTTTTGAAAAGTTTACCATTCGATAAATAAGTTAAAGTTTACACAACAAGAAATCACAAGGTTTGATAATACATAAAGAGTTTACAAAACATGTCGAATGGTAATTGTTAAAAGCCCAAGACTCCAAAGTATGCCATGCGACCCAAAGCTCCATGAAATGCTAACACTTTAAGACCTGAGATAAACATGCTAAAACGTGTCAACACAAAGGTTGGTGAGTTCATAAGTTTGTGATAAAATGTAAAGCCTTTCAAAATTGTTTATGCAGAAAGGCATTGTAAATCCACTCGTTCCAAGTTCCGCCCATACAAAACTTGCAACTCTGGTGTTTACAACCCATTGCCAAAATATAGAATTGTCAATCTTGTTTGTAAGTAGGACATATGTGCATACGATATATACAAGTACTTAATGCAAAGAATCACAGCCAACTGAACCTCTTGACAAGTCTACATTGTTTGTTGTGTCTCATTGAATAACAGATTATATTCACCCCAGGTCACGTCATCAAGGACCCAAAGGTGGGGTGTCACCGATAGTACTATCAATACCTCTCCACGGCTCCCCGTAGGAGTTAACCAGTTGCTAAAGTTTGTATGTTGATGCATAATTGAAAACTAGTTTAGCACATTAAGGCACATATCGCAATAAACCACACAAAATGTCCAAAGTGTATAAGAAGTATATTGTAACACAATTGTATAAATGGTTTGAGTATTCGCAAGAGTGAAACAAGTATTTAAGCATGTATCTCCCCTAAATAGTTTGTAAGAATTTAAACGAGTAAAAGTGGGGTATGAACTCACCTGGTATGATGGATATGCTAACAAAATGAAGTGCACGAAAGTGAGACCCGGAACTATCCGCGACCTAAAATGAATGTTATGACTTGAGTTATGATGTAATGTTATGCATGCATTTCGTATGTTATTTATACCATTTGTGAGTTTTGAAAATAATACCTATCTAAAAAAAATACTCTTTTGACGTTTTGACCATTCTTAAATTACTTTACAAGTATTTACGTCAAAATGTCATCCTACAATGGTTTCGAAATGATTTATAGTGAAATTTTAACTTTTCGTCGTAAAACAATGTCGTCGGAATTTTCATGAAAGTGACAAAATGGCTTTGGAAAACTAGTCGTAAAATGGTGTACGTCGAACGTTAGGAAACGAACTCGACGGTTTTGGAAAGCTTGTATCAAAATCTAAAAGTTTCAGTTCATGAGTTTTCGACATAAAGGTCTCGAACATAAAGATAATAAGGGTTAAAGAGGGTGATTTTGTCTAATTGTTGTGTAAAAAGTGGGTTCGCCAAGTTTAAACATCCATAAATAATTTATTACAACTCCGCTATACAAACGGTTTGTCGTTTTGAAAAATATGCTCGGTGATCTTGATTTTATTAGAAGACATTTCGTTCCAAAAAGTTCTACATCATGGTTAAAAACAGCCTCCAACATGGTCGTTTTAGTTACCGTAACACTTGTCTCGTAAAATAATATAGTTTTTCAGAAAATAATAGTTACGGCAATTTTATGAAAACGCGTATATCTTAGTCGTTTCAAATCCGTTTTCTACGTATAATACGTCCTTAGCTTCGTATCAAAGTATACTAATATATTTTTGATAAGTCGAAATAATTTGTAAAGCTTAGGACTCGTTTTTGACTCGCATACAAACCAAAAATAAGTTGCTGAATTTTCTGAAAAATATATATTTCGTCGTCAAACTTGTAAAATCCATAACTTCTTCGTTATAACTCGGTTTTAATCCGTTCAAGCGGCCACGGATTCGTTTTAAAGTATATTTTCTAAATATCAAGGCCAAAATTTCGTGTCAACTGTCGGATTTTCCAGAAACACAAAATAAGGACAGACCACTTTATATACTTGTCGAAAATAGTTTTTCTCGTACTAAACCTATTCCAATCCCTTCAAATCAACTCCAAAGCTATTCTAATCCTACCATACACCTTCTTAGGGTGTCATGGGTTCCTAAACATCATCAAGACCAATATATACCAAGGGAATAATTATAGGATGACTATATATATTCAACTCTAAAAATCAATGGTAAAAATGGTATAAACAACACAAGTCTTGCATGTTTTTGCTCAAAAATGATGAGATGAGTATGAAATGAATATGTAAGATGAAAAATAAATATGAGATGCTTACAAGTGATATGATGAGGTGATTAGAACCAAGGATTAACCTAAACACCCTAGGTTTTTATTTCAAAACCTTAATGAGAGTGTTGTCTAGATTGTTATAACTTGAACTTGAGAAAAATTTGGTGATTTCTTGCTACCCTTTGATGATAACCGGTTATGGAGAGGAACCAAGAGAGAAAGAAAGTGTTACTTGACTTGATGAATAATTGGTGAAAAGTGAATGAGATGAATGAAGTTGGAGTATAAGTATGTACAATCAAGAAAAACTTACCAATCAAAATTAATGCCAATCCCCATAGGGCCGGTTTTTAGGGGGGGGTTGTCCACAAAATATCTTTTTTTTTTTTTTTATAAAGAATAAGTATAAAATGTGTAAGTCAAAATGTAAGTGTATTTGAGATAAATGGTAACTTGTATACATTTGTGAAACTATAGTAGTTTTAGTTAAATTATATTTTAATGGACCCAAGTAGATTATATTAAGATCATAAAAATTGTAAAAATATATTTCTTGTAAAATTTGAGTGATAATATAATTATCGTGTAGTTTTTAAGAAAAACGTCGTAATAATATAACTTTAACGATTTATATACAAAATAAATTTAAAACACTAGGTAAACTCAAAATATAATTTTATAAACTAAACATAAGTATAAAAATATGTCAGGATCATTTTTGAAAATAACGGATTAAATGTTCAAAATAATAACTCACGCGATAACGTTTATTTAATATAAAATTTACGCTTAAATGTGAAATGCAAAATCATGAATGAACCGTTATGAAATGATGAATATGGAGTATGAGGAATGACCGAAATTTGAGAATTGTGACATTCTTCCCCTGATAGAAGAATCGCGTCCTCGCGATTCAATCGATGATACTTAAAGTTCTACCCTTAGGTTTCGTGAAATCAAGTGTATGGTCAAAATGTTTATGTCAAAACTTACGCGTCTAGGTTTTTTATCTAATGAGACTCACTGAATCTGAATAATACGGTGGATCACTTAATGGTCTAGGAAAAACGTACCGCTACTTCTTCCCTATATAGAAGGCTCGACCTCGGGGTGGGCTGATATTGAGTACAGGGTTTGGGTTATTTCCTTCAATTGCCAGCTAGGGAGCTTGCATCGGCGGCTTATTCAAGCGAGGACAATTATTCCGAAGTGATTCGCTTTGCATTCAAAGCAAGTCTTTTGATTACTCCTTTTGCACCGCCCTTAAAATGGCCGATCGATTGCAATTTGTACACAAGCGTGGCTTGGTCTTCGGATGATGATAAGCACATTTGACACATTTGGGATGTGTACCCGCATACTCTCTTTGTTCAGTACCAGTTGCCACAAAAACTCTTACCCTTTTGTTGTCCATGCACCCCGTCTATCTCTTATTCGACTAATTTGCTTCCTTCCTGCTTCTTCAAAGTACCATTTCTAACCATCTCGTCTGTCAAGGTTCCCGCCTCAAGTCGACTTTGTATTGTAGACGGCTCACATTTCCCACGGATTTCGGGGGCAAGACCATATATGTACCTCGAGATTCTCTTGGACTCAGGGGTAACTAGATGAGGAACTAGTCTGGCTAACTCATGAAATCGGTCAGTGTAGGTCTGCGTGACCAAATTATGCAGGAGTGGTGATAAAATTCATCTTCCAATTTCGCATTTCATTGTCCCGCAGTACTTCTCTTCAATAACTCCTTAAATTCGTCCCATGTCATACCTATAGCTGCTTCTCTCGCCCCTAGCTCAGAGTGTGGTTCCACCATGTCAATGCCTTTCCTCGATAACAAGCAAGCAGATACTTCACCCTCGATGTGTGGCACAATTCGTGATGTCTATCACTGCCTCTGTCTTCTCTACCCATCGAGTATATGCCAAAGCACCTCCTATACCATCAAACTCCACAGGTTTGCATGCCGAAAATTCCTTATATGCATCCAATTCATTTGTTGTTGTTGTTGTTGGTATTGTTGTTGTTGTTACCCACATACTGTTGGTGTCGCCATTCCCGCTCCCGTGGTTTCCCGAGTTATTCATATGGTTTCCAACTTGTGTGATAATAGTGGGAAGCAAGATTTGAAGTTGTTGAGCGATGATGGCGGCAAAGTCGTGGTTTCCGCCAGGCGTTGTTGTCATTGTTACCCATGTCGCTACCGCCTCCTCTACCTCCACGTCCACCGCCATTCCACCCCTTGGTACCGCACCACCTCGCCAGATCTTGCGTGTTACTCTTTGGTGCCATTAACTCTGCAAGGGAAAGAACCGTTGAATTCCCAATGTCTATACTTAACGTCCTCAAACATAATATCGCGCCACAAATTGGTTCCTAAGGTGTCCACACCGATCACAGATGCGTGGTTGCATATGTCCACGTGAGTTGTGACGCATTTATAATTATGTTGGCCACCATAATTATAATTGCCTCATTTCACACGTGTACATACCACCAAGCATACATGTCCCTACTGATTGGTGTTACTTAAATAGGTAGCCACCTATCATCCGATTCTAAACAAGGAAGGAGGGATTTAGGGTATGTATCTAGGAAGAGTCGCACTTGGTGTGTAGGAAATTCCGTTAGGTGCTAAAGTCACTACGAGGGTTGGTTGACAATAGATTCCTCCAAAGTATCCTCAAGAGAACTCCCATCCTCGGGCAAAATCATCAAATCTATCCAAATTTATAGTAACACTTATTTAGCTCCTCGATCCAAGATCTCATCAAACAAGAACTGTCACGAGACTCAAGTTAGATAAGTTTTTCTCGTTCTGAGCTCCATATCTTTGATGACTCAACTAGATTTTGGGACTCCCCTATTGGTACAAGGAAACTACGTTATCTAATGAGGTGGTTCTAGAAGAAATACTTAAGAAAACATATGCGCATCTAAAAGTGAGTAAGGCATTAGGAAACGAAAGGATCGACGTGAGAGCGGTTATAGTCTAGGAACTAAAATGCAACCTAGTTCTCTATAACCGGGCTCGGGATACCAATCACACACCCCAAAATATCGCAGGCCGAAGGATAGTGTCATTGGGGTATAACGTCATAGCACAAAGTATGGATACAGAAAACGACTTCTATAATGAGACGTTTTGAAAAGTTTACCATTCGATAAATAAGTTAAAGTTTACACAACAAGAAATCACAAGGTTTGATAATACATAAAGAGTTTACAAAACATGTCGAATGGTAATTGTTAAAAGCCCAAGACTCCAAAGTATGCCATGCAATCTAAAAGCTCCATGAAATTCTAACACTTTAAGACCTGAGATAAACATGCTAAAACGTGTCAACACAAAGGTTGGTGAGTTCATAAGTTTGTGATAAAATGTAAAGCCTTTCAAAATTGTTTATGCAAACAAAGGCATTGTAAATCCACTCGTTCCAAGTTCCTACCCATACAAAACTTGCAACTTGTGTGTTTACAACCCATTGCCAAAATATAGAATTGTCAATCTTGTTTGTAAGTAGGACATATGTGCATACGATATATACAAGTACTTAATGCAAAGAATCACGCCCAACTGAACCTCTTGACAAGTCTACATTGTTTGTTGTGTTTTATTGAATAACAGATTATATTCACCCAAAGTCACGTCATCAAGGACCCAAAGGTGGGGGTGTCACCGATAGTACTATCAATACCTCCTACGGCCCCGTAGGGAGTTAACCAGCTTGCTAAAGTTTGTATATTGATGCATAATTGAAAACTAGTTTAGCACATTAAGGCACATATCGCAATAAACCACACACAATGTCCAAAGTGTATAAGAAGTATATTGTAACACAATTGTATAAATGGTTTGAGTATTCGCAAGAGTGAAACAAGTATTTAAGCATGTATCTCCCCCAAATAGTTTGTAAGAATTTAAACGAGTAAAAGTGGGGTATGAACTCACCTGGTATGATGGATATGCTAACAAAATGAAGTGCACGAAAGTGAGACCCGGAACTATCCGCGACCTAAAATGAATGTTATGACTTGAGTTATGATGTAATGTTATGCATGCATTTCGTATGTTATTTATACCATTTGTGAGTTTTGAAAATAATACCTATCGACGAAAAAAAATACTCTTTTGACGTTTTGACCATTCTTAAATTACTTTACAAGTATTTACGTCAAAATGTCATCCTACAATGGTTTCAGAATGATTTATAGTGAAATTTTAACTTTTCGTCGTAAACAATGTCGCCGGAATTTTCATGAAAGTGACAAAAATGGCTTTGGAAAAATAGTCGTAAAATGGTGTACGTCGAACGTTAGGAAACGAACTCGACGGTTTTGGAAAGCTTGTATCAAAATCTAAAAGTTTCAGTTCATGAGTTTTCACATAAAGGTCTCAACAAAAGATAATAATGGTTAAAGAGGGTGATTTTGTCTAATTGTTGTGTAAAAAGTGGGTTTCGGCCAAGTTTAAACATCCATAAATAATTTATTACAACTCCGCTATACAAACGGTTTGTCGTTTTGAAAAATATGCTCGGTGATCTTGATTTTATTAGAAGACATTTCGTTCCAAAAGTTCTACATCATGGTTAAAAACAGCCTCCAACATGGTCGTTTTAGTTACCGTAACACTTGTCTCAGAAAATAATATAGTTTTTCTGAAAATAATAGTTACGGCAATTTTATGAAAACGCGTATATCTTTGTCGTTTCAAATCCGTTTTCTACGTATAATACGTCCTTAGCTTCGTATCAAAGTATACTAATATATTTTTGATAAGTCGAAATAATTTGTAAAGCTTAGGACTCGTTTTTGACTCGTACAAACCAAAAATAGGTTGCTGAATTTTCTGAAAAAATATATATTTCGTCGTCAAACTTGTAAAATCCATAACTTCTTCGTTATAACTCCGTTTAATCCGTTCAAGCGGCCACGGATTCGTTTTACAGTATATTTTCTAAATATCAAGGCCAAAATTTCGTGTCAACTGTCGGATTTTCCAGAAAAACAAAATAAGGACAGACCACTTTATATACTTGTCGAAAATAGTTTTTCTCGTACTAAACCTATTCCAATCCCTTCAAATCAACTCCAAAGCTATTCTAATCCTACCATACACCTTCTTAGGGTGTCATGGGTTCCTAAACATCATCAAGACCAATATATACCAAGGGAATAATTATAGGATGACTATATATATTCAACTCTAAAAATCAATGGTAAAAATGGTATAAACAACACAAGTCTTGCATGTTTTTGCTCAAAAATGATGAGATGAGTATGAAATGAATATGTAAGATGAAAAATAAATATGAGATGCTTACAAGTGATATGATGAGGTGATTAGAACCAAGGATTAACCTAAACACCCTAGGTTTTTATTTCAAAACCTTAATGAGAGTGTTGTCTAGATTGTTATAACTTGAACTTGAGAAAAATTTGGTGATTTCTTGCTACCCTTTGATGATAACCGGTTATGGAGAGGAACCAAGAGAGAAAGAAAGTGTTACTTGACTTGATGAATAATTGGTGAAAAGTGAATGAGATGAATGAAGTTGGAGTATAAGTATGTACAATCAAGAAAAACTTACCAATCAAAATTAATGCCAATCCCCATTGGGCGGTTTTTAGGGGGTTGTCCACAAAATATTTTTTTTTTTATAAAGAATAAGTATAAAATGTGTAAGTCAAAATGTAAGTGTATTTGAGATAAATGGTAACTTGTATACATTTGTGAAACTATAGTAGTTTTAGTTAAATTAAATTTTAATGGACCCAAGTAGATTATATTAAGATCATAAAAATTGTAAAAATATATTTCTTGTAAAATTTGAGTGATAATATAATTATCGTGTAGTTTTTAAGAAAAACGTCGTAATAATATAACTTTAACGATTTATATACAAAATAAATTTAAAACACTAGGTAAACTCAAAATATAGTTTTATAAACTAAACATAAGTATAAAAATATGTCGGGATCATTTTTGAAAATAACGGATTAAATGTTCAAAATAATAACTCACGCGATAACGTTTATTTAATATAAAATTTACGCGTTAAATGTGAAATGCAAAAATCATGAATGAACCGTTATGAAATGATGAATATGGAGTATGAGGAATGACCGGAATTTGAGAATTGTGACATTAATTTTTGACACTTTTGAAATTTCCAAGGACTAATTTTGAACATTTTTGGATTTTCAGGGGCTAAACTGTAATTTTCTCAAAACTTTTAGATTTTCCACCAAAGGACTAAATATGACAATTTGTGATTACAAAAGGACCTTTGGTGACTTTTCTTTGAAATTTGGGCTCAGTGGACTATTTTTGACAATTTTATAAACTTGGGGACTAAACGCAATTTTGCAAATTTGATATGTTTTTCATCCGATTTTGATATTTTTGCATTTAAAACACATAAAACACTGATTTGTGATATTTTGATCATTTTGATGTGTTTCGGAGTGTTTTCAGATGATTTTGCAGTTTATTTTGTACAAAAATGATGAGTATTTACACACTCATCAGCTTTCACATTCACCTGCACATGCATAACCTGGTTAGTTTGGGACATAAGTAAAACATCAACAACCGCATCATCCCATCCAAGAATAATACGGGAACCTTTATCACACAAACTCCCATTAGACGTCCACTTCCAACCACGATAAACCTTAGCACACGTATCATACACACAAGACACATCAACATGAGACTCCAGAATAGCACACAAACACAAATTATTCTCATTAACCACCTGCCGCACCTCTTTTTGTTTAGGGGAACGGTTCAAACCCCTAATATTCCAGGAAGCAACACTAAACATTAAGAACGTTAGATGCAGGAGTGCTTGCCCCTGTGGAATAAGTAACACCTGTCGAAGTAGAAGCCATAAAACCCGATGTTTCATCATAAACATTCAGCAAGTCATCCTCCCCATCAGGTTCAATTTCCATCCCCTCGCCAAGAGCCCCAAACGAGTTATTAAGCTTAATACCAGAATCCTTAGCCTTTAGATTACTCCACTCGGATAATAGGAGTACCAATCTTTGTAGCAATTAGACTAAGACCATCCTCAGAAAAAACAGCCATGGGAACATCATGTAGCTTTACCCAAACCGGGACACGAGTTAAATCCTCTTTCAATAAATTAGTATTCATAGTCCAAGGCTTCAATATAATGGGTATATTACGAATCATCCAAGGTCCCTCCTCAAGAACATCCTCTAGACCTTTTTGTGTATCAAATTTGAAAAGAAAAACCCTTGGCATTCATCATCACCCTCTTCAACCCATATTTCGCCCATGTGATCCGTGCATAGTACTCCACAACAGGGAAAGCAACCCTTTTACCAATAAAATAACCATATAGAGTGTTATCAAAACGGCTACTAATATCCTCAACAACCTTAAACGGAATAGAAAGTTCAACATCCTCCATTAAATTATCAGATTCCAAAGGTCGAAAATTCGCCTTACCCTTTTTATTACTAGTAACAGTAGCATGCACATACGATGTTGTCTTAGAGGTATTACCAGATGTACTTGCATTTTTGGTCGAATTAACAACAGTAGATGTAGTTTGGTTAGCCATAGACATAGCAGTTGCATTAGCATCTACCGGTGAATTAGCATGAGTAGGTAACGATGGGTACTCCTTTTCACTAAGATTAGATAGGATACCAGAGGGTCCAACATCCCAAAACGAAGCATCATCAACAGTCTTAAGAGACGCAGCCAAGTTAGTAGAAAACTTACCAATATTCTCCATAGTAGCTGGAAAAGACGTCTCCAAAGGTGGAAGCCAAGTTTCATCCGTACCAATCACATTCAGGCCGCCAACATCACCTAGGACAACCCCTTGAATCGAACTAGCATCCAATGAACCAGCCCTATCATCCATAGCAGCAGTAGTCACATGTTCTTGCACCGAGGAGAAACTAGGGTTTCGCAAAACCCTAGTGGCCATCTTAGGTTGAGTATCTACGTTACCAGCCTCCAAGTCTTTGAAACGTTGCATCCTAGCTTTCAATGCATCAACATCAATTTCAGAATCGCCAACCTTGTCCATGAGATCAAACCGAAACCCTAAAAAACGAATTACACGGAAGAAAACCGAAACCAAAAGAAAACCAAACGAAAACCAGGAAACACAAGAAGATCCTTGTCAATCTTCAACCACAATAACCTTAGAGGATCTAAGGCATGATATGAAGCACAACACACTAACCAATATCCATCATAATAGCACAAACGATTGAATTCTGAAGCGATCAAAAGAAACCCTAAACTAGCGATACCAAAAACCCTAAATCCACAACGATTGCAAAAGAACTGAATCAACCAAGCAAAACACAGGTGCAATTGATTAATTGGATCAGATCAACGCAAAAGATTGTGAATTAGAGCATGTTAATAATCGACTTTAAGGGAAGAAAGTGAATCGCAATTTGTCGCCTAGAGAAAATCGTTTTTAGGGTTTAGCCTATGGTAATAATCCTATGGTAATAATCTAATCATGACTGAGCAATGAGTGTGATTTATCTTGTTACTCCACTAAAAATTGAGTGATTGAGTGAATTATATTTCCTTCCTTTTTCGTGAGGTGTTTTGAAATGTTAATCATGCAAGAAAATAATTGGATATTGTCAAACATCTTGAAGTTTCACCCTTAAAAGCGAAATTGATGAATCTTCTCTCGTACTTGTACTTGGTGGATTTGCATCATATTTTTTGTAATCATAACTTTGTACCAGTGGATATTTTATTTCTAGATTTGCTTGAGGGCAAGCAAAGTTTAAGTGTGAGGGAATTTGATAACGCTCAGATTATACATGTTTTCAGTACCGTTATGTGTGCTTTTGTATATGTTATTTGGTTATATTTATATGATTTTAGTGCTTAATCGCATCAAAAGATGTTTGTCTAGTATTTATAACCAAGTGCAGGGAACCGAAAGGAAAAGCTAAAGAATGTTCAATAAAAGGAAGATTCCCGTTTCAATAAAGCATGTCAAGCACAAATCAGCATTTCAAGTATCATAGAAGACCAAGATGATTTAAGAACCAAGCTCTACAAGCCAGAATCAAGAAAAAGGTCGATTTCCCATCACTCAGGAAGACCAGCCGAATCGGTCGCACTCGCAACCGGATCAGCTGGAAGGTGGTTAAAAAGTGCCCATGAAGACGGACCAGCCGATCGGTCGCCACCCGCAACCAATTCGGCTGGGTTAATGCAAGAAGACCAACCGGATCGGCTGGACAAGCGACCGATCCGGTTGGAAGACCTGTTTCTGCTATTTCTTCATCATTAAGCTTCCCCATTCTATCCAAACGATTCTAGGTCCTTCTCTTGGTGTATTCTAGTCCCTTCCTAACTCCTTGGAGGCCAAGTTCAGCAATTAATATCCTAAGCCTTGGAACTAGTATAAATAGAGACCTCTTGTGAGCCTTTGAGACACACACTTCAATACAACTCTCTACTCATTAAACACAAAGCTCTTAGCTCTCAAATTCATCCTTAGAAGTCCAGGAAAGTTTGGAGTTCCAGAAGTCCAACATTTTGAGGTCAAAACCCCAAGGAGTCTACCCCAATACTTTGGGAATCATTACTTCACCATTTGTAATCTTATTCCAAGCATTGTAAGACTCTTAATTATGTTTTCTAATGTTCAAAGTTCTGAGTTTATGTTTATGTTTGCTATGAGTGGCTAGTTTTTTTATACACTTGCTTAAATGATGTTGATTATCATGTGATTAGTTTATGATTGTGTTAACATGTTTTAATTCAATTTCAAGTTGATTCTAAGATCCAATTGTGCTAAAGTTTCATAGTGACATTTGTTAATCAAGTTTGACTAGTTGATAGTAATCGTAGAGGTCGAAAGAACTTATTGTTATTCAACTAGTTATAATCATTTTGTCTATGGATGATTGTTTTTACCCATTATTCTTGATTAAATAAAGAAACTAAAGTGTAGTTGTAATAAGAACGCTTTTTGATTATCAAGTTGGATTGATTGGAAACATCTAAAAGGTCGTAAGATTAGTTGTTTACAATCAATTGTAACCTTTTGTCTATAATCGGTTACCTTTTGTATTGACCGTTTCTTAAGCAAATTTGATAAAACAAATGGATGTTTTTGTGTTTAAGTTTGTGAAAGTAAACTTATGAAACTTGAATTGATCTTGAATTGATTGGTTAAACTTAATGCTTGTTTTTATGAACTAAAATCTTGACGAAGGTTTAACTTGTAAGAACAATAGATTAGTACACCAACTAATTATCATAACCAACATGTTAAAAGGTTAACACAATCATACTAATCAAGGATAAGAAACTATTTTAAGTAAGTGTAGTGTTTTCTGAATTTCATTATATCTATTCTCGTTGTTATTTGCTTCTGGATTGCCTTAGTTGATTTAGACTTGTTAATCAGATTCACTCAAATCCCTGCGAACGATCCCGACTTACCTTTTAAATCTTGCTATAACGGACGAGTGCACTTGCTCGTATGTGTTATTGGTAAAATTGGTAATTCGTCTTTTATAAATTTAAAACTTGTACACACGTAGCACATCATGTACTTAAATGTTTCTTGGTGTAAGTGAATTTTACCGGGGTGAATTAACCCTTTTACCCAAAAAAAAAAGAGAAATGTTTATAATAATACATTAGTAGTTAAGTAAAAGAAAATGTATTTTTTAACCTTGCATATACTTGAACACATACGAATTGTTTCAAACATGTAATATTTTACAAAATTTTGTTTTGTATAAAAATAATTGGGATAATTATTTTTACACTCATAAAATGTCAAAAACTATGCATATTATACGTAATAATAAGTGGTTTTTGCACACAAAAATAAATAACAATCTTGAAGTAGTAAGCTAACATGTCATAATTATTAACCTCACAAATACAACTAGTATTAAATTTAATGGAGCACATTCCATAAATCCTTATTTATTTTCTTTATTAAAAATAGTGGTCGTGAGGGTCAAGAAATGCTTCGAGTATATAACAATTCATTACTCAAATTTTGATTGATATTATTATCGAATCTAATTGACAAGTTTTCAAGTATGGACATAAGACTAGAGTCATTATTTGTCTAGCTTCAAGATAAAATCAAAATATGAGGAAATATATTATCTTGAACATACATAATCATTCACACTCGATTGATTATGAAATAATGGTCGTGGAAGTCGTCGGAGCTGATTAGGCTCCTTCGTGTACGGTTATTTATTCATGTCGAATACTGTTGAGTTTAATGCTATTCAAGAACGAGTTTGGTGTTGGCATGGATGATATTGGTTTGCTATTATGGCTATGGAAGACTCATGTCTTTACATGAGTTAGGCACACATATATTTGATTCTTTTTATAGTCAATGTAGCATGTTGGTTTCTTTTTTAAGTTATAAGAATGGTCTATCATTCTTATATCGTTATTCCATGTACGTTGCACATGTTGTGCATTTTTTTTGTCGCTCTGATCGGGCTGTGGGCATGGGATTCACCCATGTCACTTGTACTTCAATGTTTTTGGTGTGATAGTATTTTACCGGGGTGAATTAAACCTTTTACCCAAAAAAATATTATGAAAGATTGACGTCCTTTTCAAGATGAAAAGAATATGGATCGGATCATAACTCACACTTGTGTTGATGATGCCATATTTAGTCTTCTTGTCCAATGTTGTGTTCCAAACATCAAACTAATATGTTTAAAAGATGAATAAAATACACAACGAAGTACGATTGACAACTTGGATGTTTCATCCGAAATACTCAAGTAAATTACTTTGCAATGTAATTTGTAAATGTGTCATTTTCGAAAACCAAACACGAGCGAACAATCAACATATGTAAACTCTGCTCATGAAGGACTTAACGCTCAAAATCACATGTATTTCTCATATCAAAATATTGACAAAGGATAATTTATATCCTATGCATTTCATTCTCTTGTAACATGAATGATTATGTTACAAGAAAATACAGTATATCTTGTTTGAAAAATATAGGAAACTACAACGTGTGTCATTGCATAAACAAGTAAAAATTCATCATATTTTACACCAAAATACTTGTTTTCCTAAGAGTATAACATTGTCCTTATAGATAATCATATTTGTTGAAAAATACAATATGTCTTATTGTGACACACGGTAATTTTTCACTTATTATTAAATAATAAATGGTAATTTATTATTACTAAGCCTAGTCATTTAAACATGCATAAGCTTTGCCTGATCATTTGAGTAGATAACTCGCATACATTAGCCTATTGCACTTCTTTTGCATTCATTTCATAATATGAATATCGTGTTATTGTCTTATGATTAAAATTGTAAGACGAGAGGTTATCTCGTTTTCCCCAGTGACCGACACCGCACGTGTACCGACACTATGATAAGGGCAAATAAAACATAAATTTAATCCCCGAAACAGAAAACAATACGAATGTGATACCATTTCAAAAACGTAACCATAAGGCGTTTCAGTATAAAAATTTTCGAACAGTAATATTTCTACCACAGTATAATCTCCGCGGGACACAAAATACATTACAATGTAATCTACTTACAATAATTGTCCAACAATCCTTTATCCATACCAATAGTATCCAATACAATAAAATACATAACACAAATAATATAGCACCTAATAATTTAACAACTCCTTACCATATATATATAAAATCTTTTCTTTTATAAAATCAATATATCCATCCCTTGTGTCTTCTTCCCTCACGACAAACACAAAGAAAAGATAAAGCAGAAAAAGTGAGCCACCCTCTTCTTCCCCTAGAGCTCAATCGACTAGGACAAATCCTCCCAAAGGAGAAATCCAACACACTCCTTTCATCATCTTCAAGCCTCCCTCACCAAAATCATGAAATACTTTGTCTCACAAACCCTCTTCTTGGAGGCGCCCACTACCCTTCGAATGAGTACAAGAGCATCAAGACAAAAACAACAAAAGACAAGCACACATCTATATCACTTCACATAGGGTCAAAGCTCAAGACTACCTAGGTTCCAGAAGTTAGCTTATTTTGGCTTCACACCAAGACCTCAAGATGGAAAGAAGAGTCCAAGCACTCCAAAGACACCTCTCCAAATAGTGGTGAAGGTAGGAGGCGCCAAATCAGTTACATCACCACTCTCATAAGAAAATTAGGGTTTGAAGAAGTTAGGGTTTTCTAAAATTGAAGTGGGGGTTTTGGAATTCAAGGTTGGTATACACCAATTCCATCATCAATTCGAAGATATCAAGAAGAATTGGAGGTCAATTGTTGTTTTCTGATTCGGCTTGTACTTATCCTACCTCCGAATTTGTAAAGGGTAATATTCTTGTTGTATCTCTAAGCTATTCTTAAGGTGTTTTGGAAATGGTGGTCGTGTATGACCCGTGATGAATTTAATTTTATTTTTGAATAAAGGATTAAGGGTGATATGAAATTCTTGCTTGTTAAATCTTTATTATGCATATGCAACTCCTTGATTTTGTTCAAGAAAAATATTGTTAGGTGATCCTTGTGTAGGAAGATGTAAATCTCGGTTATGGCCTTAAGGTAATACACGAATAGTGTAGACAAATTGGTTTTTGGCACTAGGAAATATATCTTGAGTAATGGTTAAATAGTCTTTTTTCCTTTGCTCGTAGCTATGAGATCCTAGTGTTCATAGGCTGGGAAAAGGGACCCCGACGAGGGAAACTATTGTCACTAATCACGGGAACCTTACCTTCGACCACGGGACATTTGGGCAAGAGGGTATCGAAGTCTAATAAATCCGAGTAGTACTCGGATGAGACATCAAAAGTTCGGCTCCTCAGTTCGACATCTAGCCCTTAGAAATAGCATCGTTTATTCCTGAGGAACTTCGAAACCTCACTATGGTTGTATCACAGTGGCTCACCAAGGTGGTGGCCGAGTTAGGAACCTTGAACTAGTCTTGGCTTGCCTCATTTTTTTTTTGCCTTAAGGAGAGGTAAATAATGCAAAGGAAAATGGGTGGTTTGGTTACGTTAGGAGTCAAGACCCACATCCGGGATAAATCATAGTCGTTTTCTTCAAACCATACGTGGTTACCAAGCTCGACAAGAAGGATCTTGTGAGTGTTAATAACTCGTATGTGCCTGCCACGAGTAGCTAAGGAAAACACCCACGAAGGGTGTTTACTACCTACTGTAAACATAAGATCACAAGGGTAGTCGTGTACACCTACCATGTATCCGTCTTGCTTGTTTGCGACCCTATAACTCACACTAGAAAACCCGATTGGCTGTGAAAATCTTGCTGTCAAATACCTTCAAATTCCACGATTGTGTAGAGTTATGTCGCCAGTTTCGGAATACTTGAATAGTAATACTTGCGTCTAAAAGAAAACTGATCCCAAATCACATCAGTAAAACTAAAAACCATACTTCAGATATTCCTAAACCACAATTTGGCTAATAAGTGGCATTGGGCCACGGCCCAGGTCTCGAGTCCAAGCAATTTGTGTCGAACTCTTACGTCAAATGAGATCATATTAGTACTAAAAGACTGATAATATAATGTGGCGTCTAAAAATTTATGACAATCTATTTCTGTAAAACTTTGGGCCACAGCTCACATTAAAATATATGAAGATGTGTAGCTCAATCATAAAACCTAGTGTAAATATTATAAGGGATGTAAATATAATTGTGTCAACAAGTTAAACTAGTGTAAAGATTTTAATATAAGAAACAAGTGCTTAAAACCCGATTCACATAATAAGGTTTACGTCAACATCTTAACGTCAATATGTTCAATTAGATATAGTTATGTCAAGTAAACTATTAGTCGTAAATAACAAATGTTACGAACAACTTTTGATAAATAAATAGAGACTACTATATCATTTTATCCTTCATTAAATTGAGAGTCTCCAAATTTAACACAAGTATTTTCTAAAGGCAATTAGAAAATAAATCAACTAATATTTGATTTTGACAAATACTATTATAGTGTCAACATGAAAAAGTATATATACATTCATATACTTACTAGAAAAACCTTTTAATTTTTTTTTTAAACCAAATGTTTGTTTTAGTACCATTATACAAAAACAATAACAATTGAACTATTTTAAGTAAGTAATACTTAAAACAATAAACTAAAACTTTGCCCTCCTTATCTAGGTCGCGTGTCGGTGCCACTTCACAACATTCACTAAATCCCACTTTTGGATTGCACATTTGCTAAGGTGAGTTTCATAGCCCCTCTTTTACTTGATAAATTGTTTTATACATTTTGGGGTGAGAAAATATGCAAAACCTTTTATGGACCTAAACTATTGCATGATTACTATTACGTGGATTAGCCTAAGCCCTTATGTCCCTAGAAATGCCCCCTTTCATGAACCGTCGCCGAAGCGCGAATGTTACAAATAGATCTATTGAGGGTGACTCCTCCGTTTGGTTGGCCATGCTTAGGCCAAGGCGAAACGTATACCATGTCGGAATCGAGTGTTGAGGGATAAAACACTCGCATTGGGCCTATATATTGTATGATATCATTTAGCATACAGAAACTGTCGTAGTATCGGTTGCATGAACTTAGTGCTAACGTAATAGGCTTTCATCCATATATCATTATATTCTTGTAATGATTATATGACTTTGATTATGGGCCAAGCTTACTGTTTTAATTTAAACCTATGAACTCACCAGCTTTTAGCTGACCTTTTTAGCATATTTTCTCAGGTGTTTAAATTTGTGATCATGGATGCAAGGCAAGAGGCGGTAAATGGTCGTAGTAATATCTAAAGAAGTGTTTTTACACATAACGATGTTTTAAATTGGGACCACTAAACTTATGGGATGTGCCCATTCTATCCAAACAATGTTGTAAGATAAAATTTTAAAACAATTTTATGAAATCAAACGGAGTATGTATTCCGTTCTTTATTACTTGTGTTGTGATCTCCGATTTTGTAACATTCCCCATAACACGTATGCTTTCGCTAAACCAAATTTGGGGGTGTTACACTTATCTCAATGATACATCATAAAACGCTTACAAGATCTATTAAGGTCAGTAACCTTAATTAAGACTCTTTTTCTCAAGATATACTAAGGAGTATTCTTGAAACACTTTCTTTGCTCTATAAATCCAAAATGTGTTTAAAATAATAACTCAACAAACAAATATGTCATCCTTGAGATCATGTAATGCACCATCTAAACCAAACAACTTCTAAATCTCAAACACATGATTAAAATACCACACTTGACTTTGTTAGGATTTTGTGTAAGACTTGTCATCTTCATTAACCGGCTTTTAAAATATGGTAGTTGAGTTATATTAGGACATGTACTAGCGGTATTAGCTAAATATCATCTTTGGTACACTTAAAGGGAAAATACAGGAATTCAAAATTTTCTAACATGAGAATGACTAATGGAGAACCTATCGCACTAGAAATTCAATTTGACCTAACGCTTGAATTGCTTCCAGAAGAGAAGTTGGGTTTGTGATAAACCCGGAAAAATGGTCGTGTTTAGCCTTAATTGAGCACCACTAGTATAGTCTCATATTCATTTTCTAACTTGAAAATTTTTCATTCCTACATTTGACTAAAGATAGTTTACATCGGTGAACTTCGTCTCCCATTAGGATTGCACCTTGAACAATTAGTAATTAGGATTCTTCTTAGCGAACCTAGATTACTTGTCTCTCACATATGTGTTTTTGAAGTTTCAAAATGACTATTTTTTTTGGGTAAAAGGGATTTTTCACCCTGGTAAAATGCATTACACCAAAAAACGTTGAAGTACAAAGGGCGGGGGTAAATCCCCCATCTCAGCCCGATTAGGGCGACAGAAATGCACAACATGTGCAACTTACATGCAACCACTATAAGAATGAAAGGCCATTCTTATAACTTACAAAGTAAACAAACAAGCTACAATGACTATATAATACATATACAACACTGTATACGCTACTCAGGTACAAACACCTGAGTCTTCATAGCCAAAATAGCAAACCAAATTATCGTCCATGCCATCTAGAAAGTCGCTAGCAAATGATACACCCGTAAGCAAACATGAATCAGATGACTCAACGGACTCCAACATGGAAAATAAACTTACACAAAGAAGCCTTGCAAATATAAAGTGAGAATAAGCTCCATAATACCAATATCATACGGATCAGTTTAAACTGAATAGCAAACAACCCCACTCAAAAAGACATCAATGACTTGCCACCATAACCCATATTAGTACAAACGCAGCAAACGATCATACGTTGGCCAATCATGGACAAACCGTAAGTGTAGGACCTTCTACTACATGTACCATAACATAACAAAGGGTTTCAACCATGAAACCCAAACAAACCCTTGCTGCCAAACAACTCAATTGTAATAAGAAAGTCATAAACATGGAAGAAACCCAAGTGTGATTGTTACCCGGTATGAAGAGACCAATACAACACCCATTGCAACTACGACGCCAAAATATACCCATATAATGCAGTAGGTGTTACTATCATCATCAACTTGACAACACATGTTCATAGTGAAAGCGAATAATATAAATGAACCTGAGTAAATAGCATCACTAGAGACACTATAACATGTTCATGGTAAACACGACTTCCAAATCATCAAAACCGCAACATCTCTCAAAAAACCCACGTAACATCCCACATCAGAAACTTAATAACGTGCAAAACCTTAATCAGCTTTACTAACACAATGGATAAGAAAACAAACCCTAAAAATTAAGGTTTTGTTATGCGTTAAGAATAGCAAATCCCACACCTGAATAGTCGACCAAAAAAAATAAACCCTAAACAGGTTTTGTATTCGTAGCAGGTCAGACCTAAACAACATCAAATCGAACCAATAACTAATGGATCGGATTAAGAATCACAAGGATAATCAAAACCGACAAGAGTAAAAAAGTAATATTGGAAGACGATCTGTGCAAAGGCTGAATAACTAAAACCCTAATGAAAACGATAATACTAAAAACACCTTGGATCGGATGAACGATCAGAAGATGATTTAAATAAAATGACTATTTGTTCTTGTGAGATATGATTAAATGTCTTCATGCTTTATTAAATTGCTAGATGATTACTTGTTTAATTATTGAATGCATGTTCATTACAAAGGTCTTGCTTTGGATTAGCTTTTCTAATGTTATATTTCTTGATATATGTCCATGATACGTGCTCTTATGTGCTAAATGTCAACATGTTTTACTTAATGCTTGCATTTATAGTAATCATGCTACGTATGCATCTCTTTACATGACTTACGTGCTATTTGTGCACCCACACTATGTCGTTTTGTTATATAATGGACTAGGTATGCCTATCATGATAACGTCTCAGATGTCATATAGTCTTGCACATTAATATCTTTGATCACTATGTGATGCATGCTTAAATGTGCTTACATGCTTAAACCCTTGAGTATTAAGCACCAAGGAAATATCTCCTCATACTAGAATATCGTTCTTAGGGTCTCTAGTGCCACAAAAGGCCATAATAGTCGAAAAATGATCTTAAATAAACCAATCTTCCTTAGGGTCTCCAAAAGTCTTTGTGCACATATTTCCTTAATCATTTTACTCTCTTTCAAATAACCCACTCCTTTATCTAGGAAAGGTCAGATACAAATCCAATACTCCTCCAAGTAGGTTTGATAACGTAAATATTTCATTCGGAATATTCAAGTAATTTAGCTTGCGATTGCAAACGTTAAAGGTCATATCCGAAAATTTAAATTCAAGCTTTTTAACTACATAATTTTAAACGCTCATCCATAAGCTAAAAGCAAACATCAACCTTCGGGTGATAAAGGACTTATGAATTCCTACATAAGTGATTCATAGTTCATTTCATTACTCCACTACCTACTCTAGATCCCCAACCAATAGACATGTCCCTCTCACTCTAATATGAGTCTTCTAAAGATTCTCTAATGATTTCTAAATTCTCTTCTTACCCAAAAAATAATTATTCATACCTTTTCACACGATCCTAACATTCCTATAAACATTCTTTACCAAATCTCTAAATCATTCCTTAATCATTATTGCCCAATTCTTTTCTTTCTTAATGGCAATATGATTCTCACATAATCAATCCTTTGATTATTTCTAGGAAAAACAGAGAAAACTGGAAAGACTCTGCACCTCCACTTGTGACGGTCCCAAAAACATACGGGCGGTCCTTTCTATATATGGGACCGTACCCTATTTAAAGGACCATCCCCATTATAGGTGTCACGAATTAGTTCACTGTTTTTTTCTTCTTTTGCATCTTTGAACAATATTTTGAACCTTCCTATACCATGCCTCGTCTAAAATTACAATCATTTTGATTCTCTAATCACCTCCTTCCTCACCATACTCATAGTTCACACGACCACCACTTCTCTTGTCTCACATCGACTACCTCTTCTCTTTTCCTACATCTACTTCCTCTTATTAACACACCCAACAAAACTAGGATCACATGCACATTCTTCGATCATGCCATATCATTGTAAGTGCAAACGTTCCTTTCATGGTTTCCTCACAAATATTGCTTCTCATCTTCTTCAACATACGACCACCAACTTCAAATATGAGGTCTCCTATCTTCATTTGTTTCTCTCATCTTCTTCTACATATGTTAAAATTAAACCACCAATTTCTAATAAGAAGTGTCTCATCCTCTCATTTCTTTACGAAGATTTAAACCCGAAAACCAACCTATCCAATCATTATACGACTCTCAAGAGACTATACCAAGCAATGATTCAAGCCGTGATATCCTACGCAAAAGAGCATGAAAAATATGTGACTTACGGATTCCACATTAGTATGACAAACCGAACATATAATTGAAGAGTTCTCCAAACCTCTAAGAGAAAGTTTGTACCGCGTAGGAAATCTATTCATAGCCAAACGCCAAACCAAAATATTAACTTTAATAGGGACTGACCGAACCGACCTAGTTGGATTACCTGTTGCACCAAAAAAGGTATCTTCAATAAAAGAACGAACTTAAGCAACTGAAACTTTCTTATCTCATCTAGATTCCAAATCCATCTATCCGATATAGAAGATACCAAAGAGGATGGGAGAAGAGAGATGATGGGGGTCCATATGAGAACTCTTAGCTCCTCCCCTTCGTTAATCTTCTAAATGAATGAGACAAACCTCCATTTACATTATCATAAACAAATTTCTTCAATTCCAAGGCACATAATCTTGGAAAAAATGCTTTTAATATTGACGTCTCTAAGCTAAACATAACACCAAAACGAGGTGTCAGTACATCCCTCACCTTCTTTTTGCAATTAGACAACACAAATGGACACCTTTTTCTCTAAGTTGGTTTGTACACTTAATATATCCAACCAAGTAGACGAGTGTGAAGGCAAAGAGGTAGAGTCAAGCTTCCCTTGACGACCATAAATCGCCTTCACAATCTTGACCCATAGTGCTCCTTGTTGAGTTTTAAATCGCCAAACCCACTTGAATAAAAGATCTCTATTGAAAGCAAAGAAACTACTTACTCCAAGACCACCTGAGTCCTTGCTCAATAAAACTTTGTCCCAAGTAAACCAAGACATCTTCTTTTCCTCAACCTCCACTCCTTTGTAAAAGTTACTACGTAAAAGCTCTAGCTTCTTCAAAATAGCAATTGGAACCTTATAAATGGACATATAATAAGATGGAATCGGTCCCAAGACCCATTTTAGAAGAGTAAGTCTCCCACCGATGGACAAGGTTTTAACCTTCCATTTTTATTTTTATTTTGGGTAAAAGGGATTTTTCACCCTGGTAAAATTTATTACGCCAAAAAACATTGAAGTACAATTGACATGGGTGAATCCCATGCCCTCAGCCCGTTACATAGGCAAATTCTACCGCAACATAAAGAACAACCATAGAGCTAAACGCTGAAAATAACCAATTACATTTAAAAACAATCTAAATGTAATAAAAACAAGGTTCGTAGAACCAGTTCCATAGTGAGCGACTCTATCTTCAATTATATCATTACTTGACCCTCGAGTGCAACACCAACTTCCAATTCCATAAGCAGTTGAGCACCACAACTGATGTCAACACGAAAAAGTCTCTCAAGAAAAAGAGGTAGGAGAGACCATGCGTAACATTAGGTTTCAGCCATGAAACCCAAACAATCCGAAGCTACAAATCATCCCCGAACAAACATTTCGATCCACTGCAGCTGCTATTATTTGTTAAAAAAAATAATAACCTAGATAGGAGAGTGACATGACTCAGTACGGATCAGAGAACGAAAAATAAGGTTTGTGGAAAACCCTAACTTCCAAATCATAAACAACACTCGACCAACTTGATAGGACTGTCGTTAAAACATACCACCAAGTCAATTGAGTTACCGGTAGCATTTAATAGTATTCGCAATAATGGTGCCCCAACATCGAACCAAACGACAATGCAAATCTGATGGTACCACACTTCCATATTAGTGTCTCCCAACAAGAGCAGTTGAACCTAAACGACACCCAAAAGGGTCGATTATATCAATAACGACCATACTGTGTGACAATGATGCACCAATAACTTACCATTATAGGCCAAAACCCTCGTATAACCGAACACATAACTTGAACATAGCCCAACACCACCAGGTCTGAAATACGAATCAATGAATCATCAAATAGGGATAACAAAACCTAACTTTCAGCAAGGACGATCATAAGACCAAATAATGTAACGATACGCACAGGTCCATGGAATCGAGACGAAGGTTTTTGAACAAAAGTACCCTAAAACTTGATTTCCATCTCTCTAAAACCCACTAACATATAACACTTACATCATATTAAAAACCTGTAATAAATCAAAAAATCACGAGCAGATATTACATCACCCACCAGCAAGAAACATTACTTCCACGAATCAAATAGAACCAAAACCCTAAAAAAGGATAACGGTTGATAACGTTTAAGCTTTCAATACAAAACACCAATCCCAATCGATAAGAGATAGATCCGTGAAAATGCAATTGTAAAACCCACAACATATAATCAAAACCCTAACAAACCCTAGAATAAGGGTAATAGAAGCAGTAGCGATTACGGGTAAATATTATATGTTGAAATTCAAAAGACGATAACCGCAAACAAACCCTAGATATATGAGTGGGGTGCGATTAAGGGTATTTTTTTTGGGGTAAAGGGTTTTACCCTGGTAAATATATAACCAAAAAAATGTTAAGTACATATGGAATGTGGCAGAAGTACCACATTTACCTCAAGCTAAAGCTTAATAAACTAGTGTTTATGACATGCCATAAACGCAACAAACCTAGCTAAATTACATCACCTAACTAGGCATAAATTAAGAAAAAACTTGTAACCAGCGAGCTCCCGCATCCATCCAAAGCATAAAGGGAGCAAGTCGACCCAGGAAGTCTACCTCCTTAACAACCCTTTCCAAGAAAAACCCAATGGGAAAAACCTTGGAATAGGGAAAAAGAGTACAACCCTTACCCGGCACTCCCTTCGTGTATAAAGCAAGCACTTGGGATCTTCCATTTATCAAGTATCAAACGACCTTGCGAGGTTATCTTCTTGAACTTGAAGGTAACCAGCTTCAACAGAACAGTAGAGACAGTAAATTGGACCACTTCAGCTACGGTAGACTTCTTTTTCTTGAAGAGTCGTGAATTACGTTCCATCCAGATGTAATACGTAGTGGCAGCAAGAAGTAACCAATAAATAATACTAACCACCGTGTGCCCCTTGGATATAGGCTTAAGGAACATGATAGCATTATCCAACGAAGGTGGGACAGCATCCATTCCAGATAGAACTCGAACCTGCAACCAAACCTGCATAGAAAATTGGCACTCAAAAAACAAGTATGAGTGGGAATCTGGAACCAAGTGACAAAGCGGGCATTGAAGCAAGTCCAAATCAACATTAGGCCCAACATCCCATTGCCTCATCCTATCTTGAGTCTTCAGCTTCTGTCTTAATAGCAAGCCACAGATGTATAGCATGCCTAGGAATACAATGAGAAAACCAAGGAATACGGTACCACTCCTCCACATCAGCCCTTAGGCGAAGGGAATCCCAAGCACCAGAGATCGAGAAACTACATAAGTTACCATCTAAATTACGCCATAATAAATCGTCATCGTGATCATGAAGCAAATTTGGTACCGGGATAGCTGCTAAAAGTGGAAACCTGGCTAACCAATCAGTAGGCCATCGCCAAGTGCCATTATTAATCAAATCAGGAACCGTATCCGATTACGTAAATGTCTCTAGCCGTAAGAGAATCACGGATAGGACTTAACTCACACCACATATCAAACCAAACGGATGTAGCCTTTCCATTATTAATCTTATGCCAGATGAAAGGACGTACCTTGGCTCTAATTGCAAGAAGCTTACACCATGCCCAATACCATCACCCAAGCAAGGGACTTCCCAAAAGCTTCTACCACGTAGTTTATACGAATGAATCCATTGTACCCATAAGGACTCTTTGTGCGTCAAAATACTCCAAATATGCGTGGTCATAAGGGCAATGTTAAAATCATCCAATCTCCGAATACCTAGACCTCTTAGGCTCAAACCGACTCCCAAGCAACTTTGGCCTTACCAATGCATGTGATAAATCACAGCGCGCCACCTCTATAAGACACGACCTAGCAAACCGATTGCATAACCAAATGGTAGAGATACGATTTGAAGATCAGTTTAACCGGAAGAAGAACATGAAGGTGGCGGCTGGAAATCGCCTAAAGAGAGAGAGTTAACCTTCCATTTGGAAAGGCGAGTAGCCACCTTTTCCACCACCACCTCCAAAGATCTAATTCGTGACACCAATAAACCTGCGACCCTCCTTACCTCCTCAAACTCGACACCAACACCAAGAAGACTACAGTTATGCAAGTTATTTTTCAATCCAGAAGCCAGAAAGAAACATTGAAGGATACGCACAATATTCTGTAAGTTAGAATCCTTCCATTGTCAAGATGTGATATCATAACCTGCATAGAACCAGCAACAAGAATACCCGAGAAGAATCCCTTGTAGAAATCTCTCGAGAAAGAGACATGCAATGCCTCCATAACCAAGAGAAAGAGAAACAAGAGAAATATATTTTACCAGGGTGCAGTATTACTCCTCTTTACCCAAAAAAAAGAGAAACAAGAACGAAGATAAAGGATATCCTTTTCTAAGCCCTCTAAAAAAACAAAATTCGTCCGTTGGACTACCATTCACCAAGATATAGACACTACCCGAAGAGAAACAAGCCGCTATCTACCCCGCCACCTACTACCAAAACCAAATCTTTGCATGATATCTTCAAGAAAAATCCACCTCACTGAGTTGTAAGCCTTGTCAAAGTAAGAATGTTACTGTCTCTAATTCATATATATACTTATTAGTTCTATGGTATTGCCATCAACAGGTGTCCTGATTTCATCAACTCTAATTATGGTTATGAATAAATACTACCTCAAATTCATAAATATACTACCTCAAACTTATGTATATTCTTATTATTAAACTTAGCTCCATGAAGCCAACTTGAAATTTATATGATCGGGTACAGTCAGAAATATAAACTTAAGGCAGAAATACTGCTTTTTAGATACATCAAAAGCACCTGTCAAAAGAATACGAGCATAATGATGCTATGATTACGCTTTTTACCTATATATGAGCATACCATTTCTTTGGATTTTATGTAATTATGGAAAATGATATTTATTCCTACTATTTCTCTTACTTATCCTCTAACTTAGATGATAGTGATAAGTGGAGAAAGCAATGATACAAATTATGAGAGAAAATTAGGGCATGTAACACCCCCAAAACTGATACAGCAGAAGCAACATCGGGTGCTACACAATTGGTATTCACAACACAAGTTAATAAAGAACGGAATATGTACTCTATTTAAAATTTCATTAATAAATAAAAGAGTTTTACATTAATGTCAAGTGCGGAAAATATGGCCCATAAGTTTAAAGTGGTCTCATAAAACAAGTCATAGTTTGTGTAAAAACACTTCAGTTGAAAATCTATGACCAATGGCATGTCATGTCCCCTACCTGCATGTTAGTTACCTGAGAAAACATGCTAAAAGTCAGCAAAACGCTAGTAAGTTCATAGGTTTATTATAAGATAAGAAAATCATAAATTGGACTAAGTGTGTGGATGAGCATTACAACGAATATAACGTCATTCCAAAAATAGTCTATTGCGATGGCACTATTTTTTGGGTAAAGGGTTTTACCCCGGTAAATATATAACCAAAATATGATGTTAAGTACAAATGGAATGTGGCAGAGGTACCACATTAACCTCAAGCAAAGAGCTTGATATACTAGTGTTTATGACAGGTCATAAACACAAAGAACCTAGCTATATTACATCACCTAACTAGGTATAAACAAAGAAAATCCTGTAACAAGCGAGCATCCCGCATCCACCCAAAGCACGAAGGGAGCAAGTCGACCCAGGAAGTTTGCCTCCTTAAAAACCCTTTTCAAGAAAAACCCAAAAGGAAAAACCTTGGAGTAGGGAAAAAGAGTACAACCCTTACCTGGCACTCCCATCGTGTATACGACAAACACTTGGAATCTTCCATTTATCAAGTATCAGACGAGCCTGAGGGGTTATCTACTTGAACTTGAAGGTAACCAGCTTCAACCGGACGGTAGATATAATAACTTGGACCACTTCAGCTACGGTAGACTTCTTCTGCTTGAAAGGTCTTGAATTGTGTTCCATCCAAAGGTAGTAAGTAGTAGCAACGAGAAGTAATCGAGATATGATACTAATAACCGAACTGATAAGGATTTAAAACGTACGTTTTTAGGGGTTCATTTAAGCCCTTAATTGCCCACCCTTAATTGCCCACTTTTATATCCGTTACCGCTTAATTTCGTTCCTTTTCACTTTTTATGTCTCTTGGAAGTAAAATGCTGGAATGATGCATATTTGGACAAAAAGGAGTGAATATATGAAGAAAATTGCTAAGTCAAGATCGAAGATACTCAAGCTGCTGAAACTCAAGCTGATGGCGTCCCAACTAAAGGGCAACGCCGTCCCAATCTACGGTTTTATTTAAAATACACCTGACAGCTCAGTAGACTTTTTGCTAAAATACACCTGACGGCGTCAGGCTTTGAAGAGGAAGGGCGTCACTAAGACTTTTCATCTCAGACGGCCCATATCCAGAATCAGACAACGTCCCTCCTAAAGCCCGACGATGTCACAACTACAACGTGACGCCGTCCCAACGATAACGTGGCCAAGACGAAAACCCTAATGACGGCGATCTGAGGCGTCTCACCTATAAGGCGACGCCATCGTAAGTGTAAAATTATATATAAAAATCAAATTTTCAGAATTTTAGGAGGTAGACTTGTGGAGCAAAAACCCTAAATGTTTGTAGTCCGACTTGACTATTTTAGGGTCCCAAACCCTATTTTACTCATCAAGATAAGTGTTTTATTCCATTGATTTCATTATGTCTTCCATTGAATGTGTGTATGCTTGCTTGTTTAACATGTCCGGCTAAATTTCTTGTGTGTTTGCTTAGATCTATGAAACCTAGTTATTAATTATTGATTGGTTGTCTCTTATCTTAATTGTAATTGGCTTAGGAGTGCAAGTAGGCTATCGTTGTGTTTAAATGCTTGATAGCGGATTTCGTAGTCTAAACATCCAAAGATAACCTTAAAGTTAGTTTATGAATCATCTAGCGGATTTCGTAGGCAATAACCTTAAGGTAGTCTTAAAGAGTTAGGGAAAAAGGCACACCCTACCACCTTAGAAAACACAACGCGTTAAGAATAAGGACGTGACAATTCAACCATCAATAAAAGATAACTAGGGAGTAATATCATCTAGGTAAGCACATTTTTAATCATCATACGAGCACACATCAAAAAGACATAGACTACCCGTAGTATTAGATAATTAGAATAGTAGAGTAATCGGTAGAAGTACCACCCCCCAAATCCAAGCCCCGAGATTTTACCCTTAGCTTTCTAAAAAATATAAAAAGATAAAAAAGAATCTTCCTCAACCTCAACCTTAGCGTAGTGCACTTCTTACTAGCATTCCTATTCCCCTAGAGAACGATATCAATACCCGAGGCTTACCCAATACTACACTACAAACGATTAGGTTCACTGCCTAGGGTGTTGAAAAACTTGCTCGACGAAAAGGAAGTTCCTTTGACCCCGAACGCGCCTTGTACGCGCATCACGAACGTCCCTTTGATAAAGGAATAAGGAATTTGAGAGCATCATCCAATGAAGGTGGGACTGCATCCATTCCGGATAAAACCCAAACCTGCAACCAAACCTACAAAGAAAACTGGCACTCAAAAAACAAGTGACATGCAACTGAAGCTATAACAATGGGCATGCATCTAGAAGCATATAAATAAATAAATTGGCCCGGCAAGTGTCTATCCCAAAACACTTGAATTTCGACATGTTATACGCTCGCTTTTGCCTATCCGGTCAAACCGAACGGGGATGTCACTACCAATAGATCTATATATAACACTCGCGCTTCCCAACAGGAATTAACGGTTCATAAGATGGGGCACTTATGGGATAAAAAAAGGCTTAGGCTAATCTACGCAATCGTTTTCATAAAAGTTTAATTTTTAGTCCGAAAACAGTTTTGCATGTTTCTCACCCCATAGTTTATAAAATAGTTTAATACATAAAATTGGGGCCATAAACTCACCTCAGTAATAAGCAGACTGAAGTGAAAATTAAACAACGATAGTGAGCGGCTCCGACTCGCAACCTTGATTAGTACGACAAGTTTTAGTCTTTATTTCATATTAAGATTCAATGAAGTTTTACAAAACTTTATAAATTTTACAATGTTTACGTTGTTGTTGCTTATGTCGCATCGTTTAAGTATGAAAATAGCTTTCCAAATGATTGTGTGTAGTTCGACTTATGAAAATGTGACTTTTTTTTTGGCACAAGATTTCCCATTCACCTATGCCTAGAGGTTCACATTTCGGTTAACCAGTTCGGTTTGACGACTGGTCAAACCCACACTGGTTTGGGTCAACGGAAAAAAAAACGGTCGGGACGGTTAACCGGTTCTGTTCCGAACCGGCTGTGAAGAGGAAAAAACCCAACCGGTCCAAACCGGTTTGGGTACGGTTTGGGACCGGTCTAGACCGGTTAACCGGTTTTGACAGTTTCTAGTATTTTATTTTTTTTCGTTTTCCGTCGTCGTTTGTCATCGTTTTCTTGTTTCGTGTTTTAATAAATTAGAACTTTTATTTAATAAAACGTAGAATACATGATACATCACACATTACACATAAACTTAAAACATAACACATAATAACATAAACATAAAACATCGATAACTTGATAAGCTACTCGAGGTCTCGAATCAGGCATCAACTGCAGGTGCACGGCGGCAATTCTTCTGTGCGTGAACCCTCAACACCACGTTGGAAGTGGGTTTGAAGAAACATAAACAATGCTTACATTGAGCCATTCGCCTGCCATCCGACATTTCGACGTAGTTGTAGTGAGCCCAAACATTTGGTGCACGGTCTACCGGTAAAAAACGAACAATCACCGGCGGCGGAGGTGGCGGAGGCGGTGCAGGATCAGTATCAGCCATTAGTGAAATGCTTCCGATTTTTATTTTTTAGAGTGTATTTTTAATTGTATAAAAGTTGCAAAGAAATAAAAACACAATCTATTATTTATTTATACTAGTCTTACAATGGCAAACTTGTAAATATAAAAAAAATCAAATTTTGAAAATTTACCCGCCTTCCCGCTCAAAAAAATTCAAATTTTGAAATTTTAAAATTTAAAACTTCGGACCGGTTTGACCGGTTTTAAACCGGTTGAAATTTTTTAAATTATTTTTGCCGCCGCCCCAAAAATTCAAATTTTTAAAAATATATAACCGGTTAAACTGGTTTGGGACCCGGTTAACCGGTTTAAATTTTGAAAAAAAAGTTGCCGCCAAGTTGAAATTTTGAAATTTTAAAAATATATAACCGGTTTTTAACCGGTTAACCGGTATGAAACCCAATTTTTTATTTTTTTATTTTTCGTTTTTCGTAGTTTATACAAACTTACACTGAATAAACTTCAACTTTTATTTATTACGTCGGAAATACATAAACTGAAAGGAAATACATAAACTTAAAGGAAATACATCAAAGGAAATACATAAACTTAAAACATAATACGTAAACATAAAAGTCCTAATAGTCTTCATTGGATCCCCTAGCTTCTTGAGCAGCTGCATCTTGTCTTATTTCTTCATCGGAAAGCATCTCGATTTCACCCGCTGGTGCCTCTTCCTCGTAGATCTCCTCTTCGAAGTCTATGGCATTTTCAAGATTAACTTTATCTTGCACTCGCTTCATTGCGTCCAAGTGATCTTTCAAACCCATACACATCTCCAAAGAATCCGGTGTGAGTCTTGTTCTCGAATTTGATAAAACCCTTCCACTTGTTGAAAAAGCGGATTCAGAAGCTACCGAAGTAGCTTGTACACTTAGTACATCACGAGCCATTCGGGATAGAACGGGAAACATTGTTTCCTTTGCTTTCCAAAACGCCAACACATCAAAGTTTTCAACTTCTCCTGGCGGAATATGTGAGATAAAATCGGTTGTGGTATATCTTTCATATTCACTGTTCGCGAAACGATCACTTTTTGACAGTTTGTTGGGATTATCTCTTATCTTTTTATGCAAAGAAAGTATCGGATTCCCTCTAAAACCCCTTGATGATGATGAAGAAGACTCACCACGATGGAGGTGGGTTATCATATTTTTCAAAATAATATTCCCACAAACTTTTAAAAGAATGGCCAAAGGACTCATTTGCATCATCAGCAAAGTTTGGGTTTGACGCGAAACAACCCAAATCAGTCACAATCGAGTCGATAAGCAACTCTACCCCGCTTAAATTATAACATGGATTTAATGCGGCCGCACAAGTAATTAACGGTGGCAAAGTTTCAAAATATTTCAAAAGCTTATCTTTCATCCCGGAAACCATGCTTGTATAAACACCACCATGAAATTGAAATTCAAATGAGGTTTTGGAGCCTGATAACCCTATGGCGTCATTTTTGGCTTCTGGGGGAGGTGGGGGATTTGAGCTTGAAGATTTCGATGATTATGCTGCTCAAGTTTACGATTTACCGGGACACTTGGAGGATATGTGTGACATGTATGATGTTAGTCTCTTAGGTCGTGGTAGGAAGTAAATTTGTATGTTTGGTAGTTCATAAGATTGGCATGTCTTTCTTATGTAATTTGTTTGGTTAAAGTGCACTTTTAGTGTGTGTCTGTTGCTCATGTAACGGGCCGAGGTGAGAGATTCACTCTCATCCGTTGTACTTAAACGTTTTGGTTAATATATTTTACCAGGGTGCAGGATTACTCCCCTTTACCCATCAAATATAGTTGCTCGAGTACCAAATGAGCCGTTGGATAATAAACTCCCGACAATTTTTTTTGTTGTGTTGTAAAAAACTTCAAGTAATCGGGTTAGTTTTTCAATAGTATCCCAATGATCGGCATTAAATGGAGCACACTTACCCTTTTCCGACAATTTGTCATGAAAATATTGCAAAGTCACCTTTTGTTTTAAACCACTTATGAACATAAGATAAGTGGAGTTCCATCTTGTTTCAATATCCCAATTAGGCTGTAACCAAGGTTTCCCCGCATTTTCACACAACCGAATGTATGCATTATATCTTTTATTACCCTTTTTAAAAATATCACGAAACATTCTTTTAAAACTTTATTTCATTTGACTCAAATTCTCATCTTTTAATCCCGCTTGCACGGCCAAGTTAATGATGTGTGCAACAAATCGACTATGAAAAATCGCCATTACAAGGTGGCTCGTATTCCATTTTTAGTCGACGCATTGCATTTTTGTTGTTACTAGCATTATCCAACGTTATTGAAAAAAAAATCTGTCAAGTGAAATTTATGAAACACTTTTCTCAACAATTGGTATAAAGCATCTCCAGAGTGAGGAACCGGAAAGTCTTCAAATGCTACGACTCGCTTCATCATTTGCCAACTTTCGGGATCAACCCAATGTGCGGTAACACAAAGGTACGAAAATGGCAAATTATGAGGAGCGGACCAAACATCGGTTGTTAAATTAACAGAAGCATCTAAATTTAAAAAAGCATTTTTAAATCTTGTTTAGCCGTTTTCCAAATTTTCATAGCATCACGTTTTAGAGTCATACGACTTACATGATGATACTGTGGTTGCATATAATTCTGGTACACCGCCGTCATCAAAGGGTCGTCAAAGTGATTGAACGGCAAACCACGTTGAATCACCAAACCGGAAAATTGTTGACGGAGTAAATCATGATCGTATGCAAAAATAGTCCCGTCTCGAGCCATGGACGGTTGACCGGCTTCTGGAACCGATTTGAGTGCCTTGCAATACTTTTATTTGATATGGGCCCTCAACATCGAGTTGGAACCGGCTGACGTAGTTGAAGTTTTCCCATGGATCTTTTACACGGTCGCATGGTAAAGTGCGGACAATCGTCAATGCACTTGTTGAACCAGCTTCGGTGTTGTTGGTGTTGTTGGTGTTTGAACTTGCCATTAGTGAAATACTTTCAGTTTTGATTTTTTTGAGTGTTTTTTTATTGCTTGAAAGTGGTAATTAACCAAATACACAACACTTCTATTTATACTAACATTTCTATGGCAAAATGGTAATTCAAAATTTTCAAATTCAAAATTTTGAAATTCAAAAAAATTCTAAAAACCCGCTAAAACCGGTTTGTAACCGGTTAACCGAACCGGTTTGGTTTTTCGGTTAATAAAAACCAGTCTCCAAACCGGTGGTTTTTTCAAAATGGGAAACCGGTTCCAAACCAGCGGTTTGGATAAAAACCGGACCGGTTATGGTCAAAACCGGTTTTGACCGGGTTGGTTTTTCGGTTTGTTTTCGGGTCCGGTTCGGTTAACCCGTTTTTTTGTGCACCGTCTATAATTACATAACACAAAAAATATTTTGGTTTGGTGTCATGACTTGCTATGAGAGATTGTAAGATGGTTAACATGTTCAAACACCTTAAGTAACATCTATGCCAAAGCCCAGTGTATGCACGGGGATCTAAAACTAGTACCGTATAAATAATGAAACACATATCCTGCAATGAAACACAAATTTTAAGTTGAAGTTTTCTTTTAGTGCCGCACAACGCACGGCTCCGATGATACTTGTGTACATTATGTTTAACGGATACTGATTTTATGTGCACATGAAATATCATTTTAATCAATTAACGCGTGTATGAGAAGAAAGAATTCAGAGAACACAAGGACAAAGGATGGCATATGCACATACATTGTACTTATTTTTAGTGGCCTGTCCCAAGCGCTTTAGAAGGATGTTTCAAGCTTAGCTTGAGGTTAATGTGGTACCTCTGCCACATTCCATTGTACTTATTTGGTTGATTGTTTATATATTTTGCCAGGGTGAATCACTTTTACCCATATGCACATACACGAAGATCGACTAGTGCCATTAGGATAAGGGTGCTTTTGGTATCCTGGAATGAGAATCAAGGAATGAATTTTCATTCCAATCATGTGTTTGTTTAACATGTAAATCTTTCAAATATGAAAATGAAATATATATATGTTCCATACTTCATATCACTAAAAAAAGGAGGGTATGAATATTTTATTATTGAGGAGCCTACGTTATACCTATACCCATACCCATTGTGACTAATGACAACATACCAAACGCAACCTAAATATCACTTTTACAGTAACTATTCTACACAAAAACTGTGCTATGTGCTTGCAAATTAGATAAGGGGGAATCTACCCCAACACCCCATAAAATCCTTCCCATGCACCCCATAGGGTGGGGCCCACGCCCAATGATTGGCCCAATCATTGGCTTCCTTTTTTTTTTTTTTTTTTTTTTTTTTTTTTTTTTGTAAGGTTTTAATATTTGTGTATTTATTTGTAGTGTTTTAATATATATATATATATATATATATAGTGTGTATTTATTTGTGTAGTGTTTATATGTAAGAGTGTATTTATTTGTGTAGTGTTTTTATATGTAGAGTATATTTATTTGTGTAGTACATTAAAACATTAAACAAGTACAACAACAAATGTTACTAATATTACAACGAAATCTACTCCACATGAAGATTATTAATGTCATCTATAAGCTCATAGAGTATTCCACTCGACTGATATGCGTGATCAACTGGATTTCTTGCCAATTCCAGTGATGCCTCCAACGTCTTTATTCTTGCCTTCAACAAATTGTTTTGAGCCAATAACATGTTGATCATGTGATCTTTAGTTTTGCAGTTTGAGCACTGCGTTGAAGAAGAGACTTGACCAAAGTACTTTTGTTGAAATACTTCCTTCCACATAAAGTATCGACACCCATAGTTTTAGGCAGTTACATGATGAAACAATTATAAGAAATGTATTCTTAACAAACAAGTTATTGATATATTTACGTAAATAAGCAAACGTTTAATTATTTACATTTGATAAAGGACATGCATAATACTTCAGACCACAAGTTTTGGGCTTGTGGGATGTTCTTTCAATTATAAATCACGTCGACAACGACACAAGAAAGGATTTTCTTGTTGCATCTGGCCAAAAGAATTTGTATAATTATTCACAACATAAATCAGTAATATCATGGTTCACAAAATTAGAAGCTTAGAATACATAAATAACCAATCTTGTTATAGATTAATAGTTGATACATGGTTCACAAAATCACAATATAACTAGAAACAAAGATCAATCACGCCCAGGCGTAGTTATCGCTCCAATGATCGCCATCCGCCCACACGAAACTCTAACTCTGAAATGTGTCTCCTCAATCCGGCAATCTCTCACTCGTACTCGTCAACGCGAGACGGCTGTAACAAAAGATGAGGAAGAACCGGAGGACGGTGTATAAAATTCTCCTCTTCTGCAGCTGGAGATATAGCTGGAGAGGGAAGAACATAAGATGGAGAAGAAGGCACATAATCTGGACTCTCAACACGGCGGGTGGTGTTGTTGACACAAGGAATGTCCCTCCAGCTGAATGTCATCCGATTCTGTAACAAAAGATGAGGAAGAACCGGGCAGAGCAAAAATCAGTAACAAAAGATGAGGAGTCGTTTACTATAAATCAATAATCCGTAATCGTCTATACATGTTTTGTCGTTTACAATATAAATCAGTAATTGTCTATACATGTTTTGTTGTTTACAATATAAATCGATGTCGTCTATACATGTTTTGTCATTTACAATATAAATCGATGTCGTTTTCGTCCTTCTAAACATTCTTTGTCGATTCGGTAAACATATGTGCCCATCCGCGGCCAAGTCATTTCGAACCATCTCCATTGTGGGTGAGTGGCGGGGAGTGGTGAGTTTTCATCGGAATCGCGTGAGCGAAGTGGCGACTTAGTCTTCCCCACACGAAGAATCACAACGGGGGACAATAGTTGTCTTTGTATCTGGACCATCTCTCAGCATGATTTCCGGATATGTTGTCCACAAGGCATATGACGTCGGGTGAATAAAAAATATTTCCTCCAGCTCATTAGTGTGGTCATTTACCCTGTGGTAATATGTATAACCTTTACGCCTCAAATGTACTAAAAGGAGTTGTATTGGAGTCAAATCACCACGACTGGCGCGACGTATCTTGTCTTGTGCATTATATACCGTTTTAATGCTAGACCGTTATTGGATCGCTCTCTTTTAGTGAAGAAAGTATAATTCGTGGTGCTACTTGATGTTTTGTCAACTGGTTCACCAAAACTAACTCACTTTCTTTTAATCGCATGGCCTGTGAAAAACCATGGAACGAGTCTACAAAATCATGATTATTCCTCGAACACTTGACCCTCAAGATCCAACCACTAGTTTTAGTGTTACCAGTTCGACCTTTTATAAATTTCGCGAGTAATCTGAATGGGCAATTAATTTTAGCGGTACTAGTCTGCCGTTTAAGTTCATCTTCTAAACCTTCACGTCTTGAGGGCGTCCATGTCTAGAAACCAAAAATTCGATAGAGTACTTATAGCCCCTATTTGTTTTAGTTCTTCCTTTAACAATAAGAAAACGGATTCGATTGAGCAGTAGATTGCACCCAATCAATTAAAGCAACTTCAGTACTCAACACCTAAAAAATAAAAAACACAGCAACTTTTATAACTTTCATTTTTAACAAACTTTTATAAAAAAAATACAACTTTGTACATTTTTAACAACATTTGTTAACAACATTTGTAAAAATACAACTTTTGTTATAATACTTTTAAAAATACAACTTTTGTTATAATACTTTTAAAAAACTAATACAACTTTTAAAAAACTAATACAACTTTTATTTTAAAAAACAAATACAAAATTTTATTTATAATACTTTTTATAAAATACAAATTATACTAATACTAATACTTTTTATAATATTCTTTTACAAATTATACTAATAATTTTTATACAAATTATATAAACTTTATTTATAATACTCTTTTATAAATAAAAGAGTTAACTTTTATTTATAAAAGAGTATACGTGTTCCATTCTTGTGGTGTGTACGCGCGTTCTGCTTTGAGTTGATATATGTCCTTCTCTCTCTCACTATCCTCACACACGTTATCTCTGTTTCTCTGTCTCACTATATCTCTCTCTCTCTCTCTATGAGTTGATAGATATCAAAAAGTTTTTAGATCTAGATCCAAAAACTTTTTAGATCGAGATGTTGCTATTGTGGTAATGTTGCTATTGTGGTGATGTTTCTGTGAAAAGTTGTTTGGTTTCGTTGACTATTTTTTAGATCTAACAAAGTTTTGATCTGGTAAACTTTTTAGACCTTGAAAATTTTTTTGATCTGGTAAATACTGATTTTTCTTTTTAAACTAAAAACTTGTTAGATCTAAAAAAACATAAAGGTGTGGTGATGTTTCTGTGAGAAGTTGTTTGGTTCCGTTGACTATTATTTAGATCTAACAAGGTTTTAGTTTAAGGTGAAGACTGATTTTCTGATTTTTTTAGATCTTGAAAACTTTTTTGATCTGGTAAATTTTTTAGATCTTGAAATCTATTTTGATATGGTAAAGACTGATTATTTTTTTAAAACTAAAAACATGTTAGATCTAAAATTTATAAAGGTGTGGTGATGTTTCTGTGACAGTTGTTTGGTTTCGTTGACTATTTTTTAGATCTAACAAGGTTTTTGTTTAAGGTAAAGACTAATTTTCTGATTTTTTTTAGATCTTGAAAACTTTTTTGATCTGGTAAATTTTTTAGATCTTGAAATCTTTTTTGATATGGTAAAGACTGATTATTTTTTTAAAACTAAAATCTTGTTAGATCTAAAAATTTATAAAGGTGTGGTGATGTTTATGTGACGATTGTTTGGTTTAGTTACTATTTTTTAGATTTAACAAGGTTTTAGTTTAAGGTAAAGACTGATTTTCTGATTTTTTTAGATCTTGAAAACTTTTTTGATCTGGTAAATTTTTTAGATCTTGAAAACTTTTTTGATATGGTAAGGACTGATTATTTTTTTTAAACTAAAATCTTGTTAGATCTAAAAAATTATAAAGATGTGGTGATGTTTCTGTGAGAAGTTGTTTGGTTTCGTTGACTATTTTTTAGATCTAACAAAGTTTTTGATCTGGTAAAGACTGATTTTCTGATTTTTTTTAGATCTTGAAAACTTTTTTGATCTGGTAAATTTTTTAGATCTTGAAAACTTTTTTGATATGGTAAAGACTGATTATTTTTTTAAAACTAAAAGCTTGTTAGATCTAAAAAATCATAAAGATGTGGGATGTTTCTGTGAGAAATTGTTTGGTTTCGTTGACTATTTTTTTTTGGGTGATGTTTTGCAGGTGATATGCAGTTTCATTACTGGATGGTAAAGTGCAGTTTTATCTCACTTTGCAACTTTAAGTGAAAACTGTTTGGTGCCTATGCGCAGTTTCATTCTTGGATGGTAAAGTCGCGTTTTATCTCACTTTGCAACTTTAAATGAAATAAATAGGTTTTAAAAAAAAGGCAACGATGATTTTATAAAACCATAAGAGTTTTGGCATGAGAAATATGAATGGACGGTAAAGTGAGTTTATATCTCACTTTGCAACATTCATATTTGCAGCAAACATGATTGTTTATATCTCATAAAGAGCTAATAATTTGAGCATTACCTCTTGTGTGTCAAATGGTGAACCAGACATGGTTGTTTGTGGTGTTTGCTTGTGTTTTCTGCTTTCTTGTTGGTCTTTGTTGGTGTTGTTGGTTGTTGCTTTCTTGTTGTTGCTTTCTGCTTGCTTGGGAACTGGATTATTGGATTATTGGATTATTGGTTGTTGCTTTCTGCTTTCTTGTTGGTGCTGTTGGTGTTGTGGTGTTGTGGTGTTGTTGCTTTCATGTGGCATATAAGCCTGAAGTGCCTGCTATGCAACTCCCTTTTGAGAATCTTAGTACATTCTTGTGAATTTTGCAGTTTTTGGAATCCTACTTATCACATTCATGCTGAAAACGTGTAGCTTGTGAATATTGTTGAACTTGTGAGGCTTGTGTCCTGAATACTTGTGGCTTGTGCAGTTAGACTTGTGAGGCTTGTGTTGTGGCTTGTGTAGTTAGACTTGTGAGGCTTGTGTCCTGAATACTTGTGGCTTGTGCAGTTAGACTTGTGAGGCTTGTGTTGTGGCTTGTGCAGTTAGACTTGTGAGATTTTGTTTGAGACTTTGGTGCGATTGACTTGTGACTTGTGAGACTTTGTGTGGGCCCCTCGTGGAATTGTGACTTTATGCGCAATTGTGACTTAAAAATTTTCCAATGCGATAATGATGCAGAAACGAATGAGCGGTAAAGTGAGATCAAATCTCACTTTGCAACCTTCGTCTTTGAGCCTAAAAATTTTTTCGCGATGATGATTTTTGATCCTAAAATTTTCCGCGATGATGAAAACCGAATGACGACGCAAAGTGAGATAAAATCTCACTTTGCAACCTTCGAATCTGAGCCTCAAAAATTTTCCGACTACGTTTTTTTTTTTAAGTTTTAAAACTAATTCACACCAAAAAAATAAAAAATAAAAAACCAGAAACTTGTAAAAGTTGTAAAATAAAAAAGTGACACAAACACAACACAAAACACTCCGGCAAAGACCCCCTTACCACCCCTCCGTCGAAATAATATCGCATTTTTTTGGATGTCTCAATTTAATCACTTCCCTTTATAAGAAACTGAGAATTTTGTGAAAGAATATTCCTTTGAATGGTTGAAAGAAAGTGGTCCACTTTTAATGTGTGTTTCTTGTCTCGACAATTATTTTCAGGCGGAGAGTAATATTTTGAGAGACCTACATACGATGAGTTGAACACAAACACCCCATACTATATTTCATATGGGGTGCCTGCATAGGACCCTTAGATAATGATGTATTAACTAGTTACTGGTCAGGTGATGAATTTTAAACTACCTGTACCTTGTACAACAAACTGGTCAAAATACAAGATCTTTTTTGGTTCCGTTAAAATCCACCCTTTCGGGAAGATTGGCATGACCACTTCAAGTTCATCTGCACTAAGTATGGTTCTTAAGATCTCCCAAATTTTAGTGATGAACAACTCTTGCCAACTCAGCCATCTCTGTTTCGAAATCCAAGATACATTCATCGTTCAACAAGCTTTTCTCACGTAATTTTTCATTCTCATTTTGGACTTCTTTCCTCAGTTTTTCTTCATCATGAAGTCTTGTCCTAAATTCCTCAATCTCATACTCAAGTCTCTTCCTCGCTTCTTGCTCATTTTGAACTCTCTTCCTGAGTTCTTCATTCTCACATTGAGCTCTCGTCCTAAGTTGTTCCTCTTCTTGAATTTTCTTCCTGAAATCTTCATTCTCGTATTGGACTATTTTACTCAAATCTTCAACATCATGAACCCTCTTCTTGAGTTCTTCAATATCATGTTGAGCTATCCTCCTTAGTTCTTCCTCGTTATGAACTCTCTTGATGAGTTCTTCATACTGGAATTGAACTCTTTTTCTCAATTCCTCCTCATCCTGAAATCTGTTTGTGAGTTCTTCAATATTTCGTTGAGCTCTCGTTTTTAATTCTTCCTCGTCTTGAATGTTCTTCATGAGTTCTTCATTCTCATATTGAACTATTTTCTTCAGTTCTTCCTCATCATGAACCCTCCTCTTCCACAGTTCTTCATTATCATTTTGAAGTTTCTTCATAACTTTCTTTTCCTTTATTTCCTCCTCTATAATCCCCTTCAATTCAGTAACCTCCCTTCTTAGATTATCAATCACCTTTGATTCCTCATCCTAGCAAACACACAAGCCACAATCACCATATAAGAATCTAGCAGTGTAGAAATGGATGAGCGATGTAATGAGTCAAAAGTGATAGATCAGATATTTAGAAGGTTTGATATTTTGGACCAAGTTATTTCTTGATAATAAATTGATTGTTCATGTTATATGCTTTCTGGGTATAGCCAACACTATATAAATTTAACTATATCGTACCGAAAGACATTCTATTAGCTAAAAGATTCTGAAAAAAACTGTCAAATCAATAGAAGCCATGAATCACTACCGTTGAATCATCACTATCCCTTTTTGAAGAAAGAACATCTGAATAGTTAGCATGACGTCTCATTAAAACAATTGTCACACAATTTCAACCCATACTAGTCTAAATGATCGGATTTGGTTTTATAATTTGTTAATAAGCCGCCAAACATGTAGATCTAATCTATTTGGACAGAACAGAAAATGTGCACATTTTGAACAGAAAATGTACACATTTTGACTCATCGCACAACTGTCCCATCCACCCATTGTGCCACCTATATTCACTTTCAAGAATAAAAAATTATGAGTTCAATTAAAGGATTAGGCTAGTAGATATCTATGTATACACCCTGATACAACATATGCATATCAGTATTTGATCTTTAAATTTGGATCAGCGAACATGAAAAAAAACAAGCCCAGATTCAAAGTATAAGACACACATGAGTTGAAGTGCACCAATATAAAAAGACATTGAGAAAGGAATAAACAGAGCAAAATAATTAACTTACATCACTTAATACAAAAATCGTGGATTGATCTTGCAATATTGGTTCTTCTTCTTCCCTTTGCACTCTAACCATTCTGGTAACTCTTTCGCTCCCTACTTCAATTGGCTGCTCAATCGTTCCAGGTGCAGTTCTTACATAGGATTCCTTTTATAAGTTAAAAAACGATCATTAGAAAATTCAGATGCATGTGTAATTATGGGTGTAGGAGGGTGAGGTAACTAACTTGTGCGATCGCCCTGACAATATTAATTTCCATCTCCACTGATGTTGGTTGAAGCTTCCATACTATCTGAAATATAATGAGCAATAAGTGCACATTACGTAGATAAACAAGTATACAACAACACTACCTAATCCCGTATGAAACGAGGTATGGGGGAGGTGGAATGTAGACAGATCATACCCCTACTTTAGGGTAAACCCGAGAGTAAGGGGGGTGGCAACACCACACGGTATGGATTCGGTTTGCAAAGGCATGGAGCGGCATCCCATTGCCACCAATGCGGCATGGCCTAATCGGCATGGATAGCGGCTTCACAAACCGCAACGGCATGGAGAAGAAAAAGGAGGAGCGTGTGGTGTTTTTTTGTGAGGTATGGTGAGGTATGGAATGAAACCATTGCCACTAAAAAACTATGGTGAAGTATGGTGAGGTATGAGATTAGGTGGAATGAAATTATTGGTGGGTTGTGAGGTATGGTGAGGTATGGAATGAAACCATTGCCACCCCCCTAAGGAGACCGCTTCCAAGAAGACCTCCGGCAAGTGTAAATGTGAGGGTGAATGTGCTCAAGAAAGTGTGAATGTGATCAAGTAGAGATGCATGAAAAGAACTACGAAAGCATATAAAGCATAGCAAGCAAACAAGGGGCACACGACATATACTATACCAAGATAGAGAAAAAAATGCATGAAAGCATAGGAGCAAATAATCATACAAAGCGTGGAAGCATAGCATATAATATAAAGAACGTGAATAGGAGAAAAGGGGGGCATTAACACAAGAGCATAAACGCAAACAAGCATGGGGGATAAGAAAGCATAACAACATACAAGCATTGGGGACATAGATGAATAAAAGCATACGAGAAGGGGGACATAAAAGCATACACGCATACGGGCATGGGTACCATAAAAATTAAAAAATAAATAAATAAATCAGCGAAGATCGAAGATAATGCTAAGGCTCTAAACATAAGTGCCAAGGCAAATATGTACACGGGAGGATTACAAAAAATAAAAAATTAAAAAATTAAAAAAAAAATGCCTAGGAAGTCTAAAGGCCACAAGCTAAGACTCTTTATACCTAAAACGCAAGGAAAAATCATCAACAAAGCTCAACGCAAGACAAAAATGAAACAAGTATTAAAAGTCGCCCATAGATCCTAGACGCCAAACTAGCTCAAAACAGAAGTCAGCTTCAACCTTAATCGCCTATTCTGATTCTAGCTCTCCACAAGTTCCTCTCATAGGTGATGTCCTCAGTCAAGAGAAGCTCCTTCATCTCATGCTGATTATAGTAGCTACTTCAAGTTCCGCTCTAAAAACTCCATTCGGGACCATGTCTAACAAAGTTTTACCATAGGTCCTGGCACTAAAATGACTCCAACTACGTTTCTAAAAACTCCATTCGGGACCATGTCTAACAAAGTTTTGCAATCCTAGCTCCCGAGTACCAAAGCCTGTAGCCGTTTCCCGTACTATACTATACCCTTCCGTTTAGTCTCTTGGAAACACGTTATGTCCAGTTTATGTCTCTTCAAGACATCAACAAGCTCAAAGAGCTCTACGGTCAAAGACCCTACATTCCAGCTAACCACGATCTACCATTTCCCCAGTCACCTTAGTCCCACACACCGCAACAGCAAAAAGGAAAAAATAAATAAAAATAAAAATAAAGACACATACCTGAGTATGTTCTAGTTGCTCAAATTTCATAATCTGGTACTGCCTGCTGCTTTCCCATCGGCATACACGAGGAAATGTGGATGAACCATCCAGTAATTTAGGCCTTCCAGTAACGATATGCTCATAATACCATATCTATGTACAATAAGATACACACTTAGATAACCGAGTGCTTGAATAAACACCACCAACTAAACAAAACTTACTTCAAGTTAAACATTTTCATATTCAAATTCCTTAACTATAAAAGTGAGAAATTGTTTTCATTCTTAGTGACACCCTTAGTCCCTTATAGCTCAGGTCTCAAGAAGCCAAATGAGCCAAACCCACCAAGCTTACATAGCCTTACAAAAGCCACATAATGTATCCGATTACAAAATTCGACAATTTCATGTTCTGTATTAATTGGTAACTAATGATCAGTTAAACTGGTGATTTTGATGGTCTTCCATGAATATCGTTTTTATCCTTGTTTAGGCTTTTAAGGGTCATAATGGAATGTGTTGATTGGCAGCACTTTGATAACTGTGTGAAGTCAAATGATTCAACTTTTTGTGCCGACGGACTATGATTGTAGTGGAATGGTATACTTGTAACCTCATATAAGCTTGTAAAAAAAACTCGATAGAACCTAGTAAATACAATCCTATGGTCCCATACAAACAGTCAATAACAAACCAAGCCAATATTGCATTAAAAAGGTGATTTTGGAGTTCAAACACAAGTTGGCAAGTGAAAGGATTCCTTATGCATTGGTATTTCCATATTTCATTGTTATAAACGTGTTTAATTTAACTTGAGAATAGCGATGGTTTTGCGGTACTTTTGAAAGTTACGTAAATGGTTCAAAAAGTGAATCAATCAATTAAAAGAGACTTGACCAGGTAAAAAGAAACTTACTTGAAGAAGAATTAGACATCCACCGATCTTATTTATTTTTTCAACTTTTCTTTTGGTCAACCAGTCATGAAGATATTGAAGAACAGCGGCACCCCAAGCGAAACAACTTACATTATTCAAATCTTGAAGAAAAGAAAGATACCTTGAATCCACCTTCCCATTTTCACTTGGGAAAAGTAACGTTCCAAAGCAATATAATAAAAACACCCTAACAAAAGATTGATCGTCCTTCTCACCAATAGACTCAAGTCTATCCTTAAGTGATTCAACACTAATATATCTATTCGAAACAGAAGCATCAAAACTTTTCTCTAGGCTTGTTAGCGGTGCATCTTCCTTTAGGACCACGGGTTCACCAATAACACGTAGTCCTAAAATCAAAGCAACATCTAAAAGGGTTATTGAAATTTCTCCATCTGGAAATACAAACGCTTGTTTCTCAATACTCCATGTGTCCATCAACTCGATCAATTGGGATCTCCTCAGGACGTGTTGGGGAATTTGTAACAAATAGCCAAATCCCGCTCTTATAATGGAGGTCCTTTGGCTTTCGGTCAATTTAATGACTTGATTTAAAAATGAAGGCAGTGAGAATTTTGTAGTGAAAGCCTGCATTAGAAACATGTCTGTAAGGTTAATAGTGCAGCTAATATTTATTTGACATAGTAATGCAAAAAAAAAATCATCAAAAAGGAGCAGCTATGTGTACCTAAGACACTCAATTTTTTGCACCACAATTTTAACATCAACATAACTACGGCAACAATGAACCATATATAGAGAAAAACATTATTAGGGGGTGTTTGGGATTGCTTATCGCTTCGCCTTATGCTTCTACTCAATAAAAAATACTTTTCAGTCCAAACACCTTATTTTCAGTCCAATTAAACAAATTATTAAGAAATGGTCAACAATTGAAAAAATAGGGTTTTCATCAAGACAATTATATAACCTTAAACTATAATTAAGATAAGTGGAAGCAACATAAAAGATTACAACATATAAAGAAAGAAGATCAGAAATTTATAACACAATAAACTACAAAGTGGTAACAAATCAAGAGTTACAACATATAAAGAAAGAAGATAAAGTACCATTATCAGAAATTTATAACACATCGGAAATTTATAACACATAGCTACATAAAAGATTACAACATATAAAGAAAGAAGATAAAGTACCATTATCAGAAATTTATAACACATAGCAGCATAAAAGATTACACCATATAAAGAAAGAAGATAAAGTACCATTATCAGAAATCAAGAGTTACAACATACAAAGTGGTAACAAATCAGAAATTTATAACACGTAGCAACATAAAAGATTACAACATATAAAGAAAGAAGATAAAGTACCATTATCAGAAATATGTTTGTTATTGTTTTTTCATATCAGAAAGAAAACAGATTTTGTATCTGTGATTTGGTATTATGGATTTCAATAATCTAATACAGTACTTTTTTTGGCAAAGGTTATGTGAAGCTTACAAGGCAAGTTTAAACTTTAAGGTGTCACATCTAAAAATTTTGTGAAATTTTTTGGCGGCTTACAAGTCACGTGGTATTTTTCTTTATTTTTTCCCCTAACTGTCATATTTTTTCCAAATATATAGTGACTTTCAATGAACTGAACATGTGTTTTCGTGTGCCAAATGAAAATCAATATTAGTACAAATAAAATACGATAATGTAAGGTCATTAAGCGATTAAGGAAAAATGTGCCACAACCACACAAAATTTAAAAATAAAATATTCACACCATCAGTGACAGACCCAGAAAAATAGGATGTGGGGGCAAAAAAAAAAAATTTACCATAAAGAACAAAATCACGAAAGAAAAACTAGAAACGTAATGATAAATCGAGTATTTTTACTTAGATATGAAAGATTTATAAAGCTTTAAAGAGTTAAATGTTGGATTTTATTATGCGAGTGAGGGGCAATTTAAGTTTTAGTGTGGGTCACTTTCGAAAAAATGTCAAAATTAAATAAAAGTTGCACTAAAATATTAACTTTTTCGGCAAGTCATGAGAGGCGACTGTCCGCCACTCTTACAACACCGTGTCATCACATTTGGACCATTCATTGACTCTCTTGGGAATGCATATTCTCAATTGAGAGTAGGAACCGAAGAAACTCAACATTTTTGGTATCGGATGGTACACAATATGCCTCCTAAATTTACTTATATTGAGCATGTGTTATATAATTTATGACAGAACAAAAGATTTTTTACATATTAAGAGATCAATTTTCAACATCTACTTTTTTTTCATTTTTATTTAATCTAATGGATGAAATTAATACTAACAATTTAAAAAACCGACTTTCATTCTTTTTTTTCAAATATTAATATCTTTAAAACTGTTAATCGTTAAGCGAAAAAAAATATACCATTAAGACAAACATTTATTTATCTTTCTATAGATAGGCACTTTGATATACTTTCGACAAAATTTTTTTTCTTCGTATTTTTCACGTTTTTTCACTTTTTTCGTTACTGAAATTTGCATTAAACAAATCACATGTGATTAAACATTAATTTGAATATCACATGTGATATTAGTGTTAAATCACATATGATAAATTTGAATATCACATGTGATATTAGTGTTAAATAATATATGACAAAGTTGAATATCACATGTGATATTACCATATGATATTTCATATCATATGTGATTTAACACTAAATATCACATGTGATATTCAAATTAGTGTTTAATCACATGTGATTTTTTCATGCAAATCTCAGATCCGGAAAAGAAAACAAAAAAAACGAAAAAGCGTGAATAAAACCATTTTTTTTCTTTTTTCGAAAGTATATCAAAGTGCCTGTCTATAGAAAGATAATTAAATGCTAGTCGCGATTGTGTAATTATTTTCGCTTAACGATTAACGGTAATGATATTTAAATTATAAAAATAGGTGAAATAATAAAATGCTTTTAATATCAACCATTGATTTTTTTTTAGATTGAGGGTGAGATGAGTCCCTTGGTATGTGAAAAAAGTTTTGTATGTAAAATGACGCTCCTAGAATTATTTTACATATAAAACTTTTTCACATCAAGTACTCATCCACCGATTCATCTAAAAAAGAAATCAATACAAAAATCATTTTATTATTTCACCTATTTATAATTTAAATATCTCTAAAAACGTGATAATCGTTAAGCAAAATATTCTTGTCGCGATGATTTAGATAATTAACTTTCTATATGAGACACTGATATACTGAAAAATTCGTTTGTTTCACATTTTTTCGTCTTTTTCGTTTTTTTACGTTACTGAAATTTATATGAAAAAATCATATATGATTAAACACTAATTTGAATATCACATGTGATATTAGTGTTAAATCATATATGATATGTAATATCACATATGATATCTATATCATATATGATATGTATATCATATGTGATTTTACACTAATATCACATGTGATATTACATATCATATATGATTTAACACTAATATAACATGTGATATTCAAATTAGTGTTTAATCATATATTATTTTTAATGCAAATTTCAGTAACTAGTAACGTAAAAAAAATGAAAAAACTTTTAAAAAAAGTGAAAAATACGAATTTTTTTTTTGTCGAAAATATATCAAAGTGCCTATCTATAGAAAGATAATTAAATGCTCGTCGCAATGATATATTTTTTTCGCTTAACGATTAATGGTTTGAAAGATATTAATATTTGAGAAAAAAATGATGAAATTGGGTTTTTTAAATTGTTGGGATTAATCTTATCCATTAGATCAAATAAAAATAGAGAGTGAAGATTGATCCCTTAATATGTAAAAAATCTTTTGTCCTCAAATGATTTTAAATCTATACGATATTGATGTACACAATCTTGCTAGAATCACCAACATCTATATTTTTGCTATAGATGTTTTCTGTCTTGAAGAAGGCATTGTGATTGTCATGCATTAGTTGTGTGAAAGTTATGTAACACAATCACTCGAGGGTGGCCTAGTGGCAAAGGGCTTGTGACTATCACTTTAAAATATGTGATGTTTCAAGTTCAATTCATGCCAAGTGCAAACAACCTTGAAACGACCACGTCAACCTCCTGAAAAAATGAGGGCTTTACCTGGTTTGAGTTTGTATAGCGGTGGGTTCAAACCCCGTAAATTAGTCGGCCAAAACGGTCAGAAATCATGGTTACCAAAAAAAAAGTATGTTACAACCAATAAGATGAAAAAAAAAAAAGGTATGTTACAACCAATAAGATGAAAAAAAAAGGAAGCACTTGGGTTTACCTGCTTTTGACACAAATCACTCAGTAATACATACAAAAAAAATTGAGCCATGACACCCTTGAACAAATTTCGTTAGACGTGAGGCAACCTAAAGCTCACCTCCTGGATAAACATCAGCTCCTGCGAAAATTATCTAAATAACTCTAGGAATGGTAAAAAACTGCCACAAGTTTTGGTGATGCCTTCTCTAATACACAAGTTGTGCCAGCTAAAATGAGTCATTGTATCATATAACTGAAAATCAATAAAACATTTGGTTATATTTGGATCAACTATACCATTTTGAACAAAATACTTCAATTAGTTGAGGCATTTAACTAAATAAAATAAAAAGACACCATATCTACTAACATTAGTTGAGGCAACCTGCAACATAAGAGAATAGGGCAACAATGTACAACTGGTTGCATACGTAACAATACATAGTTATATGCACATCAGATTATGAAGTTTACATGATCCAATGGCAACTTAGACACAAACAAATGGATTCCTGATGCGGGCCTAAGCATTGAGGAACGTGCCTTTATGTATCTGGAGGCCCAAGATCGTGTGAGAAAAAGGGCCTCACTAAAATCAGCATAACTTGGAATACAGGGCTCCGTTTTCGGCCCATGACAAGTCAAATCGAAGCTTGGAATGAGGAGAACGTCGTGATAAACGGACTATGTCGGTTTACCAAACTTTCAGACCCAAAACACTCTATTTCCTAAACAAGATATATTTCACGAAAAACTTATAGTTTCTGATGACGTACCCTCCGCTCTTCTAACGAGCGTTACCGTCACTATGGTACTTAGCTTACCATTTGTACAAAGGGTATGATGTACCCTCCTAAAGGATGAATCCTATGCCTTCGTCCTACACATAATGTTGGCATAAAGTCATTCACAATGGTTCGGATCCCCCTCGGTCATGGATCAGAGCCTGGCCTCCGCCACTATTTGGAGCCCCCTCCGTCAAGGCCTCCGTCATGGTTCGGAGCCTGGCCTCCGTCACTATTCGGAGCCCCCTCCGTCAAGGCCTCCGTCATGGTTGAACACGGCCTCCGAATCCTTGTTGAGCGGCCTCCGTCACGATTCGAGCCCCTCCAACAAGGCCTCGATCCTTTGTTGAGCCCCAAACAAAGGGTTGAAGCCTAAAGGTCATAGCCTCTCGCCTATGAGCGTGGGTATGATCGGCGGTCAAAAGCGAGACTAGTCGAATAAGATCGGTCAAACAGAATGCGGTCAACAACCATGATCTTAGCCATGACCCTCTGTAACTGCAATGACCTCCATAACTGCCTCCACACACCCTTTGTAACTACCATGACCTCCATAATTGCCTCCACACACCCTCGAGCGCTCTGCGATTCTTATGCCTATAAATAAGGAAGTCATCACAAGAGGTATGTAACCTAACTTAACCCGGGAGATCTCATCTTCTCCACCTCAATATGTTCATGACATAATCACCATGGTGATTCTCACGAGGCGGTTCACGGGGCTTCCCATCCGTCTAACGTAGTGTCTTCTATTTCTTATTTTCAGATTATCTTGCACTCGGCATCACCACCATCCCCCCTAAATCCGTCAATCACCATTGATAGCCTGGTATGTGCATCTTTTTGTACAATCAGTGGCGCCATCCGTGGGACTCGCAACAATAATTCCTGTTTTCCGAGTCAAATAACCGTTTTCCATAAATAACGGTCGAATTCAACCGTAATTCCCTACATCCTTGTTACCACATGGTAGCACCACTGAAATCTCCACTTTTATCTTTAATCACGAGATTTTCCACCAACCACAAACTTTACGTTTACCATTTCAACAACCTCGCTCGGGTTTAAGCGGCGAGTCTACATTACGGCCTCTGTTATGTTGAAGGAGCCTCTGTTTGGCTTCATTTAAGATGAAGGGTCGAAGTCGGCCACTCTGTGGAAATCTTTGTGGCCTTTGTCAAAGCCTCTGTTTGGGTTCATTTTGAGAAGAAGGTTTAAAGTCAATAGCCTTTGATTAGATGGAAACCAATAATAGAAGAGTGTAGTATACGGGTAACTCAAACGTGTTAGGTTTGAGCAACGAGATCGTTCCGAACGAGGGTTGAATGGAATTTCCAACTCACGTCGCGATTATCGGGATTTGAATGGGAAAAGGGATAATTTGAAGTTTTCTAAACTATGGGGCAAGGGAAGCATAAAAGGGAAATTACACTACGGGAAATCCTAAATACGCAAATTATACTAAAACGTATTAAATGAAACGTAAATAAAATGCAACTACGTCTAAATAAAGCCCTAAAAAATAATCTAAAATTACTTTTAAACTAAAAATAATATTTGAAAATCAACTAAGATTTAAAACTAATTTTTATGATTTTTCTGGAATTTATTTGAATTAAAAACTAATTTTAAACTTTAAAAACTAATTAAAAATACTAAAAATTATAAAAATAAAAGGGAAAATTATGAAACTATTTTCAAAAATCTAAAATAACTAAATAGACTTTTCAAAACTAGAATTGTATTTTAGAACTTTTTCTATTTTCTATGAATTAAAAATTATTTAAAACTAATTAAATGGCTAAAATTACAAATTAAACTAGGAAAAATCTGGAAAAATTATTTTTTTGCTTTTATATTTATCTTAATCTATGAAAATTGAAAAATTATTTTTGGAACCTTTTAGAATTAATTGTAATAAAAGCTATTTAAAAGTCTTAAAAGCTGATTTAAATCAAGAAAAATAGTAACGATAACTAAAATTATTATGAAAAATTCAGGGAAAATCTAAAATATTATTCTAAATATAAGAAAAATAAGAAAACCTATACTATAGTGCAAGAAAAGCCAAGCGATGAGTAAAGTGCTTATAAATAAGCACTTATAATGAACAAATAAGCACTAATGATCATAAAAGGAAGCGAAGCTAAAGTATGCTAAATTAACTCAAAACCAACTGAATTCAATTACTCTAAACCTCTAATGGACTGATCTCAATAATTTGACTATAATGACTTATGAACACCAAATAGCTTCAACCTATCAACTTTAAGCTATTGCAAGCTGCTTATCAATAAGCCAAACTGAAAAACAAATATTGGGAATTCTAGACAACCTACCAAAGAACATGTAAACTAAAATTAAGCTTAAATCTAACTCTAATGAAATCACTACAAGCTGCACCAAGATGTCCGCTTTCACTTTCATGGTGAGTGTGTGAGCGAGGCAATATGAGTCTTATTGAGCGTGATTAAGTGCTTAAAAGTACTTTCAAAAAGTCCACAAAAATGTGTTTTAGAAACTAGACCAACCCGAACTTGTAAAACCCAAAATCTTACTTAATCACGGATCAGTGAATCCATGAAAAATCGAAAGTTTACGTGAAAAAGCTGTTTTATCAACTTTTGACTTTTAAAGGCAGAGATATGGAAATTTGACTAAAGTGAAATTTGAGCTTATGATTCTTAATGAAAATGATGTTTGAGTATATAATAAAGTTAATGCATGCTATGTTAACTAAAATCAAACCTAAATGCAAGATCTAACCTACTAATTCAAACAGATGTGGACATAAGAACTAATTAACTGTGATTTTGACTTTTACTAAACTAGGATGCAAACTAATGCTTGAGTATGACTTAATGAAGCTAAATGAGACTGATGCAACCAACTTTGACCTCTACTTGAACCTAGTTGAGACTATTCGGCAATAACCTTACATTAACCCAACTTCTAACATAGATCAGATCTTAATTCCAAACACTCTATTAGAACAAATATGCAAACTTAAACCTCTAACATAATTCTAAACCATGCTTCCAATTAGAACAAGTTCAATCTGAAGATGAGAAAGCTAAATGAAACAATTATTTCAACTAGAACTACCAAATGTCAATTATGCTCAATATCAGGATATGATTGAGAACATGCACATGTTGTGAGAATTAGAATACTACTGAATTAACTTAAGCTAACCAACAATTAATCAAGCTAACAATATCATGAGAACACAAGCTAAATGAAGCGATCATAAAAACTCAAGCTAGTTTACACTATTGAAAGCGGAACTTAAACCTTACAACAGTCCTGCCACTATGGCATGCCAAACAATTTAACTAGCCACTATCTTAATTAGAATTTAACCCAAAGCAACTACAATCAACCCATATCCATATCTAAATCAGCTATCAGAACCATTGATCTTAGAATCTGCACCTTTGACTTTTATTGACCAATGAAACATTTGAGAGTGAGGACTGAGTAGTGAGAGTTTTTTAAGCTAAAGTGAAATTATAACATCTTATAAGAGCTGATGTAATCATAAAAACAGAATTTAAAATGAGAATTCAAGTAAAACAATGATTATATTGATAATAAAAGTTGAGTACAAAATGGAATTTAACTCTTGAATTAAAGCTGAAACATTGAAAATATTAAAAACTACTTGAAAATAAAACTACTACTCTACTCCTACTCTACTTATCCACTCGTGAATCAGGAGGCTTTTTATACTTGAGCTTAGCACTTGGAAGGATCGGAAGAGTTGATAGTGTGCTTTCTCTGAGCATTTGTGTCCCTTGGATCAAATAATACATTCTCCCATCAATATCTGCCCTTGGATCAAATCGCACATCTCTCTTGCACCAATCGGAGGGAGGGAAGGGTGAAATGACACCGCGGATTGGTGACATGGCATCCGTGTGTTAGAGGGTGTCGATTTACTATTATAATAATGATAGCGGATTGTATCAATTGGGTGAAAAATTTTAGGGTTCTAAGTTAGGTTTTGGGGGCAAAATTGGTGCGTGGGTTTTAATATTAATTGATTTGGCGGGTAAGGTTTATGGGTTGGCGGGTATAAAGGGTACTGGGTTGGGTCTTTGAACCGGGTATGGGATAGTGTGGTTTGGGCTTTTGTTTATTTCTTTGGGCCAAAGTATCTTGAACTTAGGATTTAAATTGGAACCCATGTGTTTATTCAAGGACTAATATGGTACATCTTTGAAAATCGAGGGACCAATCTTGTAAATCTAAAAATTTGATCAAGGACTAACTTTGCCAATCTTCAAATAATCCAAGAATTTGCAACTTTTGAATCTTCAAGGTCTATTACGCCAAATACTCAAAGTAGAGGTGATTCGATAATGCAAAACTTTGATCACATCTTCAAAATCATCCTCGGAGAATAGAAATCTTCACAAATGCTTGATTCGACCTTAGGCTCCGACTTTAGCTCTCTTAATCTCTTTTCGGATTTTCGTCGATTGGCTTCTTTTGTGTGTTTTATCATATTATACTGCACAAGCACAAACTCAAGAAAACAACAAATATTAGCAATAAGCGGCTCTTTCTTGGTTATTTTGGGTCAGTTTTGATAAACAAAAGATATGTGTTTAAGCACATATCAAAATACCTAAACGAGACCATTTATCGTGTCCCCACGCAATCAACTCACGCTTCTAAAACCAAGGATTTCAATCTCTTTCTACTAAACCTATGAAGAAGTAGCAAAGATTCCTCAAAGAGATTAAGAAACCCTTAATTCTAAAAACGCCCCGTTTACCTTTTAATTCACATGTAGATATTACGATTAAGCACATTACGCTATGAGTGGCGGTTTGTTGAACTTTCATGTCGGTCAATAACTCCAACATTTTCAAAGCGACCGCGTTAGGATCGCGGAGTAGAAAACACAACACAGCGTGAAGTGACCATACGGATAGAATACATAGTCCCTGATTTTTCACAAGTCCCCAAACTAAGCGTAAAATCGAAATCATTGTTAAATATGATTCTAGATGCTAACACTACCCATGGAAGTTACTTGTGTAATTACCTTTTGCTCCCATTTTCCTATTTGCCTCTAGATTTTTTATTTTTGTGAGAATTGAATTTCTTCAAATTTCTCGTTTAGATAACTTTTATTCAATAAAGATACAAAGCTAAGTAGCTAATTAGTTATCCATCTTCCCTCAAAACCGTTTTACAGAATGAGGTCCACATCAAGGTCCTAATTTTAACATGATTTAGAGAGATCCGGATTCAAAGTTTGGCTTAACACTTAATTTAGCACATTTGCATTTTTGCTTTCGGGCCCTTGGTCTTTTCAACCACTAACTCAGCGGGATTACCGTTTTATCAGAAGTCTTATTATGACTTTGGATTTTCCTCTGCCTTTTGGAAGTCTCGACAACTTTTATGGCTATGGATTTTTCAACTTTAATACATTTGGGCTTTATTTCATGTTAATTTTTGTGCCAAACTCGAATCCTCGGCTTTTATAACAATAGAAACAATAGCGACAAACTATCTGGAATCGGTTGTCTATTACACATAACAGCAACCTTGATGTGTACCCAATTCTCATGGGCAAAGATTCTCTAAAGAAGAATAAAGAACTAACTATCGTTGAAAACTCAACATCTCTAATTATTTATTCACAGATATGGGGTGAAACAATTTTGTGGGAACAAAAAGCAATAAGTACCTTCGATGGGCTCTAAAGAGAACCAACTACTCCGCGTTTAGCATCTAAACTCATAAGTAACTCTATCATTCCTCGATCTTCCCAAATTTAAAATCCCAAATAATGAGATCCGCGGATGCTTAGCCGATAATTTTTAGATTATCTATGGTTAAGGGAACAAGCTAGGGCTCAACACGCCCGGTCAAGTCAAAATTCCATTCCTACTCTCACCAGCGGAAAGTCAACAAGGTGTCAAAACATATATTAACTTAGCAAATGCTTAGTCAAATAATCTCAAGTCTCGCATTTTTAAAGTCACTTATTAGAAACTAGCAAATTCTTGTTTAAGCTTCACATATTTAAAATCACTTAGGGAGACTTGCAAATTCTTGGCCTTGTAAGCTAGAATCGCATTTTATAGCCTCTTGTCTAAGCAATTAGCAAAGGCTATTTCAAGAAAAAAGCATATTTAAAGTAACTTCTAAGAGACTAGCAAAGACTTTTTGATCATAAAACTAACAAAAGCTTACAAAAATTTTAAATTTTACTCATTTTTGCACAATTTTTCTAAGGAAAAAGCGGTTCTTGAGAGTACGACAAAATAAGCAAGTGGGGTCAAATCAAATCGAAGATTACCCTACCCCAGACTAGAACGAAACATTGTCCTCAATGTTTAAAACAAGGGTATCAACGAAAATCTAAAAGCCGTTTATTAAGTATGCTAGAAGATAGACGTTAGTCGATAAGATTTCGGATATCGGTTTCCTTGACATCGATCATGAAAACTCGAGTGGAGAAAAGACAAACTTCGAGCACGAGAGTCTTCATATCGGGAACATCTTAAACACAACATCACAAACAACCAAATCACGAAATCGAAGAGGCTTACCCCTTCACGTCACTTATTAGAAAATAGAAAGAAGATAGAAGGATAAGCATGGGGTGCCTCCCGAAGCGCTCTTGTTTTTCTTCAGCGAGTCGCTAGCGACTCGTCCCTAGCTGACTTCGTCCCGAATTCATTTGTCCTTGGGAAGAAAATGGTAGAGATACGAGGTCAAAAGCGGTGTCCTCATTCCCGAAAGAATGAGACTGGGTGGGTTGGGTGGAGAAGAAAATGGGTGGATAAGGCATATGATGTAAGAAGGATCCATCATCCGGTGGTTTTCGCAGTGGCGAAGGATGGCGGATCAACATGAGAAAACTCAAGAAAAGGCGGAGCTCATGATAAGGGATAAGACATTTAAGCTCACAAATGAAGGCATCCATCCGAGGATCCTTATCTCCAGAAATGATTTTAACAAAAGGCTCATCAATGCATATCCCGGGTTTAAAGATTTTGTCTTCACATGTGCGGCTCAGCGGGATAAGGATGGTGGACTCATGTGGAGAAAGGGAGTCAATAAAACCATCAGAACAACCATATCCCCTCGGGATCATTCACAACATCTTCAATACCTCGTGGTATTGGGTCATCATCCTCAATGATCGGGTCATTAGTGAATTATCGGAAATATCGTTCAAAACCTTGATCATATCAACCTCGAAGTAGAATCGCTCAAGAATCGAAGGATAAACATCATCAATAGTGGAATGCCACTAATCTCTTTATCAAATCGGAAAGTCTCAAGTTCGGGAGAGAAATCACTATCTTTAACGGAGATAGGATGCGAACTGATTCGTTAAAAAATAAACACAAATATCAAAATATCAAATTAACCGTAAAACCCGACAAATTAACCTTTTAGGAAAAGGGTTAACGTGCCAAATCTCACGGGTGTGATAAAAGTGATACCGGGTAAGTGATTTCCCCGGGTCGTGTCCCAACGAGGTGTGAAATTGACGGTGTCGTTGAGTTTCGTGATTAGGACATGAATTGGTTAAACGAAATTTTGGATTTTGATTACGTTATTCTACAAATTAGAGAACGGGAATGAAAACTAAACACGTAAAACAATTTAAACACTAAATAAACAACTACTGAGCCTAATGAACAATAAAATGATGCTAAACTACATCCTAGGGTGCTAAAATGCAAAAACGCGAAAAACCGAGAACTAACCGAGCCCCGAAAGTGAAAAGGTTGCAATTAAAGTCCTACGAGTGCAAAAACAATTTTCCTACATTCTACATGACCAAAAATAATTTTAGGAAAAAGCCGGGTATTTTTTTCGAGTTTTATTTTATTTATTACGAATTAAAAAACTAAATTACTCTAATTAAATCATAAAAAAATATTAAATGTTTATGGAAAAATCTGAAAATTTTATGAAAACTACTTTGAATGTTGCTGGATCTAAGAAAAATATAAAAACTACCTACTGCTTTATGAAATAAGCTATTAAAAAGCCAAATAAGTTGCTAATGCTAAAACTGAGCTTGTATATAAAGGATTACCAGTGCAGAATAAAACATGAAAAAGACCCTAGGGCGACTGGTATACAGGTCCACACTATCACACTCCTAGGGTGGGAGGTCTCAGGTTCAAGCCTGCCTCCCCACCCTTTTTGCTTTCTATTTTTTTTTTGAGAATTTTTCTTTTGGAATTTGAAGATACAACCAAACTAAAGAACTTTTGTGAAAACTATGCTTTTGAAATCACCTAAATAAGCTGTAAATTGCTTAATAACAACAGACTTGGTAAAAATTCATGAATTTCGGGTCTGTTTGGGCAGCTTGGCTATAAAGACAACTAAGGACACAACAAGCAAAAATAAGCCTACAAAAGTTGAACTATCCTAATCTAATTTACCTAACAAGCTATAAAGGGACTCTAATAAGCAATACTTAAGCGTCAAAAGCTAGAAAATAAAAAGTGAAACAAAAGCTGCTTGTTTGGACAGTTTGGGACATTTACTGATTAAGGCAACAAACACTATCAACAAGCTTGTAAAGAAGCTAAAACTAGTGAATACTAATCTAATACATCTAAAAGTGCTTAAGGGAACTTTAAATAAGAAAATAAGGACACGAATAAGCTGGCAAGGTGGACAACAAGTCTGAAATAGGCTTCTTTGTTTTGAGCGGACCACGACCAAACTCCCCTAACAGTTTTGGCGCAAGTTAAACAAGAAAAATAGTGAACAAGCAAAATCTAATAACAAGTAAGCTACAAATTCAATGATAGGCTGAGGAAAAACTGAAACATAAGGGAAAAGCAGTTGGCTAGCGGTTATCTAGGGAATCCTAAAACTAGAAAAATTGAGAAAATAGCGGTTAACAACTATAATTAAGCACTAATGAGCTAAAATGAATTTAATCTAGTCTAGGTACACTAATGAGCATTTGGAAATACTAAATAAGCTAAATTTGAATTCTAATAAGCTCTTAAAATGATCGACTTTCTTTGTCTTTGTTAGAACAGGCCAAGAGGGTGTCTTCTCGACTTATTTTGAATAAGCTCGAGGGGAATAAGCTCTGAGCTTGTTGGGACTTGGAGTCCACCAAGCCACCTATCAATTGCCCCTGTATCTAGCTTCTATGGAGCTTTCACAAGCTTGCAATAAGCTTGTGAAAAGCTCCATATTTCTTGTCATGGGATTCTTTGAAACATGTAGGCAGTTAATGAAAAAAAATAAAAAATAAATAAAAAATAACACCACCAAAGATCTTTTGACAACTTGTGATTAACACTTGACCAATTAACTTGCAAAAGACAATTCCACTGATCCTAGAATCAAAGTGGGTCAAATTGTAAACTTCGACCCAAGAAAACAGATTTTTCCAAACACCCCCTATTGGGGCAGAACTTGAATTTTTGAAGCTGTTATTCTCTTGAAATAAATGAAAACTGATTTGCTATATCACAAAAGCTTAAAATGAAGTAAACAACTTATAACAACACCATTTAGAACCAAGTCACAGATTTTCAAGAACATAAAGTGAAATTGAAACAGCAATGAAATTAAAAGACTTAAATTAAACTTGCATTAAAGATTAACATTACATGAAATTTAAATGACAGTGAAAACTAAAAAGGGGGACTAGAACATGGAATTTCTAGACAAAAATCTGCTATCTTCACTAATATCTTATTTATACTAAACTCTAAGAAAATCTTCTGTCTCTCTCTTCTTGTGTTTCTTCTGTGAGGGGAAACCAGCAAAAGTAATCTTTGTGCTTCTTGAACTCCATCCAAGCCCTCCAATATTTAGGTACAATTTTGAGGGAAATCAGAGCCATCCATGGGGCTTATGTGAGATTGGGATTGCCAACGTGGAGGGGCATCTCGTGACTCTACCTTGGGGAAGGGAGTGAGTGGGAGATGACTGGGAATAGGGGGGATGTGGGTAAAAGGGATTAAGGTGGTTTTGGGTTTTGATGTAGCTGGGTAAAGGGATGCTTGAGGTTGAGTGTTTTGGGGTGGGGAGATGCTAGGTTTCTGGGTTAGAGAGAAAGGGGAAAAGAGATGGAGGGAAAAGGGTTTTGGGTCGTGGGTTGGTGTTGGGTTGGGTTTTGGGTAAAATTAAAAAGGTTTTGTTTTATTTAAAATGTTTTAAATGCATTTTTTTTTGTTTTTTACAAGGCAATTTGGTCATTTGGGTGTCGGGAATTGGTAAAATGGTGATTTTGTTATCGGGTTAGGTTTTAAGGTTGTTTCCCCCTCATCACTCTCAAAAACGCGTCAGGGCTCACGAAAATGTAGAAAATCCATTCCCGGGCTCGTGCATACAGCACTTTTTCGATTTACTCGATTTCGTCCGTTTAAGCTCTGTTTCAATCCTTTTGTACCTGTAAGACATAAAACACACTCCGAGGACATTTTTGACATATTTTGATCGTATTTGAGTGTTTTTAGTCGTTTTTGTGGTCTTAGGTGAGTAAAAACGATGAGTGAATAAGCACTCATCAAATTCCCCCACACTAGGCAATTGCTAGTCCCTAGCAATCAATCATGTAGAAAACTCACGAGCATACCCCATTTTGACCTTTTATTTGATGCGATAAATTTAAACTAGACTAAAAGTAAACAACATGCTTGATTAACAAAAATTGGTATCATGGAACGGGATTCACGCAAAATGGGTGCCTCCAGGGAATGTCGTCATCCTCTTTTTTATACTCTCAAACTAAGTCTAAACTTATTGTGCAAACGTTTTGGCAAAATGCTAACACTACTTATACAAATAATCTATGTAAGTCAAGACTTAACGTTTTACTCCCACAGTTTATACAATTTAAGTTCGTGTGCTCATTTTCAAAAGTTTGACCATTGAAACCGACCTTGTTATGGTTGTTATCCACTTAACTAAAATCTTAACTTCCCGGAAACTACGAAAGTCTAAGGATCGAAATGGCCTCTTCCATGTAGCGGCTTTCTTCTCGGCACATCCCAAACCAGTTGGCTTTAGGTGACCGGGGTTTTGACACCTCACGGAGAATAGTACCGAATTAGCGGGAATTGATTCCAAAATTTCTGAGGCTACCGTTAAGTTAAAACTAAACCTAAATGGACAACAACCGACGATAACTTAGAAATTCGAGATTCAAAGGTGAGATCACTCCATGTAGCGACTTTCTTCTCAGCTTGTCCATTTAAGGAGGCTAGGTTTTCACCCTTGAGAATAGTATCGGAGCTTTCGGGGTCTTTGACTTCAAGAATTTCTAAATTACCGTCAAGCTTTTAGACAATCTTGACGAATCCTAGTTCAACTTCCGATTTAAATTTAAGAAAAAGCAAGTTTCACACATTTATTGATAAGCAACATAGTACTTTTATTCAAGGACTCATTTTTTTTTATTCAATTTTCATTTTTCAACTTTTTCATTTTTCATTTTTCATTTTCACTTTTTTTTTTACTTTAACTTGCAATTTATTTTTGCATCATTCAAGCACTTTTACGATACTTTTCATTTTGCAATATTATTCCGATTTTAAGAAAGTATGCTTTTCCAAAAATTTAAATAAAAAGTTGAACTTGAGCTCTATATCAATTTTGCTTAAAACTTTTTGTTGTAACAAGACGATTTGAATGTTCAAAAGTTTGACAACGAGCGCGTATTTTAGGTTCAATTAGTTAGCTCTGGGAGAAAAAGCCATAGATTACTTATATAAGCTCTAAAGAGAACCAACTACTCCACGCTTAGCATTTTTATTTGCACAACTCGTAAAAACTTAGCCTAATTGTTAAGAGAGCAGCTAGATCAACACTCTAGCAGAGTCGGGATTCCCTATGTTCTAACCTAATCAAGACTAAACTACCATTAACACCGAAGCATTAACACTTTATTTTTGTGCAAAGCACTACTTTTTTTATGCAAAATTTTTTTTGGTCAAAGCGGGGTACTAGGGACTAAAGTACAAATGTGACAAAATTACGTGAAATTCCCCACACTTGAATATTGCCCTCATATTCAAAGTCCGCGAAGCCGATACTATCGAACGGAAAAAGGTAATACCACTAACCAAGTGTGTGGACGAAATCCGTTATTTAACACAAAAAGGATTTTTGAAAACATATCCCCGGATAAACGTTAGCAAATTTGATCGGATATTGGGTTGAAATTGAGCATCAATCATCACGGTCAAAGTTCTGAAAATGAGCAAACACACAAGAATCAAACACTGTGGAGGTTTCCCCCCACACTTAGTTGTTAGAAAATAGAAAGAAGTCAGAAACATGGGTGAAAACCCATGGAATGCTACTGTTTTTGTTAACCGAGTCGCTAGCTTTCGACCCAATTCATTGGTCCATGGGGAAGCAAGTGGAAGAGAAAATCCCCATCGGACTTTCATTCAAGTGGTTTGGATAAACATTGAATGTGCTGAAAGTTCCACTCCGATGAGATATAACCGGCTCAAAAGAAAGAAAATGCCGGGGTCAAAGATGGTGTCTTCACTCTCGAAGGAGTTAAGACATGGAGAAAATGGGAGAGGAAGCGAGTGTCAATGGATTGACAACGGGTGGGATGGATGGGCAAAATATTAGATTGAGGAACATTAACGGAATGTTCAAAAATCTTATCCACCACTGAAGTAATGAAAACATCCGTGTCGGGCTTAGAAGAGGTTCCATCATCAGGTGGTTTAGCAGGCGGACGAGTGGATGATGGACCTAAGCCATAATCGTCATTCGAAAACCGAAGGTATCGAGTCATCCGGAGAAAGAAAGTCGACCTCTCCAATAAGGGTGTCACTCGACGAATTATCAGAAGACCAATTGTATAGAAGATTTTCTAATCGGTAGGTCGGCTTCAAAGTCGAAGTGAGCATCATCATCTACCGGTGGAGAATGATCAACGAGAGCGAGTTCATCGGCGAACTCCTCGAGAAGGTCAAAGTGGGATTGCCACTATTCTTTTCTTCGGGTAAAGATGGAGATGTAACGAGGTTCTCCATGTAAAGGTCACTATCCTCATTCTGAATATCAAAGATTGGGTTATCCGAAACAAGAGTGAATTCAGAATCAAGGTCAAACAGAGGATTAGTGAATGCCATAGCAAAAGGTTTCTCGGACACAACAAGAATATCTTCATCATCCGTTTCAAAATCAGTGTCCATATCAAGATCATCGGGATCAACATCTCTCACTTCTTCCAAGCTAACGAGCTCAGAAGGTATCTCCTCAACATACTCGATGTCTCCACATGATAAAGAATCATCAAACGATGTATAATCGTTTTCAGACTCGGAAATCACCTCAACGAAACTTTTGGGTGGGAGAAGAATCATCATCAAGAGGCTCATCACACATAACACGGAAATAACCTCGGATTCACTTGGGGTTGGGACAAGGTTCTCAACACAAGGCGGTTCCGTTTCCGGAATAGTGCTAAGATGCTCGTCCCCCATTAAAAGGTTATCCGAAGGTTCTATGGTGGATAGGCAATATGAGGAGCGAGAGTGGACATGTGCAGTACTTTGTGGGCTTGAAATATGCACCTTGTCCTTTGTCATCTCCCAATCCTCCTCATCCTCATCATCGAGACGGCAAGCCTCGTTAAATAGGAGCATTTGTTGGCGGCCGTTAAATAGGAGAAGCTTTTGAGCTGCTCGTTCATCGGCTAGATATCTTTCGTTGCAAGCTGCTTGTTCCTCGGAAAGTTATTCAATTATAGGAGGAAATTGATCAATGACGGGAAGTTGTGGGGGTTGGATGTTGTCAAAACTGGAAGTGTTATAACAAGGATTAGGTCCATAGTAATTTTGATTCCACGATTGACATTGATAATCATCATGAGGACCCCCACACTTATCACAATGAGGGTATTGGTGAGAGAAACTTTGAAACGATGAATCACTGAAATGATGATAGTAGGCTGTGGTTCGTTATGAGTTTTGTGGAGAGTAGTTGAAATTGTTTTGAGGATAATTGAAAGAGTTCGGGTTAGAATCATAAGTGAATGAATTCTCGGCGCACATCGAACAACATCCATCAATGAGATAGGTTCCACACCACTCGCACATACATTTGTAACAACGGAAACCTTTCGGTAACAGTCTCCACACCGTAGCAATACTCTTGATCGAACAAAGACATCTCGGGTTCGGGAGTATGAAACGAGGATTCACATTTGGCAATTGCCGAATTTATATCTTCACGAAGTTCATTATAGTAGTTTTTAATTATGTTCATTCCGGCCCTAAGGAAATCATCCTCGTTTGAGAAGCGTCGGGAAGATTCGGAGGTGGGACAAGTGGTGTGCTCTCAAAGCTAGCAGTTTCCACCACTTCCGTTTTGGTCTCCGGTTCTTGCTCTTTTCTCTTAACCTTAGCCGTAAATCGCGAAAGATTTTGATCAATTCTAGGCGGTTTGGGTTCGAAACAATAGAACAAATCTCGGGTTGTGGCTGGTGGTCGGAAAAACTTGGAGAATCATCGAGAGAGTTTTTATCGGATAATTCGCACCAATAGCAATATTTGCTGCACGACCCTACCACACACACGCTTACATAAACAATCGTGATTTTGACAATAAAGCTGATCCTCTTCCATACGGCTTTTGCAATAGTCGGCATGAGAATTAAACATGTAGAGGGTTAAAGAAATAGAATCAAATGGTCGAGAGAGGATCGAAGAATAGAATCAAGCGGTGAAAGAGGGTAAGAAAATTAGAATCAGAATGAGAGGAATGAGAAGAATATTTTTTGATTTTTAAAGCGAGTGCACATGCACATTAAAAAACAACACTTTCAATTAAAACAAGACCGAGGCAAAACACAAGGAACTTAAACCAATAATCACAAGCGTATTCCGCATAAGTGACACAAAGGCAAGCTTTGAATCTTTGGTTCGGGAACTTATTATGATAACACTCAAGTTGAGAAGTGTTATATTGATTGTGTGTTCTATTTTATTAAAAACAACAAGCAAAAATCTTTTTGTATTTTTATCTTTTACATATATACAAATAAAAGAAAAATATTTTTGTATTTTTGTATTTTTCAAAAACAATAACTTCACGAAGAAGGTTCTTCAAGTCACTAATCGCAAAAACTTTACGATATTGTCGCAACACACCTCCCGGGCAGCGGCGCCAAATTTTGATTCGTTAAAAAATAAACACAAATATCAAAATATCAAATTAACCGTAAAACCCGACAAATTAACCTTTTAGGAAAAGGGTTAACGTGCCAAATCTCACGGGTGTGATAAAAGTGATACCGGGTAAGTGATTTCCCCGGGTCGTGTCCCAACGAGGTGTGAAATTGACGGTGTCGTTGAGTTTCGTGATTAGGACATGAATTGGTTAAACGAAATTTTGGATTTTGATTACGTTATTCTACAAATTAGAGAACGGGAATGAAAACTAAACACGTAAAACAATTTAAACACTAAATAAACAACTACTGAGCCTAATGAACAATAAAATGATGCTAAACTACATCCTAGGGTGCTAAAATGCAAAAACGCGAAAAACCGGGAACTAACCGAGCCCCGAAAGTGAAAAGGTTGCAATTAAAGTCCTACTAGTGCAAAAACAAGTTTCCTACATTCTACATGACCAAAAATAATTTTAGGAAAAAGCCGGGTATTTTTTCGAGTTTTATTTTATTTATTACGAATTAAAAAACTAAATTACTCTAATTAAATCATAAAAAAATATTAAATGTTTATGGAAAAATCTGAAAATTTTATGAAAACTACTTTGAATGTTGTTGGATCTAAGAAAAATATAAAAACTACCTACTGCTTTATGAAATAAGCTATTAAAAAGCCAAATAAGTTGCTAATGCTAAAACTGAGCTTGTATATAAAGGATTACCAGTGCAGAATAAAACATGAAAAAGACCCTAGGGCGACTGGTATACAGGTCCACGCTATCACACTCCTAGGGTGGGAGGTCTCAGGTTCAAGCCTGCCTCCCCACCCTTTTTGCTTTTTTTTTTTTTTTGAGAATTTTTCTTTTGGAATTTGAAGATACAACCAAACTAAAGAACTTTTGTGAAAACTATGCTTTTGAAATCACCTAAATAAGCTGTAAATTTCTTAATAACAATAGACTTGGTAAAAATTCATGAATTTCGGGTCTGTTTGGGCAGCTTGGCTATAAAGACAACTAAGGACACACAAAGCAAAAATAAGCCTACAAAAGTGGAACTATCCTAATCTAATTTACCTAACAAGCTATAAAGGGACTCTAATAAGCAAGACTTAAACGTCAAAAAGCTAGAAAATAAAGTGAAACAAGGCTGCTGTTTGGACAGTTTGGGACAGCTGCAGTTAAGGCAACAAACACTATCAACAAGCTTGTAAAGAAGCTAAAACTAGTGAATACTAATCTAATACATCTAAAAGTGCTTAAGGGAACTTTAAATAAGAAAATAAGGACACGAATAAGCTGGCAAGGTGGACAACAAGCTGCTGATATAGGCTTCTTTGTTTTGAGCAGACCACAGCCAAACTCCCCTTTAACAGTTTTAAGCGCAAGTTAAACAAGAAAAATAGTGAACAAGCAAAATCTAATAACAAGTAAGCTACAAATTCAATGATAGGCTGAGGAAAAACTGAAACATAAGGGAAAACAGTTGGCTAAGCAGTTATCTAGGGAATCCTAAAACTAGAAAAATTGAGAAAATAAGCAGTTAACAACTATAATTAAGCACTAATGAGCTAAAATGAATTTAATCTAGTCTAGGTACACTAATGAGCATTTGGAAATACTAAATAAGCTAAACTTGAATTCTAATAAGCTCTTAAAATGATCTGACCTGCTGTCTTTGTTAGAACAGGCCCAAGAGGGTGTCTTCTCAGCTTATTATGAATAAGCTCCAGGGGGAATAAGCTCCTGAGCTTGTTGGGACTTGGAGTCCACCAAGCCACCTATCAATTGCCCCTGTATCTAGCTTCTATGGAGCTTTCACAAGCTTGCAATAAGCTTGTGAAAAAGCTCCATGAGGGCTGCTGTCATGGGATTCTTTGAAACATGTAGACAGATTGACAGAAAAAAAATAAAAAATAAATAAAAAATAACACCACCAAAGATCTTTTGACAACTTGTGATTAACCCTTGACCAATTAACTTGCAAAAGACAATTCCACTGATCCTAGAATCAAAGTGGGTCAAATTGTAAACTTCGACCCAAGAAAACAGATTTTTCCAAACACCCCCTATTGGGGCAGAACTTGAATTTTTGAAGCTGTTAATCTCTTGAAATAAATGAAAACTGATTTGCTATATCACAAAAGCTTAAAATGAAGTAAACAACTTATAACAACACCATTTAGAACCAAGTCACAGATTTTCAAGAACATAAAGTGAAATTGAAACAGCAACGAAATTAAAAGACTTAAATTAAACTTGCATTAAAGATTAACATTACATGAAATTTAAATGACAGTGAAAACTAAAAAGGGGGACTAGAACATGGCATTTCTAGACAAAAATCTGCTATCTTCACTAATATCTTATTTATACTAAACTCTAAGAAAATCTTCTGTCTCTCTCTTCTTGTGTTTCTTCTGTGAGGGGAAACCAGCAAAATTAATCTTTGTGCTTCTTGAACTCCATCCAAGCCCTCCAATATTTAGGTACAATTTTGAGGGAAATCAGAGCCATCCATGGGGCTTATGTGAGATTGGGATTGCCGCGTGGAGGGGCATCTCGTCTCTCTACCTTGGGGAAGGGTGAGTGGGGAGATGGTGGGAATAGGGGATGTGGGTAAAAGGGATTAAGGTGGTTTTGGGTTTTGATGTAGCTGGGTAAAGGGATGCTTGAGGTTGAGTGTTTTGGGGTGGGGAGATGCTAGGTTTCTGGGTTAGAGAGAAAGGGGAAAAGAGATGGAGGGAAAAGGGTTTTGGGTCGAATTAAAAAGGTTTTGTTTTATTTAAAATGTTTTAAATGCATTTTTTTGCTTTTTTACAAGGCAATTTGGTCATTTGGGTGTCGGGAATTGGTAAAATGGTGATTTTGTTATCGGGTTAGGTTTTAAGGTTGTTTCCCCCTCATCACTCTCAAAAACGCGTCCCGGGCTCTGAAAATGTAGAAAATCCATTAGGCTCCGTCTGTTTTGACACTTTTTTCGATTCAGCTCGATTTCGTCCGTTTTCGCTCTGTTTTCAATCCTTTTGTACCTGCAAGACATAAAACACACTCCGAGGATATTTTTGACATATTTTGATCGTATTTGAGTGTTTTTAGTCGTTTTTGTGGTCTTAGGTGAGTAAAAACGATGAGTGAATAAGCACTCATCACGAAATTTTCCACCAACCACATGGTAGCACCACTGAAATCTCCACTTTTATCTTTAATCACGAGATTTTCCACCAACCACAAACTTTACGTTTACCATTTCAACAGCCTCTGTCAGGTTTAAACGGAGCAGTCTCTGTTACGGCCTCTGTTATGTTCGAAGGAGCCTCTGTTTGGCTTCATTTAAGATGAAGGGTCAAAGTCAGCGACCTCTTTGGAAATCTTTGTGGCCTTTGTCAAAGCCTCTGTTCGGGTTCATTTTGAGAAGAAGGTTTAAAGTCAATAGCCTTTGATTCGTCGGGAAACCAATAATAGAAGAGTGTAGTATACGGGTAACTCAAACGTGTTAGGTTTGAGCACCGAGATCGTTCCGAACGAGGGTTGAATGGAATTTCCAACTCACGTCGCGATTATCGGGATTTGAATGGGAAAAGGGGATAATTTGAAGTTTTCTAAACTACGGGGCAAGGGAAGCATAAAAGGGAAATTACACTACGGGAAATCCTAAATACGCAAATTATACTAAAACGTATTAAATGAAACGTAAATAAAATGCAACTACGTCTAAATAAAGCCCTAAAAAATAATATAAAATTACTTTTAAACTAAAAATGATATTTGAAAATCAACTAAGATTTAAAACTAATTTTTATGATTATTCTGGAATTTATTTGAATTAAAAACTAATTTTAAACTTTAAAAACTAATTAAAAATACTAAAAATTATAAAAATAAAAGGGAAAATTATGAAACTATTTTTCAAAAATCTAAAATAACTAAATAGACTTTTCAAAACTGGAATTGTATTTTTCTGAACTTTTTTCTATTTTCTATGAATTAAAAACTATTTAAAACTAATTAAATGGCTAAAAATTACAAATTAAACTAGGAAAAAGCTGGAAAAATTATTTTTCTTTTATATTTATCTTAATCTATGAAAATTGAAAAATTATTTTTGGAACCTTTTGAATTAATTGTAATAAAAGCTATTTAAAAAGTCTTAAAAAACTGATTTAAATCAAGAAAAAAAGTAAACAGTAACTAAAAATTATGAAAAATTCAGGGAAAATCTAAAATATTATTCTAAATATAAGAAAATAAGAAAACCTATAATATAGTGCAAGAAAAGCCAACTGATGAGTAAAGTGCTTATAAATAAGCACTTATAATGAGCAAATAAGCACTAATGATCATAAAAGGAGCAGAAGCTAAAATATGCTAAAACAACTCAAAACCAACTGAATTCAATTACTCTAAACCTCTAATGTACTGATCTCAATGATTTAACTATAATGACTTATGAACACCAAATAGCTTCAACCTATCAACTTTAAGCTATTGCAGCCTTATCCAATAAGCCAAACTGAAAACCAAATATTGGGAATTCTAGACAACCTACCAAAGAACATGTAAACTGAAATTGAGCTTAAATCTAACTCTAATGAAATCACTACAAGCTGCTGAAATGTCTGCACCAGTATTAGTGAGTGTGAACAGGGTATATGAGGTCTTATTGAGCAGCTGATTAAGTGCTTAAAAGTACTTCCAAAAATTCCACAAAAATGTGTTTTAGAAACTAGACCAACTGAACTTCTAAAACCCAAAATCTTACTTAATCGGATCGAGAACTGAATCCATGAAAAATCGAAAAGTTTATGAAAAAGCTGTTTTATCAACTTTTTGACTTTTAAAGACAGATATGGAAATTTGACTAAAGTGAAATTTGAGCTTATGATTCTTAATGAAAATGATGTTTGAGTATATAATAAAGTTAATGCATGCTATGTTAACTAAAATCAAACCTAAATGCAAGATCTAACCTACTAATTCAAACAGATGTGGACATAAGAACTAATTAACTGTGATTTTGACTTTTACTAAACTAGGATGCAAACTAATGCTTGAGTATGACTTAATGAAGCTAAATGAGACTGATGCAACCAACTTTGACCTCTACTTGAACCTAGTTGAGACTATTGCAGCAATAACCTTACATTAACTCAACTTCTAACATAGATCAGATCTTAATTCCAAACACTCTATTAGAACAAATATGCAAACTTAAACCTCTAACATAATTCTAAACCATGCTTCCAATTAGAACAAGTTCAATCTGAAGATGAGAAAGCTAAATGAAACAATTATTTCAACTAGAACTACCAAATGTCAATTATGCTCAATATGCAGATATGATTCAGAACATACATGTTGTGAGAATTAGAATACTACTGAATTAACTTAAGCTAACCAACAATTAATCAAGCTAACAATATCATGAGAACACAAGCTAAATGAAACAGTCATAAAAACTCAGAAGCTAGTTTACACTATTGAAACAGAACTTAAACCTTACAACAGTCCTGCCACTATGGCATGCCAAACAATTTAACTAGCCACTATCTTAATTCTGAATTTAACCCAAAGCAACTACAATCAACCCATATCCATATCTAAATCAGCTATCCAGAACCACTTTGAATCTTAGAATCGCACCTTTGACTTTTATTGACCAATGAAACATTTGAGAGTGTGAGTAGTGAGAGTTTTTAAGCTAAAGTGAAATTATAACATCTTATAAGAGTTGATGTAATCATAAGCAATTTAAAATGAGAATTCAAGTAAAACAATGATTATATTGATAATAAAAGTTGAGTACAAAATGGAATTTAACTACTGAATTAAAACTGAAACATTGAAAATATTAAAAACTACTTGAAAATAAAACTACTACTCTACTCCTACTCTACTTATCCAGCTCTGTGAATCAGGAGGCTTTTTATACTTGAGCTTAGCACTTGGAAGGATCCAGAAGAGTTGATAGTGTGCTTTCTCTGAGCATTTGTGTCCCTTGGATCAAATAATACATTCTCCCATCAATATCTGCCCTTGGATCAAATCGCCATCTCTTGCACTCAGAGGCGGGGAAAGGGTGAAATGACACACGGATTGGTGACATGGCATCCGTGTGTTAGAGGGTGTCAGGGATTGTACTATTATACCCTTAATGATAGCGGATTGTATCAATTGGGTGAAAGGGTATTTTAGGGTTCTAAGTTCTGGGTTTTTTGGGGGCAAAATTGGCGTGGGTTTTAATATTAATTGATTTGGCGAGGGTAAGGTTTATGGGTTGACCGGATAAAGGGTACACGGTTGGGTCTTTGAACTGGGTATGGGATAGTGTGGTTTGGGCTTTTGTTTATTTCTTTGGGCCAAAGTATCTTGAACTTAGGATTTAAATTGGAACCCATGTGTTTATTCAAGGACTAATATGGTACATGTTGAAAATCCAGGGACCAATCTTGTAAATCTGAAAATTTGATCAAGGACTAACTTTGCCAATCTTCAAATAATCCAAGGGCGGAATTTGCAACTTTTGAATCTTCAAGGGTCTATTCTGCCAAATACTCAAAGTAGAGGGTGATTACGATAATTCTGCAAACTTTGATCACATCTTCAAAAATCATCCTCAGAGAATAGAAATCTTCACAAATGCTTGATTCTGACCTTCCGGCTCAGCTTTAGCTCTCTTAATCTCTCGTGCTCGGATTTTCGTCGGATTTGGCTTCTTTTTGTGTGTTTTATCATATCCGTACACCACACACAAACTCAAGAAAACCATAGATATTAGCAATAAACGGCTCTTTCTTGGTTATTTTGGGTCAGGTTTGATAAACAAAAGATATGTGTTTAAGCACATATCGGCCTTCATAAGAGCCTCCGTTCAGGCTGAGGTTCGTTTTATGAAGAAGATTTAAAGTCAATAGCCTTCATAAGAGCCTCCATTGCAGATCCGTGCGACCTCTGTTTGGGTTCGTTTTATGAAGAAGGTTCAAACTCAACAACCTTCGTGGGAGCCTATGTTCGGGTTCATTTCGAAAGCGGTTTAAAGTCAATAGCCTTCATAAGAGCCTCCGTTGCAGACTCCGTAGCAGCCTCTGTTTGGGTTCGTTTTATGAAGAAGGTTCAAACTCAACAACCTTCGTAGGAGCCTCTGTTCGGGTTCATTTTGAGAAGAAGGTTTAAATTCAATAGCCTTCATAAGAGCCTCCGTTGCAGACTCCGTAGCAGCCTCTGTTTGGGTTCGTTTTATGAAGAAGGTTTAAAGTCAATTGCCTTCATAAGAGCCTCCGTTGCAGATTCCGTAGCAGCCTCTGTTTGGGTTCGTTTTATGAAGAAGGTTCAAACTCAACAACCTTCGTAGGAGCCTCTGTTCGGGTTCATTTCGAGAAGAAGGTTTAAAGTCAATAGCCTTCATAAGAGCCTCCGTTCTGCAGACTCCGTAGCCTCCCTTTTGGGTTCGTTTTACGAAGAAGGTTCAAACTCAACAACCTTCGTAGGAGCCTCTGTTCGGGTTCATTTTGAAAAGAAGGTTTAAAGTCAATAGCCTTCATAAGAGCCTCCGTTGCTGGACTCCGTAGCAGCCTCTGTTTGGGTTCGTTTTATGAATAAGGTTCAAACTCAATAACCTTCGTAGGAGCCTCTGTTCGTGTTCATTTTGAGAAGAAGGTTTAAATTCAATAGCCTTCATAAGAGCCTCCATTGCAGTTTTCGTAGCAACCTCTGTTATGGTCTGTTTTGGAGAAAATGTTCAATAACCTTTGTAGGAGCCTCTGTTCGGGTTCATTTTGAGAAGAAGTCTCTGTTGCAGTCTTCGCCATGGGTTTTCCTAAGAAGAAGGTTTGAAATCACTAGCCCTCTGTTTCAGTCTCTATGGCAACCTCTGTTGTAACCTTTGCACGGATTCATTTAAGAAATTGGGGCACATAATGATACACTCAAGTAGGGCCAGAACCTTCCTTCGCAAAATGTTTACCACAAGGTGAGCAGACCGTTACATTAATGAGGAGGATACCCTTTGTCAATCTGATATGTTTTCTATGAAACTAATACGCTATATTGCCTCTGTTTCGCTACAAATCAGATTATGTTTTTGGGTAAAGGGAGTATCTGCACCTGGTAAAATATTATTAACCAAAAGCGTTTAAGTACAAAGGGAGGGTGAGTTCGCCTCAGTCCCTTAGGACACTTACAGACACTCATATAAGCATGACAATCCACACTTATAACAAACATTGAACATCAAACTACAACAACTATAAAAAAACAAATTAAATACTTGAATCTTCAAGTCGTCATAGTAGTCCAAACTTCCAGCTTCAACCAATCACACACAAACCCGCGACACCTAACTTCCACATAGCATACCAATCAACCCAGTAAAATAAGAATTCTGGATACAAAGCATCAAAAGGTACTACTAACATGCATCAAAGAGACAAAGAGGAGGAAAAGACCCTCCCCAATGGCTCAATGACACTCCACGAAGAACCCAACCGAGCAGCAATTATAGGATAACAACCCGAAAGCTAGGGTTTCATGAACAAACTGCCATAGAACCACAAGGGTTTTCCGCACCCTAACTTCCAATTAGCACAAAGAACAATCACAAGACCAACGAATGAGGACTTCAAATACAGATCTGTGAAAGTAGTAAAGGTTTTGAACAAGCTTCCCTTTAAACTTGACTTACATCTCTCTCTAAAACCACATCCACTACCAGCGCATCGGACTAAGTCTTGCAATCGATCACAAGCAGACCATAATCACCAACCAGCTAAGCCACTAACAGGCGAAAGAACAAAGCTACAAAGCTTTGATATAACATTCAAAGGACAGCCAACAATCAGCACCACGCGAATAAATAAAACACGAAACCCGAAAAAGGTTTTGCTTAAGCAATAAAGATCAGATCCACCAAGACGCGATAATAAAAAGGACCCTAAAAAGTTAGGGTTTCATTATCTTAAAGTCCAAATCGCAGCAGGAACAACACAACCGCCGCCTTATCATTAAGACTACAAACCTTAGCCAATCGATTGCATACCATTAAAGTAGAGAGCGTGAATAAGGTTGTAGTTGGATCAGTTTAGGATAATATTGCGGCTAATCAACAGGGACGATTTCCAAAACCCTAACAAAAGCAATCGACTCCATAAAAAGAATCATGAAAACCATCAATGAATCTGATAATAATCAAATCATAGAAGAAGAAACATGATCAATTGACGAATTAAATGAAAATCGGAAAATTAAGGGTGTAAGGGTTGCAGAAATCGCCCGCCTAGAGAGAGAATTTTACAAATCAGATTATCTTTTTTTTGGGTAAAGGGGTAATCCTGCACCCGATAAAATATATTAACCAAAAAACATTGAAAGTACAATGGATGAGGGTGTGTCCTCTCTCAGTCGTAGGACACTAACACACACCACATATAAGAACGACATGCCGTTCTTATAACTTACACAATAAAACTTCCTATCTATAATGACTATAAAAGTGAATAGAAACATGAAAGTAACATCTGATCACGAAGATAGCTCTAAATTATAGTCAGCATAGTCCTTCAATCAACTTCCATGCGAACTGGTAAGCACCATCATCAGAAGACACGTCCGACATCCACATAGAACCTAACCTAACCCAGTAAGCCGTAAACCAAACGGCTAACCAATAATACAATACTACGACATGATCTAATACCTCATCTACTATAGGTTCCAACGTAATGAAACTCTAGCATGAATGTAACACCACAAAGATGACTCAAAAGCTATAGACCGTAGCAGAGAACCCTAACTTCGATTTGCTCTGGAGAAAAAAAAGAAAATCGATTCCCTTCATCCCTAACTCTCTAGATCGACAATATGCAAGCTTAAATCTCTGTGCTATTGCAATAATCTGTTCCTATTATGTGATTACTCTTGTCTATTACATAATCGTGACTTTTAGTGATCGCTAGGAGTTTTTCTGTTTTGTGTTTGTCGACTTTTAGGTTTCGATTTTTTGTAGTCGGTTTATCCATTACTTGTGCTTATCATGGAGGATTTTGGTTAGTTAATTTGTGCTTCATCTCATGCCTTAGCTGCTTTAAGGCCAACGAATTGGAAGTTTGACGTGGTATTCCTTGATTCTTGTGTTTATCGTTTTTTAGGGTTTTATTAGGGTTCGCTTTTTCTGTTTTTTGTTAGCTGCTGTTCTTGTTTGTATTATGGATAAGAGTGGTACTAGTAACGTTGATTTGGAAGCTTTGGATGCTCGAATGCAAAGGTTGAAAGGGAACGAGGTTGGTTGTGATGTTGCGCCTAAACCAAGAATGCCTATGAGGATTCTATAATCCTATTCCGCCACATCGATGTTGATTAATTGCTTAGCCTGGGAGTTCATTTCTTTGTGGATTCATACCATGACATTAGTTTGCAATATCGTGAGCTAAACACTGTTCTGAATGATAATACTAATGTGCATGAATCATTGTTTTGGGGTGAGGCAGGTAATGCTACTAATCACTCTACTCAATCTGATTTCCCTTCGCAGGGAGGCTATTGGGGTTGCAAAAAGTGGTGATCAGGTGGTTACTCAATATGAAGATACTTTTCCTAAAGGTGATGGTAGTCGTGTGGGTAATCTTGTTGGCAAGTTTAAAGGTAGTGTACCGAATAATTCTAATACCAAAGAGAGCCCTATTGTTCAAACAACTAAAATTCAGAAGTCAACGACATATGTGGGAGTTGCTAGTGGTTCTCAAACGACTCATACTCATGGTACTCAAGCGAATCCTGTCAAAGGTAAGTCTAACTTTCGTGAACTCAAAGTTGATAATGTTTTTAATGGTGTTGACGTGTCCATTCCTCGTAAGGTGGTTGAAAATATTAGCACTAAATTTGATAATACCTTGTATGGATATTTCATTGGCAAGCGTATTGCATTCCCAGTGGTTGAGTACTTTGTTCGCAACAATTGGGCTAAGTATGGTCTTAAACGGATTATGATGAATGCACAAGGCTTCTTTTTCTTTAAGTTTGACTCACAGGTTGGCTTGGAGACTGTTTTAGAAGGTGGTCCGTGGATGATCAAAACCCTATTATCTTAAAGTGGACCATGAGTACTAGTTTGGCGAAAAGGAATTAACCGTATCGTTATGGGTTAAGTTACACGATGTTCCATTGCAGGTATTCTCTGAGGATGGTATTAGTATTATTGCAACACACATTGGTAAGCCTATTATGCTGACTCTATACTAGCTCTATGTGTACTGATTCTTGGGGTAGAAGTAGTTTTGCTCGGTGTTTAATTGAAATTGATTCTCATGCTCCTCTTAAGGAATCTATTACTGTGGGGGTCACATACATGGATAGTCTTGGCTTCTCTTCTGAAACTATTAGGGTGGAATATGAATGGAAACCTCCTAGATGTGATGTTTGTTTGATATTTGGTCATTCTGATGATTTGTCCTAAGAAAGTTGTGACTGCACCGGTTGTGGAGGTAAACCAGGATGGATTTCAAGTTGTTGGGAAAAAGGGTAAAGCTAAGAAGATTGCTAGGGATAATAGAACCGATGTATTAATGGGGTCCTGTTGGTAAAAATATGCAATATAGGCCTAAATCAGTATCCACCCTTCTACTAGCAAACCTGTTCAAGGAAGTGCTAGTACTAGTGCGGATCAGCCCCCTAATCCAAAAATGACTACATCTAACCCGTGGTCCTTCTACTTCACATAATGCTTCTCCCTCTGTTAAAGATGTTGAGGTGAATAAGGATAACCAATCTGATCCCAAAGTTATTTCTAGTACTAACTATCCTACACCTAAAACAAGTAACCCAAATTTAGGCTAAATGTGTCTACATCTAACCCGTTTGGTTCTCCGGCTCTGATGATAATATTGATTTAGATGAGGATGATGTGGTTGAGACTCTTTATGATGAAACTGGTAATTTGTTTGACAAATCGGGGCAAGCTCACGCTCGAATATCCCCGATGTTTAGTATCGCCTCTTGGAATATAAGGGGTTTGAACCACTCCCCTAAACAAAAAGAGGTTAAACAGGTGGTTAATGATAATAATCTTAGTGTATGTGCTATCTTGGAATCTCATGTTGATGCTTCGGTGGTGTATGATACATGTCGTAAAGTGTGTCGTCGGTGGAAGTGGACGTCAAATGGTGGTGCAGTGTGATAAGGGGTCACGTATTATACTTGGTTGGAATGATGATATTGTTGATGTTATGATTATGTCTCAAACTAACCAGGTTATGCATGTTCAGTTAATACTGGGGCAAGCAAAACTTTCTTCGTTCTTTTGTATATCAGAGATAATTACTATGTTCATCGACGTGCTTTGGTCTAATCTTGTTTGCCATCTTTGGATTTATCGCGTACTAGGCCTTGGGTTTTGTTGGGGGATTTTAATGCGGCTCTAAAGTTGGAGGATCATTCATGTGGAAGTTATGCTCGACATTCTATGCGTGAATTCAAAGATTGTGTTCGAAAATGGAGGTTGAGGATATTAATAGTATTGGTCTTCATTTTACTTGGAATCAGAAACCAAGAGGTTCCTTTGGTACATTGAAGAAAATTGATCGGGTGATGGGCAATCTGAAGTTTCTGACTTGTTTCGAGGTTCGTTTGTCATATTTCAACCTTATCGTATTTCGATCATTCTCCGGGTGTTCTGCGTATTCCTCAGGTAACTAAGCCTAAGCCTAAACCGTTTAAATTCTCTAACTTCTTGGTTCATAAAGATGGGTTTAGCGAGACGGTTACTGCGGGATGGAATAGTTCATGGTTGTGCTATGTATCGTGTGGTTCAACGCTTAAAGGGGCTGAAATCTCCTTTTCGTAGCTTTTGCATCAAGGTAATCTTCATGGTGGTTAGGATTGGCGAGGAGTTAGATGACGTCCAAAAGGCTATTGATACGAGATCCGTTTAATTCTGGATTAAGGGAGGAACATGCTCACTATCTTCTTGCATATAAGGAGGCTACGTTAGATGAAGAACGATTTTTAAATCTAAAGTTAAATGGCTTCATGCGAGGCGATTCTAATCTGACCTATTTTCACAATATTATTAAAAGCAAATGTGCCCGTAATCGAATTGAATTGGTTAGAGATGCAAACAATGTTTTGTATGAGGGTAATCAGGTTGCAGGTGCTTTTGTTGCTCACTATGAACAGTTTCTTGGTATGGAAGGAAATTGTACGCTCTTTGATGATTATGGTATATTCTCTAATGTTCTTCCTCATCAATTGGTTGGCTCAATGGTTCGTCATGTTACGGATGCGGAGATTAAGGAAGCTATATTTTCTATGGGGGATGATAAAGCTCACGGTCGATGGTTACACGGTGCTTTCTTTAAGCATGGGATATTGTCTTTGAGGTAGGATGCTATGCGTGATTTTTTCATTAATGGTAAGCTTCTCAAGGAGATTAATCATACCATTATATCTTTGATTCCTAAAGTGTCTACCCGTCTAAGATTAATGACTATCGGCCTATTTCTTGCTGTAATGTCATGTATAAATGCATTAGCAAAATCCTTGCTAATCGTATTAAAGAAGGTCTTGGTCAGTTGGTTAGTATTAATCAATGGCATTTGTTCTGGTCGTGCGTATATCTGATAATATTTTACTTACCCAAGAGCTTATGCGGAATTATCATAGAGGGAGAGGTCCTCCTAGATGTGCGTTTAAGGTTGATATTCAGAAGGCTTATGATACGGTTGATTGGACTTTTCTTAGGGCTATTCTGATTGGTTTTGGCTTTCACTCTAAAATGGTTGATTGGATCATGGTATGTGTCTCATCTACATCTTTCTCCATATGTGTTAATGGTGATCTTCATGGCTGGTTTAAAGGTAAGCGGGGCCTTAGACAAGGTGACCCGTTATCTCCATACTTATTTACGCTGGTTATGGAAGTTTTAACTCTTATATTGCAGAAAAAGGTTTCGAATGCGGTTGATTTTCAGTTTCATCATTTGTGTGAGCAACAGAGAATTATTAACCTTTGTTTTGCAGATGACCTCTTCTTGTTTGCTAGAGGCCATCCGGATTCTTAATGTCATTATGCAGGCTTTGGAGGATTTCAAGAACTTTTCAGGTCTTGTCCCAAGTATCCCTAAAAGTACAGCTTTCTTTTGTAATGTTCCTAATGCTATTAAAGCTTGCTATTCTTCGATCCAATGCCGCGAGAGGGTTCTCTCCCTGTTAGGTACCTTGGTGTCTCCCTTATATCATCAAGACTTCTTTATAGGGATTGCAAGGTGCTTGTTGAAAAACTGGAAGGTCGTGTGAATGATTGGCGTAATAAGTTCTTATCTCTCTTGGTAAGCCAGTTGGTGAGATCTGTTTTATCTTCGATGCATTTATATTGGGCTTCGGTTTTATCCTTCCTACTCGTATTATCCATGAGTTAGAGCAGCTTATGAGGGGTTTCCTTTGGTGTCAAGGAGAAATGAAAAAGGGAAAGGCTAAGGTTTCTTGGGATTCTGTTTGTAAGCCAAAGCAAGAAGGTGGCCTTGGTATTCGTCGGTTGGAGGATTTTAACATTGCTCTTATGACTACTCATATTTGGAGTATTTTGACTCATAAAGAGTCGTTATGGGTGCAATGGATCCATTCATATAAACTTCGTGGGAGAAGTTTCTGGGATGTCCCTTGTTTGGGGATGTCACTGGGGTTGGCGCAAGCTTCTTGCCATTAGACCCAAGGTTAGTCCTTTTATCCGGCATAAGATCAATAATGGGGTAACACAAAAACCCTAAAAGCGATTTTTTCTCTGGCGACTTGCGATCTTTTTTTTTCCCTAATTATCCGATTACATGAATGCTCTAATCGATCATTATTGTTTTAACTTGTTTTAATTCAGTGATTCATGCGTGATTTACTTGATTAATTCATATTATTGCATCGTTTTTACTAGGGTTTCTTGTCCTCGCTGATTAGGGTTTCGAAATTGTTTTCACATTTATCACAAATCGTAAGGTGCATGGCTGGTGTGGGTTAGTTCTATTGTGCTTTAGCATGTCTTAACATGTTAGGACGTATCGATTTGAAGATTGGCGTAGTATCTTCGGGTTTATTTGAGGGTTTCGTTTTTCCGGTTCTTGTTTTTAGGGTTTCGTTTCTTCTCAATTTTTATTTGCTGGTTCTATGGCGAATAATAGTGATTGTCTTGTGGATGTGGATGTGTTAAAGGCTCGTATGCAAAGGTTTAAGGATCGAGGCGGAAAAGTTGAACCTTCGATTCAACCAAGATTAGCAACTAGGGTTTTTAAACCCTAGTCCAAATACAGTGCTTGATAGCAATATAGGGGCTGGTTCTGGTATTGATCGACTTCCCTCTCAAGGTAAAGCTAATGCTAATATTGTTTCATCTTTGTTCGAAGCTGGTACAATAGGTAGTGATGGTAAGAATTTGGATGGCTCTTCGTTTTGGGACATTGATGATTCTGGTGGAAGGAAGGATCTAAACTCACAAGAATATCCATCTCTTGAGGTTCATCTTGCATCTAAGCGAACAAACACTCCTGGTTTGGGGATGTCTAGCGAGCATGGTCATTCGGACATTAGTTACAATGCAAGTTTACCTTCTGGAGATAACGTGGGTGTTGGTAGTCAAGGAGGACGTATGCATGGGGTTCATACTAGTGATCCTTTGTCCACTGTGAATGTAGATAGGCCTGTCCAAACAAGAGGGGTAATGTACCAACTAAGTCATATGTTGGTGCGACTAGTGGTGCTACTAGTGGTGCGAATTCGACAAATGTTAAAGGTAAATCTAACTTCCGTACAATACAAGTTGATAATGTTTTTACTGGTGTTGATGTGTCCATTCCTCTTAAGGTAGTCCAAAATATTAGCACTAAATTCGATAACACCTTGTATGGATACTTCATTGGTAAGCGTATTGCCTTCCCTGTGGTTGAGTACTTTGCGTAATAACGGGCTAAGTATGGATTAAAAAGGATCATGATGAATGCAAAAGGGTTCTTTTTCTTTAAGTTTGATTCCCAGGTTGGCGTGGAGGCTATTTTAGAAGGAGGTCCATGGATGATTAAGAATAGTCCTATTATTCTTAAAAAATGGACAATGAGCACTAGTTTGACGAAAGAGGATTTAAACCGTATTCCTGTTTGGGTTAAACTTCATGATGTCCCGTTACAGGTATTTTCTGATGATGGTATTAGTATTATTGCTACACATATTGGTACGCCTATTATGCTTGATTCTTATACTAGCTCTATGTGTAATGACTCTTGGGGTAGGAGTAGTTTTGCCCGTTGTCTAATTGAAATTGATTCTAATGTTCCCCTTAAGGATTCTATTTCTATTGGGGTACCATATATGGATCGACCTGGGTTCTCTTCTGAAACTATTAGGGTGGAATATGAGTGGAAACCTCCTAGGTGTGATGTTTGTTTGATTTTTGGCCACTCTGTTGAATCTTGTCCCAAGACAATTGTGACTCCACCGGTTGTGGAAGATAAAATGATGGTTTCAACAGTTGGGAAAAGGGTAAAGCTAAGAGGAATGCAAAGGACAATAAAAGTGGTACGGGTTTTAACGGGGTTCCAGTTGGTAAAAGTATGCGATATGACCCAAACATTCTTTACTCCTTCCACTAGCAAACCTCATCAAGGAGTTGCTAGCACTAGTGTGCTACACTTAATCAGGTAGATAATACTGTTGTCCCTAGATCTACATCTAATGACCCTACTGATGTGGCTACAAAGGAAAATCAACCTACTCATGCTTCACAAACGGTAAGTAATCCAATTCTGGTTCCTAATATATCTACATCTAACCCGTTTGGTTCTTTGGCTAATTATGATGATGGTGATGAGACCAAGGGGTTGGAGGATGATGATGAGGTTGAAAATGTTTTTGATGAAACTGGTAATTTGTTTGACAAATCGGGGGCAAGCACTCCTGTTATGAATGTCCCTGATGTTTAGTATCGCCTCTTGGAATATAAGGGGTTTGAACCATTCCCCTAAACAAAAAGAGGTTAAACAGGTGGTAAATGATAATAATCTTAGTGTATGCGCTATTTTGGAATCTCATGTTGATGCATCGGTGGTCTATGATACATGTCGTAATGTTTGTCGTAGGTGGAAGTGGACATCTAATGGTAGTCTATGTGATAAGGGATCCCGAATTATTCTTGGTTGGGATGATGATATTGTTGATGTTATGATTATGTCTCAAACTAACCAGGTTATGCATGTTCAGTTAATACTCGGGCGGGACAACAAAAACTTTCTTGTTCTTTTGTATATGCAGATAATTATTATGTTCATCGGCGTGCCCTTTGGTCCAATCTTGTTTGCCATGCTGGATTTATGCGTACTAGGCCTTGGGTTTTGTTGGGGGATTTTAATGCGGCTCTCAAATTGGAGGATCATTCATGTGGTAGTTATGCTCCTGACATAGCTATGCGTGAATTTAAAGATTGTGTTCTGAAAATGGAGGTTGAGGATATTAATTGTACTGGTCTTCATTTTACTTGGAATCAAAAACCAAGAGGCTCATTGGGTACTTTGAAGAAAATTGATAGGGTGATGGGCAATCTGAAGTTTGACTTATTTCGAGTTTGTTTGCTATTTTTCAACCTTATCGTATCTCGGATCACTCTCGTGTGTTCTCGTATTCCAGGTTACTAAGCCTAAGCCTAAGCCATTCAAATTCTCCAATTTCTTGGTTCATAAAGATGGGTTTATTGATACGGTTATTGCGGGATGGAATCTTAATGTTCATGGTTGTGCTATGTATCGAGTGGCTCAACGATTAAAGGGGCTGAAATCTCCTTTTTGAAAGCTTTTGCATAGTCAAGGTAATCTTCATGAGCGGGTAGTTAGGGTTCGGAAGGAGTTGGATGAGGTCCAAAAGGCTATTGATACTGATCCATATAATTCAAACTTACGGGATGAACATGCTCATTATCTTCTTGCTTACAAGGAGGCTATGTTAGATGAAGAACGTTTTTAAGCAGAAATCTAAAGTGCAATGGCTTCATGCGGTGATTCTATCTACGCCTATTTTCACAATATAGTTAAAAGAAAATGTGTATAATCGAATTGAAGTGGTTAGAGATGTTAACAATGTCTGGTAATGCGAGGGAATCAGTTCTTTGGTGCTTTTGTTGCTCACTATGAACAATTTCTTGGTATGGAAGGAAATTGTACTCTTTTTGATGATTATGATATATTCTCTAATGTTCTCCCTCATCAAGTGGCTGGTTCGATGGTTCGTCATGTTACGGATGCGGAGATTAAGGATGCTATATTTTCTATGGGGGATGACAAAGCTCCTGGTCCCGATGGTTACACGGCTGCTTTCTTTAAGAAAGCCTGGGATATAGTGGGTCTTGGTAAGGACTGCGTTCGTGATTTTTCATTAATGGTAAACTTCTAAAGGAGATTAATCATACCATTATATCTTTGATTCCTAAAGTTTCTACCCCGTGTAAGATTAATGATTATAGGCCTATTTCTTCTTTGTAATGTCATGTATAAGTGCATTAGCAAAATCATTGCTAATCGTATTAAAGAAGGCCTTGGTCAGTTGGTTAGTATTAATCAATATGCCTTTGTTCCTGGTCGTCGTATATCGATAATATTTTACTTACCAAGAGCTTATCGGGAACTATCATAGAGGAAGAGGCCCTCCTAGGTGTGCGTTTAAGGTTGATATTCAGAAAGCATATGATACGGTTGATTGGGCTTTCTGGGCTATTCGATTGGATTTGGGTTTCACTCCAAAATGGTTGATTGGATCATGGTATGTATTTCATCTACGTCTTACTCCATATGTGTTAATGGTGATCTGCATGGTGGTTTAAAGGTAGGGGCCTTAGACAAGGTGACCCGTTATCTCCATACTTGTTTTGGTTGGTTGAAGTGCTAACTCTTATATTGCAGAAAAAGGTTTCGACTGCCGTTGATTTTCAGTTTCATCATCTGTGTGAGCAACAGAGAATTATTAACCTTTGTTTTGCAGATGACCTCTTCTTGTTTGCTAGAGGTCATCAGGAGTCTGTTAATGTCATTATGCAGGCTTTGGAGGATTTCAAGAACTTTTCGGTCTTGTTCCAAGTATCCCTAAAAGTACATTTCTTTGTAATGTTTCTACTATTAAAGCTTGCTATTCTCCATCTATCCTTTTGCAGAGGGTTCTCTCCTGTCGGTACGGAGTTCCCCTTATATCATCAAGACTTCTTTATAGGGATTGCAAGGTGCTTGTTGAGAAATTGGAAGGTCGTGTGAATGATTGGCGTAATAAGTTTTTATCTCTTGCGGGTAGGCTTCAATTGGTGAGGTCTGTTTTATCTTTGATGCATTTATATTGGGCTTCGGTTTTTATCCTTCTTACTCGTATTATCCATGAGTTAGAGCAGCTTATGAGGGGTTTTCTTTGGTGTCAAGGAGAAATGAAAAAGGGAAAGGCTAAGGTTGCTTGGGAATCTGTTTGTAAGCCAAAGCAGGAAGGTGGCCTTGGTATTCGACGATTGGAGGATTTTAACATTGCTCTCATGACCACTCACATTTGGAGTATTTTGACACATAAAGAGTCTCTTTGGGTACAATGGATCCATTCATATAAACTTGGAGGGTTTTTGGGATGTCCCTTGTTTGGGGGATGTTAGTTGGAGTTGGCGCAAGCTTCTTGCCATTAGACCCAAGGTTCGTCCTTTTATCTGGCATAAGATCAATAATGGGAAGGACACTTCGATTTGGTTTGATATGTGGTGTCCGTTAAGCCCGATTCGTAATTTACTTACTGCTAGAGATATTGCACGAGCGGGGTTTAATTTATCTGACTCGGTTTATGATCTTATTGAATCTGATGGTTGGCGATGGCCATTGGATTGGTTATCTCGATTTCCATTGTTAGATGCTCTCCCGGTTCCTACTCTAAATGATATTGATGATGGATTATTATGGCGTAACCTGGATGGCAATTTTAGTTGTTTTTCAGTCTCAGGTGCGTGGGAATCTCTGCGTCTAAGGGCTGATTTGGTTGAATGGTGTAATGTTACTTGGTTCTCTCATTGTATTCCAAGGCATGCTATACATCTGTGGCTCGCTATTAAACAGAAGCTAAAGACTCAGGATAGGATGCGCCAATGGGATGTTGGTCCGGACGTTGATTTGGCCTCTTAGATGCCCTTTGTGAATTGGTTCCGTATTCTCATTCTCATTTATTTTTTGAGTGCCAATTTTCTATGCAGGTTTGGTTTGGTCTTGCGGAGTTTATCTGGTATGGATGCAGTCCCACCTTCGTTGGAGAGTATTGTTACAATTCTTATTCCTTTATCTAAAGGCGGTTGGTTAGTAGTATCCTTTCTAGATTATTGCTTGCTTACTACCTTCGTTTGGATGGAACGCAACTCTAGGTTGTTCAAGCGTAAGAAGTCTTCTGTTGCTAAAGTGGTTAGCACCATTGTCTCTACTATTCGGTTGAAGCTGGTTACTTTCAAGTTCAAGAAGCTAACCTTGAGGTCTCGATTGATTTTGGATAAATGGAAGATTCCAAGTATATGTATACACGAAGGGAGTGCCGGGTAAGGGTTGTACTCTTTTCCCTACTCCAAGGTTTTTCCCTTTGGGTTTTTCTTGGAAAGGGTTTTTAAGGAGGCAAACTTCTTGGGTTAACTTGCTCCCGGTGGAGTGGCTGGATCTGGGATGCTCGCTTGTTACAAGTGTTTTTTTACTTGTTTATGCCTAGTTTGTTGATGTAATATAGCTAGGTTTTGTGTGTTATGGCATGTCATAAACACTAGTGTTTATCAAGCTCTTCGCTTGTTAGTTAATGTGGTACCAGCCACATTCCATTTATTACATTATTTTTTTGGTTATATATTTACGGGGTAAACCCCTTTACCCAAAAATGATCAATAATGGGAAGGGCGCGTCGGTTTGGTTTGATATGTGGTGTCAATTAAGCGTTCGTAATTTACTACTAGCGAGATATTGCCTGGCGGGTTTAATTTATCTGATTCGGTTTTGATATTATGCATCGATGGTTGGCGATGGCCATTGGATTGGTTATCTCGATTTCCATTGTTAGTTTTGCTCTCCGGTTGCTACTCTAAATGATATTGATGATGGATTATTATGGCGCAACCTGGATGGCAATTTTAGTTGTTTTTCAGTCTCGGGTGCATGGGAATCTCTGCGTCTTAGGGCTGACTTGGTTGAATGGTGTAATGTTCCTTGGTTCTCTCATTGTATTCCTAGGCATGCTATACATTTGTGGCTCGCTATTAAACAGAAGCTAAAGACTCGGTTGGATCGACAATGGGATGTTGGGCCTGACGTTGATTTGGCCTTGCTTAGATGCCCACTTTGTGAATTGGTTCCGGATTCTCATTCTCATTTATTTTTTGAGTGCCAATTTTCTATGCGGGGTTTGGTTTGGTCGGATTTTATCGGTATGGATGCGGTCCCACCTTCGTTGGAGCTATTTATTCTGTTCTTATTCCTTTATCTAAGGGGGATCGGTTAGTAGTATCATTTCTAGATTATTGCTTACTACTACTTAGTTTGGATGGAGCGCAATTCTAGGCGTTCAAGCGTAAGAAGTCTTCATTCTTTGAAGTGGTTAGCACTATTGTCTCTACTATTCGGTTGAAGCTGGTTACTTTTAAGTTCAAGAAGCTAACCTCGAGGTCTCGATTGATTCTGGATAAATGGAAGATCCCAAGTATATGTATTTCTCACGAAGGGAGTGCCGGGTAAGGGTTGTACTCTTTTTCCCTTCTCCAAGGTTTTTCCCTTTGGGTTTTTCTTGGAAAGGGTTTTTAAGGAGGCAAACTTCCTTAACTTGCTCCTCCCGTTAGTGGTGGATGCGGGATGCTCGCTTGTTACAAGTTTTTTACTTGTTTATGCCTAGTTTGTTGATGTATTATAGCTAGGTTATTTGTGTTTATGGCATGTCATAAACACTAGTGTTATCAAGCTCTTATGCTTGAGGTTAATGTGGTACTTCAGCCACATTCCATTTGTACTTAACATTATTTTTTGGTTATATATTTACCGGGGTAAAACCCTTTACCCAAAAAAAAAATATATGTTGATGATATTATTTTTGCCTCGACCGACCCTAATGAATGTGACCGTTTTTCTAAAGAGATGGGCTCTAAATTTCAAATGTCAATGATGGGACAAATGTCATTTTTCTTAGGATTACAAATTTCTCAGAATCCCGGAGGCATTTTTATTAATCAATCTAAATATGCTAATGAAATATGAAAGGATTTGATTCTTATGACCTCTGACACTCCCATGGTGGAACGAACTAAAAGGATAAGGACCACTCGAGGATCCCGGTTGATCAAACTAAATATCGTAGTATGATTTGATCCTTGATGTATGATAAGGTTTTAAAATGTACCTTTTTGAGGGGTCATTTAAGCCCTTATTTGATCACTTTATCCGTTATTACTTAATATCGTTCCTTTTCACTTTTTAGGTCTCTTGAAGGCAAATTCTGTAATGGCACTTATTTGGACGAAAAGCGAACATACGGAAAATGGCCAAAGTCAAGAATCGAGACACTCAAAGCTGCGAATGACAAGGTGACGACGTCACACGCTTATGCGCGACGCCGTCGGATTCTGTGGCGGGACGAAGCAAAACTCTTATTTTCAAGTGACGGCGTCAAGTTATAAAAGAGTAGGCCGTGCAACTCGGGCGGCCTAGATTTGATCGAGGCAGTCGAAGCTAAGGAGGGCGTCACAAGCACAAGGTGACGCCATCGCAAGTCTAACGTGGCCAGCAGACCGAAACCCGGCGGCGTCAATCGACGCGTCACAAAACATAAGGTGACGCCGTCGCATATGTAATCTTATAAATAGAATCCGAATTTTTCAGTATTAGTGTGTTGTCTTTTGGAGTAAAAACCTAAACCGAACCAAGGCTATCTTGTACAGTATTTTAGGGTTCCAAACCCTATCTTACATCAAGATAAGTGCTTTACTTCATTAATACAATTATGTCTTTGATTATTTGTGCGTATGCTTGCATGTTCTCCATGTCCGGCTAATTTACTTGTGTGTTTGCTTAGGGAATATGAAACTTAATTATTGAATATTGATTGGTTGTCTCTATATCTAGTTGATTAATGATATAGTAATGCGATAGGTCATTCGTTGTGTACTTAATGCTTGATTAATCTTTGTGAACCTTAGGTTATAGCACCTTGAGCGGTTGTAAGCTAAATTATCCAAAGAGGCCTTAGAGTAAGAGTTTATGATCCCTAGTGGTATTTTGTAGACGAGACCCTTTGGTAACTTCAAAGAGTTAGGAATAAACGCATACCCTATAACTTTAGACACACAACGCAATTAAGAATAAGGACGTGCCAATTCAACCACCAATAGGAGATAATTAAGGAGTAGTAAAACCTAAGTAAACACATCTTTAAACTATCATCCGAGCACACAATAATTAGACATAGACTACATACACCTTAGATTAGATAATTAGATAAGTAGAGTAATGTAGGTATATACAACCCCCAAATCCAAACCCCGAGATTCGTACTTTTCCATTTCCAAAAAACATAAAAAGATAAAAAATAATCTTCCTCAACCTCAACCTTAGCGTAGTAACTTCTCACTAGCATTCCTATTCCCTAGAGAACGATATCAATACCCGTGGCTTACCCTAATACTACACTACAACGATTAGGTTCCCTGCCTAGGGTGTTATAAAACTTGCTCGAAGAAAAGGAAGTTCCTTTGACCTCGACGGCGTGTGTAGCGTTATCAAATTTTTGGCGGCTGGCGAATAGAATAGCTAGATAGTAGTCCACCTCGTTTAGGTTTCTTTGCTTGATTCCTATCAAGTAAATTTTTCTCATTTTTAGCTTCCTCATAGTCTATCCCCCTTCTTCGTGACCTTTGTTCGTAACACCATCACTTTTCATCATGGAAGGTGATAACCAACCACCATTCATCAACCTACCACCAAATGACCGCAAGAGCCCATACTCTTGGTGAGCCCGTACTCTTGGTGAATACTCGAGACCAAGCCACCTAGGCTATAGGAACACCATTGAGCTTCCCGACCAAGCCCAAACTACGGCCCTGCGATCCGACACCATTCGGTTGGTGCAAAACGGATGTGCATTCCATGGACTTCGCTCCGAAGATCCAAATCAACATCTAAGGGATTTCCGTAAAATTGTCGATTCCATCGACCTTGATGCTACTACTCGGGAGACCCACGCGCTGCGTCTCTTCCAATTTTCTCTACGGGACCAAGCTAGTAATTGGCTTGGCGACTTCCCGGCTCATCTCAAGTTGGGATGATCTCGTTTCCTTGCTCAATTTTTCCCACCGGGGAGAACCACTAAACTTAGGCGAGATATATTAACGTTTCAACAACTTCAAGGCGAATCTCTCTACGAAGCATGGACTCGATTCAAGGACTTACTTCATAAAGTCCCTCATCATGGCATTGATCTTTGGCTTCAAGTCCAAATCTTTTATGATCATGTCAACTTCCCCACCAAGCGATCCATTGACCAAGCGGCGGGTGGAAAACTTAGTGATCTCAGGGAAACATCATGGGGTATAATAGAGGACCTTGCTCTCTATGACAACGAAAGTTGGAATGACCCCGTGAGTTGCCCAAAACCGTTAAGGCAATCTCCCCTCATTGACACACAATCTTCCGACCGTAGGATGATCGAACTTGAAGATCAAGTCAAATTCCTAATGATTTCCTACGAAAACCCTAAGTCTTCACGCCATGTGAACAAAGTTTCTTCTTCGTGTGAGCCGCTTTATGATCCTCATAACACGCGCTTGCACGTCGAACATGCTTTCGTTGACTCACATCCTCGTGTTAATGGAACGGGAGGAAGATTCCCTACAATAACCGGACCTAGGAATTTCAATGAAACCCGAGAAGCATGGAAGAGCAAGCCCGACTTCTATTGGGGACAAACCAAGGGAACTTCCAATGATTTTTCATGGCCCCCACCCCGGTCCTAACCAACAAAACATGAAGGGATGTTGCAAAACCTAGTTGCAACCAAAAGCCCAATTAGCTAAGCTCTCGGACCGCTTTAACCAACAACAAGCCGAAATGGATAGAAAGATAGACAACCTTTTAAGCCATGTAGTGATAGGAAGGTTAATGCTATCTAAACTCCCGAGCCTTCCGGTGTAGAGATTAAGGACCCAAGTAAGTTAGCTAAGCATGTCCAATTCGTCAATACCATCGCCTTAGTGAAACCTAATAGAACCAATGATGAAGAGGACCATACACATGAGACTAATGAAACAACCGTAGATGAAGTAGACAAAGACTATTTCAATAAGTTTCCTACGGAAGAAGAGCTATCTCGCCACCCTCACTTAGTGCGTGACCTTCGTCACATGTATGTTAGGAAAAGCCCTAGAATCAAGTTTGGGAACCCTTGGAATCTTAACATACCATGTTGCATAGGACTCCTTTTTGTGGCAAATGCATACATTGACCGCAAATCCCCAATCAACATAATGACTAGCACCTACTACAATTGGGTAGTGAAAAAGCCGATTCCAACTAGGCAAGACCCCGATGATCCTTGTGTTAGTTGCAATTTTCTTGGTAGAGTTAAGGGATTGCCCCTTTATGTAGGTAGTTTCATGTTTCCTACGGACTTCATAATTGTGGATGATATTAGCACGACCATAGACCCTAGCTTGTCCCACGTTATTCTAGGAAAATCTTTCATAGAAAACACCGGGATGACTTATGATCCTTCATTAGGAATAGTGCGATTCAAGGATGAGAATGACGACATAGCTTACCAAATGCCGTTCAAGATTGAGAAGTTCTCATCACTCTCTAATGATGAAAAGGAACTTAAACTATCGGTCTATTATAGGAATGAGGAGGATAAAGAAAAAAGTACATTATGTTGGCTAAGAGATTCTATAAGGACTGCTTGAACCTAGGACCGAAATATAGGACCAAGTGGGGAGAAGACGAACTCTTAGAGAGGTGCATCATAGGGCACTTTTACAACATGGAATCCCCCAATAGAGACCGTCATGAGGAAGGATGGCGGTAATGAAGTAACATAGGGGCACGACTACGAGTCTAGCTACAAGACTCTTAAATAAAGAAAAAGCGCTTCGTGGGAGGCAACCCATGCTTAATTTTTTGCTTGTTAGTGTCATATATCTTTTATTAATTGTTTACTCTCATGTTTAAATTTGTAAAAATGCTTTATTTTGTTTTAACCTCGTCTTAATTGCATATAAAGGTATTTTACATAAAGGATAAGTGTAGGGAGGATTACACACGTTTTCAAAAGAAACGTAAACATGAGAATAACAATTCATTAAAAGATACATATGTGTGTTTGTTCGAGTCAAATGCTTGTATCGAGTCATAATGGATGTTTTGCAAAATTTTACCAGATTCTAAAGATAAATAAAGAATTGAGAAAATCGCAGACCAGTTTTTGTCGGGATAACTTTGGCCGGATTGCAACTTTGTGGCGTGGAAGGAGTAAAACAACAGATTACTTTTTCTCGTTTTCAGGCTACTTCGAATTTTGGAATTTTCAGTCTTAATTTTCGAAATTCGTAAACATCCATTCCACAAGCATTATATCCTAGTTTAATAGAGTCTTATATATATTATTGCCGATTTTACGAAGGTTTCGTTGTTTTCTTCAAATGTGCGGGTTTCATTTATCAAGAAGAAGAAACAAAAGATTGGAAGGAGCTTTTCACGCACACATTCTTCTTGGAAAGGATTTAACCTCTACTTCACACACGGATCCTACCGAGCTAATCAGGGGAGTACTAGTTTCTTTCGTTTATAATTACCTTCTATTATCATAACTTTTGGGGAACATTGGGGACAATGTTTAGTTTAAGTGTAGGGAGGGAAAATAAAATGGGAACTTTGAAACTATGCTTATCCTTGATTATTTGCTTTGTCCAATTGCATTTGTGTAATAAACTATGAGAAAATGTCGGTAAGGGTAATTTTGGCACCAAATTTTTAATTTTTCATGACATATAAGAGTGGGCCATTAGTCTTAATAAAGCGTCTCACGGATAGGAAGTTGCATGACTAGCACAAAAACCCTTTACCACCTAAATTCCACCCAAAATGTGAGGATCGCCCTTAGATTAGTAGGAATTAAAAGCATTCATCTTCAATGCTTAGAGTGTGAACCGGTAGTATATTGGATTCTAGAACTTGTTTTGTGATGCATTCCGAGATCGCTAGTAAGACTACACTTGTGTAGTTAGGAATAACTAAATGATAAGAGGCATTAGGATAACCCTTGTTTGATACCCGTAATATAATTACTTCTTCCACATCGGTTGAGTAATTTGCATTGTACTCATCTTTAGTACACGATACCCCTAGTTAACCCCTCGGTGCCTATCCTTTCCGGTTCTCGTGATGTTTCGGTTTTTCGGAATATCAATGAAGAGCATTGTTTACACCCACCCCCAAATATACACCCAAATCGCCTTAGCCTACCCTTTATGCACTCACTTTTAGTTCATTATTATTATCACCCTAAACCCTTAGTTCAATTATCTTGTTGCTTGCATGAGTTGCAAAGTCGAGTCATATCCTTTGTACACAGTTTTGGGACGATTGGGACTCATGGGAAAAAGTTAAAGTTTATAAAATGATTGAAAGGGAACGTTAATTTCCTAATTTAGTAATAACATACCCCTAGTGTTTTGATCTTTTCAATTCGGGTCAAATTAGTGTTAGAGTAATAAAACTCAAGTGTAGGGATGTGCCTATAAATCCCTATCATTTTGATATTACCGTAGAGGATGGTAGAGTAAAAGTGTATGGAAAAAAATTGAAAAAAAGAAAAAAAGAAAAGAAAAAAAAGGAAAAAATAGTTTGATTAAAAACAACAACAACATATGGGCTACCATCCTACATCTATCCTTTAAATTTATGTTTGTTTGTTTCAGTGAGCTAGAGTCTAGAGTGTCAAGTCTTGGCTTAGCAACGCCATTCTTCGTATACTTGCAACATAGAGATATTTGACTTGCCACCACTAAATAGCCTATCCCACCAAACCCTTTGTTTCCCTACCGTAAGCCTAATATTACAACCCTTTAAAGACCTCTTTGATAGTATTTCCTAGCTGCTTACGCCAAAGCGATGGAGGTTTGATCTATTCTCAAGCCTATGGTAATTTATGTACTAGGACCGGTTAATGAGTGTTTATCTTCCATTTCCAACTTGTTATATTTCATATACACCCGAGAGAGATGTGAGTATCCAAACACCCCATGTGAGGTGCTAGTATGTAATTTCGTGCTTGTTATGACTTTGCGGGGCTTATATGTGTTGTGGACTGTTTTAAACCAATGCTTCATGACCCCTAACTTATAAATTAATTGGCTAAAGCACATTTGCTTGAGGACAAGCAAATACCAAGTGTAGGGATATTTGATAAGGTTTTAAAATGTACCTTTTGAGGGGTCATTTAAGCCCTTATTTGATCATTTTGTATCCGTTATTACTTAATATCGTTCCTTTTCACTTTTTAGGTCTCTTGAAGGCAAATTGCTGTAATGGCACTTATTTGGACGAAAAGGCGAATATACAAAGAAAATGGCCAAAGTCAAGAATCGAGACACTCTGGCTGAATGACAAGGTGACGGCGTCACAGCTTATACGCGACGCAGTCGGAGGATTTTGTGACGGGACAGAAGCCAAAACTCTTATTTTCAAGTGGCGACGTCAAGTTATAAAAGAGTAGGCCGTTGCAACTCATACGGCCTAGATTTGATCCAGCGGCGTCGAAGCTAAGGAAGGCGTCACAAGCACAAGGTGGCCCGTCGTCTCAAGTCTAACGTGGCCAAGACAAAACCCTAATGACGGGATCGACGGCGTCACAAAACATAAGGTGACGCATATGTAATCTTATATATAGATCCGAATTTTTCAGTATAGTGTGTAGTCTTTTGGAGTAAAACCTAAACCGAACCAAGGTTCTTTGCAGTATTTTAGGGTTCAAACCCTATCTTACATCAAGATAAGTTTTTTACTTCATTAATACAATTATGTCTTTGATTATTTGTGTGTATGCTTGCATGTTCTCCATGTCCGGCTAATTTACTTGTGTGTTTGCTTAGGGAATATGAAACTTAATTATTGAATATTGATTGGTTGTCTCTTATCTTAGTTGATTAATGATCTAGTAATGCGATAGGTCATTCGTTGTGTACTTAATGCTTGATTAATCTTTGTGAACCTTAGGTTATATGCACCTTAGAGCGGTTGTAAGCTTAATTATCCAAAGAGGCCTTAGAGTAAGAGTTTATGATCCCTAGTGGTATTTTGTAGACGAGACCCTTTGGTAACTTCAAAGAGTTAGGGATAAACGCATACCCTACAAATCCTTTGCAATGACACAACGCAATTAATAATAAGGACGTGACAATTCAACCACCAATAGGAGATAATTAAGGAGTAGTAAAACCTAAGTAAACACATCTTTTTAAACCATCATAATGGAAAGCAACACAATATTAGACATAGACTACATACACCTTAGATTAGATAATTAGATAAGGAGTAATCTAGAAAGTACAATTAACCCCCAAATCCAAACCCGAGATTCAGACTTTTCCATTTCCACAAAAACATAAAAAAGATAAAAAATAATCTTCCTCAACCCCAACCTTAGCGTAGTAACTTCTCACTAGCATTCCTATTCCCCTAGAGAACGATATCAATACCCGTGGCTTACCCTAATACTACACTAAAACGATTAGGTTCACTGCCTAGGGTGTTATAAAACTTGCTCAAAGAAAAGGAAGTTCCTTTGACCTCTAACAACGCCGTAGCGCTATCAATGTATCTAACTACCAAGAGACCTGACATTCTCGTTTCATGTATGCATGTGTGCTCGATACCGTGCTAAGCCTACTAGAAAGCACCTTGAAGGGTTAAACGAAGTTTTTCGTACCTCTAAAGAACCATTAACATGGACTTGGTATCCAAGGACACCACCATGTCACTAACAGTTCTATGCATGCTGACCATGCAGGTGTCAAGATACTCGCCGATGTACGAGGTGTTCAGCTTTTGGGTGATAAATTAGCTGAGCTGGTCGCCAAAGAAGCAAATGATTACTTTGATATCTTCCAGGGCTGAATACATTGCCATGTCATCATGTTGTGCTCAAATCTTATTGATGAGATCCCAACTATCTGACTATGGTTTGTGTTCAACAACATTCCTCTGTACTGTGATAACAAAAGTGCCATCGCTCTCTGCTACAACAATGTCCAACATTCAAGATCAAAGCACATTGACATTCGACATCATTTCATCAGGAAACAAGTAGAGAAAGGTGTGGTTGAACTCTACATCGTAAGGACTGAGTATCAGTTAGCAGACACCTTCACGATAGCTCTTCCAAGAGATCGTTTTGAGTTTATCCTACCGCGACTCGGCATGCAGAGTCTGCAGCCGGAAACGCTTAAACGTCTTCAGGAAGAAGATGAGGAGTAAAGGAATTTCTTCACCTATTCTTTGTAAATATTTTTTCTAAAAGCAAAATAAAAAATTATAAAACCAACAAAAAGAAACTAGAAAAATATAAAATCATCAAAAACCCATAAAAATCAGAAAATTTGAAAATTCCAAAAATATTGTTTTTCTCAAGGCATGTCTTCTAGTATCGATAACATCTACGGTCTTAGAAATGTCATTCAATAATGAGACGGGACTTTAGATGAAGTTTGAGCGTAAATAATTTTCAAAACATGTCTCAAAATCATGGTTTACAATTACCTCGATTATAACCCGCCAAACACTTATTTTACTGTCATTTTAAGCAGTAACCCGGGCTTAAAATCATTTCTTGCGGTTATTTCGGACTGTAACCCGCTTTTAAAGAAAGGAAAGTGCTGTGCTAAATCGATTTCTTTAAATTTCGAGCACTTTTCCTAAAAACAATAAATAAGAAAAATTTATTGACAAAAAGACGAATGTTCCTTTACAAATGTTTTTCATTCTAAAGATTCTTCTAAAAAATATTTGTTTTCGCATGGTGATAACCTTGTTTGAAAATAACTCGGACTTAATTTTGAAAATCACTGGACTACATTTTGTCAAACTTTGTAACTCAATCAACGCCTGCGGTCATTGATTGAGGGAAGAGGATTTCAAATTTCAAAAATGATATTTTCAAATAATTGGTACCAATAAGAGCATGTTATAAACATTTGGTACAAGAGCAAAATATTTTTAGCGATGACTAAATATTTTCTAGTGGTGACTAAATGTTCACCTGACTTTATAAAGTGGTGATTAAAGGTTTGGTGTCATGTGTCAAGGTATAATATTAAAACGGAGTTACGGTTCAAAATTTATGATTTTTCAAGACTCCAAAACATCTTTTCGATACCTGACACTAAAAATCTTATAAAGCCAAAATATGGTCCATATCAGTTAAATTTTAAAACAAAGTCTCATCTCTCCTCAAAAGGTTTTCTAAATGATTTAAATCAATTGGGATCACAAATATCAAAGGGTTTTGAAATTTTGATCGGTGGAGAGAAAGTGATTTAAATATGAAATCTAATAAAAGGTGATCGTTTTGACTCAAAGTGCAGGTTCTCTCTCATATTTGCCAAACTCTTTCAAATATCCATGCACATACTGAGGGGGAGCGATTAAAAGAAAACCACATCTTTCCTCAAAATGTTTTGTCTAAAGTATTTAAATACTATATTTGATCGGGGGAGAGATGGTGATCATTTTAGAAAAACAAATCATGACGAAACCGAGAGACAAGTGTAATTGGAATGAAGTAAAGGAGGATTGTTGATAACGTGATGAAGAATGAGAGCTTTCATTCTAATCTAACATTCTAGTTTTCTCTCACTTTATTGGATCCTTCCTCCATGTGCCAAACAATTTCTAATACGAGATGCACATGTTGAGGGGGAGCATTTCTAAATGATCAAAAATATTTAAGGTACAAAATGCTTTGATATTATATCACAAGTACCTTCATTGATTTTTCAAATGGTTTTTCATTTGGTTTCAAGGTGGAAAGAACTGTACCACAAGACCGACCATTTTACTTTATGTATTCGAGTTATAAGGATGTTAAGGTTAGGTATTAGTTCTCATGATCCCGCCAGAGCCGGAGGGATCTACCCAGGGACAATCCACTAGATAGTGTAAAAGTCCTTAGGTATATTGAAAAAATGAGAAAAGTGAGATAAGGGAAGAGTGCCGACTGAGATAGAGCTAGAACTGGAATAAACCCAACAAGGTTCTAGGTAATGAAGTCTCGGTAAGCACTGAAGGGGTTGAAGAATGAAAAAGAAATGAAAAGTGAAAAGGGTGAAAAGAAATAGCCCTCCAATAATTCAACCTTAGGGCAGAAACCGGGTTCAATACATATACTGCTGGTGATTACTAAGGTAACGCTGGTATTGAATACAAGACGTCATGGACCCTGACGACTACACTAAACTTCCAAGCCACTCAATTTCTCTTAAAAGGACTTGTTTCATTCTCACGGGAACCTACATAAAAGGAGACCTTCTCCCTAGTCCCGCCAGAAACCAAAGTGCACAATGAGTCTAGAGCCAAGAGATCATCACAATAAATCTCATTAGGACACATAATTCATGAAAACTTGTTGTTTCACACATTGTGAAAAGTAAGAAAATATATTGATTGATCTGATACTTTTGAAAAACCTTTCGATGTGCTCTACATTTATTTTCTCTTAGCACATCGAATGAGCGTTAATTTATCAAACAAAAGTATTTATGATTGAAAATCGATCTTTCTTAAAAACTTTCAGGCATTGCTAAATTATTTCTCTTAAGCAATACGCGAATTTTTTTCAATCATTTTTTTCATCAATCAGTGAGTCTCAATTCGCCGTTCACTCACTCCATGTTGTCTACTTTGGGACGCCTCTCCGTTTGAGAACGGCTAGATTGAGTTGCGAAAACCTGTCAAGGAGATTCTTAGGAATTCTACCGATCACAAAGGATTTATAATGATCAACCGGGTACCAAGGTTCTTGCAACCCTATTCAACGAAAGTGAACAAAGACACTTTCGCGTGTTTTATTGCTAACTGTTGTTTGCAGGAACATCACAATTGAGAAGTCAATCCATAACCACATGCTCACACATCACACTCACGTTTAAAGAAATCATGATAAGTTCGCCTCTATGCTATTTTGCTCTGATATCAACAAGTTATGCTTTCGCTATACCATACAAATATCATGATACAACTAAGCTTCAGCAACACTAATGAAAAGATGTCATGATCCAAAACTGTGAGCATATCGGTCCAAAAGTCACTAACATCACACGAAGGCAACACAACAAAGGATGAGTCAAGAGATTTATTGTGGCTGATGATCTTGAAGAAAGCTCAAAGATCACCAAGTCGTAGATCAGTTAAAGACCTCCATCGAAAGTACAAAGCATGCGGAATTTGAAGAATCAAAGATTACGAGCTTCAGAGTAAAGAACGTATAATAGGATTTAGAAAATCCTATTAGGGGAGATTGTTAGGATTTAGAAAATCTGTAAGTTAAAGACTCGGTCACCTCAAGTATGTGTAAGCATTAGAAAGCTCATAGTCTTAGTCATTTTTTTTTGGTAAAGGGCTTAACCCGGTAAAATATATTCCAAAAAACGTTGTACAATGGATGTAAGTGAAATCCTACATCACACCGTTACATGGCAACAACATGCACATCAAGTGCAACATACAAAACCCTACATACGACATGACACCACTCATATGAACTACCCATGAAAAAGAACCGGCTTCTTCATACAACCACTAAGCTAAAATACTACCCAAAACACATGTATCACTTGTTTGTTCCAAAGTATTCCAGCTTACTTCATTCTCAGACGACGCGTGAAACGCTTACACACAACTTCCAATGCAGCCACCCAAGTGACTCATGTATAACCTCGCGATATATGCATCAGATACAGCAAAATCTCCATAGCAGCACATCCACACCAACATTCAGCACGAACATAGGTGAGTACGACCGCGACCAAACCATCACCCCATCAAAAAATGACTAGGCAAATGGAACAACCAGAATATGCAAGTCTAAAGAAACTTAACATATTCATCAACATAACTCATCCATAGCATCTATGAATAGTTGATCATCCAAGCCAATCCTTGTGAAAGATCTGTATGTGATAACAAGGAGTGACATTATTAGTAGTTAGTTAAGTAACGTGAAGGACGGACGGGTCTTTACCCACTGTAGCACCTGATCCACAACCCGTAGGTATGATTTGTAAAATACTATAAATACCCTTTGCCTCCCAAGGCAAAGGGTGGAGCTTCATAATATTACATCACTTTCTCTCACTAGAAGTTCCCATTTCTATCTACTTTCTCTCTCTAAAACTCATTTAGGCCGAATTCTTGTACTTGTGTTTGTGTGTTTATGATAACCAATATGTTACAAATACAATCAATGTTACCACACTAAGTTGTCTCCTTATCTTACCGTACTTTGTAGTTTCCAAGTCGAAAACTTGATTGTTCCTTTGAGCTTTTCCTTCAAGATTCAGAATATATTCTTTAATGGTAATATCAAATTTTCCATTATTCTAAAATAATATCTTCTTGTGCAATAAAGGGGTGAAATAACACAGCAAAGCTCAAACAAAAAGCGAAAGAGCAAACAAACAAAACCAACAAATGCAAGAAAAAACGCAGAAAAATACAAATATACAAGCAATACAAATATATAACAAAGTTAGTCACATAAAAATAATTTAATGTTAAAAACCTAAATTAAAATACTAACAAATACTAAGTATTAAACAATTCACTCCCTAGCAGCGGCACCAAAAACTTGATGTATTTCATTGTGTATAGGTATTTATTGTTATCAAGTTTTAATATTTATATTTAGCTGACTTAACCTATAACTAAAACTAACGAGCAGTATACCCAATCAATGTAGCCGAGTTGGTAAGTAGAGTGTTAATCACTAAGATTGAAATGTTAACAATTAAATATCTATCAGTATTTTAATCCTAAAGTTAGTCTAATTAAACCTATTCTAACGCAAGGGGGTTTCCAACCTATAAGACTGCATTGTGTAGATTAAGTGAAAACTGTAAATAAAAGTGAAGACAACAAGACACACACGTATACGATAGAAAAACAGATAGCAATAAGAGGTCAAGCGATATTAAGGAAGATATGCTCGTGAATCATTTAGTTATATATGATGAGTACTAAATAGGCACTTTCTCTATGGCTGCTTAGTATGTAGGGTACTAAATTACCTAGATCTCTTGTAAAAGTCCTGTCATGACTAATTAGAAATCAGGTTAATCGTTCCTTAATGATAATTAGTTAAATTATTTATCCCGTTAGGGCTTACATTAACTATGCAAAGATGTCAATGAAGTAATTGTGCTAGCCGAGTCGACAAGGCACGATAATCAAGAGGTATCAATGTTTACACAAACATTAAGGGAAATAAAACATCATATAATCATTAATGCAGGTAGTATGTTTAATGTAAATCTAATGAAAGAAAGAGCACGATAACCAAACAATTAAAAAGTACTATGATAACATCAAATAATCCTGAATTTTTGTGTCAATTTCCCCCTGATTATGCTCATATTTTATGTCATTTATATGGATTTATGCTTTTATTCCTTTGTATTTCACTTTCAGTTAAATTATGAGCATTGGAACTTAGAGACGCGGATTTTGGAGATTTTCCTAACGGTTTATGATAGTATGCTACTTATGAAGAAGCTAAGGCGTAACTCATTCTCTCACATTACGCCGTAGCTAGTGTGTTTTATCCGGATTGCCTACTCAACAGCAATTACGACGTAACTCCCAACTAAGGTTACGCCGTAATCATCTAGGTCATGAAATATTTCACGCCTCCATCAACTATGCCGTAATTCCTCAAAAATCATTACGCCATAGTCTACTTAACGAGAGTTTTGTTTTGAAGTTAGTCAAGTTACGGCGTAACCCACATCCATTATATACGGCGAGCTTAACCACGGCGTAACCTTTCGCTAGTGTTACACCGTAGTCTATTTAATGAGAGTTACATTTGGAGGATAATTAAGTTACAGCGTAACTCTTAACTCATGTTACGCCGTAACTATGATCGTGCCTATAAATACAAGCCCTAAATTATGCATTTCACATCATTCACTCACAGCTCAAAGGCAGAGAACGTGAAGAGGGTTCCAAAGGCAGATCATATGGAGCATACGAAGCCATCTCCAAGGAAGGAATCACTCCATATCAATAAGCATTAGCCATCATTTCTATCTTTTACTTTTAATTCATGTCTTTCATTATGTTAAACATTGAATTCATTATTTCTTTTAATATGATTGGCTAAGCACCTTTGGTGCTAGCTTAGTTATGATTCCTTGAAAGTATTATTTGTGTTTTCATGCTTCCATATAATTGTTTCTAGTGTATGCATGCATAGTTTGATGGTAGTTACCCTAGCTTCGGTAGTTTTGAAATGCGGTCGGATCTGGTTGCTTAGGAGAATTGACCAAGTGACCCTAAGTAGGTAGGTAGAGTTTCGAAGGGTAATAATTGACCAACTGATGACCTTTCCTCTCTTGTGCGAACCGACCAAATGATCACCCGTCCGGATGAACTTAAGAAGTTGGGATGAGTGTCTAAGATGCTAGCCGGAGACACTCATTATTTCTAATCTTGCATGTAGGGTACTTAATGACTTGGCATGGGTAACTTAAGACCCTCGACCCCAAGTAAACCTTTGACGTCGAGTAGGAGCCTTTGTTGATAGGTTAAGATGAATTGACCAAATGCTGTCCTAGCGACTTAAACCCCTACTTGAATCAATTGGAAGTAATAAAACATAGACATTACACGATAGGATGATTAATTAGGTTAGCACACTTTCTCTCTATTGATCACAACCTTTATTTACTTTACGCGTTTTATTTCATTTCTTAGTTTAATTAATCATTTCTATCTCAATCCAGTTAAAACAAGTGACACTTAGACTTAATAGGATCCTCACTACATAGCTCTTGGGAACGACCTCGGCTTTACCACCTTCTCTATATACTACACGATCGGGTTCACTGCTCGTTAGTGCATTAGGTAGCCCGGTAGACGAAAAATATAAATATTAAATCCTCGGTCGAAATCCTACATCGAATTTTGGCACCGCTACCGGGGAGCTATATTAGGATTTTTGTTAAGTCTTTTATTTTTGTTTTGGTTCATATTAATTTTTGTTTTCTCATGACCTTCTTTAAGTTTCAGGTACCATGGCAGTTGTGGACATTGATAACCTCACTCTCGAGGAGTATCTTGCTATGACTCGGGATGAACAAGGGCCAGGGCTCGTTAGGCCGGCTATTGGAGTTGAGGTCCGATTCGAAAACAAGGACCAGTTTATGAGGGAGCTGCGTGCTAACCCATTTTCTGGAAATAGAGACGAAGAAGCTTACGAGCATGTGGAGAATGTTTTGTACATCGCAAGCCTCTTCAACATCCCAGGTGTTTCTCATGATGCGTGTGAAAACTCCTAATTTCAGGTCATTTCTCAAACATTGATAATTTCACTATTCATCTCGGGAATTTACTATTCACTGATTACTATTCATCATTACTATTCATCATTTTTGAAGTCGGTTTGAGACTCTGAGAGGTTATTTCAAAATTTTACTATTCACGAAACACTATTCATTCCCGGAGAAAATCACTATTTATGATTCACTATTCATCATTTTTCGTAAACTGGGTTTACGAGTATCAAATACGCGTAACCTTGAGGGTTAAGCTGCGCATTCATGGAAAATCATTGAGAACATCACATATAGACTAGAGTTAGTCTACATATCATCAGTAACATCATCATCATATTAGTTCATGCATGTGTTTGCATATTTCATTAACGTATATTTTTCTATTAAATAAACGCTATCGCACGATCATTTATTTTGAATAATTGATCCGACACTTCCAACAATTGTCCTAATATATTTTTATACTCATTTTAAGACTATAAAAATTATATTATTAGTTTACCCGATGATTTGAATTTATTTTGAATATAAATTTTTATATATATATATATTTACGACGGTTTTCGTAAATTCAATTCGATAAATATTTATTCACTCAATACTTGCGAGAAAGGTATTTTTATAATTTTTATGACTTCGATATATTTTATTTTGTTCCGTTAAAATCGATTTCTAGTTAACGCTACACTTAAAACCTAATTATATTTACAAACTACACATTATACTTACACTTAAATTCATTTATACATCAAAATACATAAACCTCCCCAAATACCCCCTTGGCCGACCACCCCATGAGTCACCACATTTATAAAAGATCTTGGCTAGTTATGTACACCTATACACATTACTTGCTAGATATTTACTTTCAAAACACATACATTACACACATTCAAGGTGAAGTAAAATTAAAACTCTCTCTTTTCCTCTCTACTGTTCGGCCAAGACAAGAAACCAAGGAGAAAACATAAGATTTTTCAAGATCAAGTGATAATCTAAACCCTAGTATACTTCTATATAAGGTTTTGGAATAAAAACCAAGAAGTATTTAGGAAACCTAGTTACTTAAACCTCATCATAATACTTGTAAGCTTGTTATAATTTTTATTACTCTTTCATATTCATACTTGAGTTATTTTATCATTTTAGTAAGAAAACATGCAAGTATTATATGTATTTATACCACTTTTAATTGTTTTTATTACTTATTATTAGTAAAAATATCCTATAATTATCCCCATGAAACTTATCATTGTTTATGAAGTTTAGGAACCCATGACACCCTAAGAAGGTGTATGGTAAGTTTAGAATAGATTTGGTGTTGATTTGAAGTGATTGAAACAAGTATTACGCTAGAAAAATCATTTTCGACAACTTAAAATTAAGGTCTGACAGTTTTTACAAAATCTGGAAATTTTGACAGGTCATGAATTATTTTGGGCTAGGTATTCAGGAAATATACTTTAAAACGAAACCGTGGTCGCTTGAACGGGTTAAAACGGATTTATAACGAAGAAGTTACGCTATTTTCAAGTTTTGCGACGAAAACCCATTTTCTGAAAATAAGTAAGCTGTTAAGGGTTATTTAAAGGGCAAAAATGAGTTTGAAACATTTTCTAAATGAGTCGATTTATCAAAAAATATATTAGTATATATTAACACGAAACCAAGGATATATAAAACGTATAAAACGGACTTATAACGACTAAATTACACGCATTTTAAATAGGGTTGTCGTAACTATTTTTTTTCACAAGCGATAACACTACATATTTTCTATTAGTCCAAAATGGTTATCGCAAGTGACCATTGGAGCCGTTTTTCATATCGATAGAATATTTTTGAGAAAACGATGTCTTCAAGTAAAAGTGAGTTCGCCTATTCTATTTTCCAAAATAATCAATCGTTCGTCAAACGGAGTTGTAACGAATAATATGCGGTCACTCAAACTTTGCCGAAAACTAACCTTAAACATTATTTTTAGTCCGACTACCCTACTTCATCTATATTTTTCTCTATGATCGAGACTTCTATGATCAAAAGTTAAATGCTAAGACTTTTAGATATTGCTACAAGCTTTCCAAAACCATTGAGTTTATTTTCTAACACCCGATATTCACTATTTTACGACTAGCTTTTCGAGGCCACTTAGCCACTTTCACGAATTATCAAAGTACATTATTTCATGGCGAAAAACTATAATTTTGATAAATCACTAAATGACTATCGTAGGATATCATTTCAACGTAAATACTTGTAAAGTAATTTATAACTTGTCAAGACGTTATAAACTTATTTTCGACGATAAACTTTATTTTCAAAATGCACAAGTGGTATGAATATCATATTAGAATCATATCATTCATAATAGGTCGCGGTTAGAGATTGCGCCACATTTCAGTTGTACCCACTTTGCCATCATATCATTGTATCAAGTGAGTTTTCATAGCCCCGTTTTACAAGTTTATACTTTATTTCAAACCTACGGGGAGAATACATTGCACATCATTTTTATTACGATACCAAGTATATCAAATTCATTACATTGCTTAAGTTACTTCATTGCCAAAATGTCCCCATTTCATAATCTGAACCGTTAATTCCTAAGAAGCGAGGGTGAGTGAATAGATCTATTGAGGGTGACTCCGCCATCCGGGTTGGTGGATTCCAACTGGTCAAACGGATGCATTTCATTTAATATCATAATTTGAGTTGTTTGGCAAAACACTCTATTGGGGCTAAACATCATGATCGGGCCTAGCTTCTGTCATGTTTATAGCAATTGTAACAATTTTTATGTGACATATTTGTCATACATGGCCTATACTTGTGGTAGTCGATACAACATTTCATAAACTCTATGAACTCACTCAACCTTGTGTTGACACTTTTTAACATGTATTTTCGGTATCTAAGGCATATACTTCATGGCATGCATAAGGACTTATCAGAGTCAGGTGGACGACGCGCCTCACATGGATTTTATGCACATTAAAACATCGTTGGATTGTAACAAACTTATTTCCGCAAATGTTGACTACCTTTTTGGGACCTATCTTTTGTAAACTCTAATGTTTTATTGTATCAAATGATGCGTTTTCAAACGTACCAGAATGCTCAATATAAATCAGAATCGATGATGCTATGACAGTCAATCCCCAGGAATTCCATTCCGCTGCAAAACAAGTATTTTGGGGGTGTGACAATGCGGTTATGCTTCGGGTTTTCCCTTTGATACTTACGGGGTTGGCTAGATGATGGGTTGATAGACTTTCTAGTTGAACCAATGACACGTGTAATCTTCTGAAAAGAGCTTTCATTCAAAGATTTTGCCCTCCTTCAAAAACGGCAAAGCAATTAGAAGAAATCCACAATTTTAGGCAAGAAGATGGCGAAACATTATACGTGGGAATGGGTATAATGACCTCTTATACAAATTCCCCACTCATGACCTCAATAATCAACAAAAGGTCAGTATTTTCTACAAGGGTATTGGAGTTGCTACAAGGCAGATGCTCGATTCTCAGGTACCGATCCCTGGAATGACTCCTACACTTGCTTTGGAAGCTATACAAAATATGGACACCCATTCTCAAAAGTGGCACGAAGGAGGAAGCAATAGGAGTTTACGCGGAAGTCTTGATGGTATTACCGCCATTACAAAACAAGTCTGAAAATTTAATGTGGATATGCTAAACTCAAGAAAAGTGCACGCTTATCCAAGTTGGATGCGAAAGCTGTGGAGGTCATCTCACTAAAAATTGTCCTCTTATTGACGAAGATAGTAAAATCGAGGAAGTCAAATATAGTGAAGCAAATAGACTGTTCCAAGGGTCAAATGGAAACGTAATCTTATCTGGGAGGACCTCCGGATATTTCAATCGTGGATCTTAGTGAAAGAAGTTCTAATCTCGGATATGATCAACAAGTACCTTGAAGACTACCCAAGAGACAAAAAGAGCAGGAAGACTACAAAACTTCCAAGAAAGTATAAACAAAATCCTTTCAACCATGATGAATCGCTAAATTTTGGAAAAATGATTGGTAAACTTAGCGATGAAGTACAAAGAAGGAATGAAGCACAAGAAAGCAAACCGATGGTCGCATGCAAAGCTATTTTTTCTGAAAAAGATAAATATGACGAAAGTTCTAGCATTGTGCAGAAAATGAAGTCGGAAGTTTTGACACAAGCCGTTTCACCGAATCCCCATCCATTACGGCGAACTTGGAATACTTGGCCCGACGACTTCCTTGAATTTGATGAATCAGGATCCAAAGTCCTTGACACTTGGCCCTAATCCAACATGGTCCCAAATCCCCATCCAAGAAGAAGTACCACTGGTGCAAGGCAATACTAGTGGACAATGATAAATGGTATGACCTTTGGGCTTCGTGTAACCCTAATACATGACTTTTGCATGGAGGAGATGACAATGAAAGGTCAAAAAGTACATGTGGTCTTCAACAAACGATGAAGAAAGGAAGATGGCTTCTCAATGAGGACGAGGAACCTCCTAGTAAAACACTCACTGCAATCCGGTAATGATCGCGGTAAGGTGAATCTATGCAAGAATGGCCCACATATAACCAATTCAGAGTATTGTGGGGTGGAAATATGAAAGTCGAAGAATGGACATGCCCCCACGAGATTGAAAGACACGATATCAAGTTCGGGAATCTATCTTTCCATGATTGGTGTATGATAAGATTTGGGGACGCTTATTATTAATGCAGTGTCTAATAAGGAAGCTCAAGCTCGACTATGAAGAACATCGCCTTCAACATAAAGATTTCGTTGATTAAGAATCAATCAAGGATAATATCTCCGAAAGAGGACTACTCAAACGATACCAACGAGCAAGTGAGAAGCATTGGTGTGAAAAGATAAAACCGGGTGAAATATTTGGGCTTCTTGTAACCCGTTTGACAAAGATTGTAACGGAGGGAGAACATGGCTAGAGTTGGGATGACGATTTTTTATGGACCTCAACTAAAGACAATGAAAGAACTGATTTACCTTGGTTAGATAAGTTAGGATTTGATGATTGGGATAATATAAAGTATGAAAAGTGGGACGCCTACTAAAGAAAAATTTGGAAGGGTTGCATGAGCAAAGAACACCCAATTGAAGAAGAGATTCCTAACGCATACTAGTGAGGAAATGAATGATGATCACAAAGCTACATGGGAGATGAAAAAGAAGTGTGTTGGAGCTAGTTGAGGAATTGCTAGATGACGAAGTGTTTTAAAGGAACTGAGTCTGATGACAATGATATGAAGGAATTATGGACTACCTTGAACTACAAGGTCCCAGATGATGAGGCATACGAACAACGGAGGTGTAAACCTCTTGGTATTCCATGCAAAATACCGCCACCCATTATTAACAAAATTTGAAATTACAAAAGTATCACGTGGGGTCTGGACGAAAATTTTTCCAAGGTTCGAAAATAAGGAGTTTCTTCGCACCGCTTCTAACGTTGCTTGATCGACATAACCTAATGAAAGAGATAGACGAGGATGGCCAAGTTTGAAGGCCACCATAAAACTCCATGGCTTTGAGTCTAACTTAAAGACTTGGTAATAAAGAAAAGTGCTCTTTCGAGACAACCCGAATTATCCCTTTCATTTTTTTCTTTTTATTTGTTGGGTTTTGTGTTTATAACATTTTTGAAGGAATTGGAGACGAATTCACGATGATTAAACGGGACATGTTCTGCTGGTATGGTTACTACGTAACTCATCTTTTGGTTACGGATAACATCTCCTCGTGAAATAATCTCCAAGGTTATCAACCATTATGGCTGCATCTCATCCCATTGCTACCAGTAATAGCTTCTTAGTAGCTGATTTCTGGTTTAACTGAAAATTACGGCGAACTCATTCTTATGGTTACGCTCGTAATTCATCCCATGATTTAAAATTTTCCAATATTAGCACAATAACCTTCTATTAGTTTTAAATGAACTTTGTGGTATGTTCCCTATAAAACCATCATGAGACTACACTCGTCCAGTTGGGACACCAAGTGGTTTAAAAGGCTTGTTGCATATGCTAAATGCAACCGTGATTCCTAGAAAAGTGAGTTAGATTTCTTTTGTTTTTCTTTTTCTTTTTAGAATTATGCTTGTTGATTAGTTGTGATTTCAGGGATCGAAGTTTGCTCTTCGATGCTTAAACGAAGGCATAATTTTCTTCAGAGGCCTTCTTCTTTTTAGGAGCAATTTCGGGAAGTTCTCTTCTAATTCTACTCTCTTCACCATTATTTAACGCGGTAGTACAAAGGGACTTTGTACATCTTTAAGTGGGGACGGGAGTAGAATTATTACTTAAACGTATTTGCCCTTGTTTTTCTAGTTTATTTTGAAAAATTATGCCATTTTTAAAATTTGACATGTTTTTTTAACTTATTAACTAGATTAGACCTTAGTGAGCACATTATAACCTTTGATATTTCATGGTGAGTAGTATTATCCGTTTATTTATTTACCCAAATCTACCAAATTATGAGTGTGTCGGTAGCTTGTAAACTTTAGAACTTGGCCTTTGCATCATTTCGGGACCATAAATGAGGTATGTTGAGTTCGCTTAATATATATGGAATAATCAGTTTGAGAAGGCAATATTTTTAGGATTATCACCCAAATAGCCTATTTTTGTGTGTCTATTGATTAGTCACCTCGACTTTTCGACCCCATGTTAAACCCTTTTGTTGCACTCACCTTTAGTGTAAGATACCCCTAGATACACCCCTTCTAACCTTTCCTTTCATTTCATACTTTTTATGTTTGTTTCGCACACCCATTCACCTTAGCATACCGTAGTCTTAATTTGTGATCGGGAAGTCATTGTTTGCCCAAGTTCAAGGTTCAAGTAGAGAGGTTCGGAAATCACGCTTTCGTCAAAGAATTATATTTGAAGATCATCAAAGACCCCCATATTCTCATTATATGTTCTTCAAGTGGGGGATATTATGTTTTTAGTTATGAAAAAATAGTTTATTGTTTATTGTTAGTACAAGGTTATAAGCACTATGATAGGAGCTCATCGTATTAAGCATCGAGGAGGCCACCTCTCACATTTGAAGAATTGAGTTGGCAATTTTACGCAAATGTTTGGAGAACAAGTAATGTGCCCATCATGACGTCCGCTAGTGAAAGAAGTCTAAATCGAGGATATGATCAACAAGTACCTTGAAGACCCACTAAAGACAAAAAGAGCAGGAAGAATGGCTAAAAAACTTCCAAGAAAGTATAAACAAAATCCTTTTCAACCATGATGAATCGCTAAATTTTTGGAAAAATGATTGGTAAACTTAGCGATGAAGTACAAAGAAGGAATGAAGCACAAGAAAGCAAACCGATGGTCGCATGCAAAGCTATTTTTTCTGAAAAAGATAAATATGACGAAAGTTCTAGCATTGTGCGTGAAAAATGAAGCTGGAAGTTTTGACACAAGCTTCGCCACCGTAACCCCCATCCTAATTACGGGCGAACTTGAATACTGGCCCGACGAATTCCTTGAATTTGATGAATCGATCCAAAGTCCTTGACACTTGGCCCTAGAATCAACATGGTCCCGAAATCCCCATCCAAGAAGAAGTACCACCGGGTGCAAGGCAAATTAGTGGACAATGATAAATGGTATGACCTTTGGGCTTCGTGGTAACCCTCATAATGACTTTTATGATGGAGGAGATGACAATGAAAGGTCAAAAAAAGTACATGTGGTCTTCAACAAACGATGTTTAAGAAGATGGGCTTCAATTGAGGACGAGGAACCTCTAGTAAACACTAACGAATCCGGTAATGATCGTGTAAGGTGAATCTATGCAAGAATGGCCCACATATAATCCAATTCGAAAGTATTGTAATGGGGGTGGAAATATGAAAGTCGAAGAATGGACATGCCCCCACGAGATTGAAAGACACGATATCAAGTTCGGGAATCTATCTTTCCATGATTGGTGTATGATAAGATTTGGGGACGCTATTATTAATGCGTGTCTAATAAGGAAGCTCAAGCTCTAATTAATGAAGAACATCGCCTTCAACATAAAGATTTCGTTGATTAAGAATCAATCAAGGATAATATCTCCGAAGAGGACTACTCAAACGATACCAACGATAAGGCAAGATAGAAGCATTGGTGTGAAAAGATAAAACCGTTGTGAAATATTTTGGGCTTCTTGTAACCCGCTTGACACAAAGATTGTAACGGAGGGAGTAATATGGCTAGAGTGGGGATGACGATTTTTTATGGACCTCAACTAAAGACAATGAAAGAACTGATTTACCTTGGTTAGATAAGTTAGGATTTGATGATTGGGATAATATAAAGTATGGAAAAGTGGACGCTTCCACTAAAGAAAATTTGAAGGGTTGAATGAGCAAAGAACACCCAATGAAGAAGAGATTCCTAACCCACACTAGTGAGGAAATGAATGATGATCACAAAGCTACATGGGGAGATGAAAAGAAGTGTGTGTTTGAGCTAGTTGAGGAATTGCTAGATGACGAGTGTTTTAAAGGAACTGAGTTCATGACAATGATATTGAAGGAATTATGGACTACCTTGAACTACAAGGTCATGACGGGTTCATCACCTAGATGATGAGAGCATACTCTAACAACGGAGGTGTAAACCTCTTGGTATTCCATGCAAAATACCGCCACCCATTATTATGTAAAAATTTGAAATTACAAAGTATCACGTGGGTCAACGAAAATTTTTCCAAGGTTCGAAAATAAGGAGTTTTTCGCACCGCTTCTAACGTTGCATTGATCGCATATAACCTAATGAAAGAGATAGACGAGGATAGCCAAGTTTGAAGGCCACCATAAAACTCCATGGCTTTGAGTCTAACTTAAAGACTTGGTAATAAAGAAAAGTGCTCTTCGAGACAACCCATTATCCCTTTCATTTTTTTCTTTTTATTTGTTGGGTTTTGTGTTTATAACATTTTTGAAGGAATTGGAGACGAATTCACGATGATTAAAACGGGGACACTGTTTCCTGTATGAAGTTACTACAGTAACTCATCTTTTGGTTACGCATAACATCTCCTCAGAGTTGACTCTCCAGGTTATCAACCATTGTATGCATCTCATCCCATTGCTACAGCCTTGTGTAGCTGATTCGGTCTGAAATTACTTACCAGAACTCATTCTTATGGTTACGCCGTAATTCATCCTACAGTTTAAAATTTTTCAATATTAGCACAATAACCTTCTATTAGTTTTAAATGAATTTGTGGGTATGTCCCTATAAACCATCATGAGACTACACTCGTCCAGTTAGGACACCAAGTGGTTTAAAAGGCTTGTTGCATATGCTAATCTAACCGGGATTCCTATTTCGAAAGTGAGTTAGATTTCTTTTGTTTTTCTTTTTCTTTTTAGAATTATGCTTGTTGATTAGTTGTGATTTCAGTGGATCAAGTTTGCTCTTCGATGCTTAAACTAAGGCATAATTTTCTTCCGTAGGCCTTTCTTTTTAGGAGCAAATTTCGTGGAAGTTCTCGCCTAATTCTACTTTCTTCACCATTATTTAACGGTAGTACAAAAGGGACTTTGTACATCTTGGGGGACGGAGTAGAATTATTACTTAAACGTATTTGCCCTTGTTTTTCTAGTTTATTTTGAAAAATTATGCCATTTTTAAATTTTGACATGTTTTTTTTTAACTTATTAACTAGATTAGACCTTAGCGGAGCACATTATAACCTTTGATATTTCATGGTGAGAGTAGCATTATCCGTTTCATTTATTTACCCAAATCCACCAAATTATGAGTGTGTCGGTAGCTTGTAAACTTTAGAACTTGGCCTTGCATCATTTCGGGACCATAAATGAGGTATGTTGAGTTCGCTTTAATATATATGGAATAACACTTGAGAAGGCAATATTTTTAGGATTATCACCCAAATAGCCTATTTTTGTGTGTCTATTGATTAGTCACCTCGACTTTTCGACCCCATGTTAAACCCTTTTGTTGCACTAACCTTTAGTGTAAGATACCCTAGATACACCTTCTAACCTTTCCTTTCATTTCATACCCTTTATGTTTGTTTCGTTACACCCATTCACCTTAGCATACCGTGTAGTCTTAATTTGTGATCGGGAAGTCATTGTTTGCCCAAGTTCGCTTCTAGTAGAGGTTCGGAAATCACGCTTTCGTCAAAGAATTATATTTGAAGATCATCAAAGACCCCCATATTCTCATTATATGTTCTTCTCAAGTGGGGGATATTATGTTTTAGTTATGAAAAATAGTTTATTGTTTATTGTTAAGTACGTTGTTATAAGCACTATGATAGGAGCTCATCGTATTAAGCATCGAGGAGGCCACCCTACTACATTTGAAGAATTGAGTTGGCAATTTTACGCCAACAAATTGGAGAACAAGTAATGTGCCCATCATGACGTCCGCTAGTGAAAGAAGGTCTAATCTCGAGGATATGATCAACAAGTACCTTGAAGACTCCACTAAGAGACAAAAGAGCGGAAGAATGGCTAAAAAACTTCCAAGAAAGTATAAACAAAATCCTTTTCAACCATGATGAATCGCTAAATTTTTTGGAAAAAATGATTGGTAAACTTAGCGATGAAGTACAAAGAAGGAATGAAGCACAAGAAAGCAAACCGATGGTCGCATGCAAAGCTATTTTTTTCAAAAAGATAAATATGACAAAGTTCTAGCATTGTGCAGGAAAATGAAGCTGGAAGTTTTGACAGAAGCCAGTTACGCCGTAACTCCCCATCTGAATTACGGCGTAACTTGAATACTTGGCCCGACGAATTATGGAATTTGATGAATCAGATCCAAAGTCTTGGACACTTGGCCCGATAATCCGAATATGGTCCCAAAATCCCCATCCAAGAAGAAGTACCACTGGTGCACGGCAATACCAATGGACAATGATAAATGGTATGACCTTTGGGCTTCGTAACCTCATAATGACTTTTGCGATGGAGGAGATGACAATGAAAGGCTGAAAAAAAAGTACATGTGGTCTTCAACAAACGATGAAGAAAGGAAGACGAGCTTCTCAATCGAGGACGTAGAGGAACCTCCTAGTAAACACTACTGCAATCCGGTAATGATCGTGTAAGGTGAATCTATGCAAGAATGGCCCACATATAATCCAATTCGCGAGTATTGTAATGGGGGTGGAAATATGAAAGTCGAAGAATGGACATGCCCCTACGAGATTGAAAGAACACGATATCAAGTTCGGGAATCTATCTTTCCATGATTGGTGTATGATAAGATTTGGGGACGCTATTATTAATGCAGGTCTAATAAGGAAGCTCAAGCTCGACTATGAAGAACATCGCCTTCAACATAAAGATTTCGTTGATTAAGAATCAATCAAGGATAATATCTCCTGTAAAGAGGACTACTCAAACGATACCAACGATAAGATAGAAGCATTGGTGTGAAAAGATAAAACCGAGTGAAATATTTTGGGCTTCTTGTAACCCGTTTGACAAAGATTGTAACGGAGGGAGTAACATGGCTAGAGTTGGGGATGACGATTTTTTATGGACCTCAACTAAAGACAATGAAAGAACTGATTTACCTTGGTTAGATAAGTTAGGATTTGATGATTGGGATAATATAAAGTATGGAAAAGTGGACGCTTCCACTAAAGAAAAAATTTGGAAGGGTTGCATGAGCAAAGAACACCAAGAGATTCCTAACGACACTAGTGAGGAAATGAATGATGATCACAAAGCTACATGGGGAGATGAAAAAGAAGTGTGTAAGCGTGAGCTAGTTGAGGAATTGCTAGATGACGAGTGTTTTAAAGGAACGGAGTCTGATGACAATGATATTGAAGGAATTATGGACTACCTTGAACTACAAGGTCATGACGGGTTCACTGACCTAGATGATGAGGCATACGAACAACGGAGGTGTAAACCTCTTGGTATTCCATGCAAAATACCGCCACCCATTATTACTGAAAAATTTGAAATTACAAAGTATCACGTGGGCTGACCGAAAATTTTTCCAAGGTTCGGAAAATAAGGAGTTTCTTCGCACCGCTTCTAACGTTGCATTGATCAGACATAACCTAATGAAAGAGATAGACGAGGATGGCCAAGTTTGAAGGCCACCATAAAACTCCATGGCTTTGAGTCTAACTTAAAGACTTGGTAATAAAGAAAAGTGCTCTTTCGGAGACAACCCATTATCCCTTTCATTTTTTCTTTTATTTGTTGGGTTTTGTGTTTATAACATTTTTGAAGGAATTGGAGACGAATTCACGATGATTAAAACGGGGACATGTTCTCGTTCTGTATGAAGTTACTGGCAGTAATCATCTTTTTGGTTACGCATAACATCTCCTCAGAGCTGAATCTCCAGGTTATCAACCATTATGGCGTAATCTCATCCCATTGCTACGCCGTAATAGCTTCTTAGTAGCTGATTTCTAGGTTTAACCAAAATTACGGCGTAACTCATTCTTATGGTTACTCGTGAATTCATCCTACAGTTTAAAATTTTCCAATATTAGCACAATAACCTTCTATTAGTTTTAAATGAACTTTGTGGGTATGTTCCCTATAAACCATCATGAGACTACACTCGTCCAGTTAGGACACCAAGTGGTTTAAAAGGCTTGTTGCATATGCTAACTGCAACCGTGATTCCTACGAAAGTGAGTTAGATTTCTTTTGTTTTTCTTTTTCTTTTTAGAATTATGCTTGTTGATTAGTTGTGATTTTAGGGATCGAAGTTTGCTCTTCGATGCTTAAACGAAGGCATAATTTTCTTCGTAGGCCTTCTTTCTTTTTAGGAGCAAATTTCAGGGAAGTTCTCGCTCTAATTCTACTTTCTCTTCACCATTATTTAACGTAGTACAAAGGGACTTTGTACATCTTAAGTGGGGACGGAGTAGAATTATTACTTAAACGATTTGCCTTTGTTTTTCTAGTTTATTTTGAAAAATTATGCCATTTTTAAAATTTTGACATGTTTTTTTTTAACTTATTAACTAGATTAGACCTTAGCGGAGCACATTATAACCTTTGATATTTCATGGTGAGAGTAGCATTATCCGTTTCATTTATTTACCCAAATCCACCAAATTATGAGTGTGGCCGCAGAGTTTAAACTTTAGAACTTGGCCTTTGCATCATTTCGGGACCATAAATGAGGTATGTTGAGTTCGCTTAATATATATGGAATAATCAGTTTGAGAAGGCAATATTTTTAGGATTATCACCCAAATAGCCTATTTTTGTGTGTCTATTGATTAGTCACCTCGACTTTTCGACCCCATGTTAAACCCTTTTGTTGCGCAGGTTCAGGTGATGAAGCGTGTCTAGGTGATGAAGTTGAGCAATCTTTGGTGTCTTGGCCATTTGGTCATGTATCATTGATTTTGTCCACTTTGTCGTGACACGTTAGTAATGACATTTCACCCTTAACCCATGTCTGGTCCACCCATATTGCCTTCAAAGATTGTTTAGTCCTTAACTCTAGTGGTGGAGACTTGTGTAACCGCCAAGCTTATGATAGAATACTTGCTATTACTATGCTTTGAGTGATCACCCCAAAATTGACACTTAGACTAGATGAGAGAATTTGAGTGTTTGTTCCCATTTCATGAGGTGTTCGGCTTTGATTTATTCTAGCATAAGGGATTTTAAACTCATATCTTCCAGGTATTGGGAATATCTTTTAGAAAATTTTCTAATAAAGTCTACTTGAGGGCAAGTAGAGTTCAAGTGGGGGATATTTGATAACAACAAATAATCCTGACTTTATAGTGTCAATTTCCCCCGATTATGCTCATAAATGCTCATACTTTATGTCATTTATATGGATTTACGCGTTCCTTTATATTTCACTTTTAGGTAAATTATGAGCATTGAAGCATAGAGACGCGGATTTGGAGATTTTTCCAACGGTTTATGATAGTATGCTACTTATGAATAAGCTAAGGTGGAACTCATTCTCTCACATTATACCGTAGCTATTGTTTTATCTCGGATTGCCTACTCAATAGCAATTACGGTGTAACTCCCAACTAAGGTTACCAATCATCTAAATGAAATATTTTGTAACACCCTGAAAATATGGTCCAGCGGAAGCATACGAACCTTTGGGTGCTACTATCTTGGTATCACAACATTAGGTACAAAGAATGGCTTTTATTCTAGCTATTTAGAATAAAATACATTATTGAAAACGTTAAGTTTTCATTATATGAAAATAGTGAATAGGCCCATAAGAAGTTTAAAGTGGTCCCCATTATTCATCGAAAGTCGCCTATGACCATGCCCTTTGCCAAGCGCCTTCCAATAGTGAGCTATCACCTTAAACCCGAACACATGCTAAAACGTCACCTTACGCTAGTGAGTTCATAGAGTTTAGTTACAAAAGTAATAGTGGACCTGATAAAGTTAGATTGCTATGTGCGACTAAAGAAGATATATAATACACATTCCAACCAACAATCAATCCAATCAATAATCAATCCAATCAATAATACACAACACAATCGAGATCTCACCGTGGCCCCAATCAATGATCAGGCCCAGTTTACTCTAGCCAGCAAGACATCGTAGCAAGGCCTAGAACACAAGTCAGCCTCGGTCTAGTTCGGTCTATTCTTAGCTAGGCATCGCGTTAAAGCATAGGAATGCTACCTTAGTCTAAGTCAACAACTATCACATGTCTAACATTTCCTAGTCGACACATTAGAAATTCAAAAGAGTAGTGGCAGGTCCAAGAAGTAGTTTGCACTCACATAAACACATAAGCTTTCAATTAATAAATCAACTATTCCAAACATCAGTCATTCTCAAATAATGATCACGTATCCAAATATGGTTAGTTAAAAGCAGCATGTATTATTGTTTTTTTTTGGGTAAAGGGGAGTAATCCTGCACCCTGGTAAAATATTATTAACCAAACGCTTTTAGTACAAAGCAAGTAGGGTGAATTTCCTTGCCTCACCCCTTAGGACACTTACAGACACTCATATAAACGTGACAAACCACGCTCAGTATTTATTCTTCCTACTCAGATATACATGAGCTAGAGCAGCTTATGAGGGGGTTCCCTGTGGTGTCAAGGAGAAAATGAAAAGGGAAAGGCTAAGGTTGCTTGGGAATCTGTTTGTAAGCCAAAGAAAGAAGGTGGTCTTGGTATTCGACGGTTGGAGGATTTTAACATTGCCCTCATGACTACACACATTTGGAGTATTTTGACACATAAAGAGTCGTTATGGGTTCAATGGATTCATTCTTATAAACTTCGTGGGAGAAGCTTTTGGGATGTCCCATGTTTGGGATGTTAATGGGATGGCGCAAGCTTTTGCATGATTCGACCAAAGATTCGCTTTATCCGCATAAGATCAATAATGGATAGGACACATCGGTTTGGTTTGATAGGTGGTGTGCTTTAAGCCCAATTCGTGATTTGGTTACAAGCTAGAGATATTAACCGGCAGTTTTAATTTATCTAATTCGGTTAGTGATCTGATTTCTAATGGTATTTGGCGATGGCCAGTGGATTGGTTATCTCGGTTTCCATTGTTAGGTGAATCTCGGTCCCTAATCTTAATGATACCGTTTGATGGTTTATTATGGCCAAGTTGGATGGAAATTTTAGTGGTTTTTCGCCTGGCATGGGATTCGGCGTCAGGGCTGAAGTGGTTGATTGGTGTAATGTTCCTTGGTTCTCTCATTGTATACCGAGGCATGCAATACACTTGTGGCTAGCTATTAGCGTAAGTTGAAGACTCAAGATAGGATGCGGCAATGGGATGAAGGTAAAATGTTGACTTGGACTCGAAGATGCCCGCTTTGTGAATTGGTTCCATTCTCATTCTCATCTATTTTTTGAGTGCCTATGGGTTTGGTTTCAGGTCCGGGTTTTATCCTGCATGGATGCGGTCCCGCCTTCTTTGGAGAGTATTGTTAATGTTCTTTTCCTATATCTAAGGGCGGTGGTTGGTAGCATCATTTCTAAGCATCGCTGCGGCTACTACATACTTTATCCGGATGGAGCGCAATTCTAGGATTTTCAAGCGTAAGAAGTCTATCATAAGTGAAGTAGTTAGCATCATTACCTCTACTATTCGGTTGAAGCCGGGTTACCTTCAAGTTCAAGAAGCTAACCTCGCTCTCGCTTGATCCTGGATAAATGGAAGATTCCAAGTATATGTATGTCTCACGGGGGAGCCGTAAGGGTTACTCCTTTTCCCTTCTCCAAGGTTTTTCCCTTTGGGTTTTTCTTGGAAAGGGTTTTAAGGTGCACTTCCGGGTTAACTTGCTCCCTTTGTGGATTGGTCGATGCTGGATGCTCGCTTGCTACAAGGTTTTTTACTTGTTTATGCCTAGTTAGTTGATGTAATATAGCTAGGTCCTCCGTGTTTTATGGCATGTCATAAACACTAGTTTATCAAGCTTTCGCTGAGATTAATGTGGTATTTCACCACATTTCATTTGTACTTAACATTATTTTTGGTTATAAATTTACCGGGGTAACACCCTTTACCCAAAAAAATATATAAAAATAAAATAAAATGCTATTCAAGTAGACAAATCCTTGAATCTTCAAATCGTCATAGTAGTTCAAACTTCCAGCTTCAACCAATTGCATCTTCTATTAGTATTATGCAAAATGCATAATCTAATAACCTAATAAGAGTGACTTTCAGAAAGCAAACTGAATTAGCATAAACATGGTCTAATCGACCCAACCTTCCAAGATCCACAAAACTACAACGACTATAGAAATATAAGAAATAAAATGCTAATCAAGTAAAAAGACTTGATTCTTCAAACGTCGTCATAGAAGTCCAAAACTTACAACGAGGCAGCCTATACGATGGCAAGAATAACAACACGAAGCTCCATCCTCACCAAATGGCTACAAGAACCCCCATGCTATGGTACTGATCTTTACATCTTTAACATACACTTAGAAAAGTGAATTTGAGTGAAACGCGAAAAGAACCTACCCAAGACAACCAATAGGGTTTGAGCAAACCCTAACTTATATTGAACCCACCACCATTAGTATCCACAGAAGTCTAGGCAAAGTAGATATACCATCAGCCATGAAGCGAACTGATAAGGATGCTAATAGGGTAACCACATCCAAACTTCCAATACCATCATATCACCACATATAGGGTCAACAAGACCCTAGCAGAAATCACCACATTATTGCAACAATAACAGTGGCATCAAGGAATTCCACATCGTTTGAATGACAACACAACATCAATAAACCCAAACCTATTAAATGAACTTTGAGTAAAATGGCAAGTAAGGCAAGTGGCACCGGCGGTCGTAGTATGATGTTTTTGGTGAAAAGTAGTTATAGTTTAGGGTTTATATGTACCTAGTTCTCTATAACTTAGGCTCGATGCCAATCAGAACACCCCCAAATTTGTTTAGCGAAGCATACGTGTTATTCGAGAGCGTTACTGGAGTTGGTGAATCATAACACAAGTAATGTAAAAACGGAATACATGCTCCGTTGATTTCATAAAAGAGTTTTAAAATATTATCTTACAAAGATAGTTTAAATAAATGGGTACACCCCATTAGTTATAGTGGTCCCAAAGTAAAAACATCATTGTGTGAAAAACACTTTAATATTACTACTACCATACATCCGCTTCTTGCCTTGCCTTCATGAATAAATCTTAAACACCAGAAAAATATAAAAGGTCACCTATGTCGGTGAGTTCTAGGTTTAAATTAAAATAGTAAGCTTGAACCATAAGCAAAGGCATATAATCATTACAACGAATATAATGACATATGTATGAATGTCTATTACGTTAGCTCTAAGTTCATGCAACCGATACTACTTACGCTTCAGATGCTAAAAGATGTCATACAATATATGGGCCCATAGCAAGTGTTTTGTCCCTCAACACTTGATTCGACATGGTATATCGTCGCCTTGGCCTAAGCATGGCCAACCCGAATCCGAGGAGTCACCCTCAATAGATCTATTTACAACATTCAAGCTTCCCAATGGGGAATTGACTCGTCAGAAAGGGCATTCTCTCTGGGACATAAGGGCTTAGGCTACACCAATGTAATAGAAATCATGTGATAGTTTTGGTCCATAAAATGTTTTGCATATTTCTCACCCCAAAATGTATAAAAAAAATTTATCAAGTAAAAGTGGGGCTATGAAACTCACCTTAGCAAAAGTGCAATCCAAATGTGGGATTAGTGATTGTTGTGGAGCGACCTACACGAACCTAGATAAGGCAATGTTTTAGTTCATCGTGTTTAAGTATTACTTACTTAAAATGGTGCAATTAATATTATTCTTATATAATGGTTTTTAAATCAGCCGTTAGCTTGTAAAAATAATTTAAGAGATTTACTAGTAAGTATATGATTGTATATATATATACTCCTTTCATATTGACATTAGTATGGTTCTAAAATCCAAGTTCGATTTAAAACAAATAACTAAAATAATCCATTAGTAAGTATATAAATGTGTATATACTCGCTTAAGTTGGCACAAATGGTTTTGTCAAAATTTATGTTTTATTTTCTAATTGCATTTAGAAAATATTTGTGTTAAAGTTTGAAGTATCCCAAAATTTAGTAACTATAAAATAATATAGTGGTCTCCCTTTTATTTGTTAAGACTTGTTCTTAATATACATTGTTCTAAACGGGAAGTTCACTTGACATATATTTGCTTACACATCGTTGTTACATTTTGACGACATTATTATTATGTGCATCATGTTTTTAAAACATTTGTTGTTTATGTCAAACCATTATACATGTTTACTTGTAGTAACACTTTGGCGCTGGAGACAATGTACAATTAGAAAGAAGGAAAAATGAGCGGAATGAGTTGTTGGTTCATAGTTTGACTTCCGATTACACACGTTGGTTTATTTTTGGGTTGGCTAAGACTACCAAACTAACACCGAATGTCATGGCCGCGGCCCTGTTGTTCGCATGGGGAACGGATTGGGCCTAGGCCCGCGACAAGATTGGGCCCGCTTGAAGCTAATTTTGACAATTTTATTTGAGCTATATCTGGGCTGTGGCCCAAAATATACAGAAAGGTTTTTAATGCATGTTTCAAAGATCACCTTTGATGCAAGTGGGAAAGGTAGTCAAATGCTTCAACTTGTCATTTTTGTGACTATTGTATTTTGATGGAAAGTCTTTTCATATTGTAGACGAACTACGCAGGAAAGATGGCTACAATTTTGGACACAATATGCTCTCGTGCTAGGTATTAGACATCAAATTTGACTAAAGGAAAGGTAGCCTAGTAACACTATGTTTTCAATGATTTCCATCGAAGTTTTAGTGGACCTAATGTACTTCGATCCCATGATGCTTAGAGCATTTGTCCTATAATGCAAGAATACAATGACTAACTCAAGATACAACTTGACCAAACATGTCCTCCCTTGTGAAGTCAAAGTTCCCACTTGGTTGACTCCAACATCATGGTACTACCAAGATGAAGTTGTCGATACATTATGAAGACCAAATCAATGACTCTCAATGAGTGATACTAAGTCTAGGCACAAAGTGTTGCGGTTACAAAATCTACTTTCCAAGTTATTGATTCGTTGTAACATAAAAATGGTTTCTTTAGTATAAGGTTTATATCACGCCATTAAAGACAAATATGAGTGTCGATCGCTTGAGCACTTCGAGCAACGAAGTGGGTTTACCGTCGAGCCAAACAACTTCGCACTAAGGTTAACGACAATACCATAACCTAACGTTACAAAGTGAATTTGTTACAAAGTACTTGACCCATCACGTACTTGCTAAGTTTTAACAATTAAACCAAGTGTTAGGACAAACGTCAATTTCTAGATTCAATAACAATGTTTGCTAGTAGACTTAACTTTCACAAATCTTCTCGACTTTTTCTCTCTACCGAACCAAGATTAATAAAACAATGACAAGGTTTAAATCGACCTAGACTAAATTATTTACCGAAAGAACATAAGAATTATCAATTATCAAAATACTTATCTTGTTTCCTTTGATTCCTAACCTCGACAAGACCACAACAAAGGACCCAACAACAACTAAATTTACTTGAGGCTACTTATTTCACACGATTTGTCATCAACAAGAATACTAACTTAGCCTCTCATCTATAAGATATTAAACAAGATGTGGTTTATGTCTAAATTATATTTCATTAACACTAGAATAGAGATACATATTGAAAGAAAAGAAGCTAAAGATTCTTACAATTCACTTGAGAGTCTCGACACAAGGAAGGAATATTTTTCGACACAACCCGATTACAACACAAAATAAACCCGAACCAACAGGAATCACCACCACACCGATAACACCTTGAGAAGTTTGGTGACTAAACTATCTTTGGGGATGTATGTGACCCTGTGGTTCGGTCCAAATAAAAAGGGTAGAACAATAAGGAAGTTTGGCTCCTCTTTCTTCCTTGGGTCTTGGATTGAAGCCGAAATTAGCTACCTTCCAAGGATAGATGAATCTTGTGACTTGGCTCCAAATGGATTTGAGTAGAGATATATCTCTTTTGATTCCCCTTGGATCTGTTCAACCCATGGCTCAGAGATCAAGGATGGTGTTTGGAGAAGAAATCTATCATGATTTTGGTATGAGTGAGAAAGATGGAAAGACATGTTGGGTTTTCTTCTTGTGGGAGATTCACCTAGGGCGTAGTAGCAGGAAAATAGATAGCCTCTTGGGGAAGATAAGATATGTGGTACTATCTATTGAGGTGGAGAGGAAAAACGTGGGGAATAAAGAAAATCGTATAAGATATGGGAGGTGAGAGGGCGGCTATACCAAGGGAGAGGGAAAAGATAAGACAAAATATAAAAGAGTGTTTAATGTTTTTTATTTGTAAAGAAAATAAATGTAAGTAGAAGTTTTGGTAAATGTATTAGTTTTGTAGGGTAATACACTTATATTGATGAATGTTAAAGTCTTGAGTGTGAGTTGTGTTAGATATTTTTGTGTTCCGCGAAATTATATCGTGACCAAGGTATCATTGCTTGATAACTTTATGACGAAAGTTCTTATTGTTACGCCAGCCTGAAATATTTTATCTTGTAATATCTCCAAGTTGTTGACATTTGTTAATTGTTTCCCTTAGCTAGTCCTATATCTTTAAGTGTCGGTACGCTGCGTAGTGTCTCAACAGAATGATTATGCATGCTTAATAAATTTGGCTTAGTAAAATGAGTTACTAATTATCAGTTAAATTTTGGTGAAAATTTACCGTGTGTCACATCCTCCCGTTTGGAAGAGAAACCGGCCTCGGTTTTGCTAGAATTATTTGGTGAAGTAGAGAAAAGTGTGGTACTTGCGCTTGAAATGATCTTCACGCTCCCACGTCTGTCCGGGACCTCTTTGAGAGTTCCAACGGACTTTGACGATCGGGATACGACTTTGCTTAAGCCGTTTGATTTCTCTATCCATAATTTCAATGGGTTCCTCGACAAAATTCAATCTTTCGTCAACTTGGATTTCTTCCCAAGGAATAGCAAAAGTTTCGTCAGAAAGGCATTTCTTTAAGTTGCACACGGAAACACGCTGTGCACAGAAATGAAGTTCTTGTGGCAATTCAAGTCGGTATGCCACCCGTCCGATTCTCGAGAATTTTGAAAGGTCCAATATAACGAGGATTTAACTTTCACGCCTCAAACGGATCAACGCCCTACCGCAACTTTGAGCATAACTTTATCTCCCACTTGAAACTCAAGTGGTTTCCTTCTTTATCCTGTAGCTCTTTTGACGGTCACGCACGCTTGCAGTCGGTTTTTGATGCACCAATCTTCTCGGTAGTTTCTGGATTAACTCCCGGTAAGTTGACTTTCTCCAACTTCTCGCCCAAAGACAATGTGATCTACATTTCCACCATAGAGTGCTTCATATGGTGCGGCTTTGATACTTGTGTGATAGCGTTATTGTAAGAAAACTCCTACTAATGGCAAGTGTTTATCCCAACCATTTCCAAAGTCTATCACACATGCTCTTAGCATATCCTCTAGTGTTTGGATTGTTCTCTCGCCTGGCCCATCACCAGGATGGTAGGCGGTGCTCATGTCGAGATTAGATCCTAAAGCGCCTTGAAGTGATTTCCGTTTGAGGTGAAACGGCTATCTCTGTCCAAATGATGGAAATTGGTACACCATGGCGCATGATGATTTCTTTCGTATAGTTGAGCTAGTTTTTCCATTCCATCACTTTCCTTCATCGGTAGGAAATGTGCCGACTGGTGAGACGGTCCACTATTACCCAAATAGTGTCGTAGTCTCTAGAGGTTTTAGGTAACTTAGTGATAAAGTCCATTGTTATGCTCCCATTTCCACTGGGGATTTCGGTTGTACTAGTAGACCCGAGGGTCTCTCGATGTTCACTTTAACCTTTGAACAAGTTAAACACCGGCGACATATGTGTAAATGTCTTTCATGTTAGGCCACCAGTACAATTTCTTCAAATCAAGGTACATTTTGTCGATCCCGTGGATGGAGTATTTAGACTTGTGGGATTCATGCATAATAATGTCGCGAATTCCTCCATAGAGTGGTATCCAACTTCGCTCTTTGAAACACAAAGTTCCCATCCCACCTTTTACTAATCCGCTTTCTTCACTCTCTCGCATCCCAAAGGCTCTCCTTCGACGATTTTCTTCCTTGAGTGCTTCCAAATTGAGCCTCGAGGATTTTGGTTGGAAGGGTGAACCAATTGTCATACCCAAGGATCAACTCTAAGAGGTTTGGTCGCTCTTTCTACCGAGATCAGAACTACATTCGCTTTACCCGGATGGTAACGAATTTCGCAGTCGTAATCATTGAGTAATTCTAACCATCGGCGTTGTCTCATGTTCAGCTTTTTCGATCCAATATGTGTTGTAGGCTTTTGTGATCAAGTATACGCACACACTTTGTGCCATACAAGTAGTGTCTCCAAATTGAAAAGTAACACAACCGCTCCTAACTCCAAATCGTGTCGCGGTAGTTCTTCTCATGAGTTTTCAATTGCCGAGAGGCGTATGCTATCACTTTCTCCCTTTGCATTAATAATACTGCCCCAGCCCCTTATGTGAAGCGTCGCAATATACAACAAAGTCTTCACTACCTTTCGGTAAGGCCGTAACAGTGCACACACAACTTTTCTTAAGGAGTTGAAAGCTTCTTCTTCTTTTCTCTCCCCCAAACTTAGCTTCGGTTAGCTTGGTTAAAGATTTGGCAATCTTGGAGAAACCGCAATAAATCTCTGTAGTACCCGCAAGAAGTCCTAAGAATTGGCGATTGCGGAGAGCGGTGTCGCCCAATCCTTTATGACTCGATCTTAGCGGGTCTACATGTATGCCTTGGACTGCCGACATATGACCTAAGAATTGCACGGTAGGTATCCAAAATTCACACTTCGAGAATTTCGCATACGCTCTTCCTTCTTCAACAATTCTAAGATTAATCTAAGGTGCTCTTCGTTCTTCGCACTCTTGGAATATATTAGGATGTCGTCAATGAATACGATCACAAATTTATCCAAGTAGGGTTTACACACTCGGTTCATGAGATCCATGAACACAGTTGAGCGCTGGTTAACCCAAAGGCATGACTTGGAACTCGAATGTCCATATCGAGTTCTGGGCGGTTTTGGGAATATCCTCTTCTCAACTCTTAGTTGATGGTATCCGCATCCTTAAGTCGATTTTTGAATAAACGCTTGAACCCTGAAGTTGGTCGAATAAGTCATCGATTCTCGAGGGGTAACGGTTCTTACTGGTTAGTTTATTCAACTCACGGATAGTCAATGCACATCCTCGGGTTCCGTCTTTCTTCTTGACGCATCAGACCGTGCTCCCCATGGTGACGAAGCTTGGTCTGATGAACCCTTTTTCTCGCAAGTTCCGACAATTGGTTTGATAACTCCAAGTTCCACGAGCTAATCGATAAGGTGCTCTTTGCCACCGGTGCGGCACCGTGCACTAAATCGATATGAAATTCAACCTGCCGAAGTCGGGCTGAAGTCCCGTAAAGTCTCCGAAAGACTTCTGGGAATTACTTATTGGCACGCCCTCCGACGCTTTCTCTTTGTCTTCGGCCTTTCCGTGACTTGTGCTAGGAAGATATGACATCCTTCCTCGATACACCTTAACACCTTGGTACGTGAAATGACATGAAATCTTGAAGCCGCTTCTTCTGTCACTTCGCCTCCTTCTATTGTTAGTACTTTCATCTCCAGAGGGTATTCGAACGAGCTTCGTCGCAAAATGATGGCAAAGATGATATTTGCTAACCAATCCATTCCGAAATAACATCGAAACTACCCAATGCTACCGTATCAAGTCGATATTGAATGGGTGGATTAACAGGTTAAGGGTGCAACCTCTTATGATGGTATCTACCCTTCTATGTTAACTAGAAGGTTCCACGCTGTATGCATTTCCTAATGCGTTGGGGTAATATCGGTAGTGGACTAAACGATTAGAAACAAAACTCCTATCGCCCCCGTGTCAAACAATATGGATGCATAACGGCTTACGTGGAACGTATTCGGCCACAACATTCGGTCTTCCCGAGCTTCCACTTTGGTTACAGATAGACTCTCCCACGAGCTCCTTCTCCATTTCCCCATTACCGCTTGTCCAACATTTCAATCCCGCCATTCCCATGGTCGGATTCCCTCGGTTTCCTCGGATTTCCTTTACCTTGGTTTTCTGGTCTTCGCATTCATTCTTATAATGCCCTTTTTCACCACAACCAAAGCAAGTTATATTCGCTGGGTCCCGAATGGAGCTGTTGAACTGCCGCCAATGATTTGGACCTCAGTAGCCTCGTTAAGTGTCCGACCTCGACAATTACGGCACTTAACGGTATTAATCGCCTTCTTGTGATGTTGTGCATCGATTGCACAATGGTGAAGTCCCCGAGTACTTTCTTTCTCCCATTCACTGTATAAGCTCTAGCAACATTTTGCCTTTTGTTTTGGTTGTTGCGGTTGTTCCTATTGTTGTTACCATGATATTCATAGTTTTTGTAACCTTGAGAATGGTCATCCCATTTCCTCTTATTGTTAACCACTTTGTCCATGGAATCCTCAATCACTTGATCCATGAGTTTGTTGGCTACCCCGATGGTTCTCATGAAGATCAACAATTTTAGAAGTGGTTACATTGCCCTTGATAGGTGGAGGCAATCCTGGTGTGTATCTCCAACAATCTGGGTCTCAGTGGGAACCATTTCTAGACACAACTAGTGGCTCTTGAAATCGCCGATTATAGGCAGCCATATTGGTGCCTTGAACCTTGAGGTTCCAAAACTCATGTTCGAGCTTCTTGATCTCATTATGGGACAAGTATCTTTCATAAATTCATTTCCTTCAAGTTCTCCCATGTAAGTGGCATGTGCAACATCGATACTAATGGATTTCGTAAAATTGCTCCACTGTGTCAAAGCAAAGATCCGTGGAAGGTGAATGATGCATACTTAACCTTAGAATCCTCTTCACAATTGCAGACGTAATCACAGCCTCTCGAAGGCTTTTGATCCACCTA
>OU343223.1:159324258-159351306 GCA_910596185.1 Chrysanthemum makinoi | reverse complement strand
AGCTTTGTTCTTTCGCCTGTTAGTGGCTTAGCTGGTTGGTGATTATGGTCTGCTTGTGATCGATTGCAAGACTTAGTCCTGATGTGCGTGTAGTGGATGTGGGTTTTAGAGAGAGATGTAAGTCAAGTTTAAAGGGAAGCTTGTTCAAAACCTTTACTACTTTCACAGATCTGTATTTGAAGTCCTCATTCGTTGGTCTTGTGATTGTTCTTTGTGCTAATTGGAAGTTAGGGTGCGGAAAACCCTTGTGGTTCTATGGCAGTTTGTTCATGAAACCCTAGCTTTCGGGTTGTTATCCTATAATTGCTGCTCGGTTGGGTTCTTCGTGGAGTGTCATTGAGCCATTGGGGAGGGTCTTTTCCTCCTCTTTGTCTCTTTGATGCATGTTAGTAGTACCTTTTGATGCTTTGTATCCAGAATTCTTATTTTACTGGGTTGATTGGTACGCTATGTGGAAGTTAGGGTGCTGCGGGTTTGTGTGTGATTGGTTGAAGCTGGAAGTTTGGACTACTATGCCGACTTGAAGATTCAAGTATTTAATTTGTTTTTTTATAGTTGTTGTAGTTTGATGTTCAATGTTTGTTATAAGTGTGGATTGTCATGCTTATATGAGTGTCTGTAAGTGTCCTAAGGGACTGAGGCGAGGGAACTCACCCTCGCCCTTTGTACTTAAACGTTTTTGGTTAATAATATTTTACCAGGGTGCAGTATTACTCCCCTTTACCCAAAAAACATAATCTGATTTGTAGCGAAACAGAGGCAATATAGCGTATTAGTTTCATAGAAAACATATCAGATTGACAAAGGGTATCCTCCGTCATTAATGTACGGTCTCTGTTCACCTTGTGGTAAACATTTTGCGAAGGAAGGTTCTGGCCCTACTTGAGTGTATCATTATGTGCCCCAATTTCTTAAATGAATCCGTGCAAAGGTTACAACAGAGGTTGCCATAGAGACTGGAACAGAGGGCTAGTGATTTCAAACCTTCTTCTTAGGAAAACCCATGGCGAAGACTGCAACAGAGACTTCTTCTCAAAATGAACCCGAACAGAGGCTCCTACAAAGGTTATTGAACCTTCTCTCCAAAACAGACCATAACAGAGGTTGCTACGGAAACTGCAACGGAGGCTCTTATGAAGGCTATTGAATTTAAACCTTCTTCTCAAAATGAACACGAACAGAGGCTCCTACGAAGGTTGTTGAGTTTGAACCTTCTTCATAAAACGAACCCAAACAGAGGCTGCTACGGAGTCTGCAACGGAGGCTCTTATGAAGGCTATTGACTTTAAACCTTCTTCTCAAAATGAACCCGAACAGAGGCTCCTACGAAGGTTGTTGAGTTTGAACCTTCTTCATAAAACGAACCCAAACAGAGGCTGCTACGGAGTCTGCAACGGAGGCTCTTATGAAGGCTATTGACTTTAAACCTTCTTCTCGAAATGAACCCGAACAGAGGCTCCTACGAAGGTTGTTGAGTTTGAACCTTCTTCATAAAACGAACCCAAACAGAGGCTGCTACGGAATCTGCAACGGAGGCTCTTATGAATGCTATTGACTTTAAACCTTCTTCATAAAACGAACCCAAACAGAGGCTGCTACGGAGTCTGCAACGGAGGCTCTTATGAAGGCTATTGACTTTAAACCTTCTTCTCAAAATGAACCCGAACAGAGGCTCCTACGAAGGTTGTTGAGTTTGAACCTTCTTCATAAAACGAACCCAAACAGAGGCTGCTACGGAGTCTGCAACGGAGGCTCTTATGAAGGCTATTGACTTTAAACAGTCTTCTCGAAATGAACCCGAACATAGGCTCCCACGAAGGTTGTTGAGTTTGAACCTTCTTCATAAAACGAACCCACACAGAGGCTGCTACGGAATCTGCAATGGAGGCTCTTATGAAGGCTATTGACTTTAAATCTTCTTCATAAAACGAACCTAAACAGTTCTGCAACGGAGGCTCTTATGAAGGCTGATATGTGCTTAAACACATATCTTTTGTTTATCAAAACTGACCCAAAATAACCAAGAAAGAGCCGTTTATTGCTAATATTTGTTGTTTTCTTGAGTTTGTGCTTGTGCAGGTACGGATATGATAAAACACACAAAAAGAAGTCAAATCAGACGAAAATCCGAGCACGAAAGATTAAGAGAGCTAAAGCTGAGCCGGAAGGTCAGAATCAAGCATTTGTGAAGATTTCTATTCTCTGAGGATGATTTTTGAAGATGTGATCAAAGTTTGCAGAATTATCAGAATCAGTCCCTCTACTTTGAGTATTTGGCAGAATAGACCCTTGAAGATTCAAAAGTTGCAAATTCCACCCTTGGATTATTTAAAGATTGGCAAAGTTAGTCCTTGATCAAATTTTCAGATTTACAAGATTGGTCCCTGGATTTTCAGCATGTACCATATTAGTCCTTGAATAAACACATGGGTTCCAATTTAAATCCTAAGTTCAAGATACTTTGGCCCAAAGAAATAAACAAAAGCCCAAACCACACTATCCCATACCCGGTTCAAAGACCCAACCCGTGTACCCTTTATACCCGGTCAACCCATAAACCTTACCCGGCCAAATCAAATTAATATTAAAAACCCACGCGCCAATTTTGCCCCCAAAAAACCCAGAACTTAGAACCCTAAAATACCCTTTCACCCGATTGATACAATTCGCTATCATTAAGGGTATAATAGTACAATCCCTGACACCCTCTGACACACGGATGCCATGTCACCAATCCGTGTGTCATTTCACCCTTTCCTGGCCTCTGATTGGTGCAAGAGATGTGGCAGATTTGATCCAAGGGCAGATATTGATGGGAGAATGTATTATTTGATCCAAGGGACACAAATGCTCAGAGAAAGCACACTATCAACTCTTCTGGATCCTTCCAAGTGCTAAGCTCAAGTATAAAAAGCCTCCTGATTCACAGAGCTGGATAAGTAGAGTAGGAGTAGAGTAGTAGTTTTATTTTCAAGTAGTTTTTAATATTTTCAATGTTTCAGTTTTAATTCAGTAGTTAAATTCCATTTTGTACTCAACTTTTATTATCAATATAATCATTGTTTTACTTGAATTCTCATTTTAAATTTTGTTTTTATGATTACATCAGCTCTTATAAGATGTTATAATTTCACTTTAGCTTAAAAAACTCTCACTACTCAGTCCTCACTCTCAAATGTTTCATTGGTCAATAAAAGTCAAAGGTGCAGATTCTAAGATTCAGTGGTTCTGGATAGCTGATTTAGATATGGATATGGGTTGATTGTAGTTGCTTTGGGTTAAATTCAGAATTAAGATAGTGGCTAGTTAATTTGTTTGGCATGCCATAGTGGCAGGACTGTTGTAAGTTTTAAGTTCTGTTTCAATAGTGTAAACTAGCTTCTGAGTTTTTATAACTGTTTCATTTAGCTTGTGTTCTCATGATATTGTTAGCTTGATTAATTGTTGGTTAGCTTAAGTTAATTCAGTAGTATTCTAATTTCTGTCAACATGTGCATGTTCTGAATCATATCTGCATATTGAGCATAATTGACATTTGGTAGTTCTAGTTGAAATAATTGTTTCATTTAGCTTTTTCATCTTCAGATTGAACTTGTTCTAATTGGAAGCATGGTTTAGAATTATGTTAGAGGTTTAAGTTTGCATATTTGTTCTAATAGAGTGTTTGGAATTAAGATCTGATCTATGTTAGAAGTTGAGTTAATGTAAGGTTATTGCTGCAATAGTCTCAACTAGGTTCAAGTAGAGGTCAAAGTTGGTTGCATCAGTCTCATTTAGCTTCATTAAGTCATACTCAAGCATTAGTTTGCATCCTAGTTTAGTAAAAGTCAAAATCACAGTTAATTAGTTCTTATGTCCACATCTGTTTGAATTAGTAGGTTAGATCTTGCATTTAGGTTTGATTTTAGTTAACATAGCATGCATTAACTTTATTATATGAAACATCATTTTCATTAAGAATCATAAGCTCAAATTTCACTTTAGTCAAATTTCCATATCTGTCTTTAAAAGTCAAAAAGTTGATAAAACAGTTTTTCACGAAACTTTCTGGATTTTTCATGGATTCAGTTCTGATCCAGATTAAGTAAGATTTTGGGTTTTACAAGTTCAGTTGGTCTAGTTTCTAAAACACATTTTTGTGGAATTTTTGGAAGTACTTTTAAGCACTTAATCAGCTGCTCAATAAGACCTCATACACCCTGTTCACACTCAGCTAATACTGAGTGTGAGCAGACATCTTGCAGCAGTTGTAGTGATTTCATTAGAGTTAGATTTAAGCTCAATTTCAGTTTACATGTTCTTTGGTAGGTTGTCTAGAATTCCCAATATTTGGTTTTCAGTTTGGCTTATTGGATAAGCAGTTGCAATAGCTTAAAGTTGATAGGTTGAAGCTATTTGGTGTTCATAAGTCATTATAGTCAAATCATTGAGATCAGTCCATTAGAGGTTTAGAGTAATTGAATTCAGTTGGTTTTGAGTTAATTTAGCATACTTTAGCTTCTGCTTCCTTTTTATGAATATTAGTGCTTATTTGCTCATTATAAGTGCTTATTTATAAGCACTTTACTCATCAGTTGGCTTTTCTTGCACTATAGTATAGGTTTTCTTATTTTTCTTATATTTAGAATAATATTTTAGATTTTCCCTGAATTTTTCATAATTTTTAGTTACTGTTTACTATTTTTCTTGATTTAAATCAGTTTTTAAGACTTTTTAAATAGCTTTTATTACAATTAATTCAGAAAAGGTTCCAAAAAATAATTTTTCAATTTTCGTAGATTAAGATAAATATAAAAAGCAAAAAAATAATTTTTCCAGCTTTTTCCTAGTTTAATTTGTAATTTTTAGCCATTTAATTAGTTTTAAATAGTTTTTAACTCATAGAAAATAGAAAAAAGTTCAGAAAAATACAATTCCAGTTTTGAAAAGTCTATTTAGTTATTTTAGATTTTTGAAAAATAGTTTCATAATTTTCCCTTTTATTTTTATAATTTTTAGTATTTTTAATTAGTTTTTAAAGTTTAAAATTAGTTTTTAATTCAAATAAATTCCAGAAAAATCATAAAAATTAGTTTTAAATCTTATTTGATTTTCAAATATCAATTTTAGTTTAAAAGTAATTTTAGATTATTTTTTAGGGCTTTATTTAGACGTAGTTGCATTTTATTTACGTTTCATTTAATACGTTTTAGTATAATTTGCGTATTTAGGATTTCCCGTAGTGTAATTTCCCTTTTATGCTTCCCTTGCCCCGTAGTTTAGAAAACTTCAAATTATCCCCTTTTCCCATTCAAATCCCGATAATCACGACGTGAGTTGGAAATTCCATTCAACCATCGTTCGGAACGATCTCGGTGCTCAAACCTAACACGTTTGAGTTACCCGTATACTACACTCTTCTATTATTGGTTTCCCGACGAATCAATTTTTGGCGCCGCTGCCGGGGAGGGCTTGTAGCGAGTTTTCGTATTCCGTCTCGAATCGCGTGCATTTGAAGATCCTTCCCCGAGTGAAGTTACCGTCGTTTTTGTATATATATTTTTTTCAAAAATCCAAAAACATCTAAAAAACCAAAACATTCTTCCTAGAGTGTTTACAAAACCATAAAAAAATAAAAAACCAACAAAAGAAACTGAAACGTTAATTGTTACGTCGGCTCACCTTGAAGGTACAACCTATACACGGGGTATAAGGAAAGTCTTGACATTAAATTGCAGACTGCAGAACGATCCACTCTTCGTTCCGCTCCGCTGTGACTTTTGAGAGCTACCGAGCACGGTTGACGTGAAGGTTACAAAAAGATTGTGTTTTCAAGATTTTCTTAATTATAAAAACCAAAAAAGATTTTCCTTTTCAAAATTTGTTTTAAAAACCAAAAAATATTCTTTCTTTACCTCCTGATTTGATAATTCTCTCATTTTATCCCTCTTTTATGATTAATTCTCATGGAGTCTCAAAATTTCTTTCAACCTTATTGCTTTAATTGTAGAGATTTATTAAAAGATGATTCAATTTGTGAACGTTGTTTTTGCAAAGGGTGTGGATTTTATCGCGAATCTTGTATGTGTTGCCCTTTGGAAGAACCCACCGGGGGTATTGAGGACGTTTCCATCGATTTTGAAGAAAGATTTGAGCAACATCAAAACAACATTGAAAGTATGTGTAGAACTCTCTTAAGTCTGATTCAAGCTCGACAATGTGTTAATGAAGAAACCATCCAAGTTACGGAAGTCAATCACACTATTCCAGAGCTACCCGAAGAATCCACCGAGGATTACGGAGACGATTTCTTTGAACGTCATGCTTTTCTTAACAACGTTGAAAAATTTGAAGCCTTGTCGAAAATTTTGAAACATACGATTGATGAACCCTCAATTCCTACTCCCTCTTCGGTGAGGGAGATGGAACATGTTTCTGAACCCGAGGTGATTTCCGTTTGTACTCTCAACTCAAATTCCAAGAAGTCTAGAATCGATCCTAGTCTTTCCCGATTCACCGTTACGAGTTTGTCGAGTTACAACAAAACAGAACGAAATTATGAGCTTAAATGATTTCTAAACAGAAAGAAACGGAGACCACAACGGAAGTGGTGGAAATTGCTAGCTCTAAGAGCACACCACTTGTCCCACCTCCGGAAACTTCAAAATATAATCCCATTCCCGTTTCTGAGCTTTTCATTTCCGACCCTTCCCCTTCACTCATGCCGGTTGAGAGAAGTGACGCCGTTTTGGAAGAGGTCGATGATCATATTTCTACGGACATCGTTGAACCCGTTGATTCTCTCATAATGGGGGATGAGCATATTAGTACTATTCCGGAAACGGAAGTGTCTAATGTTGAGGTCCTTATCCCAATCCCAAGAGAGTCTGGGGTTGTTGATGATATTTGTGATGAGCCTTCTCTTGATATTACGAGCGATCATGTTGAGATGTTCTCCGATTCCGATGATGATTCTTATGGAGACATCGATTTTATCGACGATTTACCGTCTGAGCCCGTCATTATTGAAGAAGAAAACGATTTTGAGCCAGAAGTTGAAGAGATTGAGCCTAATGATATAGAGATCGAGGATGAAGCATTACGTGAAACATTGTCGAATGTCCATCTTCTCATTTCCAAGATTGAAGCCCTCAACGATAATTCGAGTTCGCATCCTATCTCCGTTAAAGATAGTGATTTCTCTCCCGAGCTTGAGACTTTCCGATTTGATGAAGAGATTAGTGGCAGTCCCACTATTGATGATGTTTATCCTTCGATTCTTGAGCGATTCTACTTCGAGGTTGATATGAGCAAGGTTTTGAATGATATTTCCGATACTCCGACTAATGACCCGATCATTGAGGATGCGATTGATGACCCAATACCACGGGGTATTGAAGATGTTGTGAATGATCCTGAGGGGGATATGGTTGTTCTTGATGGTTTTATTGATTCCCCTTTCTCTGATGAGTCCACCATCCTTTATCCCGTTGAGCCGACATGTGAAGACAAAATCTTTAAACCCGGGATATGCATTGATGAGCCTTTTGTTAAAATCATTTCTGGAGATAAGGATCCTCGGATGGATGCCTTCATTTGTGAGCTTAAACGTCTTATCCCTTATCATGAGCTCCCGTCTTTCTTGGAGTTTTCTCATGTTGATCCGTCATCCTTTCGTCCGCCTGCAAAACCACCGGATGATGGATCCTTCTTACATCATATGCCTTATCCACCCATTTTCTTCTCCACCCAACCCACCCAGTCTAATTCTTTCGGGAATGAGGACACCGTTTTTGACCCTGGTATCTCTACCATTTTCTTCCCCAAGGACAAATGAATTCGGGGACGAGTCAGGCTAGCGACTCATTGAAGAAAAACAGTAGCGCTTCGTGGGAGGCACCCCATGCTTATTCTTCTATCTTCTTTCTATTTTCTAATAAGTGACGTGAAGGGGTTAGCCTCTTCGATTTCTCGTATTTGGTTGTTTGTGATGTTGTGTTTAGGATGTTCCCGATATGAAGACTCTCGTGCTCGAAGTTTGTCTTTTCTCCACTCGAGTTTCATGATCGATGCTGAAGGAAATCCGATATCCGAAATCTTATCGACTAACGTTTATCTTCTAGCATACTTAATAAACGGCTTTTAGATTTTCGTTGATACCCTTGTTTTAAACATTGAGGAAAATGTTTCGTTCTAGTCTGGGGTAGGGTAATCTTCGATTTGATTTGACCGCACTTGCTTATTTTTGTCGTGTACTCTCGCAACCCCGTTTTTCCTTAGAAAAATTGTGCAAAAATGAGTAAAATTTAAAATTTTTGTAAGCTTTTGTTAGTTTTATGATCAAAAAGTTTTTGCTAGTCTCTTAGAAGTTACTTTAAATATGCGTTTTTCTTGAAATAGCCTTTGCTAATTGCTTAGACAAGAGGCTATAAAATGCGATTCTAGCTCACAAGGCCAAGAATTTGCAAGTCTCCCTAAGTGATTTTAAATATGCGAAGCTTAAACAAGAATTTGCTAGTTTCTTATAAGTGACTTTAAAAATGCGAGACTTGAGATTATTTGACGAAGCATTTGCTAAGTTAATATATGTTTTGACACCTTGTTGACTTTCCGCTGGTGAGAGTAGGAATGGAATTCTGACTTGACCGGGCGTGTTGAGCCCTAGCTTGTTCCCTTAACCATAGATAATCTAAAAATTATCGGCTAAGCATCCGCGGATCTCATTATTTGGGATTTTAAATTTGCGGAGATCGAGGAATGATAGAGTTACTTATGAGTTTAGATGCTAAACGTGGAGTAGTTGGTTCTCTTTAGAGCCCATCGAAGGTACTTATGGCTTTTTGTTCCCACAAAATTGTTTCACCCTGATGAATATCTAAATACTCATCATTTTTGTACAATATAAACTGCAAAATCATCTGAAAACACTCAGAAACACATCAAAATGATCAAAATATCACAAATCAGTGTTTTATGTGTTTTAAATGCAAAAATATCAAAATCAGATGAAAAACGTATCAAATTTGCAAAATTGGCAGTTTTAGTCCCCCAAGTTTCAAAAATTGTCAAAAACAGTCCCTGGTAAATCAAAATAAAGAAAAATGTCATTTAAGGTCCATGGGATTCAAAAGTTGTCAAAACAAACCTTTGAAATGTAAAATTTGCAAAATTACAACTTTGGTCCTTAAACTTTGAAAATTGTCATGTTTAGTCCTTCAAATTTTAGAAAATGGCAAATATGGTCCTTTAATTATTTGAGAATGATAAGTTTGGCCCTTGGTCTATTTAATATTGGCAAGACCAACCCTTGGACTACTTTTCATAATTTACAGGTTTGGTCCCTAGGTTTTGTGAAATTGCAAAATGGTCCTTGTGTTTAATAAACAACCATCCGGACCCTATAATTATCCCAAGCCCAACACTAAACCTCTTGGCCCAATTCACTTACCCGGTCCTTTACCCACAACCCGACAACCCAAACCCACGTTTTAAAATAAACAAACCCGCCCCCCTATAGCCTGTCTTCCCCGACAGGATTGTCTGCAACCCATCTTCCCCCTCCTACTCCTCACCTTTCTACCTTTCTTGTTCCCCCCTCATCAACATCCTGCCAAGAGCATTAAATGCTCCTCTTACCCACACTCAAACTCAACCACTGTCAATATGTCCATTTCCCGCCAAAACTTAATCAAAGGCGAAGATTGCATACACTCATCCAATGGACCAAAATGGAGGTGGGAACTATTCAGATGAGGAGAGAGAAGCTCTTGGAGCTATAAAAGAGAAGAATGAAGCAGTTTCAAAGAGTAGCTAGTTTTTAAGTTTTTTCTTTAATGTCGTTTTTCTAAATAAATGTTGTAGCTTAGTTAAAATCTTATGATTTCAGTTTCCATGTATTAACATTTGGTTGGATAATCATTGTAAGGCAGTGTTAAGTTTCAATTTACAGTTTTAATTTGGTTTTATGTTTTGCTATTAACTGCTAAGAAATCCATTTTCAAATTATTTCAATCAAGCTTTTAAAAGCTTCTGTTTAAGTGCAAATAAGCTTAAATAAGTTCCTGTAAGCTTTTGATAAGCTTTAAAATCATTTTCAAACAAAAGTGTGAATTAGTCAACAAAAGTCAATTATGATGCATTTGGCAATGGTGATGGAAGAGGGTGATGCAGAGCAGTTATTGGGGTTGGAATAGAGTAGGATAAGGTATATTGGGTCTGGTTTAGCCTGTGGCACCAGCTGGATTTCTTGTGAGTATGGAATTTCTCATTTCCATGTTTTAGTTCTATTTTTCATAATAAGCTTATATCTGTACCTGTGTTTAATGTTGGTTCCTGCTTGCTTATTTAATGTTAATTAGTGTAATTAAACCTAGTTTGATCCTTACTTCATGTTGGTTCAATAGTTTATCTCAGTTTTAGTTCAAAACAGTATGTTAAAGGGTGTTTGGAATTGCTTCTAAACCTGTGAGTTAGGATAGTTCAGTGGTACATTCCTTTTGTTTCATGTTTATTAAGTCCTTTTGAGCTCATTTCTGTCATCAAACTGTGCCTGCAAGGTCTCAAAGTCAATCTCACCATTTTACTGTCCTACCTAGCTTACTGTTGGATTTTCAACATTTCTAAAGTTTGTTTTGTGTTCCAAATTCATAGAGCTAGCTTTCTTCAGTTTCATTTCATCATAATATTTCATTTCCAGTCTTTAAATCATGATCAAAATCCACAAAAGTCACACTTTCAGTTCTGTCTCAAAAAGTCAAAAAAAACAATGTTAAGCAGTTTTTTCTCAGAACTTGTAGACCTTGCATTGGATTAATCTGAGTGAATTGAAGTCTAAAAATTGGTTTGGTTGTAGCTTGCTAGGTGATTTTGAGACTGCAACATTTGGTTTTAGGTACCTGGCTTATTTAGTAGCTTAATTTTAAACCTGAAGTTGGACTGAATAAGTGCCCTGTGCAGAGCTTATAGCTGCACAGGTTCTGAGTAAGATTTGCAGACTTAGCGCCAAGCTTATAAGAGCTTGTCCAAGCTTGAATTTTGGTTTACAGTCACTCACCCAGGTCTAGTGTAGGATACAAGTTTTTGTTTCATGTTTCCAGCTTATTCTTGTGCTTATTCATAGGCTTATATCTGATACCCTCACAATGCTTTTAGCCTATCATCTCAAAGCATCAAATCTGTTGTAATTGCTTATCAGTGGTTTAGGCCAATTGATTCTTGTTTCATTTTAGTTCCTTTAGCATACTTAAGCTCCTGTTTTGGTTTGGTGCCTTTTGGATTCCATTTGCTCATCCAAGTGCTTATTTTATAAGCACTTGGATCATCAGTTTCATATTCTTGCACTTAACCCCATGTTTTTCTATTTTTCCTTTATTCCTTATATTATTTTAAACTTTTCCTGAAATTTTCAGATTTTTCCAAGGTGTTTTGCTATTTTTCCTAATTTAAATTAGTTTTTAAGCCTTTTTAAATAGTATTTAATACAAAAAATTAAGAAAAGGTTCAAAAAATTAATTTTTCATTTTTATTAAGTTAAGATAAATATAAAAAGTAAAAAAGTAATTTTCCATATTTTTCATAGTTTATTTTGTAATTTTTAGTAATTTAATTAGTTTTAATAGTTTAAAATTCCTAGAAAATAGAAAAATAATCATAAAAATACAAAATAGTTTTGAAAAGTCTATTTTGATATTTTAGACTTTTCTAAGTCTTAATTTTTATTTTTCTAGCTTTATTTCATATTTTCTTGTATTTTAGGTAATTATTAAATAGTTAAAAATAGTTTTAATTAATAATAATTAGATAATTAGTTATAAAAATAATTTTCCTTTTCTATAAATTTTATTTTATCATTAGGATTGTAAAAATGTATTTTTCATATTTTTAGGACTTTTATTTCTTAAAATTCACTTTTTATTTTGTACGTTTACGTAATATTTATTTAAACGTAAGTTTTTAGTTTTAAGTTTTAAACGTTCATCATTTTAAATATAGTGATAGCGTTTATTTAATAGATTTTATCTTTTTAATTTCCTTTAATTTGCATTTAAGCCGTTATTTGTTGGCTTTTTCCGTAGTTTATATCATATTCAGAATCCTTTTCCCGTTCAGATTCCTCGATCACTAAACGTTTGATAATCCATTGCATAGCTCGCTGGGACATAACGACCCGGGGAAACACTATACTCCTCAGATCTTCATTGCATTCGTGCTTAAGCAGTTTTAAGCTGGTTACGGTCCGTCATTCACAAGTGGCGGGCTTGTGTGATTTAGCTTGACTGTTTTGCGCGCATCAAATTTTTGGCGCCGCTGCCGGGGAGCTGTGCTGATAATCTTACGTCTAGCAGATTAGTGATTTGGATATTCACTCTTTGTTCATACCATCCATCTGTATATGTTTATATTTTCTTAGCCAAAAACCCCAAAAATACTCTTCTCATTCCTCTTATCCGTATGATTCTATTTCTCTTACCCCCTCAAAACCATTTAATTCTTCATCTCTTATCCCTCTTATCTGTTTAATTCTCTATGTCATGGTATTTGACATGTTCCTGGTGTGGAGGTCCATTTAACGGTGGAAATTGTCGGCGATGTACCAATGTGAGTTTCGGAGACAAATTTGTCGGTAATCCCGATCCCATTTCAAATGAAACACCCGATTTTTCCTACCTACCTCCACAGCCCCAATACGAATCCTACTCATGCGAGTATTGTGGGAATGATTCTCATTCTGGTTTTGATTGTCCACCACAGGTCCCGCTTGTCTATGAGCCGGAACCGTGTTACAATCAGAACTTTGGTGAAAGTTATTTTCCCAATTATCTCTGTTGTGAGAATTGCGGGGGTCCTCATGAGACTTTTGACTGTCAACCGATGAATCAAAATTTTCAAAATTCCAATTCTCCCGGTTTTGACAATTTCCAACCCCACAGTATTCCATCAGTCATCAGACTTCCGAGCCTTCACATCATTTCAATGATTACGAGGAGTGTAATCTTCCTCAAAGTTCTGAAGAAATACGCATTCGAAAGAAACTGCAAATGAAAAGAATGGTGTGTAAGCTTCAGCAGATGAATATAAGAATCAGATATGATGACGATGATGATGAGGATAGTATTCAAATGAAGGAATATTATGAGAACGACGAGGAGAGTGTTACTCAATTGAACGATCTTATTTCTCAACTCCCCCAGTCTATTGCTATCACACCTATCTTACCTATAATTGCTTCCAAAGACTCTCTCATAATGGGGGACGAGCCTCTTAGCACTATTCCAGAAATGGAATCGTCTAGTGTTGAGAGCCCTGTTCCAATCCCAAGTGAGTCCGAGGTTATCTCCGGTAATATGTGTGATGAACCTCTTAATGGTGATTCTTCTCCTCCTTTTGACATTCCATATGATCATGTCGAGATGTTCTCCGATTCTGACAACGATTGTATTTCGTTTGACGATTCTTTATCCTATGGAGACATCGATTATGTCGAGGAGCTACCTTCTGAGCAAGTTAGCTTAGAAGATGTGAGAGATTCTGATGATCTTGAAATTAAGGATGAGGTACTTCGTGAACAATTGTTCAATATAAATCTCCTCGTTTCTAAGATTGAATCATTTTGTGCTAAACCAGCTTCATCTCCTATCCCCGTTGTGGATAGTGACTCTACATTGGACAAGCCCGAAACATCTCCTGAACTTGAGGCTTTTTCCAATGATTCTCTTCATGAAGAGTTCTCCGGTGAACTCTCTCATGACATATCTCCTCCGGAATATGATCATTTCTATTTTGATCTTGAGGATGATATTGGCTCGGAGGAAGGTATACTCTATCATAAGAGTTTGCTTATTGATGATACTACCTTCACCCTTCCTCCCGATATGTCAACATTTGAGGATGAAGAATGGATCTTGATTGTTATCAACATCTTTCTCCCATTCCTCACATATGATGTGACTTCCTCTCTTCTTCACTCGTTCGGGAGTGAGGACACTATCTTTGATCCCGGCATTTTCATTTATCATCTGTGAGCCGGGTCTGTCTCTCTATATCTCATCGGTGTGGAACTTTCACGTGCTTCAAATGTTTGTCCAAACATCTTGAATGAAAGTCCGATGGAGGTTATTTCTTCCACTTTGCTTCCCCATGAACCAATTAATTCGGGGTCGAGTCAAGCTAGCGACTCGGGAATCAAAAACAGTAGCACATGCCATATGGGTTTTCACCCATATTTCTGACTTCTTTCTACTTTCTACCACCCTAGTGTGGGGGGGGTTGCCCCACATGTTTTCAAAAAAAAAAAAAAAAAAAAAAAAAAAAAAAAAATCTTCTTTCTAAATAATGGCCGTAGTATTTCCCTTTTACGTTCTCAGTTTCGGCATAACCGCCGGTACTTTGAATATTGAGGGCAATATTCATTTCTAAGTGTGGGGGGGAATTCTCACGAATTTCATATATTATCTACCCAATTCTCCCGTTTTTTGCCAAAATTTTTTTTGGAGTAAGTGTTTTACACTTACTCATTTGGTTATCAGTCCGCCTTGTCTAATAAACTAAAGGATTGGCTAATCCAGGAGCAAACGACTCTTGGTAAAGATTTCTCAAATCCGTTTATATGGCTTGCAATTTGCCCAAAATTGTATGGTATTCAGCTCACCATGTCCTAAAAAGTGAAGAGTTGGCTAGCCCGCAAGGTTATGGCTTGTGGTAAAGGCAGTGGAAAATCCATAATTGGTAATCAGCTCACCAAAGATAATATTGATAATTTATCTAAGAGTTGGCTAGTCCAGAAGGGTACGGCTTCTGGTAAAGACAAAATCAAATCCGTTGAAAGCTGGTGGTTTGCTCAAAATCACATGGTTATCGGTGTACCATGGTTCTTACTTGAACTGAAACATTTGGCTACTCCAGAAGTAATGGCTTTTGGTAAAGAGATTAAAATCCATTATGTTTTCTCAAATCATTGCTAGGGACTAGCAATATCTCAGTGTGGGGGATTGATGAGTGTCTAAATACTCATCATTTTTGTACAATATAAACTGCAAAATCATCTGAAAACACTCAGAAACACATCAAAATGATCAAAATATCACAAATCAGTGTTTTATGTGTTTTAAATGCAAAAATATCAAAATCAGATGAAAAACGTATCAAATTTGCAAAATTGGCAGTTTTAGTCCCCCAAGTTTCAAAAATTGTCAAAAATAGTCCCTGGTAAATCAAAACAAAGAGAAATGTCATTTAAGGTCCATGGGATTCAAAAGTTGTCAAAACAAACCCTTGAAATGTAAAATTTTCAAAATTACAACTTTGGTCCTTAAACTTTGAAAATTGTCATGTTTAGTCCTTCAAATTTTAGAAAATGGCAAATATGGTCCTTTAATTATTTGAGAATGATAAGTTTGGCCCTTGGTCTATTTAATATTGGCAAGACCAACCCTTGGACTACTTTTCATAATTTACAGGTTTGGTCCCTAGGTTTTGTGAAATTGCAAAATGGTCCTTGTGTTTAATAAACAACCATCCGGACCCTATAATTATCCCAAGCCCAACACTAAACCTCTTGGCCCAATTCACTTACCCGGTCCTTTACCCACAACCCGACAACCCAAACCCACGTTTTAAAATAAACAAACCCGCCCCCCCCTATAGCCTGTCTTCCCCGACAGGATTGTCTGCAACCCATCTCCCCCCTCCTACTCCTCACCTTTCTACCTTTCTTGTTCCCCCCTCATCAACATCCTGCCAAGAGCATTAAATGCTCCTCTTACCCACACTCAAACTCAACCACTGTCAATATGTCCATTTCCCGCCAAAACTTAATCAAAGGCGAAGATTGCATACACTCATCCAATGGACCAAAATGGAGGTGGGAACTATTCAGATGAGGAGAGAGAAGCTCTTGGAGCTATAAAAGAGAAGAATGAAGCAGTTTCAAAGAGTAGCTAGTTTTTAAGTTTTTTCTTTAATGTCGTTTTTCTAAATAAATGTTGTAGCTTAGTTAAAATCTTATGATTTCAGTTTCCATGTATTAACATTTGGTTGGATAATCATTGTAAGGCAGTGTTAAGTTTCAATTTACAGTTTTAATTTGGTTTTATGTTTTGCTATTAACTGCTAAGAAATCCATTTTCAAATTATTTCAATCAAGCTTTTAAAAGCTTCTGTTTAAGTGCAAATAAGCTTAAATAAGTTCCTGTAAGCTTTTGATAAGCTTTAAAATCATTTTCAAACAAAAGTGTGAATTAGTCAACAAAAGTCAATTATGATGCATTTGGCAATGGTGATGGAAGAGGGTGATGCAGAGCAGTTATTGGGGTTGGAATAGAGTAGGATAAGGTATATTGGGTCTGGTTTAGCCTGTGGCACCAGCTGGATTTCTTGTGAGTATGGAATTTCTCATTTCCATTTTTTTTTAGTTCTATTTTTCATAATAAGCTTATATCTGTACCTGTGTTTAATGTTGGTTCCTGCTTGCTTATTTAATGTTAATTAGTGTAATTAAACCTAGTTTGATCCTTACTTCATGTTGGTTCAATAGTTTATCTCAGTTTTAGTTCAAAACAGTATGTTAAAGGGTGTTTGGAATTGCTTCTAAACCTGTGAGTTAGGATAGTTCAGTGGTACATTCCTTTTGTTTCATGTTTATTAAGTCCTTTTGAGCTCATTTCTGTCATCAAACTGTGCCTGCAAGGTCTCAAAGTCAATCTCACCATTTTACTGTCCTACCTAGCTTACTGTTGGATTTTCAACATTTCTAAAGTTTGTTTTGTGTTCCAAATTCATAGAGCTAGCTTTCTTCAGTTTCATTTCATCATAATATTTCATTTCCAGTCTTTAAATCATGATCAAAATCCACAAAAGTCACACTTTCAGTTCTGTCTCAAAAAGTCAAAAAAAACAATGTTAAGCAGTTTTTTCTCAGAACTTGTAGAACTTGCATTGGATTCATCTGAGTGAATTGAAGTCTAAAAATTGGTTTGGTTGTAGCTTGCTAGGTGATTTTGAGACTGCAACATTTGGTTTTAGGTACCTGGCTTATTTAGTAGCTTAATTTTAAACCTGAAGTTGGACTGAATAAGTGCCCTGTGCAGAGCTTATAGCTGCACAGGTTCTGAGTAAGATTTGCAGACTTAGCTCCAAGCTTATAAGAGCTTGTCCAAGCTTGAATTTTGGTTTACAATCACTCACCCAGGTCTAGTGTCGGATACAAGTTTTTGTTTCATGTTTCCAGCTTATTCTTGTGCTTATTCATAGGCTTATATCTGATACCCTCACAATGCTTTTAGCCTATCATCTCAAAGCATCAAATCTGTTGTAATTGCTTATCAGTGGTTTAGGCCAATTGATTCTTGTTTCATTTTAGTTCCTTTAGCATACTTAAGCTCTGTTTTGGTTGGTGCCTTTTGGATTCCATTTGCTCATCCAAGTGCTTATTTTATAAGCACTTGGATCATCAGTTTCATATTCTTGCACTTAACCCCATGTTTTTCTATTTTTCCTTTATTCCTTATATTATTTTAAACTTTTCCTGAAATTTTCAGATTTTTCCAAGGTGTTTTGCTATTTTTCCTAATTTAAATTAGTTTTTAAGCCTTTTTAAATAGTATTTAATACAAAAAATTAAGAAAAGGTTCAAAAAATTAATTTTTCATTTTTATTAAGTTAAGATAAATATAAAAAGTAAAAAAAAGTAATTTTCCATATTTTTCATAGTTTATTTTATAATTTTTAGCAATTTAATTAGTTTTTAATAGTTTAAAATTCCTAGAAAATAGAAAAATAATCATAAAAATACAAAAATAGTTTTGAAAAGTCTATTTTGATATTTTAGATTTTTCTAAGTCTTAATTTTATTTTTCTAGCTTTGTTTCATATTTTCTTGTATTTTAGGTAATTATTAAATAGTTAAAAATAGTTTTTAATTAATAATAATTAGATAATTAGTTATAAAAATAATTTTCCTTTTCTATAAATTTTCTTTTATCATTAGGATTGTAAAAATGTATTTTTCATATTTTTAGGACTTTTATTTCTTAAAATTCACTTTTTATTTTGTACGTTTACGTAATATTTATTTAAACGTAAGTTTTTAGTTTTAAGTTTTAAACGTTCATCATTTTAAATATAGTGATAGCGTTTATTTAATAGATTTTATCTTTTTAATTTCCTTTAATTTGCATTTAAGCCGTTATTTGTTGGCTTTTTCCGTAGTTTATATCATATTCAGAATCCTTTTCCCGTTCAGATTCCTCGATCACTAAACGTTTGATAATCCATTGCATAGCTCGCTGGGACATAACGACCCGGGGAAACACTATACTCCTCAGATCTTCATTGCATTCGTGCTTAAGCAGTTTTAAGCTGGTTACGGTCCGTCATTCACAAGTGGCGGGCTTGTGTGATTTAGCTTGACTGTTTTGCGCGCATCACACCCCATATCTGCTAATAAATAATTAGAGATGTTGAGTTTTCGACGATAGTTAGTTCTTTATTCTTCTTTAGAGAATCTTTGCCCATGAGAATTGGGTACACATCAAGGTACTGTCAGTGTTGCGGTGTAATAGACAACTGATTCCTGATAGTTTGCTGCTATTGTTTCTATTGTTATAAAAGCCGTAGGATTCAGAGTTTGGCACAAAAATTAACATGAAATAAAGCCCAAATGTATTAAAGTTGAAAAATCCAAAGCCATAAAAGTTTTCGTAGACTTCCAAAAAGGCAGAGGAAAAATCTAAAGTCATAATAAGACTTCTGATAAAACGGTAATCCCGTTGAGTTAGTGGTTGAAAAGACCAAGGGCCTGAATTGCAAAAATGCAAATGTGCTAAATTAAGTGTTAAGCCAAACTTTGAATCCGGGAGGTATCTCTCTAAATCATGTTAAAATTAGGACCTTGATGTGGACCTCATTCTTGTGTGCAACGGTTTTAGAGGGAAGATGGATAACTAATTAGCGACTTAGCTTTGTATCTTTATTGGAATAAAAGTTATCGAAACGAGAAATTTGAAGAAATTCAATTCTCACAAAAATAAAAAATCTAGAGGCAAATAGGAAAATGGGAGCAAAAGGTAATTACACAAGTAACTTCCATGGGTAGTGTTAGCATCTAGAATCATATTTAACAATGATTTCGATTTTACGCTTAGTTTGGGGACTTGTGAAAAATCAGGGACGATGTATTCTATCCGTATGGTCACTTCACGCTGTGTTGTGTTTCCTATTCCGTGATCCTAACGTGTCGTTTGAAAAATGTTGGAGTTATTGAACTACATGAAAGTTCAACAAACCGTCACTCATAGCCAGAATGTGCTTAATCGTAATATCTACATGTGAATTAAAAGGTAAACGGGGCGTTTTTAGAATTTAGGGTTTCTTAATCTCTTTTGAGGAATCTTTGCTACTTCTTCATAGGTTTAGTAGAAAGAGATTGAAATCCTTGGTTTTAGAAGCGTGAGTTGATTGCATTGTGTGGGGACACGACAATGGTCTCGTCTAGGGTATTTTGATATGTGCTTAAACACATATCTTTTGTTTATCAAAACTGACCCAAAATAACCAAGAAAGAGCCGTTTATTGCTAATATTTGTTGTTTTCTTGAGTTTGTGCTTGTGCAGGTACGGATATGATAAAACACACAAAAAGAAGCCAAATCAGACGAAAATCCGAGCACGAGAGATTAAGAGAGCTAAAGCTGAGCCGGAAGGTCAGAATCAAGCATTTGTGAAGATTTCTATTCTCTGAGGATGATTTTTGAAGATTTGATCAAAGTTTGCAGAATTATCAGAATCAGTCCCTCTACTTTGAGTATTTGGCAGAATAGACCCTTGAAGATTCAAAAGTTGCAAATTCCGCCCTTGGATTATTTGAAGATTGGCAAAGTTAGTCCTTGATCAAATTTTCAGATTTACAAGATTGGTCCCTGGATTTTCAGCATGTACCATATTAGTCCTTGAATAAACACATGGGTTCCAATTTAAATCCTAAGTTCAAGATACTTTGGCCCAAAGAAATAAACAAAAGCCCAAACCACACTATCCCATACCCGGTTCAAAGACCCAACCCGTGTACCCTTTATACCCGGTCAACCCATAAACCTTACCCGGCCAAATCGAATTAATATTAAAAACCCACGCGCCAATTTTGCCCCCAAAAAACCCAGAACTTAGAACCCTAAAATACCCTTTCACCCAATTGATACAATCCGCTATCATTAAGGGTATAATAGTACAATCCCTGACACCCTCTGACACACGGATGCCATGTCACCAATCCGTGTGTCATTTCACCCTTTCCTGGCCTCTGATTGGTGCAAGAGATGTGGCAGATTTGATCCAAGGGCAGATATTGATGGGAGAATGTATTATTTGATCCAAGGGACACAAATGCTCAGAGAAAGCACACTATCAACTCTTCTGGATCCTTCCAAGTGCTAAGCTCAAGTATAAAGAGCCCCCTAATTCACAGAGCTGGAGGAAATAGTAGAGTAGAGGAGGAGTAGTAGTTTTATTTTCAAGTAGTTTTTAATATTTTCAATGTTTCAGTTTTAATTCAGTAGTTAAATTCCATTTGTACTCAACTTTTATATCATATAATCATTGTTTTACTTGAATTCTCATTTTATATTTCTTTTTATGATTACATCAGCTGTTATAAGATGTTATAATTTCACTTTAGCTTAAAAAACTCTCACTACTCAGTCCTCACTCTCAAATGTTTCATTGGTCAATAAAAGTCAAAGGTGCAGATTCTAAGATTCAGTGGTTCTGGATAGCTGATTTAGATATGGATATGGGTTGATTGTAGTTGCTTTGGGTTAAATTCAGAATTAAGATAGTGGCTAGTTAAATTGTTTGGCATGCCATAGTGGCAGGACTGTTGTAAGTTTTAAGTTCCATTTCAATAGTGTAAACTAGCTTCTGAGTTTTTATAACTGTTTCATTTAGCTTGTGTTCTCATGATATTGTTAGCTTGATTAATTGTTGGTTAGCTTAAGTTAATTCAGTAGTATTCTAATTTCTGTCAACATGTGCATGTTCTGAATCATATCGCATATGAGCATAAATGACATTTGGTAGTTCTAGTTGAAATAATTGTTTCATTTAGCTTTCTCATCTTCAGATTGAACTTGTTGTAATTGGAAGCATGGTTTAGAATTATGTTAGAGGTTTAAGTTTGCATATTTGTCCTAATAGAGTGTTTGGAATTAAGATCTGATATATGTTAGAAGTTGAGTTAATGTAAGGTTATTGCTGCAATAGTCTCAACTAGGTTCAAGTAGAGGTCAAAGTTGGTTGCATCAGTCTTGATGAGTGTGTAAATACTCATCATTTTTGTACAAATTAGACTGCAAAAACATCTGAAAACACTCAGAAACACATCAAAATGATCAAAATATCACAAATCAGTGTTTTATGTGTTTTAAATGCAAAAATATCAAAATCAGATGAAAAACATATCAAATTTGCAAAAATTGGCAGTTTTAGTCCCCCAAGTTTCAAAAGTTGTCAAAAACAGTCCCTGGTAAATCTAAATAAAGAAAAATATCTTTTTGAGTCCCTAGGGATTCCTAAGTTGTCAAAATTGGTCCTTGAAACTTAAAATTACAAATTTACAACTTAGGTCCCTGAACTTTCAAAATTGTCAAGTTTGGTCCCTGGAAAATGTGAAAATGTCAGCTTTGGTCCTTGAACTATTGATACTTGTCAATTTCAGCCCTTGGATTAACTTTGCAGATTTGGCAGAACAAGTCCCTTGAATTTCAGAATTTACACTTATGGCCCTTGATAATTATAAGCCTTTCACTACCTTTGGACTTGTCAAAACCAATTATGACCCCCTGCCTTAAACCCTTTTGACCCTTTCTCTCCATTTGGCCCCTGTCATTCCCTGTTTTGACCCCAAGTCAGACAAACAGAGCTTCCCTCCCAAGTGGTTTTCCCTCCCACTTGACTGCAATGTCTGCAAATGCTTCTCCCAACACCCATCACCTTTTCCCCTTATCTCTTCCACACCTCAACCCACTCATCATAACCCCTACAAATCCACCCCCCCCTAGTTGCTAGCTCAGAAGGCCAAAAGTCAAATTGCACATTTCCCGCCAAAATTGGATAAGTAGCCAAACTGAGCAAAACTCATCCATTGGCTGAGAGGAGTGGTGGGAAACACTCTAGAGGACACGTGGAAGAGTTTTGAACTATAAAAGAAGGAAGAGAAAGCCAGAGATAAGGGTAGCTAGTTTTAGTTTTTCACTTGTATGTCGTTTTAAATTTTAATGATTTAGTTTAGTGTAAAAGCTTTAAATTTCTGTTCCTTTGTACTCAAATTAAAGTATTTCATCATTATAATCTTATTTAAAATCTCAATTCAAGGTCTCATGTATGTTTCACATGTTGGTGTTCACTGTTGGAATTTGGCAAAAATCTTATGATCCATGTTAAAGCTTCATTAGCCTCTTCTTATTCAAACTAGTGAATTTACTCTTATTATGGCTTTTGAGTAGCCTGGGAAACAGTTTCAAGGAATTCTCATTGATAGTCAACAAAAGTCAACTGTGTTGGAAAATGGCAATGGTGATGAACATGGTTGTTGCAGAGTTAAATTTGGGTTGGATCTGATTCATTTAGTGGTTATTTTGGTTCTGAGATTGGCTGCTAAACAGCTGGATAGTTGTAAGTTTAGCATCTGATCCTTTGGTTTATGTTATTTTAGCATACCTTAGCTTAGCTTGAATCTGTTTGATTTCATTATTTTATTTGCATTCATTAGCTCTATTTTTATCAGTTGATCATTAGTTTAATCTGCTGTAGCTTGATATTAAGGATTTGATAGAGTAAGTTGTATGTCAGTCTTTATATCAGTGTTTGGAATAGTGGACAGATCTGTGCTAGAGGTTATTTCAGTAGTAGAGTTTAGTTGTTATAATCATCATGAGTTATATTGAAGCTATAATGATCATTACTTTGCATCTGTTTCACTCAAAAGTCAAAATCATACATAAATCTGTCTTAAAGCTTAAATGTTGGAGTTTTAGCAAGTCAAAAGCTCAATTTGTGTTTGAAAGTCATAGATAAAGCTTGCATCAGTGTTATTTCATCCATATATATCATTTCCAGTTCATAAATCAAGATCAAAACCCAAAATAGTCAACTTTTCAGTTTTTCTCAAAAAGTCAAAATTTTCCTTTGAGTCATTTTTGAATAAAACGTAGAATTTTGCTGTGTGTTTATTACTAAGTTTCAGCTCATAAGCTCCTAGGATAGTAAACTTCAGTTGCTTAAGAAAATTATAAAAATACTAGTTATCTCTTAATCAGCTTATTTGGTACTTATCTATGGCTTTATTGAGTACCATGACTGTTAGAGTCCCTGTGCAAGGGATTATGCAGGCCTTGCAAGGTCTACACAGGTCTCATCTTGGCTCACCAAGGTCTAGTATTTGGTTTGCAAGCTCTCAGCCAGGCCTAGTATAGATCCCCATTGTTGGTTTTCTGTCTCCAGCTTATTTGAGTGCTTATTTCCCTGTTCAAAGTAGCCCCCCTAAATCCTGTTTTAAGCTTAAACCTCAAATCCTCAAATCATTGAATCTTGCTTATCAGAGGGTTTAGCTTGTTGTTTCTCATTTCATTTTGGTTATTTTAGCTTATAGTAACTTCTGTTTCAATTGGTACCTTTGGATTGCATTTGCTTATTCAAGAGCTTATTTCAATAAGCACTTATTCTTTAGTTTCAAAATCTTCCAAACAAGCACTTGTTTTTCCAATTTTCCTAGCTTCCTAAATATGTTTTAGGCTTTTCCTGAAATTTTCAGATTTTTCTAAGCTTGTTTGCTATTTTTTTTAATTTAAATTAGTTTTTAAGCATTTTTAAATAGTATTTAATACAAAAAATTAAGAAAAAGTCCAAAAAAATAATTTTTCATTTTTATTAAGTTTAGATAAATATAAAAGGTAAAAAAAGTAATTTTCCAGATTTTCATAGTTTATTTTGTAATTTTTAGTAATTTAATTAGTTTTTAATAGTTTAAATTCATAAAAAATAGAAAAATAATCAGAAAAATACAAAAATAGTTTTGAAAAATCTATTTTGATATTTTAGATTTTTCTAAGTCTTAATTTTATTTTCTAGCTTTATTTCCTATTTTCTTGTATTTTAGGCTATTATTAAATAGTTAAAATAGTTTTTAATTAATAATAATTAGAAAATAGTTATAAAATAATTTTCTTTTTCTATAAAGTTTCTTATATCATTAGGTTTATAAAAATGTTATTTTCATATTTTAGGGTAATATTGTGTAAGTTTCACTTTTAATTTGTACGTCACGTAGATTTTAATTTCAGTTTGAAAAACATAAAAACAATAACATCATTTTAAATATAGTGATAGCGTTTATTTAATAGTTTTTATCTTTTAAACTTTCTTTAATTTGCATTTAAGCCCTGGAGTTTATGGGCTTTTTCTGTAGTTATAATAAATCAAAAAATCCTTTCCCGTTCAAATCCCTCGATCACTAACGTTGACTATTCTCGCACAGCTCGTGGGACTTAACGACTGGGAAACACTAATATCCTGATCTTCATTGCATTTGTTTGTTTCTGCTGAGCAGTTTTAAGGATTACGGTCTGCCATTCACAAGTGGCAGGCTTGAGTGATTTAGCTGACGATGGCACGGATCAAATTTTGGCGCCGCTGTCGGGGAGCAGTGCTAATAGTCTTACGTTTAGCAGATTAGTGATTTGAATAATCACTCTTGTTATACCATTTATATATATTTAAAATCAAAAACCCAAAAAGATTTTCATTCTTTGTTTTTTTTTTAAAAATGTTTTCAAAAACACCAAAAATATCTTCTTTACCCTCTACCTTTTTGATTCTTAAATTCTTACCCTCTGATAACCTTTGATTCTTTCTATGTCTTATCCTCACCCTCTTGGTTGTCAATGGTGTGGTGTGGTGGTCTTATAATGGTGGCAATTGCCCCAGTTGTAGATGGTGGAATCAGGAAAAGGTCTGTCTATACAAGATCCCTATTCCTACCATAACACAACTGATTTATTCCATCAGCTACCACACTGTGAGACTCAGCAGTTTACTGTTGTGAGTACTGTGGTGGTTCACATTCCAGGTCTGATTGTCAATCAGGAAACACGCTTGTCTATGAGCAGGTTCCTGATAACAATTATGACTACAACACATACCACTCACAGCCACATCAGTTGTACTGTTGTGAGTATTGTGGAGGTCCTCACCCTAGCTCGGATTGTCAAACAGGGACACCATTTCCTTGTGTAACAATTACGACTCTTCATTTCAAGACCAACCTCCAAAGTACCAAATGATTCAAGCGACTCCTCATGAAACTACGACAGACCTTCTACTGAAGACTCTGGAGTTATTAAAAGAACTTAAGGAGGAGTTGGCTATGTCGTCCCAAAATAATCCAAAATCCATGGAAGCTTTGTTAGCCGAAGAGCGGGCTGCTCTAAATTAGATTCCAAGATTTCCATTGAAAACACTATTAGGGAATCAATTAGAATACAAAAAGCATTCAAATCAGCTCTCGTTCCGTTTCATTCCTGATGATGATGATGATGATGTGTTACCTTGATATTAGTGAATTATGTACAGATTCATCAAGTTCATCAGTTGAAATTCCTTCCGTGGAAAATCAGGGAGAAAAGACTATGATAGAATTACTAGCAGAAGAACAAATGGAAAGTATAAAACATATGTATGCTAGTCCTTCTAAACTCCCTCAGTCAGGTTTGACTCCAGCAGTTGAGATTACATCTCAAACAACTGCTATCACACCCGAAGCTCCCACTCACTCTCTGAACATGGGGGATGAGCATCTTGACACTGTTCCTGAAAAGGAATCGGACGAATTCATAAAGTCTAGTGTTGAGAACCTTGTCCCAATCCGGAGAGAGTCACAGGGAACTTGGAGCATATGTGTGATTCTCCTTTCCTCTTGAGTGTTCAAAAGATCATTTTGAGACTTTCTACGATGTTAGCGACGATTGTATTCTCATGGAAACATCGAGTATGTTATGCTTCTGGCATCACTCACACAGTCTGATGCTGATCATCATCTTGAGGAGTTCACCGATGAACTCACTCACATCAACCCACTTTCATCGGAAAGTAATGATAGTCTTTCTGATTTCAAAGCCGATCTGGGAGAGACTGAAAGTCTCCTTGATAATGATCGTTCACTCACTTCTTATCCCAACAGTCCAATTGAGAAAGTTAATCACTTTGTTCCTGAACATTCAAACTACTTTCACTAATCCTCTATTTGAATTCGACTCTGAATTCACTTTAATTTCTGAGAATCCACTCTTGATACTCAGATTGAGGATAGTGATGAGTCTACAGTAGAACAAGAATCCACAACTAATCCCTATTGAATTCGACTATGAATTCACTTTAATTTCTGAGAATCCACTCTTTGATACTCAGATTGAGGATAGTGATGAGTCTACAGTGGAACAAGAATTCACAGTTTTACATCTTGTGATTGATTCTCTTCACGAGGAGTTCACGGGGAACTCACTCATATCAGATCTCCGCCGGAGTATGATAATTTCTACTTTGATCTAGACACACCCATAATATGTCTGATCAATGAGCTTAACGAGGAGATCATGAAACTATGAACTCTCCTATTGAGGATGAAGAGTTAGTCATGATTGTTATCATGATTTTCTTTCTTTTCTTCATATATTCTGTCATTTCTCCTGTTCTTCACTCCTTCGGGAATGAAGACATTATCTTTGACCCAGGCATTTCCATGTACCATTTGTGAGCCGGGTCTGTCTCAGTATGTATACTCATCGGGTGTGGAACTTTCAAGTGCTTCAATGTTTATCCAAACATCTTGAATGAAAGTCCGATGGAGATTATCTCTTCCACTTACTTCCCCATGAACCATTATTCGGGGTCGAGTCAGTAGCGACTCGGTAATCAAAAACCCGTAGCAACATGGGTTTTCCCGTGTGTACCACCCTAGTGTGGGAGATGCCCACATGTTGTATATAGATCTTAAAAATGATGAAAATGTAAATATTAACAAAAAGAG
>OU343223.1:159299613-159323584 GCA_910596185.1 Chrysanthemum makinoi | reverse complement strand
AAGGGGAAGACAAGATTGTTTCATTCATGATGAGATTTAATTATCTCAACTTCTGCTACTTCGTCTAGGGATGTTCGTACAAGAAACGTGTTTGTTTTGTCATAATCAAATACGGGAAGATAGTTGGGTTTATTGATTTGTTGATACAAAACAATAAAGAATGAAACATCAAGGACTTAAAGTGACAAGAAGGAAATCTACAAAAAGATAGAGGGACTTGCTTGCAAAAGAAGATTTAAAATTTAGTCCTTTGAAGTCTTTTGTAAACCCTAATCCTCTAGTATATAAAGAGGACATGGGGTGTAGGTTTTAATAATAGAAGTCTTCCATAATGTAGTTATTAAAGGTGTGTATGTGTGTCCTAGCCGTATAGTCTTGTAAACGCCTAGGTAAGTAGTTTAGTAATATCTCAAGATCGAAGAAGGCTTTGATCCCTGTTACAGTTAGGTAACACGTTATTATTCTGATCAAATAATAATTGGGAGATGTGGATAAACATTCTCTCAATAATATTGATTTGTTTTAATTCCGCTGCGTGTACATGTTCTTTATCATTGTTATTGTCAAACCCTAGAACTTACAAACGATCACAAAACTATCTTCATCACGTTCTTAGTTTCAACAATTGGTATCAGAGCAGTACACATACAAGAAACGTGTTTGTATTGTCATCATCAAATAGGGGAAGATTGTTGGGTTTTATTGATTTGATGATACAAAACAATAAAGAATGAAACATCAAGGACTTAAAGTGACAAGAAGGAAATCTACAAAAAGATGAAGGGACTTTCTTGCAAAAGAAGATTTATTATTTAGTCCTTTGTAGTCTTTTGTAAACCTAAATCCTCTAGTATATAAAGAGGACATGGGGTGTAGGTTTTAATAATAGAAGTCTTCCAAAATGTAGTTATTAAAGGTGTGTGTGTGTGTCCTAGGCGTATAGTCTTGTAAACGCTTAGGTAAGTAGTTTAGTTATATCTCCAAGATCAAAGAAGGCTTTGATCCTTATTATAGTTTAGATAACACATTATTATTCTAATCAAATAATAATTGGGGAGATGTGGAAAAACCTTGTGTCAATAACATTGATTTGTTTTAATTCCACTGCGTATACATGTTCTTTATCATTGTTATTGTTAAACCCTATATTCTCTAAAAGATCTCAAGGAGTCTATCAAACTCCACAATCCCATTCTATGGTTACGCTGTAGCTATTCTCCAGTAGCAAATTGCCAGGTTTTACAACAATTACGGCGTAACTCCTCTTTTGGGTTTCGTCATAACTATCCTGCAGTTCTAATTTTTCTATATTAACGCAATAACCTTGTATTAGTTTTCAAATGAACTTTGTGGGTATGTTCCCTGTAAGCCCTCACGAGACTACACTCGTTCACTTAGGACACCACGTGGTTTAAAAGGCTTGTTGCATAGGCTAAATGCAACCGTGATTCCTATGAAATTGAGTTAGATTTCTTTTTGTTTTCTTTTTCTTTTTTAGAATTATGCTTGTTGGTTAGTGTAATTTCAGGGAATGAAGTTTTCTCATGGATGCTTAAGCAAAGGCACGGTCTTCTTCGTGGGCCTTCTTTCTTTTTAGGAGCGAATTTTAGGGAAGTTCTCGCTCTAATTCTACTTTCTCTTCACCTTTATTTAACGTTTAGTACAAAAGGGACTTTGTACATCTCAAGTGGGGGGACGGGAGTGGAATCATTACTTGAACTTAATTGCCCTCGTTTTTCTAGTTTATTTTTAAAAATTTTGCATTTTTAAAATTTTGACATGTTTTTCTTAACCTAACTAGATTAGACCTTAGTCGAGAATATTTTAACCCTTGATATTTTATGGTGAGATTAGCCTTATCCATTTCCAATTATTTACCCAAATCCACCAAATTATGAGTGTGTCGGTAGCTTATAAACTTTAGAACTTGGCCTTTGCATCATTTCGAGACCATAGACGAGGTATGTTGAGTTCGCTTAATCTATATGGAATAATCAGTTTGAGAAGGCAATATTTTAGGATTATCACCCAAATAGCCTATCCTTGTGTGTCTATCGATTAGTCACCTCGACTTTTTGACCCCCATGTTAAACCCTTTTGTTGCACTCACCATTAGTGCAAGATACCCCTCGACTATCCTTGTGTGTCCACTTTGCTGTGACACGTTAGTAATGACATTTCACCCTTAACCCATGTTGTGTCAACCCATATTGCCTTCAAGAATTTTTTAGTCCTTAACTCTAGTGGTGGAGATTTGTGTAACCGCCAAGCTTATGATAGAATACATGCTATGACTGTGCTTTGAGTAATCACCCCGAAATTGACACTTAGACTAGTTGAGAGAATTTGGGTGTTTTGTTCTCATTTCATGAGGTGTTCGGCTTTGATTTATTCTATCATAAGGGATTTTTAAACTCATATCTTCGGTGTGGGGATATCTCTTTAGGAATTTTTCTAATAAGGTCTACTTGAGGGCAAGTGGAGTTCAAGTGGGGGGATATTTGATAACATCAAATAGTCCTGAATATTAAGTGTCAATTTCCCAGATAATGCTCATTATTTTATATCATTTATATGGATTCACGGCTTGTATTCCTTTATATTTCACTTCGGGTAAATTACGAGCATTGGTGATGAGGCACGCGGATTTGAAGATTTTCTTAAGAATTATGATAGTATGCCAATCTGTGAAGAAGCTTGGCGTAACTCACTCTCTCACATTGCCGTAGCTAGATGCATTGACTCGAGAAGACCAGCGTAAAGGCAATTACCGATAACTCCAAACTAAGGTTACGTCATAATCAACTAGGTCAAGAAATGTTTTGCACCTCCATGAACTACGCCGTAACTCCTCATAAGGATTACTGTAGTAATCTTAGCAAAAGTAACACATTGAAGATCACGACATAAACCTTTCCCAAGTTTTATTAGTAACACGCTTACGAGAGCATTATTTGAGGAATTATCGAAGTTACGGCGTAATTCTCAACTCAACTTACGTCGTAACTAGATCGTGCCTATAAATACCAGCCCTTATTTCTGCATTTTAGATCATTCACTCATAAATCAAAGGCAGAGAACGTGAGGAGGGTTCTAAAGGCAGATCATTCGAAGCATACGGAGCCATCTCCAAGGGAGAAATCACTCCCTAAAGATAAGCATTAGCGATCATTTTATCTGTTACTTTCGATTCATGTAATTCATTATGTTAAACATTGAATTCTTTGTTTCTTTTAATATGATCGGCTAAGCACCTTTGGTGCTAGCCTAGTTATGATTCCTTGACTGTTTTGTTTTTGTTTTCATGCTTCCGTATAATTTTTTCTTGTGTATGCATGCATAGTTCATTGGTAGTTGCTTTGGTATTTTTGAAATGAGGTCGTATCTAGTTGCTTAGGAGAATTGACCAATTGACCTTAAGTAGGTAGGTAGAGTTGGGGAGGGTAAGAATTAACCAACTGACAACCCTTCCTCGCTTGTGCGAACTGGCCAAATGATCACCTGTCGTTTGGATGAACTTAAGAAGTTACGGATGAGTGTTTAAGATGCTAGCACCGGGGCACTCATTATTTCGAATCTTGCATGTAGGGTACTTAATGACTTGGCTTAGGCGACTAAAAACCACTTGACTATCAAGGGTAGAATCTTGACCTCGGGTATGAGCCTTTGTTGATAGGTTAGGACGAACTGACCAAATGCGGTCCTAGCGACTTAAACCCCTACTTGAATCAATTGGAATAAGTAAAACATGAACATTACACGATAGGATGATTAATTAGGTTAGCACACTTTCTCTCTATTGATCACAACCTCTATTTTCTTTACTTACTTTCATTTCTTGTTTATTACTTAATTAATTATTTCAAACCTTAAAACCCGTGAGTGCATATGGTGGACCATAGGTAAACGAGACACTATAAATATTAAAACCTTGTCAGAAAACCTGCATCAGGTTCCATCCCAGTCAAGTAGCAAAGCATTCGCTTCTTCCACTTGTTAAATTTACCAACTTCAAGTCGAGGGGCAACAGCAGCATAGGCTCCACCTTTTTTAGCGAATAGTTGGGGAACTTCACATTCAGCCATGTTAGGATCCTGAATTTAAAACGTTTTTGAGCGGCTTAAAAAGGGTTTTATAAATCAGCCTGCTTTTATACCACTTGTTGTTCCCGTTTCACAATTAGAAAAAACATTAATAAATACTAAGTGTGATCCATGACTGAAGTAAAGCACTTTAAAATAATTTTTAACAAGATGAAACACAAAGGATTTTTCCAACGTTTATATTCTTTATTAGAACGAATCAAAAAGAATATATTGCCCAAGTGCATGCGGAACAACACTTGGGATTGAATGACAAGTATGGGTATGACTCCTCACTAAGCTTAGGCTAAGTCTAAGCACAAGTATTCAGGTACCACTGAGCTATCTCAGGGACAGTCATATTTGGAGGAGTGAAAGATGCTTATGTGTGTTTTTCACAATTAATGCACAAGCTTGATCTTTCACTCCAACCTTATGGCTATTTATACAAGTTTGATTTTTGACTCTATCCTGGATGACAAACTGACATGGTTACAGAAGACAAAATACTGATGTATTTTGTCTTTGTTTATAAAGACTATATTGCGTAAGATACAAAGACACTTTCAGCATGTTAATGATGACACTGATCCTGGTTGTTTGCCTTTCAGGGAAAGTTTGACTTTAGGTTGATAAGGACTTCGTCTTATCTGTTCAAACTTATCCCGCCTTGTCCCGCCCAATCTTCAGTCTTTATATTCTTTAGTCTTGATCTTCAGTCTTTATTTTTAGTAGTAATAGTTGGTGAGGAGTTTTGGGATTCAGTGTGTTATTGTCATCACTCACTGAATCCACCATCCTCTTCTTGACTTAGTCTTCACCCCTTGAGTTCCGCCTCACTGAGCGGAGTGACTTTTCTTCATTTTCTTGTACTGAGCGTCCTGAAGATGACTCACTGAGTTTCTATACACTTAGTGACTTGTTTAGTGTTTAAGGTTATAAACACTTAGGTTATTTTCTATTCAAATCCTAGAATTAAGGACTTTGGGTATTCACTGAACCCAACAGTTATGAAACTAGTCCTAAAACCATGCAAACTATATTTTTGTAGGATATTGGATTTCACATACACATCAAACCATAACACAAAGTAGGCGTATAAGTGGAATTCTAGAGAGAGAAAGTTAGAGGTTTAGGGAACTTTAGTGAGAGAAAGAAAATTCTTATTATGAGCTCCAACTCTCTACCTTGGAAGGTAGAGAGTATATATATAGTCTTACAATAAGCGCCACTGGGTACGTGGATCAGGTATCAAGTGATGGGTAAAGACCGTCCGTCCTCCACGGTGTTACTAAACTAAATACTACTTAACATAAAAGTACTACGACTACGAGCTTTCTACGATTACATATACTTGAGGTGACCGACTCTTTAATACATGGAATTTCTAATTCCTAACAATCTCCCCTTAGGGAGGTCACCTCAAACATATACTAAAATGACATTGAATACAATCGGATATTACATTAACAATTGATCTTGCATTCTTGATGTAGTACTTTGCTCAGAGTCGTAGTCATTGATTCCACTCATTGCATGTTTGGTTAATCCAAGTGGAGGTCTTTTCTTGATCCGCGTGATAATAATGTTGAGCCGACTTTTGAGATCATCGGCTAATATAAAATCTACGATACATCCATTGTGGTGTTGGTATTATGTGATGTTGTGACTTTCGGACCGACATGCTCACATTATGGATCATGATATCTTCTCATCAGAGTAGCGGAAGCTTTCGTTGAATCATGATATTGGCAAGGCGTAGCGAAGCATGGAGTTAGAATATCAGAGTCATTGATGCACCAATCATGATTTCTTTCGATATGAATGTGTTGTGTGAGCTTGCAAGCTTGGTCGGGGTGTACTGCATAAGGCGGTTAGCATTAAAAGCGCCGAAAGTGTCTTTGATCACTTTCGATGAATTGAGGTACCGCGGCCCGGTTCCCGTTGATCGATACAAAGTCGCACTGTGATCGGTATAATTCGAAGAATTTCCTTGAGCGGGGTTTAAGCTTGCTCTATTGTTCTCAAACCGAGCGTCTCAAAGAAGACAACGCAATTGAGTGAACCGGTAATTTAAGTCCGCGATTGATGAAAAGAGATTTGAAAAACAATCGTGTATTGCTCAATAGAAATTGTTTTTGCAATATAACGAGGGTTTTAATGAAAATCAATTATCAATCATAAAACACCTTTCGATTTGAAAAATTAGTACCGCGGTCGGCGTGCTAATGAAAAGAGTTTTAAAGCACAAAGACCGGTTTTTCAAAGGTATCCGTCAATCCATAACTTTGAACGGGATTGATTCAAAAGATTGAATAAGCCCCATTGTTTACGTTGGTTGTCACATGGTTGATCTATATAATAGATCTCACATGCCACCTACCAGGAGCTTGTTAGATGTTGGCTCCAGAAGGCTTTCCATCTTCACGGTGAATATGTAAACACATCACTTTCGGATGTTACGGCAATACCACAAGGATAATCGTAGGACTCGGATATAATTTCTCTTTCCACATTGTGTGAAACAGAGAGTCTTCATTGAAATTGTTCTAATGAGATTTATTGATGATCTCGTGGCTCTAGACTCAATTTGTGCATTTTTGGATCCTATATAGGAGACTAGGGAGAGGGTCTCCTTCTTCAATATCAACAATCTCTAAGAGAAAGTCGATAGATAATGTCGGTTCCCGTGAGAATGAAACAAGCCCTTTTAAGAGGAACTTGAGTAGCTTGGGAAGTTTAGTGCGGTCGCGTCCTTTGGGTCCATGGTCTTGTCTTCAATACGAGTTACCTAAGTAACCACCAGTGCATATGTATTGAACCGGTTTCGCCCTAAGGTTGAATTATTGGAGGGCTATTTCTTTTCACCCCTTTTCACATTCAATTCTTTGTCATTCTTCAACCCCGGTGCTTACAGACTTCATAACTAGAACCTTGTTGGGTTTATTCGAGTACTAGCTCTGTCTCAGTCCGCACTCTTCCCATATCTCACTTTTTTCCTTTTTTTCATATACCTAAGGACTCTACACTATCTAGTGGATTGTCCGTGGGTAGATCCCTCCGACTCTGGCGGGATCATGGGAACCAATACCTAACCTTATCATCCTTATATCACCGTACATTAAAGTAAAGTTGGTGGTTCATTTGGTATTGTTCATACATGGAACCAATTGAAAACCATTTGAAAATCAATCCGGATACTTGTGATATATTATCAAAGCATTTTGTACCTGAATTGTTTTGATATTTTTAGAAGAAGAATTCCCCCTCAACATGTGATCAAGTATTTGAAATAGTTTTCCCAGCGGAGGCAAGAGAAAAATTAACTTCTTTGATTACCATTTTCAAAAATATCAACATCACTTCCTAATAATCAAGTAGATAAAGCATTTTGGGGAAGGATGAGGTTTTCATGATTTTGCTCCCCCTCAATATGTGCCTCGAGATTTGAAAAGAGTTTTGCACATACTAGAGGAAGACTGCACATTGAGATAAATGATCACGTTTCAAATCATTGTGGTTTAAGATAGATGCTCCCCTCAACATGTGCATGGAAAATTTGAAATCGTTTGTCACATGTGGGAAGGGGAGCTTGTACATCCTTATAAAACCATTTACCGAATTATCGGTTTAAATCCAATTTAAATCACACATTCTCCCCCATCACAATTATCAAATCATTTGAGATTTGTGATCTCTTATAGATTTAAATTGATTTTGAAAGCTTTTGAGGAGATTTGTGACTTGATTATGGCGTTTTAAGCGATAAGGATCGATTTTGAGATTTTAAACTCCATTGGTTAAACATGCATGATTATCTTTTGAAAACAATTGAATGCCAAATAACTTTTAATTTAATTGAAATCATTCTCCCCCTCAATCAATGACATAGGTTGTTGATTGAGAAATTGATATTTTGACAAATAAATCAGATGATTATCAAAAATAGAGTCGAGTTATTTTTCATAGCGGTTAGTTTTCGGCAGATAAATGTTTTAGAATCGAGCATGGAATTTTGAAAATATGATAAGATGGCTGTTCTTTCTTTGACAAGCGGTTCTTGCACGAAATGACAATAAACCATTGTTTCTCTTTTCTCCCAAAATATATATTTTATTTTTTTTTTTAAGAATTCGAACAACATCTAAAGTCCCGTGTCATTCTTTGAATGGCAGCAACAAAACGTAGATATTATCGACAGAGAAAACATGACAAATTGACAATATTTTTTGAAGATTTTTGAATTTTTTGATTTTTTTTTTTTGGATTTTGAAAAGTTTTATAATTTTGTATTTTGTTTTTTGAATAAATATTTACAAGAGATAGATGAGCATAGACCTTTACTCCTCGTCTTCTTCACGAAGGCGTTTGAGTGTTTTACGGTTGAAGGCTTTTCAAGCCTAGTCGTGGAAGTATGAACTCAAAGCGTTCTCTTGGAAGAGCTTTGGTGAAGATGTCGCTGCTGATATTGAGACCTCACAAAATAGAGTTCCACCACACCTTTTCCACTTGTTCCCTGATGAAATGATGTCGAATGTCGATATGCTTAGCTCTTGAGTGTTGAACGTTGTTGCATGAGAGAGCAATAGCACTTTTATTATCCGCAGTCTGAGAGGGATTTTGTTAAATACAAAGCCATAGTCAGATAATTGAGATCTCATCCAAAGGATTTGAGCACAACAAGATGACATGGCTATGTATTACACTGTAAGGAAATAGAAGTACTCATTTGCTTCTTTGAAGACCGACTCACAAGCTTATCACCCAAACCGAGCACCTCGGAGGGTGCCGGCGGTGTATCTTGACATCTGCATGATGGCATCTGCATAGAGTACGTTAGTGACATACGGTGTCCCGGTGCAAAGTCCCATATTGATGGTTCCTTGGAGATTCCGAAAGACCCGTTTAACCGCTTCAAGGTGCTTTTTAGTAGGCTTAGCCTGGTGACTAGCACACATGCAAGCGGCGAACAAGATATGCGGTCTACTAGTGAGGTACATCGGGATCCATCATACTACGATATTTCGTTTGGTCAATCATGATCCACAGTGGTCCTCATCTAGTTTGGTTCGATCAATCATGGATGTAATGTGGGGTCACTTGAATCAAATCCAAATTTCTTTAAGATCTGACATATTTAGATTGATTGATAAAAATGCCTTCAGGACTTTGTGAAATTTGTAATCCCAAGAAAATGACATTTGTCCCATCATTGACATTTGAAATTTTGAACTCATTTCATTTGAAAAATGGTCACATTCATTAGGGTCGGTCGAGGCAAAAATAATATCATCAGCATAAATTTGAACATGTTAAATGTTTGCGACTTTACGGTGAACAATGTTGGATCAAGCTGCTCCTTTCTTGAATCCGGTAGATAGAAGAAACTTTGATAGCGTATCATACCATGCCCTTGGAGCTTGCTTTAAACTATAAAGAGCCTTCTTCAGCGATAAGCGTGGGTAGGATGCTCTTGATTCACAAAACCTTCGGGTTGGGTGACATAGGCGACTTCTTTAAGATCTCCGGATTCGGAATGCCGTCTTCGTCCATTTGATGACTACCATGTTCTTACTTGCAGCATTAGCCAAAAAGATTCTAATTGCCTCGATTCGAGAAACAGGAGCAAAAGATTCTTCAAAGTCTATACCCTCCTCTTTGGGGGTATCCTTTAGCAACTAATCTAGCCTTGTTCTTCACACATCACCATGCTCATCAAGTTTTACTTTGAAGATCCACTTTAGAGCAGTGATCATAGCACAATCAGGCGGTACTAACTCATACATCAAGTCGATCAAACTCATGAATTTCTTCTTGCATGGCATTGAACCAACTATCTTCATTCATGGCGGTTTTGACATCTTTTAGTTCGATCTTAGAGAGTCTGAGGAGTTGAAGAAGCACCATAAGGCATGGTTGCAAGTTGTTTCGTGTTGATCTCGGACGAGATTTCCAATGATGTTGTCTAATGGATGATCGTGAGTCCATTTTCTAAGGTGTTCATGTGGTAGTTGTTGAGGGACCGAAATGCGAGTCGATGTCTCACGAAGAAGATGGTTACGATGAAGATTAGAAGCAAATATGTTTTCAAATGGAGCATCCGAGAAGCAAAGGGATTAACTTCATCATTGTGAATCGAGCATTTCCATGATGTACATTTGAAGAATGATGATTTGTTGATGAGGCGGATCGAGTGTGGCTTCTTGACTTATGGATAGAGGCTGAAGGGTTGACTTCATTGATAGGGATAGTAAGACCGATTGATTGGATTGACACCTCATTAGCTACGATCATAAAGTTCATCAAACATAGGATCAAAAATTTCTTTAAATCATCTTGGATGGAGGTACATATGGAGTTTCTTGAGAGAGTTTGGAACAAAATGAACCAATGGAATTTGTTTGAAGTCTGGGTCAAGGCTGGATTGTCCGAGGGAGCCATTTGACCCGTCGACTCATCAAACGTAGCGTGAATTGTTTCCATGATATTTGGGTTCTTTGTTTGTAGATTCGATATCCCTTTTGTTTTGGTGCGCACCCTACAATATTCCAATGTCTACTTTAGCTCTTAGTTTTCCTAAATCTTGACCGTCATTAGTTGGATAAAATAATGCCCAAAACATGAAGGAATGAGAGATTAGGTTTTCGTAGACAAGTTCATATGGAGGTTTTCCATGAAGCGGTGAATCGGGGATGATTTTAGGTGTAGCATGCGATTAGTAAGCTTCACCCAGAAGCATTGGAACTTTTGAGTAAATCAGCATAGTCCTTGTGGCTTCCACAAGAGTTCGATTTCATCTTTCAACTACACCGTTCTGTTGAGGAGTTTGAGGAACACTTCTTTGGTGACTAATTCCAATACTTTCATAAAAGTCACTAAGTTGTTTGTTAACAAACTCAGTTCCATTGTCTGATTACGATGATTCTGACCGTTTTGTTGAGACGAACCTGCAGTTGTTTGATGAGCTTGATGATGATATCTGGAGTTTCATCCTTTGACCTTAAGAACTTTACCCAAGTGAATCTAGAGAAATCATCAACCACAACTAACACATATTTCTTTCCAAAGATATTCTGCACTCTCATGGGTCCACATAAGTCCATGTGAATTGTATGAAGAACTTCAGAGACTGAGTTTGTAGGTTTGGGTTTATGATCCTTTTCATACTTAAGTCTAGGTAAACCTACAACTAAGTCCTTTCTGGAGAGATCATTGATGGTGCCGAAGTTCAAGTGATTGAGACGACGATGCCATAACCATGACTTTGTTTTTGAAGCCTTTGACAACAAGAAAATTGGAGAAGATTTCATCATATCTTCGATAGAGATGGTGTATAGATTTGAGCCACGTGAGCCTCTTAAAAGTTCCTTACCGTCAAGTTCTCTAACGAAACAAGTATGTTTTCTGAAGGCTACTTCTAGATCAGAATCGCAGAATTGACCAACAGAGAACAGGTTATGACCAAGTCCTTCCACATAATACACACGGAGATAACACTTTTTCCAATAACATAATCTCCATAACCCTTAATTGCACCGAAATGATCATTCCCGAATCTAACTGTCCCAATGAATTTACTCACGAAGTTCATGAGCGCGAATCCGGTTCCAGTCATATGCTTGGAGCAGACTGAGTCCGGGTACCAAGAGCGATTTGAACGATCTACAGTTGAACCCAGACAAGAATGGATAACTGGATAATTGGGATCCCCATGCAAGAATGGGTTCCACTTGGTAGTAACAGTAATTGGAACACCCACATCGAAATAGAAACATTCATATCGAAGTAGAAGCAGTGGAATCATTGGAATAGATGCAATGTGTTTGTCTGTATTTGACCTATTCAAAGTATGTTCACTTCTTAAGGGAATAGTTCTACCAGTAGGCATCCATTGTGTAGTGGGCATAGTCTTAGCAGTTTGAGAGTAAAACCGATTATTCTTATGACCAAAAGGTATCCAATAATAACCTATCTTTATAAATGTTCTTCCTGTGGGCTTCCATTGTTTTCTAACAATCTTTCGTTTTTGCCTTTTGTCTTTCTTGCACGATTATTAGCCTTAACAATTTTAACGGGCATTTGACAGCATTAGACAAAGCATTCACACCACATTCATGATTAGCAACAGAATTCAAGAGGACATCATTACAAGGTTTGCAAGTAGTATCGAATTCGAATTAATTACAGTACGCTTAAGGCTAATACTAGAATCAACACGATTCATTTTATTCAACACAAGCTTAAAGTTCCTAGATTGGTCCTCTACTCTCTTCCAATGCACATTCTTAGCTTGCAAGGTCCTATCATTCCTTGTATATTCTTGAGACTTTGACTGCCGGCTTTAATGCACGCGATTACTCTTGTAGAGGGAATGGGAACATTAGTTGGTTGATCTAATTTTTGCATTCTTGAACTTCATGTGCAAGGATCTGAACTACTAGAAGGCACATTAGTGTATATTTTCTTAAGACTGTGATTTGAGCTATTTGCAGGCACACTAAAGTTCACCTTCTTAGCATTAACATATCTGGAATCTGAACTACTTGAAGGAACATTAGTGTTTACTTTCTTAAGACTGGGCATAGAACGGATTTCCTGCTTGGCACTAGGCATAGAACAAGGCTTCACAGCTCTGCCTTTTTCACCTAAGGATTTTGGACATGTTGCAATTACACATTCAAGCAGCTCTTGAGATCGTTTGGCCCGGAGGCAAGCAAACCTAATTTCACTATCAAGAGGTTTGTTAATGAAATCCTCTTCAACAATCTCACGGAGACATTCTAGACTATCCTTTAGGTGAGCACAGTAGTCATGAAAAGCATGTTCATTATTCCTAAGATGAGGAGGAATATATTTGATTCACAGTGTGTATTTGCAATCTAAGGGTGACTTTGAGACAACATTCTTATTGAAAACAAGTGGTAGTTTCCCATTTCCCTGACTTCTCAGATTCTCAATTTCCTTTTGTAAAGACGTTGTTTTTTCGTTGTTTTGGTCACGGGTTACTTTTATTGAATCATATAACTCTTTAAAATATCGTTTAACTTTTTCATTTTCTTCTAGAAAACTCTCGTTTTTCTTTTGTAAGGCATTAACTAAGTTTTGAAGATGAAAAGTTTGAGAATCCTGAGAATCTAAAGGAGGAGGCATTTGGGATCCTGTCATATTGTTCTTTTGACCCTTTAATTGAGAGATTTGGGCTTTCAACTTTCTGATCGTGTTGCAATGAGCTTGAATCTGTTCATCACGTTTGTTAATTTGAAAAACAGCATCAAACTCTGGAGCATCTGAGGATGTCTTGATATTTGAAGTTTTGACATTTTCTTTAAGATGTTGATATTTTAGTTGTAAATTAAATGCTCAACCTCTAGTTTAGAAAAATGTTTACCAAATTGTCATGATATAATCCAGCTCAATTTTCTCAGTTAATTTAGAATTAGTTTTTTCAAGCTCAATGACACGATCATGGGAGACTTTCGGGAACCAGATAATTCATGAAATTGAGAAGCATTAATAGAACAAGTTGTAGCAGTGAAAACACATCTTGAGCAATACATTCAGAAATCATATTCTCATTCAGTGTATGCAAGTTCTTCCTTTGAATCTCATTATATTTTAATGCTCGCTCATAGTCACTAACCTCAACTATCATAGCATCAAATTCCTTTTCCATTTCTTTAATGTCTGAATTCATTCCCTTTTAAAGACTCTCAAAGTGATCTTTTAGGTTTTAAAGAAAGGCATGACTTCAGTTAAATAACATTCTTTAGTTTGCTCAAAACCTCTTTCTCCTTCAGTTATACCAGTGGGTGTGATCCTTTTCTTGCAAGTTTTCTCAAAATCAACAAATAGTTGAAAGATAACATATTGACTGATTAAGGTCTTGATTTTAGTGGCAATTGTTCTAGGAACTAGATGCATTGGTGTATTTGGAGGATACACAGTCGCTCTAGGCATTTTCCAAAGGGGGGGGGGTTTCAACAATATTTTCAGCTTTCTGCTTATCTAAATCCATTTTCCAGAACACTTGTTCGGGAGGTAACAATGTCTGAGGCTTAAACTTGTTTAAGGCAATCCAATTCTCCCTTTTGTAATCATGGGGTGTGATGATTACTTTCTTTTCTTTACATTTTGGATCAGCTAGTTTCTTGTTTAACTTTTACCTAGTGATTTCATCGATTTCTTATCTTCCTTGGCACTCAGTAACTAGGTTCTGTCTAGGTTTAAGAATTTCCTTGCCATCATAAAGAACCTTATGAGCATTTCTAGCCTTTTTAATGACCTATGGATTTGGTTCCTCAACAAGGGGAATGCTTTGCTTATCGCTTAGGACTCTATGCTTAGTGATCATGTGGCGTCTGAATGGTGTTTCCTTGTACAGACTTATTTTCAAGCTTGTTTTCATGGTTTTAGATTAGAAAAATCATTCAAAAGTTTTGATTCCTTAGCACTGAATTCTTGCTTAAGCATTTTAACATTTTCTTGAAGTTCTTGTTTTTGCTTAGCAGTTTTTGAAAGTTTGTCTTGTAAAGAGTTTAACTCTTGTTTTAATACTTCTTCTCTAAACCTACTTTTTCTAATAGTTATGCGCATTTGGTCATCCATTTCCTGCTCACGGGTAGTCAACTCAAATTTAGCACGTTGTTCATAAATAGCAACACGTTCTTTATAGGCATTAAGTTCGAGATAAACAGAATCATCGAGGGCACATGTGGTGTATTCATCAAAAACATAGTCATCGTTGATAGTAGAAGATGTATCACTTGGTACAACTTCACTTTCACTTTGTTTCACATATTGATCATATGGGACAACATTGATATTACCCATATCTTCAATATTTGACTCAATATTTTCAGTTGATTGTACTTTCATGCATCTCTTTTCAATCAGCATCATCATATAGTTTTAGTACCTCAGAAATGAGTTTGTCTTTGGATGGACCAGCTTGTGGTGAAGAAGAGACCTTGGGAGAAACCATTGGAGAAATGCTAGCCATAAAAATTGTGTGTGCAGTAGGTCCATCATCCACATCAGGGTCGTATGCATCACACGCTGACTTGAAAGGCGTTTGATGATTGTGACCTATCTCCTGAATTGGCGCTCATCCACATGCATCATAGGTCTTGGCATTGCCCTCAGCAGAAACAATAACTCCTTTTCATCCAACGCAGCAGCACCATTATCCTGAGCTTGTACAAGCAGCATCTTATCTCTGAAGTAATCAGCATTCTGTGGGCGTTTTGGAGATGTGCAGTTCCTTGCAATGTGTCCCTCACCACCACGGTTATAGAATTTAATCGGCTTAGTTTGACCTTGATTTCCATTTCTTCCTCGATTCTGATTACCAACATAACCTCTACTAGCTCCTCCTCTTCCTTGATCATATGTCTTTCTGAAACTGGTTGCACAACAATTTTCCCATCTCGGCAGTAGCTTGATTGTGTGGGTTAGAAGCTGTTATGAGGTTGTTGTTGGTTTGTGGGAGAGAATTCATGTTTTGACTAATCAGGAGATCCAGTTGCTTAATGAAGTTACCCCGGTGCATCAGCATCAGCTTGTTTGAACTTTGGATCGGGAATGAGTTTGTGAGTTCCATCACCCATGGGTATAACTTGTGAAGCTTTAGTGGTAATCCCAATGTTTGAGTAGAAGGCGGTTGAATCATTTGATGAGCTTGTCTCTCCTGGATTTGTTTTGAATTGTTCAAGAATCCTCATTTCAAACATGGCATGCTCTCTTATTATGAAGAAGGAAGGCATAGAGCTGCTCATAGTTAGTATTCTTCAATCCTTTAGTGAGCTTCACAGATGTAACAAATTTGTGCCTCGGGATTCATGTTGTTTACAAATTTGAGTGAGATGAATGTTAGGCATAGTCATTCTGATGTTCCTCATGTCATTCACCAGCTTATGGAATCTCACATAGTAATATAGACACTTTCATCTGGTTTCATCTTGAAGTGCTCAAATTCATCATACAACTATGATTCTCGATCTTCAACAGTTAGCTCGAACCGAAGAAGAAGCATCTTGACATTATCCCATCTGACTTTTGCCTCGGTGTTGTGATTGATAAGCTTGTAGATGTCCTTTGGTAGACCTTGCAGTATAATGTTGGAAGCTCGTATATCTGCATCGAATCTCTTTTTCTCCTTATCGTAAGCTCATCATACATATTTGGTCTATCCATTCCGTAAATCAAAGTTCCATCTTCAGCAGTATCAAGTATATCTCTAGTAGTTTCAACTCGGTAAGGTCCTTCATCAATGGATTTGAGAATGTTAACCCCATTTTCTTTACCAAGACAGTACAATCTGATTGTTGAGCCAAAGAGTCATGGTCATTCTGTAAAGCATGGGTGGATGAGTGTCTGAACAGCTGCTTGAACATCTCTGAAACGTGGAGATGATTGTAGAACGTTGGTAGACATGATGACAAGTTGAACGAGATTATATAACTCTATGATTAAACCGGGAAATAGATTCTTTCACGGGATTTTACTGAATCAAGAGAAAAACGTATTTAAAGGAAATCACTCAAGTTGCTAGGAAACTTTGAACCAAGTCGCTAAGTGCCAAGTCGCTATAATCCCAAGTCGCTAGGAAATTTTGAACCAAGTCGCTAAGTGCCAAGTCGCTATAGTCCCAAGTCGCTATATAACAACTCGCTACAATCCAAGTCTCTAGCAAAATTTTGACACAAGAATTTGCTAGCACCAAGTCGCTGATTTGTCAAGTCGCTAAATAGCAACTCACTAGGTACCAACTCGCTAACACCAAGTCGCTAACAAAATAAAGTACAAGTCGCTAACTTACACCAAGTCGCTACGTGTAGTGGAGAATCCACTACTTGTACTTTTGTCGGCTTGTCTCACTAGACAAGTGCTAACCAACTCGCTAAGACTTTCAACTACACACTCGCTACCAAATTGTAAAAGCAAGTCGCTACCAAGAAAACTTTTCCGTGGCTCCGACAAGCTAGCATGAAAACACATAAACACCGCTTTTCAATCCAAAAAAAACCAACCACTATGATTCAAACCTTCTAAATCAAAACCTAAACACTTGTGATGATTCTAAACACAAAAGTACTAACAAAATCCAAGCTTAAACACAAGAAATCAACCAAATGATGCAAAAACCACTAAACTTTTTCAAACTCAAAAACCACCTAAAAACAACTAGAAATCCCAAGATGTGCAAGATATGATCTAACCGGCTATGATACCATTGTAGGATATTGGGTTTCACATACTCATAACCATAAACACAAAGTAGGCGGATAAGTGGAATTCTAGAGAGAAAGTTAGAGGTTTGGGAACTTTAGTGAGAGAAAGAAAATTCTTATTATGAGCTCCAAATCTCTACCTTGGAAGGTAGAGAGTATTTATAGTCTTACAATAAAACGCCACACAACGGGCTGTGGATCAGGTATACAGTGGGTAAAGACCTGTCCGTCCTCCACGGTGTTACTAAACTAAATACTACTTAACATAAAGTACTATGACTACGAGCTTTCTAACGGTTACATATACTTGAGGTGACCGACTCTTTAATACCTGGAATTTCTAATTCCTAACAATTTTTATGACACAAAAGTGTTTTATAGCTTATTCCTTATTATTAGAAACTTATTTAAGTTACATAAACTAGCTTATAGCTTATGATGAGGGTTTATTACCTAGAAACATGAATTCGACTCCAATTAGGGTTTTTAAAGGAAAATGTGTAGGTCTTTGTGATCAAGGCTTGGGCAAGGGTTCTATTGTGATCTAATGCACCTAATAATTATCCTAGTACTGAAACATACCTTATAGGACTATTTTAGGGTTTTTTCGACAAAATAACGACTATGGGAGGACTTCTAGCTTAGTATGCTTGACTCCTTGGCTTCCTAGAACACTTATACTACTGCTAGGACTAGGCTAAGGGGGAGGGTAAAGTGAAATGGGATGAGTTGAAGTAAAATAGGGAGGAGGGGTATTTATAGGGTCTGTTTGGGGTGTACGCTAAGCAAAGGATAGGAAATGTGGCATGAATGGGGGGGAGGTGACTAATGGAAGCTACAAGTGACTAATGAAGGCCAAGGGTCTATAGGCGGTGGTTGGGTGTTTGTGCTGGTGGTGTTGTCGCGACACTAAGGTGGTGACAAGTAGGTGCATCACCTACGTGTAACCACCTATGGTGGTGCTAGGGTGGTTTTTTGTGGTGGTAAGGAGGTGATGGAGGAGGGTGGTAGGCTTCTAGTGGTGATGGTGATGCTTAAGTAGCTTAATCTAGGGATTAATCTAGCTTAGGTTTAGGTTTAAGGTCTAACTAGGTTTAGGGTTCTATATTATGTTTTAACACTTATATTAGTGATCCTAGGGTGATTAGTGACTAAGTGTTAGGCTTAGGATGCATGTACTAAGTGGTGGTAACTTGTGCTAAAGAATCGGAAAGGTTTAGACCTAGTTTAGGGACCTAAATGACATATTTAGTGTTTTGTGCTTAAGGGATTTGTATCTAGGCTATATGGGGTTGTACTAGGGATTAAGGGATGCTAAGATACTCTAAGGTTGCTAGGTCAACTTATACCTAAGCCTTGAACACAATTAAACTAGTTTCATTTTGAAATTAGGGTTTTAGAACTAACCGTAACCGGATAGGTCTTGTTTTTGTGTTATAATAGATATAGTATACTAGATTGATATATTACTTAATAAAATGATGTTTAGAACTGATGCAGGTTTTACTGACCAGGTTTTAATATTTATAAGTTCTCGTTATACCTATGGTCTACCCTAATGCACTAACGGGCAGTGTACCCGGTCGTGTGTAGTGTAGTATTCGGTAAAACCAAGGTCGTCCCAATAGCTATGTGTGCGATTTAAACTAAGGTCTAGGTGTAACAGATGTTAATAGATTTTAAGGTGGAAATGATTTACTACTAAAACAAAAAAATAAAGAAAGCAAATAGAGGCGAGGGTTGTGATCAATAGGTGAGAAGTGTGCTAACCTAGTTATTCATCCTATAAAGCTAGGTTCATGTTTAATTAGTTCCAATTACTTCAAGTGGGTTGAAAGTCGCTAGGACAACATTTGGTCGTTCGTCCTAACCTATCAGCAGAAGGGTTCACTAGAGATGTCAGTGACCCGTTCAAAAGTCCAGTTGTTCTTAGTCCCCTAAGCCAAGTCATTAAGTACCGCTACATGAAAGATTTGTAATAATGAGTGCCCGGGCGCTAGCATCTTAAATATTCATCCTGACTTCCAAGTTCATCCAAGCGCGTAGGTCTGATCGTGGTCAAATCAAAAGCCGGAAAGGTCGTCAGTTGGTCATATCTTACCCTTCCCACTCAGTCTACCTACTTAGGGTCAGTTGGTCATATCTCCTAAGTAACTAGCCACTACCGCCATTCAAAACTACCAAAACAAGTGTAGGACCTAAGATATATCAACCTTATCACAAACCCACTTAACAAACACAAGTATCACCACGTTTACCATGCTACGCGTAGAACACGTTCAACCACAAACACAAACAAAGCGTAGAAATAAAGAAAGGAAAGATTGGTGACTTTATATAAGATATGTTATGCGTATATGTGAAAGATGAAAACAAGAGAGATGTTTTACTTCAAAGGAAAAACACACACACACACTTTCAAGCACACCCCTCAAATGACCATTTGAGGGGTATTTATAGTACAAGTAACTTAAAACCCTAAAAGGCTTTGCTTGGGCATTTCGTGGGTTGGACATGGATTGGGCTTTGGATACTTAAGCTTCAAACGGCTAGCATGTATCATAACGCTAGCCATTAGCTTAGTCCAATCCATGAGCCCGTTGACTATTCTATCACGATATCTAACACACTATACAAAGTTCCTAAACATGAATGACCATCACTTCTAATAAAACTATTAAGGCTAACAATCTCCCCCTAAGGGGTGGTCATTCAAATGATGCTCCACTTTATTAGGTCTTTACTTTTCTCGAGCTTGAACTTTGCGTGTAGATATAGAATAGTCTTGATTCTTTGTTCCTTCATCCTTTGTGATCAGATAATGTGGTTGTCTGCCATTGTCAACTTCGTTGGATAGGTATCTCCTCGTCTTTCTCCACCATGCTCACACTTCTATTTGTCTTTGGTTACCAATGATGTAGTTCTCGAGTCTTTAGATTCATTGACAAAGAATCATCTTTAACTTTGTGTAGCCTTTGATTGAGATGAGAACTTTCATGTATTGTTGGTATGAGCATGTGGCGAGTCTGAGACGATCTCCATCCGCTCCGGAGCTTCCATAAAACAGTTAGTAATAAGCGGATTCCGGCACTTACAAGTTTGAATTTCGAAGGTGTTAACAGCATAGTGTGAAAACACATCTCTAATTCTCACAAAGGCCGTTCCTAAACTGGAGTCCCATAAGTGAGATCATACATCTACAGTTCAGATGAGTCGCTGAGGTACACCGAAGCATCACCCCACGACTGTAGACCGCTTGAGACACCTACTAAGCGTAATACAGGGGAGTTACCGAAGTGACCTGTGTCAAGGGCTGCTTGATGTTGACTAGCAGAGTTTCCATTCAATCACCGAAGTTCAAAAGGTGTGAAACTTCTCATAAATGTTCTGGCAAATTGCTAAGATCTGCGTAGGACTCTATAATATATCACTTGTTTCCTTATTGATGAACAACAAGCGATGTCATGTCATGTGTTCCTATGAGATCTTTTGATGAATCTCGTGGCTCTAGACTCAATAGTGCATTTTGGTTTTCCTGAGCGGAGACTAGGAGAGGGGTCTCTTCTTCAATATCAACCAACTCTAAGAGACGGTCAATAGATTATGTAGGGTTCCCAGTGAGAATGAAACAAATCCTTTTAAGAGGAATTGAGTGGCTAGAAGGTTTAGTGCAGTGCGTCACCGGGTCCATGACATCTTTGTCTTCAATACCGGTGTCAACTAGTGACAACCAGTAGAGATGAATTGAACCGGTTTTGCCTCTAAGGTTGAATATGGAGGGCTATTTCTTTTCACCCTTTTCATTACATTTCTTTTTAATTCTTCAACCCCTTCTTTCTCCTTTCTTACATTACTCCTTTTTTCAATCATTCCTAAGGACTTCTAATACTAACTATTTGATATGTCCTTGGGTAGATCCTCGCTCTGGGGATCATAGGACGAATTTCCTATCCTTAGTCACCTTATAACTCCATGACTGTCCTATTGTTGCCATAAAACCAATTTCTTTGAAAATCTCTCAAAGTGTTTATAATAGAAAACATGTTTGAAACACTGAGAGAGTTTTATATTTCGAAACACTCCCCTTCATATGTGCTTATAAGTTTTGACATAAATCAGACATAGAGGGTAGAGTTCGCACCTTTTGAATTGATCGGCTTATGATAGACAATTCCCACGAGACACGGTTACGGTTGTTAGTTAAAGAGTTCCATTGTCAGTCTTTAGGTGACAACTAGCTCTAATAACTAACTTGAAGTTGTAAACACTCCTTGAAAAGGAGGTTAGACCCATGAAGGTGCATATCTATCACAAGTTTCTCGAGATGGTACATTTACAGACTTTGATTCCCGTCAATTCATTGGTTCCGTCTGAGTCGAGCTCATTTTGAGATTCAAACAACGATCATAAAAACTTTTAGATCACTTTTAATCACGCCTCCTCCCCTCAAAAATAGCATATTCGTGATATTTTTATATCAACGGATTAAACAACATTTTAGAATCTTTTGGGGAGACAAACGGATTTGATTTAAGCATGAATATGGAACATTTTAGTTTTATACTGCCCCTTTAATAAAGCATAATCAATTAAAGGGTTTTAGAGGGACTTATCTTGAGCACAAAGTATTTTAAAAAATTTTGAAAAATCTTTTTGAACAATCTTGAAAAGGTGCTCAAGATGATGATGATTATCACTATTTTTAAATGCAGTGCACTGAAGCGGTATCACTTGATTTTTCTATAAAAGCACGAGTTTTGATTTGAAAAATAATCAAAAGTCATCATTTTAGTCCAGGTTTCGTACTAAAGTATACGAAAGCTATTTTTTTTGAGAAATTTTGAGAAACGACATGTTTTAGAAAACAGATTAAAGAACTCTCGCTCAAGCATCTGCACATACCCGTATCATTGTTGAATGACATTTCTAGAAACGTACAGAATATCGATTATACGAGAGACATGTCGTGAGAAGAATATTTTTGGATTTTTGGTTTTATAATGTTTTTGTATTTTTGAAGATTTTATATTTTTATAGTTTGCTTTTGTTGGTTTTTCAAATTTTGTATTTTGTTTTTCAAAAAATATTTACAGCGAAGCATTTTGGAAAAATCATTTTCAAGAAGATTCGAGAAGACTTTCTAACTCCTCAGGGGTTAGGCTTCGCATTCCAATTCGTCGAACTAAATAGTCAAACCTTTCTTTTGGAAGGGCTTTAGTTAATAGATCGGCGAGATGGTAATCTGTCTTCACGAAGAATAATTCAACAGTACCATTTTCGACGTATTCTTTGATGAAGTGATAGCGGACACGGATATGCTTAGTCTTTGAGTGATGAACAGGATTGCATGATATGGCTATGGCACTTTTCGAGTCACAATACATAGGTATTTTGTCAAAAGTAAAGCCATTAATCTGGAGTTGTGTTCTCATCCATAGAACTTGAGCACAACAGCAGATAGAGACACATAATAAGCTTCAGCGGTTGAAAGTGCAGTGCAATCTTGTTTCTTTAAAGACCAATGTACTAACTTTTCACCACAAAATTGTGCTCCTCCGTGATGTACTTTTTGTCAGAACTTGATCACTGCGTGGTCCGCCCATCTGAAAAGGCAATAAGATCAAATCGGTTCCTTCGGATACCAAAGTCCCATGTAAATGGATGTCTTCGGTAAAGAAAGATCCTTTTAACCTCTTTGAGGTGCAGTTCGGTAGGCTTTGCCTGAAACCGTGCTAATAAGCAAACAGAAAATGAATATCCGGCCGACTAGCAGTGATTGAGGTACATGATGAGAGAACCAATCATGCTCGGATATTTCTTCGGATCAATAGGTTTCCCAAAAAAACTCAGTCCAATTTTTGGTGAAGTGAAGTACCATTGGTGTTCGACCGAGTAACATTTTTTATCCATACCATGATTTTTCAAAAATCTCAGTTGTTGTATTTAGCTAGATTTATAAAAATTCCAAGAGGGGATTGATGTATTTGTAAACCAAGAAAGAATTTTAGTTCCCCCATCATGGACATTTCCAATTTACTTTTCATGAGATTTTCAAAATGTTTTGAAAGATTCGGATTAGTGGACCCAAAGATGATGTCGTCCACATAACTCTGAACAATCAAAATGTCGTTATTGCATTTTGTGTAAAAAGGTAGGATCAACCGTTCTTTGGTGAAATTGTTTTGGATAAGGAAAGAGGCGCTTCGTCATACCACGCACTCTCGAGGCTTGTTTCAATCCATAGATTGCCTTTTTGAGTTTGTAGACGAAGTCCGGATGTTCATGTCTAATGAAGCCTGGTCCGACTCACGTACACTTTTTCTTTCAGGTTCCATTAAGAAAGCGGTCTTAATGTCCATAGATAAACCGTGATGTTTTTGGAGGCATAGGCTAAGTAAATCCCGGACGCTTCTAGTCCTAGCTTACGGCCAATGACTCTTCAAAGTCTATCCCTTCCTCTTGTCCGTATCCTTTGGCCACAAGACGAGCTTTGTTGCGAATGACAGTCATGTCTTCATCCCGTTGTTATTCCAAAACCATTAAGATCAATGCGCACGTCAATGGCTTGGGACCATTTCCCAAGAGTCATGTAGACGGTATTGGAGAAGTTCCTCCTGCATCGCTTTCTATCCATGCGGCGTTCTCCCCAATTCTCGTCGA
>OU343223.1:159248581-159299513 GCA_910596185.1 Chrysanthemum makinoi | reverse complement strand
GAAGAGAATTTAAAATGGAATACATCTTCGGTGAAGTAAAGTGTTGGGATTCCTTTGGGCAAGAATAGAGCTAAATTGACTTCTTTTGACTAGGACAATGGTGTAAATTATCATATAGTTTGTTTTGCTGTCTTGGGCATGGGTTAGTGGGTTGGCGAGTTTAATGAAATATACCTTTCAAAAAACGCCAAGAAGTCTAATAAAACAAGGTAATTTATTGAGAGTGCGGCATTTTTATACTAGCCAGTACACTTCCTTTGCTTCTAATTGTTTGTTCTCTTATTGATTGTTTTCTCTTCATGTTGTCATGATGATTATGTAGAGTATAGAGAGAATATTTAGAGAGAATGTTTGATGTTTATTGATATAATGATGGATACATTGTACATATATATATATATAATATGACATGGGCCCTGATACAATAATAATATAATAATATGGGCTAATACCCCTTGGTCAAAATCAAGAAAGTTCGGACTAGTGAAAACTAGAAAAGAAAAACAAAACATTAACATAATAATGTGTGTGGATTTGTGACCTTAGCACAAATCACCAACACACATGCTCGTGACTGCAAAGCGACAATACAATAATAATGTGTGGATTTGTGACCTTAACACAAATCACCAACACAAATCACCAACAATAATAATAATGAATGAGAAAATAGATAACCTAACGTATCCCTTACAACTAAAATGGGATAACCCAAAGTATCCCCTACAACTAAAATGGGATAACCCAAAGTATCCCTTACAACTAAAATGAGAATGAGACATCGAAAGTTGGTTCTAAAACTTCAACCCCAAAAAACCTTCCGAACAAACAGGACGTATTTTTTCATATAAAAACATAAAAATCATTATTAATTAATTAATTTTTTTGTTTTTTTTTTGTTTTTTTTTTCGCTTCGCTTCACTTCACACCAAACCAAACAAAACCCACTTACCCACTTTACAGCTCATTACATGCCCCAACATCAAATTATTATGTCCCCATCCACTGACAAACATATCGTATTCCCATTTCCACCACCAATAATTATCACTCCCTAATTTATTTCTATCTTTTCTCTCCCATCATGAAACCACCACTTCAGTACATCCCCAAACAACATATCTTTCAATCTGAATCTTAAACCCACATCACATATGTTGTTGTAGAATAATATGGTTATGAGGAAAGAAGCGATGCATTGATCTGAGACAGTAGCGATGCATTGATCTGAGAGACGCTCAAAGACATCCATTTGATGGATCATTTTGTGGATGAAAGGGGTGTCGAGTTGGGTGGCAAAACGGATTCTGGAGAAGAGATGGTGAGTGGTTGGGATGGACATGTTCAGTTCGGGTGTGGGGGTTGGTGGTGGTGGTCCTACTGCGGCGGCCATTTTTGGTGATTTTTATTTTTATTTTTATTTTATTTTATTTATTTATTTATTTTTGAATGATTGAGAGATGACCGGTGTTTTATTGATATTAAAATGCAAAAGGAGCCCTCCGAACCTCCGGCATGTAGCCGGCGGCCGGAGGCGGGTAAGCAGCGGAAGATTGAAGTAGCCGACGGCGGCGGAAGAATTAGTTCTCTGATACCATGTAGAGTATAGAGATAATATTTAGAGAGAATGTTTGATGTTTATTGATATAATGATGGATACATTGTACATATATATATAACTAGCTTCATAGCCCGCCCGAATGGGCGGCTAGCTTCATGGTAATATACATGCCATATTCTAAAGATCTATGTATGATAAAGCAGTTAGTCAACTAATGTTATATAGTGAAACGAAATTGTCAATACATTGAGAAGTAGTTGTATTGTGTGTTTTCCAGTTAAGTAGTAAGTGCCTACAATTCGAGTACAAATACATGACAACTGGTTAAAAAAGCTAACAAACTAATTAAGATAACTTTCCTCTAGAATATCTAAATTTTGTTATCAGCAACTCTGCTTTGGTGATGAAGGGTTAAGAGTTTGTGTAAGCTTCTTTGTGACTTTGATGAACATGCTTCAACATAACATGATGAGTTGTTGAGTTGTCATATAATAATCTCAAATATGAGGTAGAATACCATTAACCGAAGGCGGGAAAAGACTAAACGCCTTCTTAGGGTACCTGAGCTTCTTCTTGACGAAACTTCTCCTCCCTGATTATAAACACCATTTGTTATCTTAGATTATTAAAATACATTAAGAAAAATCTAAAACTTTGTTTGATGAAAATATGAAGCAGCAACAATAACAATTACAGAGTTTTGACCAAGAGTGTGGGTGAAAATATGCCATGTCATATGCTCTAATAGTTTTTATTGGATCTGCTAATGGTCTCATTAGTTGTGTGGCACAAAATATGAATCGTTAATCTGATGATTGTTTTAAAGTCCAAAATAGGGACAACCCCTTGTTCATAAAAGTCGACTGTAGAGACTTATTTGTTTTAAGAAAATCCTATTCTATCAATATATCACACATATGCAGGTAAATTCTTTTGGAGGTTCTTTAAAAATAGAGTAAAAAGAGAAAATTAAAAGACAATTTTTTTGCATGTGTTATCATTTAATCATCCTAATTTGAAGGCTATGTAAATAACATTCCATAGAAGAAATAAGCAATAATCTCCATTCACCTTACAAATATGTATGGACTTGGTACTAATGCGACAGATCTTTAAATGCAAAAAAAAAACTGCATTTGTGGACATCAGAAGTCCAATAGCATCTACTACAACATGTTGGCGAGCTAATTTAGCGGTGAGGATTGGAGTCATAACAGATACTAAAGATCAAATTTCGAAAAAAAAATCAACTCTTGATTGTAGGGGGTATAGCTATACTGCTCTAATGTAAAGCTACCTACTGTGTGATGTAAGCCACAATGTTACTTGCAGTTCCTATAACTAAACACGTTTGGCGACCTGAGTCAGAATGGGCATAACTGTATCAAAATAGTGTAATATCTCCCAGAGTATATGTAATTACAAGAAATGAAAGCAAGAAGAATTTAGTCACCTCTGGGCTCCGGCACAGCATCCAACCAATATTAAACCAACAGCATAATATGAGGGAACTCAGCAATTTAATGACAAAAAATGATGATAAAAACATAACCTGCAATAAATTTTTCATTTGAGTATTTGATAAATCTAAGAAAATTTCACCTCCATCATATCTTATATTATTGGAAAATTCATACTACTAAAGTTAAAAGATTATAAAGATTTCAATATATGTAGCTATAAATATTGGTCATGAGTTGACCCCTGTCATATTAAATATCTTTAAATTCCCACTAACATCCGTTAATTAAATGCAACAAAAGTTATAAAAATCAAAACTTTTTTACACTTTCTTAATCTTTACTGTAAACCCAGAAAATACCATGAAGGGATTAGAACAAATCTTGCTCAAAATAACAAAAAACAGGAACTAAATTTTTAGTAAGTTAATACTAAGGGCTGTTTTCAGTAGGGCTAGTTGTATAAGTAATTTAGTCAATAAAGTTTGCATAAGTATATTTATACTAAGAGGATGTTTGTATGAGTATTTCCAAAATACGTTTTGTGTTTTGCGCCATCAAGTTCTTTATTCATGATTCATGTAAATAATCAGTTTCAAACTAAAATTACATTATACCAATAAACGATCTCTCATAAGCTATATTTTTAATTTTTTGATGCTATATTTGTATCCTGCTAGTTTAAAAAAAGGTATATCCCAACCACAAAGTCCACGAACCAAAACAAGTATGTGTAAGAACATGTTGTGTTTTATTTGTTTTCAGTGAGTTCTATAATACTAAGTTGGTGTTTAAAGGAGGTAGAAGGTTATACCTGCAAATAGCCTCTTCATTTCTTGATGTCCAGAACGCGAACTCCAAAACTGGTGCCACAAGATAAGTAAGATCTGAAGCAAAAAAGGAGACATACATTGTTAGACTATTAAGGGGGTGTTTGTATTTGATTATCACGTTTGCAAACATGGAAAACAAAACCACGATTTGCAAAAGTAACTCCCTAGCTCCAGTTGCAAAACCACGTTTTGATGCATTTATAACGCAAATAATCAAATAATCACGTTTATTGCCAAACACCAAAACTTGATTATTCACATTTTAAAAACGTGATAATCAAATAATCACGTTTTCGAAGGTTTGCCAAACACCCCCTAAGAGATAACATTAGTAAGTGCCTGTAAGTGCAGCTGTGATAACAGATGCAAACGCTTGATCAAACGACACGAATATAGGCAAAATTCCAGTCTAAAGGTCAAATAAATATAGTATCCATTAAACTATCATCAAAGTGGAAACAAAGACTTCAAAACATGTGCAAAACAGACCCATTCAACATGGGCTAAGATTAATTTAGTGATAACATATCAATGAAAACTTTCAACATGTAAAAAAGACGTTCAAAGTAATACCTCTTGGATTGAGATAATTTTCCTCCTCTTGGGTGGGTTTGACCTTTTTGTTACCAAATGGTTAAAGTGCGTCAAAGTAGAGCTTTAGAGTGTGGTGAAAGACATGTTGTGGGTGCAAATCTTTCACAGAGTGTCACACCTGTTATTATGATAATCTGTTCAATTTCAAAAACTATTAGGGATAAGTGAAAGTCTGGATTTTCAGTTCATAAAAATTCTTACCAGCAAAGATAAGTTCTATACAACAGTTGGATCGCCGAATCGCACCGGCTTTGTTTTGTCTTTTGCCCTAAAAAAACACAAAAGATCTACAGTTAATAAATAGATGTCATAAGATTTATTTGGGAAAACAACAAAAAACAATTGTGTGAAGAATAATTTTTTGAAAACCTTCTGGGTTTGTGTTAATTCAGTCTTGGGATGATTTTAATCTGGGAGGAGCGCTGTGAAGGTTTTAGATTGATCTTTTAGGTAATGGATGATTGTAAAAACCTTTTAAGATGCTAAAGACAATGATGGTATGGATTGATGTGTTACTGATTTAGGGAAAAGATCTTAATGGGAATGACGGAATGGATTGATTGGGCCGTTTTTTATTCGGGGGAATTTGAATTTCAGAACTGACGATTGAAATGGGGGAGGTATGGGATATTGTTTGACCAACATTGAAGATAATTTTGATTTAGAAAGCGACTGAGTAGGGATAGGGAAGAAGGTAAGTGTTTTTTATTAATATTAATGTGGGAATGCAATATGTAACACAAATTATGGTATGCTCCAGTGGTTGAGGGCTATGTTTGTTGTTTGACAGACAGAGTTCGAATCCTGCACATGACAATTTTTTTTAAATATTTAGCTGGATGATGTGCCATGTAAGCATTTCCATGTCATCATTATAGTGCCATGTAAGCATTAGTGACGTGTCATGCTTAGTCCCATATATATGTATAGATATGACATGGGCCCTGCTACAATAATAATATAATAATATGGGCTAATAGATTATCTCAGATTGGTGCCTTTTCTGTTCTCAAAGAACTTGTGATTGTATTGCCTGACTGCCTTGCCGACCACATTGGATCGCTCATTCCTGGAATAGAGAAAGCACTTTGTGTAAGGAAAAATTTGCAGTCATGTCTCCTTGAGAATCCGTTATTTTTGCATCGCATGTCAATGCGATAGTTTATCATAATTTTTTGGTTTAACATATACTTTCTGTCCAGGAAAAATCCTCTACCTCAAACCCGAAAATCGAGGCTCTTACATTTACGAGATTAGTTTTAGCTTCTCATTCTCCGGCTGTTTTCCACCCATACATCAAGGTAATGCTGTAGTGTGTTTTGAATGAAGCTCAAGTTATGAGCTTGATTTGAATTGTTTATCATCGGACTAGTTGTTCGGACTTCACTTGCATTAGCTGTTAAAATGATGTAGCGTGGTCTGATCACAAAATATAGTTTATTATACTCTCTTTTCTGATGAATTGGTTCCCATAGACTGACTAGTCTCTCGCCGCTTGTTAAAAGTTTTGCCCCACATAGGACATTATGGATTAGTGGAAGTGACATCATGTTTGTGCATTTGAAAGAAATTTCAGTGACCTTCAGAGCTTTTTATTCTGAAATATAGGTTATTATACTCTTTTATGGGGAATTGGTTTTTATTGGATGACTAGCCTCTCGCCTTGTTAATGGTTTTGCCCCACATAGGACATTGTGGATTAGTGGAAGTGACATCAAATTGCATTTTGAAAGAGATTTCATTGACTTTTAGAGCTTTTTATTTTCAACTCTTACATCATCAAATTAAAATGTTGATTGATCTCATGACACAATATGAAGATATAAACGATGCAGGCCAAATTACAAAAATCATACATTTCTGGCGCATTAGGGAATCGTTTTAAAATTAAGGGCCAGTTTGGTTTGTAGGTGGGTTTAGGATTAAGATTTGGATTTGGATTTAAATTTGGATTAGGATTTGGATTTGGATTTGATGTAGGAGAGAGAAAAAAATATTTAATAATATTAATTATTTTATATAATAATTTTGTAATAAAAAATATAATTATTTGAAATAAATATATAAAGAAATGAGAGGAGAGTAATAAGTGGGGTCCACTAAAAATATAAATACCTACCAAAACCCACCAACTTACTTATCATTCAATTTTTCATTCCTAAATCTATTCCTCCTCCTAAAATTTACAACCAAACAAATGTTGTTAGTCACATCAAACCAAAAACCCATACTAAACCCCCATACCAAACACACTCTTAAAGTGTATGAACTTTTTTATATTTTGGTGAACCTCAAAAAAAGTTATGTATTTTTTGTGAATTTATCAAATTACATGTCTTGCTTGGTAGACAGTTTCTATAGGAGTGTTTATCATATTCTTTTCTGGAAAGGCACTATAACATACACATGGCTAACATTTATAGAAGTGGTAAATCGGTAATGTTATTAGTTACTAAAAGTTACTACTAGTCGATTAAAATACATGAATTGTGATATTGTTTCATGACTCTAGAAATATCTAAGAACCAACTTACTGTGGGTAATTTGTGGATTTGAAAAGGATGTCCTCTCTTTGAAATTTGGTAGCTTATAGAATTTGAGATATTGTTGAGGTTATATTGTTCTTATAAAGCTGTAGATAGCTTCTCTAATTGAATAAACCTTGCCTAGGAACTTGTTGAAGGGCCATAGCTGTTAACGTCATTACTGTAATTTGATAAGATCTGTATGCAAGTATTCGTCACGAGTAACACAAGTGTGATTGATTTAGATTCTATTATGTCTTTGGGCTATTTCTGCTCCTGTTTTATCTGCTGTTGGCGAACGCTATTACAAAGTAACGCTATTACAAAGTTACTGCTGAGGCACTAAGAGTATGTGGGGAACTTGTTCGAGTTGTGCGGCCAAACATTAAGGTTTTATCCATTTCTATCCTTTTTGTTCTAACACATCTTTTATTTCTTTAAATTATTTCCCTGAAATTATATGTGGTTCTGTTCAGGTTTCTGATTTTGATTTCAAACCTTATATCCGCCCATTATATAATGCCATCATGTCACGTTTGACTAATCAAGATCAAGACCAGGTTAGTATTTCACTATGAATTTTCTACGTGGAGAGTTTACTTTATCTAACTGTACTGCTTCTCCAGGAAGTTAAGGAATGTGCTATTTCTTGTATGGGGCTTGTGGTTTCTACTTTTGGTGATCACCTCACGGCAGACTTACCTGCATGCCTTCCTGTTATTGTGGACCGAATGGGGAATGAGATAACCCGCCTGACTGCAGTGAAGGTTTGTTAAATTGAATTCATTAATGCTACCTTGTTAGATTGTTCAAGTTTTTATCCAAGTTGAGGCCTTTAGTAGTTTCAGTGTTGCATTTTTTATTCGCTGTTGGTCATGTTATTTGCTGCTCTATTATCATGCAATAAGCTAAGAGGGTCTGTAACTACTGTCAGAAGAAAGTAGATATTTAGAACTGTTCTTACCATTTCTACTGGATATGATGGTTAAGCTTAAGTATAAAGATTTGCGCTATCATATATATGTTATTGACATTGGCATCTTTTATAAGATATGGTTCTGCTCATACCTTCTTTGCCACTACCTTTTTCTAATCAGCATGCTTTCCGATATTCATATGCTGGATTTGTTTTGGTATGTTGAAATACCGAGTTTGATGCATTTTGATTCTTATTCTTAAATTGATTTTCAGGCTTTTGCGGTCATAGCTGCTTCTCCGCTTCACTTAGACCTTTCATGTGTACTGGAGCATGTTATAGTGGAGTTAACTGCCTTCCTACGCAAGGTATAACCAATACCATTGTTTTCACTATTATAGTTCTAAGGATGTTATTCTTTGTATTTGGAAAATTGGAGCAAATTTGAATCTGGATTCATGACTGATCTTTTTTTTGGAAAATAGGCTAACCGAGCATTAAGGCAGGCAACGCTGGGCACCTTAAATACACTAATTGTTAACTATGGTGATAAAATTGGTTCTGCTGCTTATGAAGTTATCATAGTGGAACTTTCAACTTTGATCAGGTTTGGTACTTGACTTTTAGGCTTGTTTCCTTGTTTCTTAAGAGACAAAAGACTAATATGTATCATTGCTTTTCGACTTACCAGTGATTCAGACTTGCATATGACGGCTCTCGCCCTCGAACTCTGCTGTACCTTGATGTCAGACAGGAGGTCTGGTCCAACTGTGGGGTTTACTGTCAGAAATAAAGTTCTTCCCCAGGCATTGACTTTAGTCAAAAGTTCATTGCTTCAAGGACAGGCCCTCCTGGTACTGTTAAATCTTCGTATATGATTTACTTTCCATGAGAGAAGATGTTTGTGTATTCCTGATCTATTGATTGTAAATGCAGGCTTTGCAAAATTTTTTGCTAGTCTGGTTTACTCTGCAAACACGAGTTTTGATGCTCTGCTGGAATCTCTTCTTTCAACTGCTAAACCGTCTCCTCAATCTGGTGGTATTGCAAAACAAGCTTTGTTTTCCATAGCACAATATGTTGCTGTACTCTACCTTGCTGCAGGAGACCAAAAATGTTCATCGACAGTAAAGATGCTCACAGAGATCTTGAAAGTTGATACCAGTACTAATTCGGTAGGTTTCTCTCTTCATTTTTATGGGCAATCTGATTTTCGGGAGATGGCTAAATGACATAGTGCCTTAGGCTTAGATGATCTTGCTGTATGTCTTTAGATGGGTAAATGCCACGTTTGCACTATATGTGGTCTCAGAGGAGCTATATCAGTACCCGACCAACACTAAGGTAGCTTCTAAGTATGCTCCTTTTGCGTAAGCCGTTTGCTACATCCATACACCACATTGGCTTTACATGATAACTTTGCAGATTGGCTATCATCACTAATAGTTTCTACTTTAATCGTACAACATAACAACAATGACCAACCACTTGCCATACCTTATAGAAAAGCTAATTGGCATGACACAAGTGCTTTAATTTACACTTTAGCCCTTATATGCTCTGTGGCTGTTAAGCAAGTAGATGCTATACTTTTAGGTTAGTACTCCTAGTAGCTGTGTCTTGCTATATCATTAAGTAAGGTTATGTAGATAAGTTGCTCACTACTCTTAGTAGCCATGTCGACTTTGATGGAGGGTGGTTTTGGTTATGTCAGATAATACCTTATACATCTATATGCTTATGTTTACACATCCATTTGCAAGTTGAGTACACCAGGTAGACTTTTTAATAGATAATAACTGGTAACTGTGAGCGTACTTTTATGACTTCCTGTCGTCTTTTATCATCGTAGTTAGATTAGCTCAATTGGCATTTATTTTATGTAAGTTTTAATTGTAATGTCATGTCTCAATACTGGTCATCCTTTTTTTCAGGCCAAGCAACATCTGGCTTTGCTATGTTTGGGTGAAATTGGGAGAAGAAAAGATTTGAGCTCACATGCGCACATAGAAACCATAGTTATTGAATCTTTTCAGTCTCCCTTTGAAGAGATAAAATCTGCAGCCTCTTATGCACTTGGCAATATTGCTGTTGGGAATCTGCCCAAGTACTTGCCATTTATCTTGAACCAATAATCAGCAGAAAAAACAATACCTATTGCTTCATTCTTTGAAAGAGGTATCTTCTTGCCTCTCAATTTTGATACCAATAAATGGCTTTAATAAAACAGGAAATGGCTTACATAAAGTTAAACTATCACGTTAACCAACTTCATTCCTACATTACAGGCGATAGTTCGTCAGTCTGTAGATAAAGCAGAATTTCAAGATTCTAGCGTTGAAAAGATACTAAACTTGCTTTTTAACCACTGTGAAAGTGAGGAAGAAGGTGTTCGCAATGTGGTGGCGGAATGTCTGGGAAAAATTGCTCTTATCAAGCCTTCAAAACTTGTTCCTGCACTCAAGGTAAACTTCATAATGTTTTTGGGGTCAAACTAGAGGCAATTTTACGTGTTGAAGCTCATCCTCAGAATTATATTTTTATTTAGGAGCGAACAACTAGTCCTGCTGCATTTACTAGAGCAACGGTGGTTGTTGCTGTGAAGTATTCTATAGTTGAACGACCAGAGAAGATCGATTCGGTCTTGTACCCAGAGATTTACTCATTCCTTATGCTAATTAAGGATCAGGATCGGGTGAGTTTATCAAAGAATATGCTTTGGGGTTTGATGAGTTTTGGAATATGCTAGTTATTTTTTAAACATACCTGTATGTATTGTCTAACATTGAGAAGATGATTAGTCTATCACTTTTTAGAGTTGATCTCATGAGTTTTAATACATGTATGCAGCATGTTAGGCTGGCAGCTGTTTTGGCTTTGAGTATAGCTGGCCACAACAAGCCAAACCTGATCAAGGGCCTCCTTCCAGAACTTTTGCCACTTCTTTATGATCAGACAGTTATTAAGGTAAAGTTATACAAATCATTGACTTGTGATAGCACTCTGCTGAGTTTCTAAAGCAAATAAGCTTCAGATGTGTTTTAGTGAGGTACAAAATCAAAGCATATTAGATGCTTGATAGGGGATCTGTTAGTGAAATGTAAGAAGGATTCGAGTACTGATATTCTAAAGCTGTTGGGAAAAAACATGTAGAAGTTTGACACCCTGTCCCAAAGAAATTTACAACATTTGACCAAACGCATGTCTCAATGGACACCCATACATCTTAAAATGTATTGTGTAGCTGAACAATAGGGAAGTCTTGTGGATTAATTAATTGTCTTCAGTCACCAAATTCTTGCAATTGTGAGATTGGACAAGTAATTAAATATAAAACTGATACCTCCTGAATAAAGAAATGATGTTTTCAAGGACCATCCCAAGAAGAAAGGATTCCATTTTTCATGGAATGAAGTAACTGTTGATGGGCGTTTTTTATGGATTAGGGATTTAATTGATTATTTTTAAGAAATAAAAGAATCCTCAAGTCATTACCTTATGATTTTGCTCATGAGCAAATAACGTAGATGAATGGGATTCTTTAGTAAGTTGGAAAATGTATATTTTGGCTGGTTAGTAACTTGATTTGATTGACCATTTGCCTCATGTGTACGTGTGTCTTCAAGTTCAGACCCCAACAACCTTTTTAGGTTAAAAATAAGACTGATTGCTTCCAAATAGAAAAAATCTCCTTAACATCTGATTTACTAATTTTCCGGGAACATGAGCTATTTTTTAAGAAGGGGTTACTGGATCTTCTTGGGGGTGCAAAATATCTACGATAACTAGGTTGGGGCTCAAATTTAAGTATTTTGGCCTTAAATTAGATTGACTCTATTTTAGAAAGGACGAATATGGGAACATTTTATATGAGCTTTGCCGTAGTTGCAATGAAAATTTATTACAAGGTGTATGTGATTTCTTGACAAAAATTAATAAGTTGACATTGAAAAGGAATTCCAATAGAGCTCTCCAGCATCTAGGATGTTTGTTTAGGTCCCAATGAATATCTTTTACCGATGACATGTGTGCATATATGGATTTAAGTGATACTCATTTTGCATCTTGCCCTATATTTTCAAAATGGAGAAACTTTCTCTTTCTCATTAAGTTTTCATGTGGTGTGTATATGTCTTAACTTTAATATCTTTGTGCAGAAAGAACTCATCCGAACGGTTGACCTTGGTCCTTTTAAGCATACTGTTGACGATGGCCTTGAGTTTAGGAAAGCTGCTTTTGAATGTGTAGATACATTGCTTGAAAATTGCCTCGATCAGCTGAACCCTTCATCTTTTATTGTGCCTTTCCTTAAGTCTGGTCTTGATGGTAAGCTCATTGTGATCACTAACTCTCTCTGTTATTTAATTTTGGAAGTTAGAGGTGGCAAGATGATCGGGTCGGGTGGGTATGTCTCAAAATGGGTTGTGGTTAAAACGTGCCAATTATTTGGTAGAGGGTCAAAATGGGCTTGGCATGATATGGATTAGGAGGTTGTATGCATCAAAGGGGTCTCTTGGCGACTTTGAACCTTGTCCACACATCCCCCTTTTACCTATTTTATATCTGACCTGGGTGAAATTAAACACGACCCAAATTAAGCCACTCGCAATTAAATGGGTTGAAGTTTCCATATCTACATTGTAGTGTCTGAACCAAGATCTTGTCATTAACCTGTACTTAAGAATTGCTTTATGATATTGTTTTTTTACCCAAGACTGTTTCAGTAACTGTGATATTTTTTCATGACAGATCATTATGATGTTAAGATGCCTTGCCATCTTATCCTCTCAAAACTTGCTGATAAGTGTCCTTCGTCCGTCTTAGCAGGTTAGTACGCCTTGTCCTTCATAGTTTGACACTTTGACCATCCAAACACTTCAGTCATAGCTAATATAGTTGTTTGAACCTTTACAGTTTTAGATTCGTTGGTGGACCCCCTCCAAAAAACTGTAAACTTCAGGCCGAAACAAGATGCTGTGAAGCAAGAAGTTGATCGCAATGAAGACATGATCCTGAGTGCACTTAGAGCTATCTCATCATTAAATCGTATCAGGTGTGTTTTTAATCTCTTCTTATTCTCCCTTTATTTTATTAAGTCCATGGTATTCAACACATCTAACCTAATAACCTGCCGGATTCATACAAAACGCTCATTCCATATTGCTAATGCCGAGTTCCATCTTGGCACAACTATACATGTTTGGCAATTTTCAGCCTTTATGGCCAGCAATAGTGATCTCAAATAATTAATAGCAAACAACTGACGTCACAAGGAATTGATAGCACCCAAGTATCTTAGCCAATGGGCGAAATCCTTGGTGTTTACTCTATTTATGTCTTTGAAAAAAATGAATTCTATGAAAACTTATTTGTTTCTAACTCATAACCAATTGATCACTTTGCAGTGGAGGAGATTGCAGCCATAAGTTCAAGAATCTAATGGCTGAAATAGGAAAATCACAGTCGCTGTGGGAGAAATACTGTTCTATCAGCAATGAGTGAAAATTGATATTGTTGAAAATGGGCATCCTCAATTCGCTGGAAAAATGTTAGATGAGTTTCAATGGATGTTTATTGAATTGCAGAATATGACTGTTCAACTATCTCGTATAGGTTAGGTGTTTAGAATTTACCGTCTTGTTTCTGGCCTGGTTTTCTGGTTTTTTAACCTTAAAATAGGACATTTTTGGTCATTATCAGTTGTAAACTGGCTTTAATGGGAGAACGATATGAAAAAAGAAACAGAGAAACCTATTTTGTGCTACATGACACACTGTTCCTGTTTCTCTATTTATGTACTTCATATCACTTAAGAGATTTATATTTCACTTCTTTATCCTCGAGGGCTTTAGCCCATAGCCCTCGAGTGAATATACTTGGTTGCAACTTATTGAAATATGTTGGCATATAACAACAGGGACACAAGATGACACTTATTTTCGATGTGTCTAAACTTTGTGGTCATATTTTTAAATACAGTATAAGACTATAAAATGTGAACCGACAAAAACGATTACTTATGAGTTATGAAAGCAAGTTCCCCAACCCACCCACCCCCCCCACCCACACACATATTAAGAGGCTTATAAATATATGTGGGGTTGACATCTATTTGAACCACTTATCGAGGGAGGATGATGCTATAATTCTTGCATTAGGGATATAGACCAACTAATAAAAATAACGGAGCCCAAATATTAAAGGCAGTATTCATAGTGATCAACGGGGAACCGTGGTTCTTGCAACCCTATTCAATGAAAGTGAACAAAGACACTTTAGTTTGTTTATTACTAACTGTTGTTTGCAGCTGATGGCCAATGGGATGTCAATTCATAACCACATGCTCACTCTTCACACTCACAAACAAAGAAATCATGATAATTGAAAGACGTACAACATTGCTTCTGCAACTCTGATGCAAAATATTATGATCGAGAAAAGTATGAGCATGTCGGTTCGATGGTCACAACATCACATGGAGGAGATACTACAAAGGATGAGTTGGAGATTTACTGTGGCTGATGATCTCGAAGAAATCTCAAAAATCACCCAAGTCAAAGGAACATTAATCCAAAGATCACTACTAGAAGTACAAAGATTGCGAACTTTGAAGAATCAAAGACTACGAGCTACGGAATTAAATTCATGCAATAAAATGCTAGAATTCAAATTGTAATTTCCAGGGTGACCTCCCTTAGGGGGAGATTGTAAGGAATATGAAAATTCATGTGAAAAACTCGGTCACCCCGAGTATCATCTAGCATTAGTTAGGTCGTAGTCTTAATAGTAAACATCTAGTTAAAGTATCACTATGGAGTCGGGTCGGGTCTTTACCCAATGTATGCCCGTTTCATAACCCGTAGGAGCCGTTTTTGTAACCACTGTATAAGCCCTTTCCCTCTATGGGGAAGGGTTAGAGATTCATTTGCAAGTAAACATTCTCTTTCACTTTCTCTCTAGACTTGAACTCCCACTTCTTTCTCTCTCTAAATATTCGGCCAAATCACAAGATACAAGTGTGTTATGATAATCAATCTTCTACACTAACACTAACTAATAACTTAGAACAAAATCAAAACACAAACATAAAACATAAAGGATAGATGTAGGATGGTAATTTTTATTATTATTTTTTATTTTTTATTTATTTATTTATTTTTTGTCAATACAATTTTACCCTACCATCCTCTAAAATATAATCAATGTAAACGGATATATAGGAGCATCCCTTGATTTTTTATTTCACTAACAATAATTGACCCGAATTGAAAAGATCAAAACACTTGGAGTAATTAATTACATAGATAAAGGTAATTTGAATTTAACGTCCATTCCCGTTACTCCATAAAATACTACTTTAGCCCATGATCCCAATCGTCCCAAAACTGTGTACAAAAGATGTGACTCGACTTAGCAACTATGCAAGTAACTAGATAATTGAACTACGGGTTAAACAATAGTTACAATAATGCACTAAAGATGAGTGCATACAAGGTAGGCTAAGGCGATTTGGGTGTAACATTTGGGGGTGGATTGTAAAAAGGCTCTTCATTGACATTCCGAAAACCGGAACATCACGAGAACCGCAAAGACATACTATGAGGGGTTAACTAGGGTTATCGTGTAGTAAAGATGAGTACGTAGCAAGGGTGTGGGGAAAATTACTCAACTGATGTGGTTGAAGTAATTAAATTACAGGTTTAAAACAAGGGTTATCATAATGCCTCTTATCATTTAGTTAATCCTTACTACATGAATGTAGTCTCACTAGCGATCTCGGAATGCATCACAAAACAAGTTCTAGAATCTATTATGCTACCGGTACACTCAATAAGCATTAAAGATGAATGCTTTTATCCTAAAGATCTAGGGGCGAACCTCACATTTTTGGGGTGGAATTTGAGTGGTATACGGTTTTTGTGCTAGTCATATAACTCCTATCCATGAGACGCTTTATTAAGACTAAAGTTTTACTCATAAGTGTCATAAATTGTTTTTAATTTGGTGCTAAAATTACCCTAACAAATATTTTTCATAGTTTATTACACAATTTACTAAGGACAAAGCAATAATCAAATGAGTGAATAGTTTCTAAGTTCCCGTTTTATTCTTCCTCCCTACGCTTAAACTGGACATTGTCCTCAATGTTCCCCAAAAGTATCAAAATAATGATAGAAAAAGGTAAAATAAAATAGAGAAACTAATACTCCTCTAATTAGCTCGGTAGGATATGTGTAGAATCGTGGTTAAATTCTCCTCCAAAAAGAATGAGTAAGTAATAAGTGTTGCTTCCATCTACACTTCATCTTCTTGTCCAATATAACCTGCAAATTTATAATAAAATGGAGACGAAGCCTCGCGTAAAATCGGCGGTAAAAAATATATAAAATTAAACTACACTAGTGTCACACCCCGCCGAAGGCGGAAACACGAGGTGTAACTGGAAAGGAACACAAGCATAAGATAATAGAACATACCAACGTTTAAGATTTAAAGGAAATAATACATCATTACAATACTAGTTTAGCCGACATCGGCAAATATAATATAAAGTTTAGTTCCCAAAAGATTGCGTTTTAATACATAATAATTAGTAGTGACATGTGAAAACTTTATTATGCAAAGACCTTGAAGAAAAGCTTACTGACGATCACCTGAAATGCATGAGAGAAAACGGGTCAACTATGAAAATAGTTGGTGAGTGTACACGTTTTATATAATATGAAAACTCTTAAGAGAGAGTCAAAGTTTTTGGTCATTGAGAATAGTCCACAAAGCAAAGGCGTTGTCAATCCATTCAGTTGCAAGTCCCGCCCATACAAGACTTGTAACCTATGTGTTCACAACCCACTGCATAAAAGTAGTATGTCTAGTAGTCAATTATACGTTGTCATAATAGTTCAAAATATAGCACCACATATATAATAATGTATGCCAGGCAAAGCCCCTAGAATAAATAATATGAGTTCCGTAACATAGTGAACGAGAGGTTGGCCCACCTCTAATAGGAGACTAACAATGCGAATGTACGAACGGTACACCATACAACTATTATATACAATTAAGAACGCTCCGAACATGGGAGACTTTGCACGCTCCACCAATAAGGCGAGACTTTTAGGTCAAGAACGCTCCACCAAAATGGCGAGACTTTTAGGTCATAGCACATACGGCTCAATAAGTTCAAACAAGTCATAAGTTTGTAATTAAGTTCAAGGGTTTGATTTAAGTTCAAAAGTTCAAGTTAAAAGAGTTCATAAAAATAGTAATCAATTTAGTTCGAGTATGATTCATGCATTTCACCCCAAAATATAGTAAAAACGGTAAAAAGGGTATTGTGAATACTCCCCTGATGCAATAATTATGATGACAAAAGTGGATACACTGAAATGAGGTGCAATCTCTAACTGCAACCTATTATGAATGATATGATCTAATATAAGTCATGAAATAATGTTGTGCATGCAAACTCATATGATATCCATACCACTTGTGCATTTGAAAATAAAGTTTATCGTCGAAAAATAAGTTTATAACATCTTGTCAAGTTATAAAATACTTTACGCTTATATATGTTGAAACAACATCCCACAATAGTCGTTTAGAAATAGAACAAGAATTTATAGTTTTTCGTCGTAAAATAATATACTTTGACAACTCATGAAAATGACTAAGTAACCTCACGAAGCTTAGTCGCAAAAAAGTGAACATAGAGTGTTAGTGTTGAAGAAAAATAGTTATGATCGTCGTAATTCAAATACGTATATCTTGAGTGTTATAGGTCCTTTTTCTACGATTTATATATCCTCGGTTTCGTGTTATTGTATACTAATATATTTTTGATAAATTGACTCATTTAGATTATGTTTAAAACTCGGTTTTGCCCCTTGAATATCCCTTGACAGCTTGTATTATTTCAGAAAATTAGTTTTCGTCGCTAAACTTGAAACTAGCGTAACTTGTTCGTTATAAACCCGTTTTAACCCATTCAAGCGACAACGGTTTCGTTTTATAGTCTATTTTCTGAAAATTAACCCAAAATATCCCCTGACCTACTGATATTTCCAGATCTTACAAAATATGACAGCCCTTAATTATTTGTTGTCAAAAATGATTTTTCTAGTTCAAAGCTTGTACTAAACCATTCCAATCAACACTAAAGATATTCTAAACCTACCATACACATTCTTAGGGTGTCATGGGTTCTTAAACTTCACCAAAAATGATAGGGTTCAAAGGAATACTAATAGGATAATTCGAACTCATATTAAGTAGTAAAAACAAGTAAAAGTGGTATGGATCATGGTATACTTGCATGTTTTTCTTACTAGATCATAATAATATATCAAGTAAATGTTTAAAAGAGTAGGAAAAATATTAGTAACTTACTTGAAGTGGTGAAGAGTTTTTGGAACTAGAAACTTAATTAATCTTTAGGTTTTTATTTCAAAACCTTGAAATAGATTACTAAATGAACTTGTTTAACACTTGATCTTGAAATTTTGATGGATTTCTCTTCTTGATCTTAAGATGGCCGAACCACAAGGAGGAGCAAGAGATGAGAGTGTTTAGTTTTTTTCACTTGCAAAATTTATGATCTATGTGTTTATTTTAGAAATAAATGACTAGCTAACAAAATATCTAGACAAGGACCCTATGGTCATTTAAGTAATCAAAATGAAATTGATAGCTTCTATGACAGGGGGGTGGGGCAAGAAAAAGAAGACTTTGGTCTTGTTTTGATATAAAATGTATATAATTATTTAGATATTTAGGCAATTAAGTTCAAATATTAAGTTATTAATTATAAAGGTAGCTAGAAATTGATTTTAGCGGAACTAAATGAAATATATTGAAGTCATAAAAGTTATAAAATTACATTTCTCGCAAGTATTGGGTGAACTAATAATTATCGTATCGTATTTACGTAAATCATCGTAAATATATATATGTATATATATATATATATATATATATATATATATATATATATATATATATATATATATATATATATATATATATATATATAACAATATATATACAAAATAAATCCAAATCATCGGGTAAACTAATAATATAATTTTTATAGCTTTAAAATGAGTATAAAAATATATTCGGATAATTGTTGGAAGTGTCAGATCAATTATTCAAAATAAATAATCGTGCGATAGCGTTTATTTGATAAATAAATACACGTTAATGAAATATGCAAACCCATGCATGAACTAATATGAAAATGATGTTACTGATGATATGTAGACTAACTCTAGTCTATATGTAATGTTCTCAATGATGTTTCATGAATACGCAGCTTAACCCTCACGGTTACGCGAATTTGATACTCGTAAACCTAGTTGTCACACCCCCAAATTACCTGTTTTGCAGCGGAATGGAATTCCTGGGGATTGACTGTCATAGCATCACAATCACAGTTATATTGAACGACCTAAAGTGTCGTTTGGAAAATACATCGTTTGATTTAATAAAATAATCAGAGTTACAAAGATAGGTCCCAAAAGTTTATAAAGTTTGCGGAAATATAAATATATTACAAGTCCAAACGATGGTTTTAAAAGAAAGTGCCATAATGTACAATGATGTAAGTCGACGCCGCGACTCAAAAGGGTTCCTTAACCATGCCATGATGAGTATGCCTTAGATACCTGAGATAAAACATGCTTAAAAAGGTCAACACAAAGGTTGAGTGAAATCCATAGGTTTAATTAATTCGTTTGAACACAATAATCGTAGTGTGAGTTAAATGGTTCACACTCATCGTTGAAAACAAAATCGTATTTATTTCACTAAGTTCATGACACCAAAGCGTAACATCGCACCAATAAAAATTGGTAATCATCGTTTCATCGCCGCCCTAATAGGTAACTTGCCAAATTACCTTACTGGTTCAAATATAGTGCGATCGATTTCCCCTAACTAGGGTCAATAAGGCGGGAGTGTTAATTCCAATAGGCCTATTCACAATATTCGCTCACTGCAAGTGACTAATGGTTCATGATGTAGGGACTTTGAACATGGCAAATACTTAGTGACAATAAAACATTCGGATATAGCATGTAGTTCAAAGCATTTGTGTTCGATTAAAAATGTAGCATGTATCTCCCCCAAGAGTTTGTAAAAACAGTTAAAAGAGTAAAAGTGGGGCTATGAACTCACCTGTTGCAATGATTATGATGACAAAAGTGGATACACTGAAATATAGCGTGAATCTCGAAAATGACCTATTATGAATGATATGATACGTAATGAGTTATGATGTAATGTTATGCATGCATTTCGTATGTTATTTATACCATTTGCGAGTTTTGAAAAATATTACTTATCGTCGAAAAATACTCTTTTGACGTCTTGACCATTCAAAAATCACTTTACAAGTTTTTACGTCAAAATGTCATCCTACAATGGTTTTGTAATGATTTATGGTGAAATTTTCACTTTTCGTCGTAAAATAAAGTCGTCGGAAATTTCGTGAAAGTGACAAAAATGGCTTCGAAAAACTAGTCGTAAAATGGTGTACGTCGAACATTAGGAAACGAACTCGACTGTTTTGGAAAGTTTGTATCGAAATCTAGGAGTTTCAGTTCAGGAGTTTTCAACATAAAGGTCTCGAACATAAAGATAATAAGGGTTAAAGATAGTGATTTTGTCTAATTGTTGGTTAAAAATGAGTTTCGGCCAAGTTTAAACATCCATAAATAATTTATTACAACTCCGCTATACAAACGGTTGGTCGTTTTGAAAAATATGCCTGGTGATCTTGATTTTACTAGAAGACATCTCGTTCCAAAAAGTTCCACATCATAGTTAAAAACAGCCTCCAACATGGTCGTTTCAGCTACCGTAACACTTGTCTCGTAAAATAATATAGTTTTTCAGAAAATAATAGTTACGGAAATTTTATGAAAACGTGCATATCTTTGTCGTTTCAAATCCGTTTTCTACGTATTATACGTCCTTAGCTTCGTATCAAAGTATACTAATATATTTTTGACAAGTCGAAATAATTTGTAAAGCTTAAGACTCGTTTTTGACTCGAATAAAGTAAAAATAGGTTGCTGAATTTTCGGAAAAATATATATTTCGTCGTCAAACTTGAAAAATTCATAACTTCTTCGTTATAACTCCGTTTTAATCCGTTCAAGCGGCCACGGATTCGTTTTAAAGTATATTTTCTAAATATCAAGGCCAAAATTTCGTGCCTGCTGTCGGATTTTCCAGAAAAATAAAACAAGGACAGAACACATTTTTTACTTATCGAAAATAGTTTTTCTCGTACTAAACCTATTCCAATCCCTTCAAATCAACTCCAAAGCTATTCTAATCCTACCATACACCTTCTTAGGGTGTCATGGGTTCCTAAACATCATCAAGACCAATATATATCAAGGGAATAATTATAGGATGACTTTATATGTATAAAACTCTAAAAATCAATGAATAAATGGTATAAATAAACACAAGTCTTGCATGTTTGCTCAAAATATGAAGAAATAAATATGAATTGAAGATGAAAGATGTAAAATGAAGGAAATATGCTTACAAGCTACTATGATGAGGTGCAAAGAACAAAGGTTTTTCCTAATCACTTGAGGTTTGTATTACAAAACCTTGCAACAAATGATACTAATGTTTATAAAACTTGTCTTAAAATCTTGGAATGATTCTTTATCTAGGACCCTTGGCTGCCGAACTTGTAGAGAGAAGAGACAATTTTTCTTGGTCATTCACACTTTGAGATAATAATGAGGATATGTTATAATATAATAATTTTGTACAAGTTTGAAAATATCATAGACAAGATCCATATTTTGTGGTAAATATTATGGTGGGGCGTGGGTTAGCTAGCTTATAATATATATATATATATATATATATATTTTTTTTATTATGTATATGATTGTGTAAGTAAATGTAGGCAAAATAAATATAAGTTGTAACTTGTATATATACATTTGTGTATCTAAGGTAGTTTTTGCTCAAAATAGATTTTAATGGATCCAAGTAGAATGTATTGAGGTCATATAAATTGTAAAAATACATTTCTTGCAAAATTTGAGTGAACTAATAATTATCGTGTAGTTTTTAAGAAAAGTGTCGTAATAATATAAATTTAACGATTTATATACAAAATAAATTTAAAACACTAGGTAAACTCAAAATATAGTTTTTATAACTAAATGTAAATATAAAAATATATCGGGATCATTTTTGGAAGTATCGGATTAAACGTTCAAAATAATAATTTACGCGATAGCGTTTATTTAATATGAAATTTACGCGTTTAAGGTGAAATGAAAAATCATGAATGAACTAACATGATGAAAATGATGTTAATGAAGTGTAGACTAAACTTAGTCCATATGAAATGTTCGTGATGATATGATCATGAATTCGCCGCTAAACCTTTAAGGTTACGCGAATTTGGAACACGTAAACCTAGTTTACGATAAATGTTGAAATTGTGAAACTTGAGAAATGACTTGAAATTGCGAGTTGTCACACTAGTTTACGAAAAATGATGAATGGTGAATCATGATTAACGATTTTTATCCGGAAATGAATAGTGTTTTGTGAATAGTATAATTTTGAAATAACCTCTCAAAATATCAAATCGACTTCAAAAACGATGAATAGTAAAATGATGAATAGTAAATTTCTGAGATGAATAGTAATTTTTTTTAAAGTTTGTAAAATGACCTTAAATTGAGAATTGTCACAACTAGAAAGCAAGTAAGATATAATACTTGAAAAATAGATGTTTGCAGATTTCTGGAAATTTAAAAATTCTGGAAATTTCTAAAAATTACAGATTAGACAGAAAACAAAAATCTGGAAACTGTTTCTACATTGCCTGACGCCGTCGGGTATTAATTCCGACGCCGTCGGGTTGTCGTGACAGAATAAAGAGTCGTTTTCTGGAAAAATTCTAGAAAAATCACTTATTTAAAGACCTGGAAAATTATTGTAGAGCATCCATTGCGACTCGATACAAGCATTTGACTCTAACAAACACACACATATATATACAATTTCAACTATTGTTAATCTCATGTTCATAATAGTTTTAAAAACACATGTGATCTTCCCTACACTTATCTTTTTGTGAAATACCTTTATATGAAGTTAAGACGAAGTTAAAAACAAAATAAAGCATTTTCTTAAAATAATGAAAGAATGAGAATTAAGCAATAATGAAAAGGATATATAAAACATACAAATAAAAATGAAAAACAAACATGCAAACAAATAAACATGGGTTGCCTCCCAAGAAGCGTTTTTCTTTATTTACGAGTCTTGTAGCTACACTCGAAGCCATACTACGTCATATCATGCACCCTCACGTGCCCATATCTAAGCCAATCTAATGTTCTTTCATCTTTCTTATAATCATCTCCTAACTCTAGGCATTTTTTATAATATCTCTTATTTTTCTAATGAGAATGCCTAAGTCCATTTTGCTTGTCTCTTTCACTAAGTAATGAAATAGGAGCCATTCGATTACATGCCTCGATATCTTTGTGTTTAAACCTAGGGTGTGTGCGGGAAATTTGATAGACAAAATCCTCAACTTCATTAGAGAATGTAATTAAACCATCAAAAATCTGTTCATTCAACTTAGTCATTCTCTTAAAAGGTCTTCTAAATATCACTTGAGTGAGGTTTCCATCAATGAACTCCCCTAAGTCCTCTATGACCATGAACTCGACCAAATAAGCAAAACTTCCAACAAACACGTGCAAATGAGTAACCGCATTAACAACATTGTTCCCTTGATAGGCTAACTCGTTTACCTTAATTTTATTGTATAAATTTCGTGAGATTAAATTTAAAGGCAAGACCGAATTCAAGTAAGCATCAAAACTTTCAAATCCTATTTTACAATAGAATTGAATGTTGAAGGGATTATCTTTCTCAATTCTACACCTAGGGTCAAAACTTTGAGAGGGATCTTCCTCCATCTCAATCCTAACTTCATCAATGACTTCCCCGTCATCAAATGCCTCTCCGTCATCAAATTCCCCATCGGAATATAAATCATAAAAAGGACTATTATGGTGCCAATTTATTTCATTATGCTCTAGGTGATTACTAAAGTGATGAACGAGTGAGAGATTGGGTGGATTGACATTTTCCATGGCGGGAATTGGAGCAGGTAGTGTAAAGTTCTTACGGCAAAAGATGCGAATTGTGAAGGGTGATGGGATTCTGAACAAAAGAACAAAGAAGAGAAACAGACTAAGAGAAAGCTAAAAGAAAAAAGCTCACTTGATAGGAATCAAGCGAGTGAACCTAATCGAGATAGAAAACGAACTAGCTATATATTCCCCGATAACGGCGCCAAAAACCTAATGCGTGGTTCGGGTCGAAAGACTTCCTTTTCCAAGGGCAAGCTTTACAACCACTAGGCAGTGTACCTAATCGTTGCAGTGTAGTATGGGTAAGCCCAGGGGGTTGATCGTTCTCTAGGGGAATAGAGATGCTAGTCGAGATGTATGGCGAAAAGGCAAGGGTGAGGGTGGTTCTTTTTAGTCTTTTTATTTTTTTAGAAAGAAATGTAAAATCACGGGGTTTGAAGAGTGGAGGTTTTGGTGTTCTACCAATTAAACTACTTAACAAACTATTTAACCTAAATGATAAAAGTAAAACTATGGATTGTAGGAAAGTGTTCTTATGATACTAAAAGCGTGTTTACTTAGATTTAGTTACTCTATTATTGGTCGGTTGAATTGTCACATCCTTTCCTAATTAATGCGTTGTATTCTATGTTTTAATCATAGGGCGGTGCCAAATTCCCCAATTCTATGAGTGTAAGTCTCCTCTAGAACACTCGAGATCGCCAAGTACCGAGGTATCTCCCCCAAATATCCTAGTATCCTCAAGCCACAAATCACGAAATAAACACAACGGGAGCCTAATAGTGCACTCTAAGGCTAATAATCGCTATTTAGGACGTACAAGCTCGCAACAATGAAAGAAAAAGCCAGTTTTCTTTAATCTAGCGTGACAACCAATTAAAACAAGAGACAACCTAACAATAATTAATAACTAGGTTTCATTGTATCTAAGCAAAGACTAATTAATTTAGTTACTGTTGGTCCAAAGAATTGAGTAAATCTTGATAAAAATGAAGAACAAATTCATTAATAATAAAGAACAGTATTTACATGATTTCTCAATACCAACTAGACTACATGATAACATCCTCAACTTTTTACGGGGATAATTTCGGTATATTATCCCCATTGAATGACAAATAAACTCTCATTGATCCTAACTATGCTTTTGTTTCAATGAGAGGATGATCCTATCAACTAATACTATGTATTATGTGTTTGTGTATGAATGCATACATATGTCTATTACAATTACAGACATATATAGGAAAAGATACAAAGACATGTGGTGGTAGGTGAGATGTCATCCATCATGTGGTCCATCTTCATCTTCCTCTTTTGGAAAATCACCAACCATTCTTTGAAGTTGTCATAACTAATATTCTCACTTCTTTGGTAATGTCTTATACTTGTTTGACTTCTTCTCTTGGAAGTTCCCACCCATATTTTCCAGTATGTATGTAGAGATAGTGTCTTCAGGATTACTGAGACATTTGTCAAAACTCAGTGTCACTGGTGTTGTTTGTAGCTCATATATTTTACTCATTGACACCGTATCAGTAAGTAAAGAGCACTGAACAACACTCACTGACTTCTTTATTAGTGAGTCACTCACTATTTATTTAGTGATTTAGGCTATTTTATTTTCAAATCTTGTTCAGGGTGATTGGGTCAATTTTTAGACCCAATAGTTACACATGATAGAGATACAAGAACAAAAACAAACAATCAAACATAGTTTAAACATGGTGATAGATGGGATAAACAAACTTATCTTGAAGCATTAAATAGGGTTTAGAACCCTAAGGTACTGTCCAAGTCGGACTAAAAATGAACTATGATTTGCTTTCCAAAATAACACACTTAATGCAGAAATTTCGAGGTCTATATACAGATTTTACAACTGCGACGGCGTCGCCTTTTGCTGGTGACGTCGTCTGATCGCCGTCATTAGGGTTTCGTCTTTGCCAAGTCATCACTGGGACGACGTCGGGTAGAAGACAGTGACGCCATCTGGGTTGTATCTGATGTCGCTGAGAAAACTGTCTGGTGTAGAAAGATAGAGTGACGTCCATGTGGAAATACAAGTGACATCGTCACTTGTTAGGATCAAAAAGTGACTTGAGCCGTCGCTTGAGAAATTTTGGACCACGTTGTAAGCGACGGTGTCGCCCTTGAGTTTGGGATGCCGTCCGGGCTTGTGGTTTTGCCTTGTTTTCTTGACTTAGTCGTTTTCTTCATGTTTTCGTCTCTTTTCGTCCAAAAATGCTTCATTCCAACATTTTGTTTGCAAATGACCAAAAATGCGAAAAGGAACGATTTTAAGTTGTAACGGATATAAAATGTAACAATTTAGGGCTTAAATGACCGCCTAAAATTGTATGTTTTAAATCCTTATCATCAACCTATAACAATGCTAGGAAAATCCAACATGTATACTTCCTATTGCAAACACATAAACATACACATAGACACATACATGTTAGAATCCACATAATAGCATGTAAGTGTCATTTTACTTACCTTAGCTCCAAGTTAAGCAAACCAATGCATCATCATCAACAATAACACGAATAATATCTCTAAGCATCCTATCCATTATCAAAATAACACAAACATTTAATTACATAACTAAATAACCATACAATGGGTATTCAACTATTAACCCACTTCTTAATACCTAACTTAGTCACATAATCATATTTTGATTATAGGATAGTCCGTGATAACATCAAACTATCCTAAATATTAAGTGTAAATTTCCCCCGACAATGCTTGTAATTTATATCATTTATATGGATTTACGCTTATTTTCCATTATATTCCACTTTCAGGCAAAATACAAGCATTGGAGCTAAAGAGACGCAGAATCGGAGAATTATTAAAGATTTATCATAGTTTGCTCACTTAAAGAAGTTACGGTATAACTCATCTCTCACATTACGCCGTAACTAAAGCGTGACTCAGAAAGCCAACTCATCAGAAGATTACGGCGTAATTCTCCCAAAAGATTACGACGTAACTGTATTAGGTCAAATGAGGTTCCGCGCCGCTGATAACTACACCGTAACTCGTGCATAAACTACGGCGTAACCAATAATTATTGAAGATACGGCATAAAAACTTCTAAGGTTACGCCATAACCAGTAGATCTAGTGCAATTTATGAAGAATTTGATGATTACGGTGTAACTATTCTATTAGTTACGCTGTAACCAAGATCTGGCCTATAAATACCCCACGATTTCTAGCATTTTAAAGCACCCCATTTCACACACCACAACAAAAGAACGTGGGAAGAAGCCAAAGGCAGGTCTAGAGGAGCATACGGAGCTATCTCCAAGGGAGAAATCACTCCCCTACGATAAGCATTAGCCTTTTATCTTTCCTTTACTTTCGATTCATGTATTTCTTAACATTAATTATTGAATCGATTTGTATGGTTAATATGAGCGGCTAAGCACCTCTTGGTGCTGGCCTAGTTATGATTCCTTAATTGTTTTGTTTGCGTTTAGATTACTTCCGTATAAGTATTTCTAAGTGTATGCATGCTTAGTTTATTGGTAGCTACCCTTGTTTCGGTAGTTTTGAATGGCGGTTGAGGCTAGTTGCTTAGGAGATATGACCAACTGACCCTAAGTGAGTAGACTGAGACGGGAAGGGTTAGATATGACCAACTGACGACCCTTTCTACTTATGCGATTTGACCAACTGATCACCTACCATTTGGATGAACTTAAGAATTAGGGGTGAGTGTTTAAGTTGCTCGGGCACTCACTATTATAAGTCTAGCTTGTAGCGGAACTTAATGACTCGGCTTAGGGGACCAGGAACAACTGGAATTATGAGGGGACACCTGACTTCTCTAGTGGTGGCATCTTTGCTGATAGGTCAGGGTGAATTGACCAAATGCTGTCCTCTTGACTTTGACCCCACCTAAAGTAATTGGAAGTAATTAGACGTAGACATTATTAGCTAGGATGAATAACTAGGCTAGCACCACTCTCCTCTATTTGATCACACCTTTGATTTTATTTGCTTAGTAGTTTATTAGTTAAATCGATATCAGAACATTTGACACCTAGACTTAGTATTAATCCAACACACATAGCTCTTGGGACGACCTCGGTTTTACCAAATGCTAAACTACACACGACCGGGTACACTGCCCGTTAGTGCATTAGGGTAGACCTTAGGTATAACGAGACATTATAAATATTAAAACCTGGTCAGTAAAACCTGCATTAATCAGCTTATAAGATTACTCAGGTTTTATCAATATCATTTGGCTCATAATCTTTTAAACCCATTCAATTAACTTAGAACACCATCTTTAACAATTACTTAACATCATGATCATACTTTGATCATATGATGTAAGCCTTCAATTTCACTAAAACCATCAATTGACCTTTAACCCATCATCACAAACACTTCAATTCTTGTTTAAGAAACATAATTACCCAAAACCCCAATTTCACCTCAAGAACCCTAATGTTTGAATTCATCAATTGAATTAAGATACGTGATTACTTACTTGTGGGAATCATTGTTGAGGATTCATTACTTGAGTCTACACACTAATCCTTCTTCAATTTGATCATCAAATGGGTCTTCTCTCTTTTCCATCTTTAAACTCATGACACACAAACACACATAAACACTTATCCAAATGAATAATTGTTAGATATTGGTTTTCATAAACACATCACATAATACAATATGGTTCGAATAGTTTAAGGTTCTAGAGAGAGAAAGTGGAAGATGAAAGCCTTTCTAGAGAGAGAAAGTGGAAGATGAGAGCCTTTCTAGAGAGAGAAAGGCTAGATTAATGAGAAAGTAAACAAAAGAAAGAAGGTTAGATTAATGAGAAGCACCACCCTTCCCTTAGAGGGAAGGGTATTTATAGTTACACACTACTCACCCTCCTGTCAGGCTGTGGATCAGACATACAGTGGGTAAAGACCCGTCCGTCCTCTACGGTGAAACACTAAACTAATAACTAAGCTAACAACTAACTAATTAACTACTAAACAACATAAATAATGATATGTATACGAGCTAACTTATGCTAGATTATATTTGGGGTGACCGAAACTTCACAACGGAATTTCCAATTCCTAACAATCTCCCCCTAAGGGAGGTCACCCTTTGATTTACATTTCGAATCCTAGCATTCTTTCTTTGTCTTCTGTTCTGAGCTCGTAGACTTCTATTCTTCAAGTTCCGCAATCTTTGTGCTTTAGTAGCGATTCTTAAAAGTCCGCATTGATTTGTACTTATAGTGGAGGCCTTTAACTGATCCACATCTTTGATGATCTTTGAGCTTTCTTTGAGATCATCAGCACTGATAAATCTGGATCACCCTTTGTAGTGTTGCCTTCATGTGATGTTGTTACTTTCGGACCGACATGCTCACAATTTCTGGATCATGACATTGATCGGTGCAAAACCGTCAAGTTATCTCACGCAAGCTAGTCACTTGTGAATGACCAACTGTAAGAAACTCAAAACAGATCACACACCAATGCAATTTAAGATCAGAGGAATATAGTGGATTCCCGTCGTTAAGTCCCCGGGAGGATGGCGGTGTTTAACACAATCAGATGTCGAATAACCACTAAGGATAGTGGTCAGTAAGGATTTTGATTTGTTTATAAACTACAGAAGATTAAAGGAGATTAAAAAGTTAAACTATCTTAAATAAACGCTATCACTAATTTTATCTTGCGATGTTTTTGTTTTATATTTTATAAAGCTGAATTAAAACTACGTAGCATTACAAATAAAAAGCGTGAAACTTATACAATATTAATCCTAAAAATATGAAAATGATATTTTTATAAACCTAATGATAAAATAAAATTATAAGAAAAAGAAAATTATTTTTATAACTATTTATCTAATTATTATTAATTAAAAACTATTTTTAACTAATTAATAATAACCTAAATTACAAGAAAATAGGAAATAAAGCTAGAAAAATAAAATTATGACTTGGAAAAATCTAAAATAACAAAAAAGAATTTTCAAAACTATTTTTGTATTTTTCTGATTATTTTTCTATTTTTTATGAATTTTAAACTATTAAAAACTAATTAAATTACTAAAAATTACAAAATAGACTATGAAAAATCTGGAAAATTACTGTTTTTACTTTTTATATTTATCTAGACTTAATAAAAATGAAAAATTATTTTTTTGGACTTTTTCTGAATTTTTTGTATTAAAAGCTATTTAAATAATCCTAGAAACTGTTTTTAATTAAGAAAAATAGCAAACTGTTATGGAAAAATGTGAAAATTTCAGGAAAACTCTAAAATTATACTAGGAATCTAGGAAAAATAGAAAAACATGGTGTTGTGTGGAAGATAATGAAACTGCTATGCTAGTGCTTATGAAATAAGCACTTGAATAACTTAAAGTGTACCCAATGGAAACCAAACCAACACAGGAGCTATATTATGATAAAATGACCAAAATGCAACAAGAAACAACTTCCTTTAACCTCTGATAAGCTAACTCAACAGATTTGGATGTTTTGAGATTAAGCTAAAATCGGTGTGAGGGTGCTTCTTTTGACATGAAAATAAGCACTCAAGACAAGTTGAAAATTAAAACCAACAATTGGAACTTGTGATAGACCTGGCTAAGTACTCTTAAACCAAAATTCAGACCACGAGAAGCTCTGTGGAGCTCGGATAAGCTTAGCAAAAGCTTGAGAAAAGCTCACTCACAGGCTTGTGAGCCAGGAGCATATGAGCCACGCAATGAGCTTGTTTGAAGCTCTTACAAAATTTATAAAAATCTGCAAAAATGACCATAAGAAAATAGACCTGATGAATTTTAAAACCCCTAAGTTTCACTTGATATCACCCAAGAATGAATCTGTGAAAAATCCCTCTAGTTGGGTGAAACAATTTGCAAGTTTATTTGACTTTTGAAGCAGTTGAGAAACTTTGACCAAAATGAACTTTGATTCCACTTTGAAGACTGATTATGTTATAATATGATTAAATAACACTAATACAGATTATCTCTATGAATTTCAAGCACAAAATAAGCATTTGATTATCCAATTTCACAACAGATTAAAGACGATTGAGATAGATTAGAATAAATTTGACTTTTGTTTGTTTTGCAGGCACAAATTTAGACAGATATGGTTGCAATTAGACTTAATAAGTAAGAACAAACAGATCCTAACTACTGAATACACCTTAAACACAGCTTAATCACTTGATCTAAACACCACTTTTAGAACATTTGACTATTAATCTAAGCTAATCCATGAATAAGCTCATTTCATTACTTTAAACTAACTCTAGTATACTAATTACTACTGATTAAACTTATTTAATGACCAAGGATTTCAATACAGGCACAATTCTAAAACTGTATTAAAAGTGAAAATGGGAAAACAAGCTTACAAGTGTCCAGCTGGTTTTGTAGCTTAAACCAAACCATATACTACCATTCTAATCCATTTCCAACCCAAACCAACTCTCTGCAACAACCCATTCCCTTTCCAACCTGCTTGAACCCAATTTGCTCTTTAAGTTGACTTTTGTTGACTATGGTTGAAAACTGCTTGTACCACTTGATAAGCTCACCTAAAGCTATAATAAGCTTCAATGAGCTTATTTAAACTTGAAAATAAGCTTGTTGAAGCTTGAATGTGACAGTTGAAGATTGCAAATTTAAGATAAACTTGAAATTGGAATTCTCAACATAAGCTTGCATTAACACTTAAAAACTTGATAAAATGATTTCTTAACTTAATATTGATGTAGTAAAACTGAGAATTACAACTTTGAAGCTAAATTAAGACATTGGTATTAAAAACGAAATACATGAAAATTAAAATTTTTAACTACTTGCTTCTCTCTTGTTCCTCTACCTCTTTTATGCATCAGTTGAGCTCACACGTGTCCTTAGAGCAGATCCCACCTCTCATTTTGGCCAATGAGAGAGTAATGAGTGTTTTAGCCAATTTTTCCATTTTGGCGGGAAGTGGTTATTTCAACCTGTGGGGTTCTAAAAGCTAGCACTAGGGGGTGACATTAATTGTAGTGGGTTAGTGATGATGAGGGGATGGTGGAAAGGAGATAAGGGAGGGAGGAGGTGATGGGTTGCTTGCAAACAAGTGGGAAGCGGGAGGAGGTGGAAGAAAGGTGAAGCAGTGGAAGCCCTACATTTTCTGTTGACTTGGGGGTTCAAGGGTTTTTGACAGGGGCTCAAAAGGTTTATAGGCAGGGGGTCAAAATTAATTTGACAAGGCTTGGCTTTGATATTGACAAGGACTAAATTGTAAATCTGATTTCTTGAAGGACCAAGCTGCCAATTAAGCAAAGTTACCATAAGGACTGAATTTGACAAACTTTAATAGTGCAAGGACTATTTTTGACATTTTCACATTTTCAAAGGACTATTTTTGCCAAATTCCAAAGTTCAGGGACCTAAGTTGTAAATTTGCAATTTTAAGTCTCAAGGGCCAATTTTGACAACTTAAGAATCCCTAGGGACTCAAAATGATATTTTTCTTTATTTAGATTTACCAGGGACTGTTTTTGACAATTTTTGAAACTTGGGGACTAAAAGCGCCAATTATGCAAACTTGATCGTTTTCTGATTTTGATATTTTTGCATTTAAAACACATAAAACACTTATTTGTGATATTTTATTCATTTTGATGCATTTGCGAGTGTTTTCGGATGTTTTTGCAGTTTAAATGGTACAAAAATAATGAGTATTTAGACACTCATCAATCTCCCCCACTAAGATATTGCTAGTCCCTAGCAATGTTTTGAGAAAAATTAATGGATTTTATCTCTGTACCAAAAGCCATTACTCGGGTAGCCAAATGTTTGATTCAAGTAAGAACCTTGGTACCCGATAACCATCGATTTATTGGCAAATCATAAACCATATAAGGATTTGATGTGTCTTTACCGAAGCGTACCCTTACGGACTAGCCAACTCTTAGATAAATTATCAATATTATCTTTGGTGAGCTGAATATCAATTATGGATTTTCAATCGCCTTTACCACAAGCCATAAACTTGCGGGCTAGCCAACTCTTCACTTTTTAGGATATGGTGAGTTGAATACCATACAATTTTAGGCAAATTGCAAGCCGTCAACGGATTTGAGATATCTTTACCAAGATCCGTTTGCTCTTGGATTAGCCAATCCTTTAGTCTTCTGAGACATGGCGGATTGATAACCAAATGAGTAAGTGTAAAACACTTACTCCAAAAAAAAATTTTGGCCAAAAACGCGGGAATTGGGTAGATAATATATGAAATTCGTGAGAATTCCCCCCCACACTTAGAAATGAATATTGCCCTCAATATTCAAAGTACCGCGGTTATGCCGAAACATAGAACGTAAAAGGGAAATACTACGGCCATTATTTGGAATTTTTTTTTTTTTTTTTAGAAACACTTATATACATACACAACATGTGGGCAACCCCCACACTAGGGTGGTAGAAAATAGAAAGAAGTCAGAAATATGGGTGAAAACCCATATAGTGCGTGCTACTGTTTTGATTCACAGGGTCGAATTCGCTAGCTTGACTCGATCCCCGCATTCATTTGTCCATGGGGAAAGTAACGTGGAAAACTAATCTCAATCGGACTTTTCGTTCACGTGTTAACAAACATATGAATATCAGAAAGTTCCACACCAACGAGATGCGACCGGTATTTTTAATAGTAGAAACTATAAAGGATAATACCGGGGTCAAATATGGTGTCCTCATTCTAAGAAAGAAAGGGAAAGAGCAACCACACCATCTGTGAAGAATGGAATAAAGATGTGCATGAGAATGCATGTCCATTCCTCATTAGTAAGAAGCAAATCACCATTTTTGACATTTTTAAGCTTAAACTTGAAGCTTGTATGGTGATTGTCAACAGATTTTTCGGTAGGGAGGGTTGGATGGTTTAACGGTTCTTCAATCAACAGATTTTCCGAAAAAGAATGCCCCCCTCAGAATCAAAGTAAGTATTATCAATTTCTGTTGGAATCGACTCATCACTAAGAAAGGCATCGACTTCATTCCAAAAGTTGTCATCTTCCTCATCAGGGGTGAGAGAAGGGATGGAAGAGTCGGGAATAAGACTAGAAGATGATGGATCATTTTTGAGCAATTCATCAATGGGAAGAATGTCTCCCATTGGATCACAAATATCATCATCCAACTCGGATGAAACGAAGAGAGTTTGGTTTCATCCACAGAGTTAACAAACTCGATCGCGACAAAGCGATTCGGAGGTGGGACAAGTGGTGTGCTCTTAGAGCTAGAAATTTCCACCACCAGGATGAAGTCTCGATTCTAGATCATCATCATCATCAAGAATACTCTTGACTTCCACGTACGACTTTCAAACCATTTGTTTGAACCGGTTGATTTTCAAAGCTTTTAACTCAGACGCGTTTTGGTGACTCCTCTTAACGTGAAATTTGAGAGTGTTGCATTGAATCTTTCGGATCTTTGATCAATTGTGGCAACACTCGCTTGCGAGGTTTGGAGTTCTGGTTGATATTTAACGTGAGCTCTTCGTTGTCAACTCGAATGGTCAACTCTTCAAAGAAACACATCAATCAAAGCACGACTCGTTTCAAGAAAGCTCTCCCTAAGATGGGGGAACTCTAGGATGCATCGAAGTCTACTACAACAAAGTCAGTGGGAAAATGAAACTTTCCTACTTTTACCCGACATCGGCTATCCCAAGTGGGCGAGTTATGTAGTCTGATCAGCTAGCTCGAGTGTCATACAAGTAGATGTAAGTTTAGGAAGAGACAGTTTCTTCCATACTAAGAGTGGCATGAGGTTAATCCGGCGCCAAGATCGGCCAAGGCGAAGCATTGAACCATCCCTAAGAAATCACAAGGATTAAAACACGCGGTCTTCAAGCTTTTAGGAAGCTTCTTAAGAAGGACCGCTGAGCATTGCTCATTGAGAGGGGTTTTAGCCATTTCAGATAATTTATCTTTGTTGGTCGTGAGGCCTTTAAGTGTGGATGCAAATTTGGGCATTAGAACAAGAGCATCAACGAAGCTTATATCAAAGTGTAGCTCATTGAAGATTTGGAAAATTTTTCCATTTGCTCTTTGTTTTTGTCTTTGAGCTTCTCATCATTCATTCTTGATGGGTAAGGAAGCTGACTAGACTTTTGAGCCGGATGGAAGTATTTTTACGGCTCGAAATTTTCTTCGAACCGGGTTCGGACTTAAAGCTTGACTACCGAAGGTGGGACGTGTCGCGTGCCGTGGGCTTGAATAATGCACCTTTTCCGTTGTCTCCTTGGTAACTTGACTCAATGCCACAGGGAGGAGGGGCATTGGAGTCGAAGGTCCATTGTGCGTCTTACTTACAGTTTGTGATCGCCTTTGCATCGCCCCTCGGGTTAGCGTCGTTGCTTTCGGTGAAAGTACGAGCTCGAGGGTCGATCATTTAAAGACTTCTTGAGATCAGCAATCGGTGACCAACAACTGTTCATTTCATCTTGGGATTTCATGAACTGCTTTGATAACTCATCGATGATGATGCTGGAGGATGTGGAGGGAAATTCTGAGGTCGAATGTTTTGATTATGACCTTGTTGTTGAAAATTCCCTTGGTTAGGATTCACATTCCCCTGAAGTTGATTCCCTCGATTGAAATTGTTTTGATTAAGATTTCCTTGTTGTTGGAAACCTTGGTTGGGTCCGGAATAGAAATTACCTTGGTTTTGATAACCTTGGTTCATTCTTTGTTGGTTCGATTCGGTTAGGATTAGTTGAAACCGGGTGGTGCATGATAAGTGTTAGCACGGTAGTTTGGTTCATTATGAGGACGGTATTGATTACCTCCTTGATTTGAAGTACCGGCTATAGCATTAGCATCAAACGGACTACCATCGATTGGCGATCGTTGTAGTATGCATGAGGACCACCACAAGTAACACAAACTTCAACTTTCTTCACTTCACCATATGATGGTGCTTGTGTGAAAGTGACTTTCTTTTGGTTAGCAAGAACCAAAGCATGAACAATATCCGTGAGTTTGTCAATCTTAGCATCGGTGCTAGATGTACTCACGGGAGATGAAGGAGAAGGTCCAGCCTTAGCAAGATTGATATGTCTTTGCTTTCGGAAAGGGCGGACTGGGACTTGTTTTCAATTATTTGCAAGGCTTCTTTTGTGGTCTTGCTCGAAATACCTCCCCGGAGGCATTTAGAGAGTCTTGATCACCTTGTGAGACCATTGTAGAAAGTATCCATTTGCATTAACTCGGTAAAACCATGATGCGGACACTTCGCGAACAGAGTCTTTATAACGATCCCATGCCTCCCGAATGATTCATCAAATCTTTGAGAAAATTTCATTATCTCATTCTTAAGACTTGTAGTTCGGGATGGAGGATAGAATTCGTTAACAAACTTTGTGACAAGATCTTCCCATGTCTCAATGGAACGAGGGGTTTGTTTCTCAAGCCAATTCCGGCTTGTCCTCTAGAAAAAATGGGAACGGAAGAAGCGATAGCTTCATGTGGGACATTCTTGTACTTGATGGTAGATGCAATCTTGTTAAACCATCGAATGTGTGCATGAGGATCATCCCGCTCAAAACCATAGAATTGGCTTTGGGTTACCAGATTAAGTAACCCGGTTTTGAGCTCAAAAGTGTCAGCCACGATGGCGGGGACAACAATGGCATCTCCGTAACCCTCGATGGGTGCTTGGAGAAGCTCAGTCATCGGCTTATCTTCGCCATCACGGCGGTGGTGGTGGTGGTAGGCGTTCTCGATCACGGTGAAGGAGCGAACGTCCTCTTACGAGGAATCTTGCCAAGCTCGAAAGTGGACTTGTAGAGGCTGGAAGAACGAGTCGCATGCACTAAGTTTAAAAATCGATTTCAAAACAAATGAGGCAAAACACAAGTGAACTTAACCAATAATCACAAATGAAATGGCTTCTTTGAAAAAGGTACACCAAATCACAAGGACACAAAGGCAAGTTTTAAATCTGATGTTCGGGAACTTATTATGGTCGCACCCACAGTTAGGTAGTGCATTTGCCTTGATTTCGCGGTGGTTGATTTTTATGTATATATTAAGTTTCACTGAAAAGACGTAGGTATGATTTGATGGGTTTAAAAACTTTTGGACAATATTTTTGGTATCGTCTCGTTTAACCAAATCGTATTTCCTTAAGAATCACCTTAAAAGAAACACAAGTCGAAAAGCGTTACGATTGTTTTGTTGTTTTATATTTTGTTTGGTGTTTTTAACACTTTAGGAAAAGTGTTAATGAACTTTTTGATTTATATTAACTTTACTGAAAACTTTTTACAAACTGTGGTGTATGTGCAAGTGCGGATGCGAAAATGCTTAGAACAAACGCTACAGCTCCCGGACGTGGCCTAAAATTTGATCGGTGCAAAAGTCAAGTTATCTCACGCAAGCTAGTCACTTGTGAATGACCAACTGTAAGAAACTCAAAACAGATCACACACCAATGCAATTTAAGATCAGAGGAATATAGTGGATTCCCGGTCGTTAAGTCCCGGAGGATGGCTGGTGTTTAACACAATCAGATGTCGAATAACCACTAAGGATAGTGGTCAGTAAGGATTTTGATTTGTTTATAAACTACAGAAGATTAAAGGAGATTAAAAAGTTAAACTATCTTAAATAAACGCTATCACTAATTTTATACTGATGTTTTTGTTTTTATATTTTTATAAAACTGAATTAAAAACTACGTAACGTACAAATAAAAACGTGAAACTTATACAATATTAATCCTAAAAATATGAAAATGATATTTTTATAAACCTAATGATAAAATAAAATTATAAGAAAAAGAAAATTATTTTTATAACTATTTATCTAATTATTATTAATTAAAAACTATTTTTAACTAATTAATAATAACCTAAATTACAAGAAAATAGGAAATAAAGCTAGAAAAATAAAATTATGACTTGGAAAAATCTAAAATAACAAAAAAGAATTTTTAAAACTATTTTTGTATTTTTGGATTATTTTCTATTTTTATGAATTTTAAACTATTAAAAACTAATTAAATTACTAAAAATTACAAAATAGACTATGAAAAATCTGGAAAATTACTGTTTTTACTTTTTATATTTATCTAGACTTAATAAAAATGAAAAATTATTTTTTTGGACTTTTTCTGAATTTTTTGTATTAAAAGCTATTTAAATAATCCTAGAAACTGTTTTTAATTAAGAAAAATAGCAAACTATTATGGAAAAATGTGAAAATTTCAGGAAAACTCTAAAATTATACTAGGAATCTAGGAAAAATAGAAAAACATGGTGTTGTGTGGAAGATAATGAAACTGCTATGCTAGTGCTTATGAAATAAGCACTTGAATAAGCTAAAGTGTACCCAATGGAAACCAAACCAACACAGGAGCTATATTATGATAAAATGACCAAAATGCAACAAGAAACAACTCTCCTTTAACCTCGATAAGCTAACTCAACAGATTTGGATGTTTTGAGATTAAGCTAAAAATCAGGTGAGGTGCTTCTTTTGACATGAAAATAAGCACTCAAGACAAGTTGAAAATTAAAACCAACAATTGGAACTTGTGATAGACCTGGCTAAGTACTCTTAAACCAAAATTCAGCTGAGAAGCTGTGGAGCTCGGATAAGCTTAGCAAAGCTTGAGAAAAAGCTCATCTGACTCGAGCTTGTGAGGCGGGCATAAGGTAAAGCTTGTTTGAAGCTCTTACAAAATTTATAAAAATGCAAAAATGACCATAAGAAAATAGGCACTGATGAATTTTAAAACCCTAAGTTTCACTTGATATCACCAAGAATGAATCGTGAAAAATCCCTAGTTGGCTGAAAACAGGCATTTGCAAGTTTATTTGACTTTTGAAGCAGTTGAGAAACTTTGACCAAAATGAACTTTGATTCCACTTTGAAGACTGATTATGTTATAATATGATTAAATAACACTAATCTAGATGTTTATCTCTATGAATTTCAAGCATAAAATAAGCATTTGATTATCCAATTTCACAAGCAGTTAAGACAGTTAGAGATAGATTAGAATAAATTTGACTTTTTGTTTTTTTGCGGCACAAATTTTTAAGACAGATATGGTTGCAATTAGACTTAATAAGTAAGAACAAGCAGATCCTAACTCTACTGAATACACCTTAAACCAGCTTAATCACTTGATCCAAACACACCTTTTAGAAGCTGTTTTGACTATTAATCTAAGCTAATCCATGAATAAGCTCATTTCATTACTTTAAACTAACTCTAGTATACTAATTACTACTGATTAAACTTATTTAATGACCAAGGATTTCAATACAGGCACAATTCTAAAACTGTATTAAAAGTGAAAATGGGAAAACAAGCTTACAAGTGTCCATAGTGGTTGGTTTTGTAGCTTAAACAGAACCATATACTACCATTCTAATCCATTTCCAACCCAAACCAACTCTGCAACAACCCATTCCACTTTCCAACTCTGCTTGAACCCAATTTGCTCTTTAAGTTGACTTTTGTTGACTATGGTTGAAAACTGCTTGTGCACCTTCTCGACCTGATAAGCTCACCTAAAGCTATAATAAGCTTCAATGAGCTTATTTAAACTTGAAAATAAGCTTGTTGAAGCTTGAATGTGACTGTTGAAGATTGCAAATTTAAACAGTAAACTTGAAATTGGAATTCTCAACATAAGCTTGCATTAACACTTAAAAACTTGATAAAATGATTTCTTAACTTAATATTGATGTAGTAAAACTGAAATTACAACTTTGAAGCTAAATTAAGACATTGGTATTAAAAACGAAATACATGAAAATTAAAATTTTTAACTACTTGCTTCTCTCTTGTTCCTCTGCCTCTTTTATGCATCAGTTGAGCTCACACGTGTCCTTAGAGCAGATCCCACCTCTCATTTTGTATGCCAATAGAGAGAGTAATGAGTGTTTTAGCCAATTTTTCCATTTTGGCGGGAAGTGGTTATTTCAACCTGTGGGTTCTGAAAACTAGCACTAGGGGGGTGGCATTGTAGTGGGTTAGTGATGATGAGGATGGTGGAAAGGAGATAGGGAGGCTGAGGTGATGGGTTGCAGGCAAACAAGTGGAGGCGGGAGGTGGAAGAAAGGTGAACAGTGGGGCGCCTTTTTCATTTGACTTGGCAGTCCAAAAAGAAAGTGAGGGGGTCACAATGGGTTAAGTGGCAGGGTCAAAAGGTTTTTGACAAGTCTTAGGTTTTAGTTAATAAGACAAGGACCAAAACTGCAATTACTTCAATCTTGAGGGACCAATCCTGCCATTTCTCCAAAGTTAACACAAGGACTAAAACTGACAACCTTCAATAGTACAAGGGCTAGTTTTGACATTTTTGATTTTCCAAGGACTAAACTTGCCAAATTTCAAAGTTCAGGGACCTAAGTTGTAAATTTGTAATTTTAAGTTTCAAGGATCAATTTTGACAACTTAGGAATCCATAGGGACTCAAAATGATATTTTTCTTTATTTAGATTTACCAGGGACTGTTTTTGACAACTTTTGAAACTTGGGGGACTAAAAACTGCCAATTATGCAAACTTTATACGTTTTTCACCAGATTTTGATATTTTTGCATTTAAAACACATAAAACACTTATTTGTGATATTTTTATCATTTTGATGCATTTCTGAGTGTTTTCAGATGTTTTTGCAGTTTAAATGGTATAAAAATGATGAGTATTTACACACTCATCAATGTGTGTATAGCCTTACAAAACCTTGAGGACCATCAAAAATACCCTGATTAGACTTGGGTAACATCACTTTGTGCTCTGGTGGGATTGGGTAATCAGCTAAGTGATCATGTAACTCCTTTGAAGATAATGTACATTTTTTCTGTTTTATGATAAACTTGGAATCCATTTTTTAACAAAAAAGAACAATCTATAAGTACGAAGAAAGGTTTACCTTTTGATTTCGAAGTGGTGGCGATCAAGTTTTACTGTGTGTAGAAAGAGACGGAGAGAGTAAAATGAGCTAGGGTTTCAACTACCCCCTTTTTATACTCTCTTTTGCATCTCTTAAGCACCGCACACGTGTCCTAAAAATTACTCTTATCCGATGTAAATTTTTTTTTTAAATTTTGAAAAAAGAAGACTTTTGGTCTCCGGGTAAGTTGGGAAAATGTGATTCCTGTAGCGGGCAGCCGAAAAGATTAATTAGCATTAAATGCGCTAAGTTAGGTGCATTGTTATCTTCTAACTAAGGCAATTCGCAGCAGGATGGTATTTTTTCGAAGCATGAAGTCGAAAGCAATGTCTCCTCGCTCATATACATCACTTTCGACTGGGGGGCTTGATGATGTACCCTCCGAGTATCTCGAAGGACACTCCTCCGAGACGTGTCGAAACCCTTCTATTCGAAGGTCCAATTTAGGATTCCAAAATATCCATAGGCGTCAAACCATTCATTATCACGAAGGTTACCTTAGGGGAATTCGCCATTCGAAGCCCTAAGCCCTTCGGGGTATGGCTGACGAAGAAGCATTGGATAGGAGAACTTCCTGACTTGGTCAAACCCACGATCTCCCTCTCTCTCTTGGCTTCCCCGTCAAGTCTGAGAACGTGGGTCACAAAACCCTAGCGGTTACCCACAATCATGGGACCCCCCCATGATCTCCGACATTCATGCAGAAGTGCTCTCAACCCTATTTCATCCACTATAAATAGGTTGGACGGGAAATGGATTATGGTATGCTCATTTCACACTCATCTCTTTACTTACACACACACTTATACACCATAACCATACTTACTCTCACGCCGGAGGTGGTTCACAGGGTCATACCTGGCGTATCACTTACGTAGTGTTTCATACTTCTTATTCTCAGGTGAAAGGCAAGTCTTGGCTGGAACATACACCCCTTATACCTTTGATCATCATCGAAGCCTGGTAGTGCAATCTATTGTACAATCAGTAGACAACACCATTAACTGATCACAAAGCATGAAGGAACAAAGAATGAAGACTATTCTATGTCAACACACAAAGTTCAAGCTCGAGAAAAGTAAAGATATTACCAAGTGGAGCATCTTTGAATGACCACCCCTTAGGGGGAGATTGTTAGCCTTAATAATAATTAATAGAAGTGATAGTCATTCATGTTTAGGAACTTTGTAATGTGTGTTAGATATTGTACTAGAATAGTCAACGGGCTAGTGGATTGGGCTAAGCTAAATGGGTATTAGTTAAGTTAAGATAGCCTTTTATCACTTGTAATCCAATCAATGCCCAATCCAAGTCCAACTCGTGGCCCATGGCCAAGCCCATTAGGGAAGTTTACTCTTTGTATAAATACCCCTCAAATGTGTCATTTGAGGGGTGTGCTTGAGTGTGTTTGTATGTGTTTTTCTTTGAAATAAACATCATCTTGTTTTCATCTTTCTCTCCTCCCTACGCATACATATTCATCAAGTCACCACCTTTCTTCATCTTCTTCTTTACACATAAGCTTGTGTTTTACGTGTTATACTCGTATGGTAAAGTGGTATGCGTGATAAAGTTAAGAAAAACAAGGTCCTACAAAGAACAATCTACTGAGGACTTAACAACAGTTCTCTATCTTTCCCTCCCCATATACATGTGGTCACAAATATCAGGTCTATAAAAACTTTGAAAGTAAGAGCTTGTAGGTCCGGTCATTTGTTTAGCATCACTTCTTCTCCAACCAGTAGGAACTGGAGAGAAATTCTTTCTACCAGCACGAATATAGTTACCAGCAGGAATTGGTGTTGGTCTAGTATACCTACCAGTAGAAACAAGTGATGGTCTGTTATTAGGAGAGACATGAACTGGTCTAGGAATGGAAGATTTCCCAGTCCTGATATGAGATGCTTGGGGTACAAATGGAGCAATATTGTCAACATTAGTCCACAAGGGTCTTAGGCCACTATAAACACCCATCTTTTTCTCATAGAAATCACAATCTTTAATAAGATGAGAGAACCTTCCACAAACAAAACAAGATTTATTACCAAAAGAACTATTTTTGACATTCCTTGTCTTATTACAAAAAGCCCTATCACAAGAAACAATAGGAACAGAATGAATGCAGAAAATATTATCTTCTAAAGTAGCTGTCTCTGAATTGAATTCATCAGCAGCTAAGAAGTCATCAGACTTGGGTGTGGGTGACTTGTCATTTGAATCACAGGAGGCAAAGTAATTGGTCTTGGGTTCTGAAGACTTGTCACTGAAAGAACAAGAGAAAAAATCATTAGATTCACTATTGGTTTCAGACAAGTCATTGGTCTTTTTGCCATAGGTCTTTTGTGATTCATCAAAGTCAGTGTGGGTGGACGTAGGATTAAATTTCCCTGTTATAGGTGGAGAAACAGTATGCATTTCTCCTGGTTTAACAAATTTAACAGGAGTTGTAAAATCCACCTCTTCAAGGGTAGAGTCAAAAATACATGGCATATTTGGGTAGTCCTGTATCCCAACCCAATCTTAGCTCTTATAGACATAGAACTATCAATTAACTTGGCTACATTTTTAGATGATTCTTTCCATTTATTAAACCTGGCCAAGGTATTATCTAGCTTAGTCTGTAAGTCCTGATTTTCTAAAGACAACTTAGAATTCACACGTTCTGAATGTTTTAGTAAGTTAGTAGTGTTTTCCAAATCTCTTTCCAAAACCTTAATCTTTTCCTCATAGGCTAACAGATTAGTTTGGTACCAAGCCTTTTGTTTTTCAAAAGTTTGGATAGTACTTTTTTATGCTTGAACTTGAATGTAATACTCTTTATACTGATTTTTTAAATCATTAAATTTCTTTTGTGGTTCAACATATTTATCATGACAGCCAAAAGGACAATTGTGTACCTGAGAAGTGAACCCCATCAGAGCAATTTCTTCTACCTCATCCTCTGTCTCACAATCATCAACCATACCAAATGCAGGAGTAGCATTACTTCCTTCATCTTCTCCCTCATGTTCAGACCAGTTCACCATAGAATCAACAGACAAAAGGGCTTTAGGCTCTTCTGATTTTAATTCATGAAGCTTGTATGCAGCGTATCTGGCCTTATCTCCTGTCTTCATTCCTGGACATTCTCTTTCAAAGTGACCTAGTTGTGACATTTATAGCATTTAGCCTTCCTTTTGTCAAACCTTGCTGAGTCCTTCTGGTTGAATTGGATCTTCCTTCCATCCTTCTTTTCAAATTTATTCACCTTGACTAAAAGCATTGCCATTTGCCATTTGATAACCAATTCTTACAAATCCATCTTGTGCCAGTTGCTGTTGTGGTGCACTTTCAGAAACAAAGGAGTGAAGTACATCTTCAATCAGATTACTAGGAGATGAGGTTGATGATGATGAGGTTGGAACATCAGAATATGTCATCCTATGGTTAGTATTGGTAGTACCAACAAATTCTGAATGAGTTAGAGTAATGGAGTTATTCACAGAATAGCTTGAGCCTCTTTTGATGTCAATATCAAGAGACTTGAGTTTGTTGTACAGGTCATCAAAGTTCAAGTAGTCAAGACCACCCTTTGCTTTAAGAGTGATAGATACCTGTGACCAGGAGGAAGGTAATGCCTTTAAGAACTTAACATTGTAGTCTTCATTATCTGGTTTTTCCTATAACTGATTGAGTTGGCTCAAAATTTTCTGGAACCTATCATACCCTTTATGCAGACCTTCAGATTCAGAGATCTTGAATTCTTGAAATTCCTGCTTCAGCATTGATTCCTCATCTTCTTTGATTCATCATTCCCTCCAAATCTGGCTTTAACAGCCAACCATATGTCTCTTGCATCATCTAGATGATGAAAATCACCCATGTGGTCTTCTGGGAGAGACTGAAGAAGTAAAGTTCTAGCCTTGGTCTCCCTCTAAACAGCAATATGTTCTTCTGCAGAACAAGGAGGAAGAATTATGATGTTTCCTTTTGTATCTCTTCCTGTCTTTTTCCTGCTGTTACCCTTCAGAATGATGTTCCAAAGATTGTGATCACTATTTGTGATTCAATACTCCATTTTCACAGCCCATGTCTCATATTCATCATTCTTCAGGAAGGGAAATTTAGCATTGTTGTTGGTTACAATGGTTGTGAGAATTTGTTGAACATTTTGTGTTTGAGATTTGTCTTGAGTGTTTAAAGTTTCATCTGATTCGGATTCTGACATTGTGGAATGGTTCAAGAGATGTGTTCAAACATGTTTCTTCTTTTATAGAGACTCTCACCAGGCTCTGATACCACTTGTTGGATCAGTCCTAGATAGATCTTCTAAGCTGGTTGAATTAGGTAGAATACTTATGTAATCACAAGCAAACTACAAGAGAGACTCTAAAAATAAATTGATGTTTACGCAGAATATAAACAACAGAGTTAAAGAAGAATAACTAAATAACAATGATCCTCTATGGATCTATATTACTAACTATTAAAAGTGTTTACAAGGTGAACATTCTTCATAGCTGATGGTTTCTTTTATACTACAAGAAACCCTAATTGGCATTTACTAGAAAATGTGTAGAGAAGATATGCATATCACTTCCTAATTGATCTCATGCATATCCTCAACTTTAACAAACTAAATCTTATCCTGGAATAACTAAACCAGGACTAACTATACTACCAGTAGGAACTAGCAGTAATAACTATCTAGTAACGATACCAGCAGGAACTATATACCTGCTAGTATTACAACTTTAATTAAATATTACAAATATTCTTAACAAGAGAGCCATCAGTACACTGACTTGCACCATTTCATCATTTGAGGAGACTGGCTCTTCATCCCAGTCAAAGACTTCAGCTACCAGGCCCTTGTTTTTACACTGCACAGATTTAACATTTTGTGTTGTTTCTGGGGGAGTGGCCTCAAGAATAGCTAGTTTAGCCTTGGCTTTCCTATAATTAGCTTCAAAATCAACAACTTTGTTTTGGACAGGCTTGTTTTGAAAATTTTGGTAAGACTGAAAGAGCTTTGGTTGAAACTTGCTAAAACCTAAGGACTGGTTTGACCTTAAGGGTTTGTACGAGGGTTCAAAAATAGTTTTTGAAAAATAGTTTTTATAAAGTGACTATTTTTGTGATACTTAAAACACTCAGTGTCCTCATTAGCTTTAGCATTATAAAAACTTTTGTTCCTTCTTTTAAATCTTTTAGAATTAGCAAAGAGTGCCCTTGTTAGGAATATTTGTAATATTTAGTTAAAGTTTAATACTAGTTGGTATGTAGTTCCTACCGGTAGAGTTAGAATTCCTACTGGCATGTATATAGTTCCTGCTGGTATCGTTAGTAGTATAGTTATTACTGTTGGTTCCTACTAGTAGTATAGTTAGTCCTAGTTTAGTTATTCCAGGATAAGATTTAGTTTGTTAAAGTTGAGGATATGCGTGAGATAAATTAGGAAGTGATATGCATATCTTCTCTACATGTTTTCTAGTAAATGCCAATTAGGGTTTCTTGTAGTATAAAAGAAACCATCGGCTATGAAGAATGTACACATTGAAAAACAATTTTAATAGTTAGTAATATAGATTCATAGAAGATCATTGTGATTTAGTTATTCTTCTTTAACTCTGTTGTTTATATTCCGCGTAAACATCAGTTTATTGTTAGAGTCTCTCTTCTATTTTGGTTGTGATTACATAAGTATTCTACCTAATTCAACCAGCTTAGAAGATCTATCTAGGACTGATCCAACAGCCCTTTCCTGAAACTCAATGTTTAAATCATTCAGGTACTCCTCGCTAGTTCTCTCATCAGCCTCATCATCAAAATTTACATGAAAATCCTAAACCACACTGTTTGAGTAGAAAGCAGTAGAAATGGGTGTTGAAGTGGTGGTCATGGACTTTTTAACATCCTGAGACTTCTTCAAATCAGGGTATTGTCTATTGATGAGATTATCTACATAGACGAATTTCCAATAGATTTCAGGAAGTTCAAGATTCTGGATATGATTTGCATTTCTAAGTCCCTGAGAAAAGTTTATCCACTTCTCAGGGAGACTGTTAACAAAACCAACATTAATTTCATGTTTGGACAAGTTGACACCATCATTTGACAATTCATTCAACAAAGTTTTATAACGGGTGTAAGTTTGAGAGAGGGTTTCTGAGTCTTTGGCTCTGAAGGTATTGTACTCAAGTTTCAGGTCCATGATCCTATTTTCCATGGTATTTGAGGGACCTTCATAGCTGTGGACCAGGTCATTCCAGGTTTGTTTGGCTGTACTACAGCTAATGACATACTCCATTACAGCATCACCAAGACAAGATATGATGATGCTTTTGAGTCTTTGGTCCTAGTTGACCACCCTCCTCTCATATTGGGTCCACTGAGCTTCTGGTTTAGGTAAACCTTCAACAGTATTTGGGACAAATGGACCTTCATTAATACACTTAATGTAATAAGGTTCTGATAACATCAAATAGTCCTGAATTTTAAGTGTCAATTTCCCTCGATAATGCTCCTATTTTATATCATTTATATGGATTACACTTGCATTCCTTTATATTTCACTTTCAGGTAAATTACGAGCAATGACGCTAATGAGATGCGGATTTGGAGATTTTCTTAAAGAATTATGATAGTATGCCAACTGTGAAGAAGCTACGGCGTAACTCACTCTCTCACATTACGCCGTAGCTAGATGCGTTGACTCAGAAGACCAACTTAAAGGCAATTATGACGTAACTCCCAACTAAGGTTATGCCGTAATCAACTAGGTCAAGAAATGTTTTGCGCCTCCATCAACTACGCCGTAACTCCTCACAAGGATTACGGCGTAATCTTAGCAAAAGTAACATGTATTGAAGATACGGCGTAACCTTTCCCAAGTTTTACACCATAACCTGCTTAACGAGAGCATTATTTGAGGAATTATCGAACTTACGGCGTAACTCTCAACTCAAGTTACGTCGTAACTAGATCGTGCCTATAAATACCAGCCCTAATTTTTGCATTTTAGATCATTCATTCAGAAATCAAAGGCAGAGAACGTGAAGAGGGTTCCAAAGGCAGAACATTCGGAGCATACGGAGCCATCTCCAAGGGAGAAATCACTCCCTATAAATAAGCATTAGCGATCATTTTATCTTTTACTTTCGATTCATGTAATTCATTATGTTAAACATTGAATTCTTTGTTTCTTTTAATATGATAGGCTAAGCACCTTTGGTGCTAGCCTAGTTATGATTCCTTGAATGTTTTATTTATGTTTGCATGCTTCCGTATAATTGTTTCTGGTGTATGCATGCATAGCTCGTTGGTAGTTACCCTAGCTTCGGTAGTTTTGAAATGCGTTCGTATCTAGTTGCTTAGGAGAATTGACCAACTGACCCTAAGTAGGTAGGTAGAGTTGGGGAGGGTAAGAATTAACCAACTGACGACCTTTTCTCGCTTGTGCGAACTGACCAAATGATCACCGGTCGTTTGGATGAACTTAAGAAGTTAGGGATGAGTGTCTAAGATGCTAGCGCCCGGGCACTCATTATTTTGAATCTTGCATGTAGGGTACTTAATGACTTGGCTTAGGCGACTAAAAAACACTCGACTATCAAGGGTAGAATCTTGTCCTCGGGTAGGAGCCTTTGTTGATAGGGTAGGACGAACTGACCAAATGATGTCCTAGCGACTTAAACCCCCACTTGAATCAATTGGAAGAAGTAAAACAAGAACATTACACGATAGGATGAGTAATTAGGTTAGCACACTTTCCTTCTATTGATCACAACCTCTATCTTCTTTACGTACTTACATTTCTTGTTTATTAGTTAATTAATTAGTTCAACCCTTAAAACCAGTGACACCTAGACTTAATTAGAATCTGCTCACATAGCTCTTGGGATGACCTCAATTTTACCGATTACTACACTACACATGACCGGGCACACTGCCCATGAGTGCATAAGGTGGACCATAGGTAAATGAGACACTATAAATATTAAAACCTGGTCAGAAAACCTGCATCAAGTTTTTGGCGCTGCTGCTGGGGAGTTATATTAGGATTTTCATTAAGTCTTTTATTTTTGTTTTATTTTGAATTCTTGTTTTCTCATGATTTCTTTTAAGTGTCAGGTACCATGGAGGTTGTGGACATTGATAACCTCACTCTTGAGGAATATTTGGCCATGACTAGGGATGAACAAGGGCCGGGGCTTGTTAGACCGGCTATTGGAGCGGAAGTCCGTTTTGAGATCAAAGAATAGTTTATGAGGGAGCTACGTGCTAACCCTTTCTCGGGAAACAGAGACGAAGATGCTTACGAACACGTTGAAAATGTCTTGTACATCGCAAGCCTTTTCAACATACCTGGTGTTTCTCATGACGCGGTTATGCTCCGAGTATTCCCCATAACACTTACTGGGGCAGCAAGAAGATGGATTGATAGATTACCCGCCGGGGCAGTTGATACATGGGCTCTCCTAAAGAAAAATTTCATCCAAAGATATGGTCCTCCTTCGAAGATATCAAATCAACTCATGGAGATCCATAATTTTAAGCAAGAAGGCGATGAAACATTGTATGAAGCTTGGGATAGATACAACGATCTTCTTTACAAGTGTCCCACTCATGACCTAAACAGCCAGCAAAAGGTCAACATTTTCTACAAAGGCATCAAAGTGGCTACAAGACAAATGATGGACTACCAGGGACCAATTCCGAGGATGACCCCTACTTTTGCCATTGAAGCCATTCAAAAAATGGCCGATCATTCTCAAAAATGGCATGATGGAGGAAGCCAAAGAAGCCTATGCAGAAATCTTGATGGTATTGCCGCCATTATAGATAAGCTTGAAAATCTTGGTCATGACATGCTAAAGCTCAAGGAAAGTGTTCACGCTATTCAAGTAGGATGTAAAAGCTGTGGTGGAGGACATCTCACTAAAAAATTTTCTCTTATTAATGATGATAGTAAAATTGAAGAAGTGAAATATGGTGAAGCAAATAGACTGTCTCAAGGAGAAAATGGAAACGGGAATGGTTATAGGGGAGGACCTCCATCATATTACAATCGTGGGCCTTTCGGGGAAAGAAGACCTAGTATTGAAGACACCATCAGCAAATTTCTTGAGGCCTCAGCCCAAAGACAAAAAGAAAAAGATGAGTGGCACAAAAATTTCCAAGAAAATATAAATAAAAGCCTCTCCAACCATGATACAACTTTGAAAAAGCTAGAGGAAATGGTGGAAAAACTCAGTGAAGAGATGAAGAAAAGTAACGCTGAACCTAAGGGGATCAAACCTATAGTGGTGTGCAAGGCCATTTTTCTGAAGAAGATGCAAATACACCGATTGATGATTTCCATTCTTCTCTTAAACATGAATCAGCGACTGATGATACCGGTGGCAGTCAATAGTTACGTCGTAACACTTGCAATGAGTTACGGCATAAGCATGAACTAGAAAGCGAACATAGGTTGGGAACTGAGATACCTAACCAACTATCGATCAAGGAGGTCTGCACGAATGGCTTCATCATTCCATGTTCCATCGGTAATCATGATCTTTTAGCATTAGCTGATCTTGGGTCTAGTATAAACGTCATGTCACTCTCAATATTTTTAAAACTAAGATTAACTAATCTTTGGAAGACAAGCATGGTGATTGAGATGGCAAACATGACTAAGGCAACCCCTCGTGGGATCACAGGTGATGTATTGGTCAAAGTCGATAGGTTCATCTTTACGTCCAAATTCGTAGTTATTGACATGGCAAACACCCCAAGAGAACATTTAATTCTTGGAAGACCTTTCCTTGCTTCCTCACGAGCCCGAATCAAGGTCTTAGAAAATGAACTTTCTTTGGGATACAGTGATGAGAGAGTGGTGTTTGGAATGGATAAAACCTTGTGCCCGAAACCTAATGAAGTTATGAGCTCATGCA
>OU343223.1:159166650-159248481 GCA_910596185.1 Chrysanthemum makinoi | reverse complement strand
GATCATTTGGTCAGTTCACACAAGCGAGAAAAGGTCGTCAGTTTGTCAATTCTTACCCTCTCCAACTCTACCTACCTACTTAGGGTCAGTTGGTCAATTCTCCTAAGCAACTAGATACGAACGCATTTCAAAACTACCGAAGCTAGGGTAACTACTAACGAACTATGCATGCATACACCAAAACAATTATCACGGAAGCATGCAAACATAAATAAAACATTCAAGGAATCATAACTAGGCTAGCACCAAAGGTGCTTAGCCGATCATATTAAAAGAAACAAAGAATTCAATGTTTAACATAATGAATTACATGAATCGAAAGTAAAAGATAAAATGATCGCTAATGCTTATCTATAGGGAGTGATTTCTCCCCTTGGAGATGGCTCCGTATGCTCCGAATGTTCAGCCTTTGGAACCCTCTTCACGTTCTGTGCCTTTGATTTCTGAATGAATGGTCTAAAATGCATAAATTAGGGCTGGTATTTATAGGCACGATCTAGTTACGACATAACTTGAGTTGAGAGTTACACCGTAAGTTCGATAATTCCTCAAATAATGCTCTCGTTAAGCAGGTTACGGCGTAAAACTTAGGAAAGGTTACGCCGTATCTTCAATACATGTTACTTTTGCTAAGATTGTGCCGTAATCCTTGTGAGGAGTTACGACGTAGTTGATGGAGGCGCAAAACATTTCTTGACCTAGTTGATTACGGCGTAACCTTAGTTGGGAGTTACGTCGTAATTGCCTTTAAGTTGGTCTTCTAAGTCAATGCATCTAGCTACGGCGTAATGTGAGAGAGTGAGTTACGCCGTAGCTTCTTCACAGTTGGTATACTATCATAATTCTTTAAGAAAATCTCCAAATCCGCGTCTCATTAGCTTCATTGCTCGTAATTTACCTGAAAGTGAAATATAAAGGAATGCAAGTGTAATCCATATAAATGATATAAAATAGAAGCATTATCGAGGGAAATTGACACTAAAAATTCAGGACTATTTGATGTTATCAGAACCTTATTACATTAAGTGTATTAATGAAGGTCCATTTGTCCCAAAGACTGTTGAAGGTTTACCTAAACCAGAAGCTCAGTGGACCCAAGATGAGAGGAGGGTGGTCAACTAGGACAAAAGACTCAAAATCATCATCATATCTTGTCTTCGTGATGCTGTAATGGAGTCTGTCATTAGTCAGTAGTACGTACCCAAACAAACCTGGAATGACTGGTCCATGAAGGTCCCTCAAATACCATGGAAAACAGGATCATGGACCTAAAACTTGAGTACAATACCTTCAGAGCCAAAGACTCAGAAACCCTCACTCAAACTTACACCTGTTATAAAACTTTGTTGAATGAATTGTCAAATGATGGTGTCAACTTGTCCAAACATGAAATTAATGTTGGTTTTGTTAGGTCTCCACGAGAAGTGGTTAAACTTTTCTCAGGGACTTAGAAATGCAAATCATATCCGAATCTTGAACTTCCGAAATCTATTGGAAATTGTCTATGAAGATAATCTCATCAATAGACAATACCGATTTGAAGAAGGTCTAAGGATGTTAAAAGTCCATGACCACCACTTCAACACCCATTTCTACTGCTTTCTACTCAAACAGTGTGGTTTAGGATTTTCATGTAAATTTTGATGATGAGGCTGATGAGAGAACTAGCGAGGAGTACCTGAATGATTTAAACATTGAGTTTCAGGAAAGGGCTGTTGGTTCAGTCCTAGATAGATCTTCTAAGCTGGTTGAATTAGGTAGAATACTTATGTAATCACAAGCAAAATAGAAGAGAGACTCTAACAATAAACTGATGTTTACGCGGAATATAAACAACGAGTTAAGACAATTGAATAACTAAATCACAATGATCTTCTATGGATATATATTACTAATATTGTTTTTCAAGGTGTACATTCTTTTCATAGCCGATGGTTTTTTATACTACAAGAAACCCTAATTGGATTACTAGAAAACATGTAGAGAAGATATGCGTATCACTTCCTAATTTATCTCATGCATATCCTCAACTTTAACAAACTAAATCTTATCCTGAAATAACTAAACCAGGACTAACTATACTACTAGTAGGAACCAACAATAATAACTATACTACTAACGATACTAGCAGGAACTATATACATGCCAGTAGGAATTCTAACTCTACCGGTAGGAACTACATACAAAATAGTATTACAACTTTAACTAAATATTACAAATATTCCTAACAAGGGCACTCTTTGCTAATTCTAAAAGATTTAAAAGAAGGAACAAAAGTTTTTATAATGCTAAAGCTAATGAGGACACTGAGTGTTTTAAGTGTCACAAAAACAGTCACTTTATAAAAACTATTTTTGAACCCTCTTACAAACCCTTAAGGTCAAACCATTCCTTAGGTTTTAGCAAGTTTCAACCAAAGCTCTTTCAGTCTCACCAAAATTTTCAAAACAAGCCTGACCAAAACAAAGTTGTTGATTTTGAAGCTAATTATAGGAAAGCCAAGGCTAAACTAGCTATTCTTGAGGCCACTCCCTCAGAAATAACACAAAATGTTAAATCTGTGCAGGGTAAAAACAAGGGCCTGGTAGCTGAAGTCTTTGACTGGGATGAAGGGCCAGTCTCCTCAGATGATGAAATGGTGCAAGTCAGTGTACTGATGGCTCTCTTGTTAGGAATATTTGTAATATTTAATTAAAGTTGTAATAGCAGGTATATAGTTCCTGCTGGTATCGTTACTAGATAGTTATTCTTTGCTAGTTCCTACTGGTAGTATAGTTAGTCCTGGTTTAGTTATTCTAGGATAAGATTTAGTTTGTTAAAGTTGAAGATATGCATGAGATCAATTAGGAAGTGATATGAATATCTTCTCTATACGTTTTCTAGTAAATGCCAATTAGGGTTTCTTGTAGTATAAAAGAAACCATCAGATATGAAGAATGTTCACCTTGTAAACACTTTTAATAGTTAGTAATATAGATCCATAGAGGATCATTGTTATTTAGTTATTCTTCTTTAACTCTGTTGTTTATATTCTCCAGAAACATCAATTTATTTTAGAGTCTCTCTGTAGTTTGCTTGTGATTACATAAGTATTCTACCTAATTCAACCATTAGAAGATCTATCTAGACTGATCAACAAGTGGTATCGAGCTCGGTGAGAGTCTCTGTAAAAGAAGAAACATGTTTTAACAAATCTCTTGAACCATTCCACAATGTCAGAATCCGAATCAGATGAAACTTTAAACACTCAAGACAAATCTCAAACACAAAATGTTCAACAAATTCTCACAACCATTGTAACCAACAACAATGCTAAATTTCCCTTCCTGAATAATGATGAATATGAGACATGGGCTATGAAAATGGAGTATTGGATCACAAATAGTGATCACAATCTTTGGAACATCATTCGAAGGGTACTTGTGAGGAAAAAGACATGAAGAGATACAAAAGGAAACATCATAATTCTTCCTCCTTGTTCTCCGAGAAGAACATATTCTTTTATTCAGAGGAGACCAAGGCCAGAACTTTACTTCTTCATCCTCCTAGAAGACCACATGGGTGATTTTCATCATCTAGATGATGCAAGAGACATCCGGTTGGTCATAAAGCCGATTTGGAGGGAATGATGAATCAAAGAAGATGAGGAATCAATGCTGAACCAAGAATTTCAAGAATTCAAGATCTCTGAATCTGAAGGTCTGCATAAAGGGTATGATAGGTTCCATAAAATTTTGAGCCAACTCAATCAGCTATAGGAAAAACCAGTTAATGAAGACTACAATGTCAAGTTATTAAAGGCATTACCTTCCTCTTGGTCACAGGTATCTATCACTCTTAAAGCAAAGGGTGGTCTGACTACTTGAAATTTGATGACCTGTACAACAAACTCAAGTCTCTTGAGATTGACATCAAAGGAGGCTCAAGCTATTCTGTGAATAAATCCATTACTCCAACTCATTCAGCATTTGTTGGTACTACCAATACTAACCATAAGATGACATATTATGATGTTCCAACCTCATCATCATCAACCTCATCTCCTAGTAATCTGATTGAAGATGTACTTCACTCCTTTGTTTCTGAAAGTGCACCACAACAGCAACTGGCACAAGATGGATTTGTAAAAATTGGTTATCAAATGGCAAATAGCAATGCTTTTAGTCAGGGTGAATAAATTTGAAAAGAAGGAGGGAAGGAAGATCCAATTCAACCAGAAGGACTCAGCAAGGTTTGACAAAAGGAAGGCTAAATGCTATAAATGTTTACAACTAGGTCACTTTGCAAGAGAATGTCCAGGAATGAAGACAGGAGATAAGGCCAGATACGCTGCATACAAGCTTCATGAATTAAAATCAGAAGAGCCTAAAGCCCTTTTGTTTGTTGATTCTATGGTGAACCGGTTGAACATGAGGGAGAAGATGAAGGAAGTAATGCTACTCCTGCATTTGGTATGGTTGATGATTGTGAGACAGAGGATGAGGTAGAAGAAATTGCTCTGATGGGGTTCACTTCTCAGGTACACAATTGTCCTTTTGGCTGTCATGATAAATATGTTGAACCACAAAAGAAATTTAATGATTTAGAAAATCAGTATAAAGATTATTACATTCAAGTTCAAGCATATAAAAGTACTATCCAAACTTTAGAAAAACAAAAGGCTTGGTACCAAACTAATCTGTTAGCCTATGAGGAAAAGATTAAGGTTTTGGAAAGAGATTTGGAAAACACTACTAACTTACTAAAACATTCAGAACGTGTGAATTCTAAGTTGTCTTTAGAAAATCAGGACTTACAGACTAAGCTAGATAAAACCTTGGCCAGGTTTAATAAATGGAAAGAATCATCTAAAAATTTAGCCAAGTTAATTGATAGTTCTATTTCTATAAGAGCTAAGATTGGGTTGGGATACGGGACTACCCAAATATGGCATGTATTTTTGACTCTACCCTTGAAGAGGTGGATTTTACAACTCCTATTAAATTTGTTAAACCAAGAGAAATGCATACTGTTTCTCCACCTATAACAGGGAAATTTAATCCTACCTCTACCCACACTGACTTTGATGAATCACAAAAGACCTATGGCAAAAAGACCAATGACTTGTCTGAAACTAATAGTGAATCTAATGATTTTGTCTCTTGTTCTTTGTTGACAAGTCTTGAGCAAGACCAATTACTTTTATCTCATTGATTCAAATGACAAGTCACCCACACCCAAGTCTGATGACTTCTTAGTCTTGATGAATTCAATTGAGAGACAGCTACTTTGAAAAACAATATTTTTCGCATTCATTCGTTCTATTGTTTCTTGTGATAGGGCTTTTTGTAATAAGACAAGGAATGTCAAAAATAGTTCTTTTGGTAATAAATCTTGTTTTTTTTGTGGAAGGTTCTCTCATCTTATTAAAGATTGTGATTTCTATGAGAAAAAGATGGGTGTTTATAGTGGCCTAAGACCCTTGTGGACTAATGTTGACAATATTGCTCCATTTGTACCCCAAGCATCTCATATCAGGAATGGGAAATCTTCCATTCCTAGACCAGTTCATGTCTCTCCTAATAACAGACCATCACCTGTTTCTACTGGTAGGTATACTAGACCCGACACAATTCTGCTTGGTAACTATATTAAATCTTTGGTAGAAGGATTCTCTCCAGTTCTTGGTTGGAGAAAGAATGATGCTAAACAATGACCGGACCTACAAGCTCTTAATTTCAAAGTTTTTATAGACATGATATTTGTGACCACATGTATATGGGAGAAAGATGGAGAACTGTGTTAAGTCCGATGAATTGTTCTTTGTAGGACCTTGTTTTTCTTAAGCATACCACTTTACCATACGGTATAACACGTGAAACACAAGCTTATCGTAAAGAATAAGATGAAGAAAGGTGGTGACTTGATGAATATGTATGCGTGGGGAGGAGAAAAGATAAAACAAAGATGTTTATTCAAAGAAAAACACATACAAACACACTCAAGCCCCTCAAATGACATTTTGAGGGGGTATTTACTAGAGTAAACTTCCCTAATGGGCTTGGCCATGGGCCACGAGTTGGACTTGGATTGGGCTTTGATTGGATTACAAGTTATAAAAGGCTAGCTTAACTTAACTAATACCCATTTAGCTTAGCCTAATCCACTTCTATTAATTATTATTAAGGCTAACAATCTCCCCCTAAGGGGTGGTCATTCAAAGATGCTCCACTTGGTAAGATCTTTACTTTTCTCGAGCTTGAACTTTGTGTGTTGACATAGATTAGTCTTAATTCTTTGTTCCTTCATGCTTTGTGATCAGTTAATGGTGTTGTCTACTGATTGTACAATAGATTGCACTACCAGGCTTAGATGATGATCAAAGGTATAAGGGGTGTATGTTCCAGCCAAGACTTTTCACTGAGAATAAGAAATCACGAAACACTAAATTAAGTGATTCGCAGGGGTATGACCTGCGAACCACCTCCGGCGTGAGTAGAGTATGAGTTATGGTTGTATAAGTGTGTGTAAGTAAAGAGATGAGTGTGAAATGAGCATATAATCCATTCCCGTCCTAACCTATTTATAGTGGATGAAATAGGGTTGAGAGCATACGCATGAATGTGGAGATCATGGGGAAGCGTCCATGATTGTGGGTAACCGCTAGGGTTTAGTGACCACGTTCTCGACTTGACGGGGAAGCAAGAGAGAGAGAGATCGTGGGTTTGACCAATCAGGAGGTTCTCTATCCAATGCTTCTTCGTCCGACCATAACCGAAGGCTTAGGGCTTCAAATGGCGAATTCCCAAAAGGTAACCTTCGTGATATGAATGGTTTGACGCCTATGGATATTTTGGAATCCTAACTTGGACCTTCGAATAGAAGGGTTTCGACACGTCTCGGAGGAGTGTCCTTCGAGATACTAGGAGGGTACATCATCAAGCCCCCCAGTCGAAAGTGATGTATGTGAGCGAGGAGATATTGCTTTCGACTTCATGCTTCAAAAAAATACCATCCAGCTGCGAATTTCATTAGTTAGAAGATAATAATGCATTTAACTTAGCGTATTTAATGCTAATTAATCTTTTCAGTACGCCCTTCAGAGAATCACATTTTCCCAACTTACCCGGAGACCAAAATTCTTCTTTTTTCAAAATTTAAAAAAAAAAATTTACATCAGATAAGAGTAATTTTTGGGACACGTGTGATGTGTGCTTTGAGAGATACAGCAGTATCAAGGGGTAGTTGAAACCTAGCTCATTTTACTCTCCGAGTCTCTTTCTACCTTGATAAAACTTGATCGCCACCACTCAGAAATCAAAAGGTAAACCTTTCTTCGGTATATAGCTTGTTCTTTTTGTTAAAAAATGGATTCCAAGTTTATCATAAAACATTAAATGTACATTATCTAAAGGAGTTACATGATCACTTAGTGATTACCCAATCCCACAGCACAAATGATGTTACCCAAGTCCAATCGGGGTATTTTTGATGGTTCTCAAGGTTTCGTAGGGCTATACACAAATGCATTTAGCCATTCTAACCTTAGGATTCCTCTACTTGTGATATTAGAGTTTATACAATACTACAAGGTTCATATCTCTAGGTTCAACCCCTTTGGTTTAGCCAAACTGACCACATTCATAGTGATGTGTAAAGCATCTCTGCTATGAACCAACATTAAAGCTTTTAAGAGGATTTTTTGAACTTGTATCACGGGGCAATTGGTTAACTTTAGCAAAAAGGCCAGGTCGGATGTTGCCAAACTGTTTGGGAGGGTGTATACCAACAGGGTTGGAAGGTAGCTTTTCTATGTGCAAGACACTATTATTCCCCCTAAATATCCAGAGTTGTTGAATAAGGAAAATATGTTTGATGCAAAATGTTACAATGACCCCTTTCCATATGAGGTGCAAAGGAATCCCTGTTATCAGCATTTCGCCAAATATCCTGTGGATGTGCAAATTTTCCCCGAAGCCATCTTATACACGTGCTGGTTGCTTGTTTGGGAGGGTCTCCCAAACCTATTATCATATACCAAGGACAAAGTATGTTTATCTACTTCTATTTAAGTAGGACCAATGTAGCTTGATATTTATTTTTGTTTCTATTTTTTGAGAGATGTCATTGAAACTTCGTGTACCAAGATTTGGATGAAGATTTAAGCTTTATGCCCTGAGAAGGTGAAGAGTCTTATGGTGTTGGCTCTCCTTCGACATCACATGAACAACAATGAGGTAGACACTCAGAATCGGAGCTTGTTGCATCGGCACCTATTTGGTTGAATCCGCCCTTGTTGAGAATGTTGCGACTTGGGCGATCCTGTGGATGAGGATGTCCGTTATAGGTTCAACGAGGGATAGGCGGCCAGTTGAAAAGTAGAAAGAGCAGCAGCAGGCATTAAGTCTACCAACAAAAGGAAGAATCCTCTCCCTGCCTTAGGATCTAGGGTTGTGAAGCAAAAGAGTCTTTGGCAGAAAGTTTGTGAAGTCACCTTTGAGTTACGGATAGTCCGTGGAGGTTCATGGTAGCATTTTCCTTATGAAACATGTGAAGTGATAAGTGTCAAAATTAACTTAACCTTTATACATTATATTGGTCGCAGGCCTTCGAGCAGAAGGAGCTCCCCGATGCTTTGGCCTATCACGGATTGTTGATCATGTTACCCCTCCTCAATGGAAAGGTTTGCTAGATAATATGTCCATTGAGAAGGTTTGTGATATGCATGACAATGGTGTAATAGCGAAGCGGCATGTTGGATAATAACGAATACCAGGCCAGGGGAGTTGCTGGTGACCAAGGCTAGGCAGAGATGGATGCGTTGGAAAGGGAAAAATATAGGGATCGGGAGTATGCTGAGTTGGAGGCCAAGTGTGATGAGATTGAGAAGGACACGGAGAAGAATCCTCCGTTCAAGACCTTCGTCAAAAAATTGAAGAGTTGACAACAGAAATTGGACTCAAGGTGGAGGAGAAGTAGGTACAACTCTCATTGGTCAAATCTTTGTGCTTGGCGCTAAGTGTGCTAGTCTGGAGGCGAAGGCTAGGCTCGGTAGAAGTAAAGTATTGAGGGAGGAAGTCGATGAAACTACGGATGAGGTATAAAATGCTTTTAAAAGGATCGATGCGGGAGGTCGTTTCAAAGGTGGTACCTTACATAGCCATGGAGCTCTACCCGCAGTGATGGTGGGAGCTCGGATGTAGAAGGTCATCAAATCAGCCATTTTTCATAGACGGTGCTTGGCATTGGAGGAGTTTGCCAAAACAGAGTAAGCCGTGGACCTTTCAAGATTGAATGCTACGTCCCACCGAAGGCTGAGTATGATGAGGCGGGAAATGCGTTTGCAGCCTTGGTACTCCTTCCTGCTGAGGCTACCAAAGATCCTATGGCACCCCTCGAAGACCTCCTTTCCAGAAACCTCGAAAATTTGAAGCCTACCCTCCCACCAAGAAAACTATGTCTACCAAGCCTCTCGGTTCAACCATCCCCCTCCATCTCCAAAAAGCAGGAATGAAGGCGCGTATGCGTGAATTTGGTTTCAAGGTGGCATGTACCCTTTAAGACAAATTATCTTATTTGACAATGCTTGTCTTGTTCTCTAAACAATTTAAATGCTTGTGACGTATGGCCATGGGCCAAAAACAATTTAACTGGGGCTTGGCTCCTGTTGCAGTACAGGGCACTAGCCCTCATTTTGAATGGTATGGTGTAGGGAATACCTCTACACATAGTTATTGTTTGTGTTTGTTTTGTTAACTTCTAAATGCATACATTTTCCGGCGCTTAAGTTTTACAACCTAAGGTTAAACAACCTCATTGTGTAAATTACAACACCAAGAATATAATGACCAAATTTGATCATTGACAGAGGGTCATGACCACGCTCTCTCAAATCCTTTAAGTAGTATGACTTTGTATATATTTTACAAGCGTAAAACTACTAGGAGAGTTAATGTGAATGTTAAAGTTGGCTTAAATGATAAGGCATGTATTACACCTTGAGCCATTTTATTCGACATTGAAACTCATTAACGACTTGGCTGAAAAAATCTTTGTGTTTAAGAAACGAAGTAAGAGATTTGTGGGAAATGTCTTATTTATCATTGAATTGATAGGGAGGATTACATCTTTCTTGAAATGAAAACTAAGAAAACTACCAATAATATTTGCTTTCCCTTAAGAAGCTTTTAATTACAAGAAAAAGTAAAATTACTTCTTAAACATAGAACTTTCGAAGGTTCATACCATTCCATGTCTGTCGATGGGTTCTCAGGAAGAGTGGCGGTTGTGGCTCTAGTTCTTGTAGGCCTCAGCTACCATGTAGGGTCCTTCCCAAGTTGGTCCCGGCTTTCCCACAGTACTTTCTGCTTTGCTTGCCTTTGTTGAGGCATAGCACATATTCTCGAACTTGAAATTGGAAGGTCGACCCTTTTGTTATAGTGTTGATCTTATGTTTGTGTGTTGCTTATCAGATGGAGGCTATTTCTGCGTCTTTTCTAGCGAGATCAAGGTTTTCCACGATCCTTTCGTAATTTTAGGAGGCATTATACGTTTCCACACGCTCTGTGTGTACACTTAGCTCGAAGGACCGCTTATGTTTATTTCATTATGTGTTAGGCTGAAGGGGTTTTCACCATTGCTTGACTTAGGGTGCGTCCTGTGAGCCCATAATACTTGAGGGAGCTCATCCACCCATCCATGATGAGTTCATCCCACCTTTTCTCGATCCTTTGACGATGTCTCTGTTTTGTAACCTCCACACATCCGTTACCTTGTGGATGGTAGACGGATGTCCAAGAATGCTTTTATGTTGAGCCCTTGACGGAAGTCGTAGAAGACTCCTTGTGGCCCGTTAATGAGATATGATTATATGGGGCACTCCAAATCTACAAACAATGTGCTCCATACAAACTTCTCGTCTGTCTCCCTGGCCGAAGTTAGGGTTTAGCTTCCACCCACTTAGTAAAGTGTCGATTGCCACCGGCAATAATTTGACTCGGGAGCTATGGCATAGGTCCTACGATATCGATGCTTGAGAGAAGGGCCATCGGATGTCACACTTGTCATGTCTGCTTGACATCTTTGGAATGTTTGAGTGTATCGACAAGCTTCACATTTGAGAATGATGTGCATCCGCATCCTGTGCATCGAAGGCGATGCCCAATTTCATTATCCTCGAGACAACTTAGCGGGGTCCTGCATGGAGGCCATAGGATCCTTCGTGGACTTCAGAGACAATGCTCGTAGCCTGCTTGGGTCCCACATATCTTAACCAAGGTGATAAAAATGACCTTCATATAGGGTTTCCCTATTAGATGTATGGGGACTTACCCGGTCCTTGCTAGCTTGGGATCTTTAGGGAGAAGACCGCTTATCAAATATTACTTGATTGGAGTCATCCACGTCTTTTCCTTCTTAGTAACTACATCGCAACTTCCTTGCGAGCGATGGATCTTTCGGGTAGGACTTGACAAGTACTTCTTTGGTGAGAGATGGCGAAGGCCATGGAAGCTAGCTTGCTTAGTGCATCTTCCTTCTTGTTCGCTTCCTCTGAACATGTTGAATGGTGTAGAATTGAAGCTCAACATCTCTTTGTTTTCTCTAGTATTGTTTGATAATGGTGCCTTGCTTCATAGGGCGTCACTTGGTTTGCTACCAATTGGGATTCTCACAATAAGCGGCGGCGTTGACCTCCATATCTTGCTTGGTCGGAGGCACATAGCAGCTTCATATTCGCTTCATTTTTGTGGCTTGAACTCAAAGCGAAGAGCATATGTATGCTCCTTCCCGTCGGTGACAACGTTAGCACGCTCAGAACCATGGTGGATGCTCCACTTTAATATAAAGCTTCGGTCAGCTTTGTGCTTGAGTGAGGTTGTTTTTGGGCTCCTCTTTTTCTCGTCGGGCTTCGGAAGGTGTTTTCGCCAAGAATTCTGCGAAATTTGTCCTTTAATAGAGTTTAGTCCCTTGAATTCTATTTAAGTGCTCTCCGGTTCAATAGCCCATTTAGCCACCCTCCCAGACTTTTGGGTTTTGACAAGATACGTTTGAGTGGCTTGTCGGTTAAGACTGTGATTGATGAGCACGGAAATAGCGTCGGACCCTCCTTGCTGCGTAGATTAGGGCTAGTATTAACTTCTCCAATGTTGGATAGTTGATCTCACGCCTGGCAGGACTTTCTGTGACAAGTAAATGGGGATTTGTCGTTTGTCCGTTACGCCATGGACTATGCTAATACTCTCCGTTGAGGATGCTAAGTACATGAACAACACTTTGCCTTTGTTGGGGGCATGTAAGTGTTGGAAAATTCGATGAACTCCTTCATCTTACGAGAAAGCGACTGACATCGACTCCACTAAAAAAGTTTTCTTATCCGCATCCCAGAGTGTTTTGAAGAATGGTAGGGACACATTAGCCCCTTTCGACAAAAACGGCAAAAATTTGCGGCTTTATTCGAGCTCTGCACATCTTTTAGACACTTAGGGGCTTGGAGATCTGAAATAGCCTTGACCTTGGAAGGATTAGCCTTTATCCCCAGCTTAGTGATCAAATGTCCTAGGAATTGTCCCTCTTCGACACCGAAGGAGCATTAACCTTTAGCCTTGACAAAAACCCGGCTTAAAAGGTGCCAGGCTTCCCATTCACTCTGCACATCTTTTAGACACTTAGGGGCTTGGAGATCTGAAATAGCCTTGACCTTGGAAGGATTAGCCTTTATCCCCAGCTTAGTGATCAAATGTCCTAGGAATTGTCCCTCTTCGACACCGAAGGAGCATTTCTTAGGATTCAGCTTCATGTTAATCGCCGGAAGCTGGTCAAAGGTTTCTGTACATCGAATAAGTAGGTCCTCCCCCGTCTTGCTTTTGATAACCATGTCGTCAACGTATGCTTCGAGATTTCTGCCTATTTGTTTATTGAAGGCTTTATCTACGAGACTTTGGTAAGTGACCCCTGCATTCTTTAACCCGAAAGGCATCTTTCTGTAACAGTAGAAACCTTTGCTTGTGTAGAAGGCCGTATTTTCTTCGTCCTCCTTTGCCATCTGGATCTGATGATGCCCTTTGTAGGCATCAAGGAAGCATTTTCACCGGAAGCCTGCCAAGGATTCTACCTTCCAGTCAATTTCTGGTAGGGGGTAGCAATCCTTAGGGCATGCTTTGTTGATGTCAGTGAAGTCAATGCACATGCGCCACCCTCCGTCGCTCTTTTTGACCATTACTGGGTTAGGTACCCAAGTTTGTTACTTAACTTCCCTTAGGATGCCTGCTTGTGTGAGTTCGTCAACTTCTTTGCAGGCTGCATCGTTTCTTTCGGGGGCTAGGCTCCTCCTTTTTTGCTTTATCGGCTCAATGTGTTTGTACTCATTGAGTTTATGCTCCGTTCCAAAGGACTGTCCGTCTATCAACAATGTTCTTGGTACCCCTGTCATTATGTCGGAATATTTCCAAGCAAAAACATCAAGGTTAGTCCGCAACAGTTCCGTGAGCTTTGCCTTGAAATTCGCCGGGAGTTGCTTTCCTACTACCACCGTTTGTTCAGGGTATCTAGGGTTAACTACAACTCGCTCCTCCGCATCTGTGTAGCTTAGAATTGCTATCGGAGGCTCCTCCGATTCTTCTTTGATCTTTTTGACACAATATACACCCTCATCCGCCCCATAATTAGAATGAACAGTTCCTATTCGAGAAGGGTGTTTGGAACTTAATAGCAGCATGTATGGTGGAAACAACAATGCCCATCTTTTGCATATTTGTTCTCCCTATTAACAAATTATAAGGAGAGTCTCCACCGACTATAACGAAGGTAAGTGTTTCCGCAGCAGATAAGGGGCCTTCGCCTATGGTGATTTCCAAAACAGTACTTCTCCAGGGGCCATGAGTGTTCACCGAGAACCCTACCATGGTGTTTCGGTTCACCCTTCGTGAGCGTATGGATGACTTGAGCTTTAAGAAACAATGCTCATAAATGATCTCGCAGGAGCTTCCACAATCCATATCACGCCGATTTACCTCCTTGTTTGAGATTCGCAACTTGATGACCACGGGATCACCGGGTGTTCTGCCCCAAGATGTAAGGGAAGGTTATTTCCCCTACGCTTCCCAGCTCCCCGTCTGCTTCCTTCCTTTTCAAGGTTGGATCATGCCTGTGCACCATTAGTATCGAGCTTCAGGGCGTAGCCTCCTTCTTGTTCCCCTTCCATTCACCCATTTGGGTGTCGGAGAACTTGTCCTTTCCCTTTTTGATGCCTTTAACCAGATGTGCTAATTATCCGGACCGCACCTCCTCTTCGATCTGCTTCTTTAGTTCTCTGCGGTTGCGTGTCCATGGTCTTCAGAAATGGCCGTACTTGGACATGTCTCTGCTTTGCCGTCTTTGTCATCCGGTGGTGGATCGAAGGACTCAGCGGCTTTCTCGGTAGCCAGAATCTCCCTGGGAGATTTGACTAAGTTCGCCAAGAGTCCGTGGTTCAAACCTTTGTTGTATGGAGTAAAGCGGTCTTCGTTTTTCTTCTTGTTCTTGGATCCTTCCCAGGAGGACCCTCGAGAGAATTTTTCAGAAGCTTCCTTTTGCTCTATCGGAGCCCCGTTTGCTGCTACCTCTTTGGATTCAATCCAAGTGTAAGTCTTCTCCATCAGCGCCTTGTAAGTAGTGGGAAGATCGGTGGATAAGAATTCCACCAAGCTTCGCGTCCGAAGGCCATGTACAAAACCCGAGATCCTCTGATCTTCGTGCAAACCCAGACTTTGCAAAGTTTCATAGGTGTACCTCGTGACGAAGGCCCTTGTGCTTTTGTTGTCCCTTTGCTTGATGGTGTGCACGGCTAAATGGGTCTTGGTGTACTTCTTCTATTGGCTAAAGTGTGATCGGAATTTAGCCTTGAGGTCGTCTAGACTTACAATGCTTCCTAGCTTCTGTCTATTCCACCATATTCTCGCGGAGCCTCGGAGCGTGTAAGTGAACATGTGGCATGCCACGGGCATGAACCATTGTTGCATTTTGATAGCGCCTTCAAACAAGTGGAGGAAGTTATTAGGATCGCCTTTCCCATCGTAGGTGCCTATGTGAGTAGGCATCTTTACACCGTCAGGTAGGGGGTAGTCTTCGATCCACTTCACGAAAGGTGTGCAAGCTCCAGAGGCTTCGGCATAGTACGGGTTGTATGGAGGTGGATAAACAGTTGTAAGATTATACGGGTTAGGAAATGGCTGTATGTAGGCAGGGTAAATAGTAGAAGGTTGGTACGAAAGGTTTACACCCATCGATTGCGTAGGAACATGTCCATAGGGCATTTGTGTCACACCCCCAAATTACCTGTTTTGCAGCGGAATGGAATTCCTGGGGGTTGACTGTCATAGCATCACAATCACAGTTATATTGAACGACCTAAAGTGTCGTTTGAAAAGTACATCGCTTGATTTAATAAAAACATTCAGAGTTACAAAGATAGGTCCCAAATGAAAGTTACTATGTGCGGAAATAAGTTTTGTACAAGTCAAACGATGTTTTTAAAGTGTATAAATCCCATGTGAGACGCGTCGTCACCGCGACTCTATGATATGTCCACATGCATGCCATGAAGTGAATGCCTTAGTTACCTGAAAATACATTGCTAAAAGTGTCAACACAAAGGTTGAGTGAGTTCATAGAGTTGTTGAAAATGTTAAATACGACTACCACAAGTATAAATTATGTATGACAATGTCGTCACAAAAATGATACAATTGCTATAAGTCCATGACACCGAAGCTCTGACTGATGTTCGCCCCAACAGAGTGTTTGCCAAACAACTCAAATAATGATTAAGAAATGAAATGCATCCGTCCGGTTGGAATCCGCCAACCCGGATGGAGGTGTCACCCTCGATAGATCTATCCACTCACCCTCGCTTCTATGAAATTAACGGTTCATGTTCAGGAAATGGGGACATTTAACTGGCAATGAGGTAACTTAAGCAATGTAATGAATTTGAATATACTTGGTATCGTAATAAAATGATGTACAATGTATTCTCCCCCGTAGGTTTGAAATAAGTAAAAACTTGAATAAATCGGGGCTATGAAAACTCACCTGTTGCAATGATTATGATGACAAAAGTGGATAAACTGAAATGTAGCGTGAATCTCGAAACTGACATATTATGAATGATATGATATGTAATAAGTCATGATGTAATGTTATGCATGCAATTCGGATGATATTTATACCACTTATACGCTTTTGAAAATAGAATTTATCATCGAAATATATGTTTATGACATCTCGTCATGTTATAAAATACTTTACAAGTATTTACGTTGAAATGATATCCGACGATAATCATTTAGTGATTTATAATGAAATTATAACTTTTCGTCGTAAAATAATGTCGTTGAAATTTTCATGAAAGTGACTAAAATGGCCTTGAAAATTTAGTCGTAAAATGGTGCACGTCGAGTGTTAGGAACGAACTCAACGGTTTTGGGAAGCTTGTATCATTATCTCAAAGTTTTAGTGTTTAAGTTTTTATCATAGAGGTCTCGATCATGGAGAAAAACATAGGTGAAGTATGGTACTTGTGCCCAAAATATGGTTTAAGTGTGGTTTTCGGCAAAGTTTAAGCGACCGAATATTATTCGTTACAACTCCGCTTGACAAACGGTTGGACATTTTGGAAAATATACTTGGCGAACTTACTTTTACTAGAAGACATCACGTTATAAAAAGTTCTACATCATTGTTAAAAACGTCCGCCAACATGGTCCTTTAGTTGCCGTGGCATGTTTTAAATAAAGAATATATTAATTTTGCTAATAGAATAAAGTTACGGCAACTTGGTTTATCGCGTGTAATTTAATCGTTACAAGTCCGTTTTCTACGTTTTCTACATCCTTAGATTCGTGTCAAGGTATACTAATATATTTTTGATAAGTCGACACAATTTATAAAGCTTAAGACTCATTTTTGACTCGTAAAGAGTGACATTTTCAATGCTGAAATTTCTGAAATTAATAGTTTTCCTCGTCAAACTTGAAAAATTCATAACTTCTTCGTTATAGCTCCGTTTTAATCCGTTCAAGCGGCCACGTTTTCGTTTTAAAGTATATTTTCTAAATATCTAGGCCAAATATTTTTGTCTACTGTCGGATTTTCCAGAATTAAATTTTAAGGACAGACCCTTTTCAAAACGTGTCGAAATGAGTTTTTCTCGCGCAAAACCTATTCTAACCAATTCAAAACAACTCCGAAGCTAATCAAATCCTACCATACACCTTCTTAGGGTGTCATGGGTTCCTAGACATCACCAAAACTAAAATATAACAAGGAGTAATTATAGGATGGATTATATATATTTAACATATAAAAACCTTAAAAACCTTAAAAATGGTATAAATATCATGAGACTTGCATGTTTCTCAAATGAAATGATATGACCATAAAAATGAATATGAAATAAAAATATGAATATGAATGCTTACTAGTGATATGATGAGGTTTATGGACACAATGGTTTTTCCTAATCACTTGAGGTTTGTATTACAAAACCTTAGCAACAAATGATACTAGTGTGTAATTAAATTTGACTTGAAAACTTGGAATGCTTCTTCCTTTTGATCCTTTGGCTGCCGTATATTTTGAGAGAAAAGCAAAGGAAACTTGGTCTAACTTTTGCAAATGAATTAAGTGAAGTGAAAAGTATTTGTGTAATACTTGTATTGTGATATTTTACAAATATCTCATTGGTGATTCACCCCTTGTGTCGACAAGGGGTGCTTGTCACTTTTTGTTTATATTTTTTTTTTTAACTTGAATAAGTGTAAGATTTGTTGTAAAAGATTTGAAGTTAAATGAGTTAAGTGGTAAGTTGTAGCATTTGTAAATATTTAGGGTAGCGTTGAATAAAAATAAATTTTCACGGGCCAAGATAAAATATATTTAGGTCATAAAAATTATAAAAATACATTTCTTGCAAAATTTGAGTGATATAATAATAATCGTGTCGAACTTAAGAAAAACGTCGTAATTATATAAATACAACAATTTAGTTACCAAATAAATTGAAAACATCGAGTAAACTAATAATATAATTTTTATAGTCTTAAAATGAGTATAAAAATATATTAGGAATATTTTTGGAAGTGTCGGATAAATATTCAAAATAAATGTTTACGCGATAGCGTTTATTTAATAGGAAAATAAATGTTTAATGTAAAATGCAAACCCATGCATAATATTGATATGAAATGATGTTATTAATGTTGTGTGGACTAAATCTAGTGTATATGAAATGTCCTCGGTAAAATGTTCATGAATTCGCAGCTAAACCACTAAGGCTACGCGAATTTGATACTCGTAAACGTAGTTTACGATAAATGATGAAATAGTGAAACTTTTAAAGTTTGTAAAATGTCCTGAAATTACGAGATGTCACATTCGCACAACCAAAAAGGAATTCAGTCCCTGAATTCAGTCCATGTTAGGTTCTACAATGTTACTTGTGAAAAGATGAGGGTATTTGAGTCACATTGGGTCGTCCAATGTTTTTCTAAATCGTACCACGCCTTTCCAAGACGGGACTTTGAGCATAATTTGTTGCCCACTTGAGATTCTAATGGTTTGCGACTTATGGAACATACTTCCAATATTTTGCGTCGTACATCGACGTAGCTTATCTAGCCATATGTTGTTATTTGTAAATGATTTTTGATTTGTATGATTTCTTTGTTGTTTCATAAATAACTCATTGACTATTGAGTTGGACTTTCCTGATTTCGGCCCGTAAATAAGTGATTGACACCTCAACCATAGAGTGCCTCAATTGGTGTAGTCAATATGTTCATGTAATAACTATAGTTGCAAAGCAACTTGTTTAATGTAGAATGATTTGCCTAATCATCTCTAGAAAATCACACATGCCTTGAGCATATCTTAAAATGTTGGAATTGTTCTCTCGCTCTAACCATTGAGCTGAGGATAATAGGCGGTGTTAATGACCAAGTAAATTCCAAAGGAATCTTAAAATGTTTGTCAGAAGTCTAAGGTGAATCGAGTAGCTTATAATAGATACAACTGGAATTGATACCACGTGTCTCATGCCAAATTTCAAAATGTTAAGTCTGTCAAAAAATGACTTTATTGAAAAGAATAGATTATGGTAACAATTTTGATTCCTCGCGTTTCTCGTCCTAGCGAATGTCATGACTTGAATCTTACTTGCATAAGGTGTTTAGTCTCCATGACTAAAATGTTTATTGTTTGATTATTGTAGTGTTTCCATGCTCTATGTTGTAAAGTCACAAAACCTTAAATGTTTAAGTGATGTGGGGTAGTGATTGATTTTCATGATTTGTCCCGATATTGAGTGCTTCTAAAATATTTCATCACTTATATTGTTATCATGCTAGCAAGAAAATAGATATCAGCTCATACTATGTCGAAGAATGTTTGTTCTAATTTCACTTATAGATGGAGGTTTATTGATTGTCCGATATGTTCAAACCTGTTGCATCTCTTGAGGTGAAAATGAAATTATCCGTAATTTCTAGAGAACGCAATGCCTTAGGGAAAGTTTATATGGATAGCCTAAATTTAACCAATTTTTCCTTTAAGGAAAACTCATTGTAGGGAAATTCACATATTGTTGAAGCCATGTTTAGTGAAATGTTCTGTAGTTTCAGTTAGAAGACTTGGTTTATCCCCATAGTGTTGCTTAGTGTGTATTCGCTTCGTACTAAATCTTGTAACTCGGTCTAGCTAGTACTTTTGAAATGATATTATTTGGTTTTTAATCCAAAGATAGGGGTTCGGAATGTATCGTGATGTCTTGAGATTTTTGTTAGGTTTTGAAAGATCTCGCTACCTATTTCTAGTCCTTGTTGGTAAATCCGAAATCATTTCATTGTTTTCTTGTATCGAGGAATCCTCCTCATAGATGGTATAGGAAGTCTTTCCTAAAAAGATCACTCGTCAAATTCTAACTTATCGGTTGAGTGAGGGATGAATGGCGTGAGCATCGATAGAGTGTTATTAAAAAGATATGTTTATGAACAATTTGTATGATTACAAAACTTTGCTTTTGAATGAAGGTTGTCTTAAGAAATTTGAAATGATACTTGTTTCTTTCATGACATAATTCTTCCTGAATTATACATAGGTGATCAGGCCATGTATAATCGAGGACAAATGATGTGATGCTTGGTTTGGTTGAAATGGTATTATGTTCCTCCGAAGTTTTAGATGGTATTCAACGTTTTGTTTTGTAAGATAATGGCTCAGTAATTTTTTTTTTTTTTTTTTTTTTTTCAGAGTAACATGAAAATCGTTTCGCATGATGGTATTAAATAATTGATAAAATGACTGAAAGCCAATTGATAGGGTGGAAATGAAACAACTTGTTTTAAAACTTTATAAAACAACGTTTCTAAGATGGTGATAAAATAGCTCGAAATAAAATTAAGTGAAATAATTTCGTGAAATGGTAGCAAAATAACTTGAAATAAAATTTGTTGAATGGTTTGTAAGATACATGGGAGAACCTCATCGAGTAGTAATAGTCTCCTAATTGGTCAAGAATTAAAGTTGGCCTAACCCCTAGTAAGATAGTGAGGTATCATCGCGAAATGATTGAAAATTGGGCAATTGGAATAAGGAATGAAATGAACAAAGGTTGTGATTATCGTGGAGATAATAAGTGATAAAGATTACATTAGCTAGAAAGGTACTTATTATTTATTCCTGTCGATGGTCTAATCATGTTTCAAGTGCAGGAGTAGTAGGCGGTCTAGCAACAATAGCCCTAGAACTCTCACAGTCCTCAAACCTATGAGATGGTGTAGTGTCTATAGTCTTAGTGGTAGATGGTAATGGTGTGTTAAATCATGCATGCTTCCCAAGCTGCAAGTCAAATGTATGAGTATCGTGTATGAGATGTGATGGTACGGATGGTTCTCAAAATGATAATGATAAAAATGATAACAATGATGATAATGGAAATCCTTGTGGTGAGTTAAGAAAATAGGTTCATTAGGACTAAGCCTATAAGTTCTACCAAATGATATGATCTGTCCCAACTGAATGATAAAAATTGTCCTGATCCTACAGTGAATCAATGGTGATCGTGAAGGTGTAGGTGTAACTTCGTCCTCCTAAAAGAGATCAGTCTCCTCATCTGATGTTATCGGTGTTGAGTCAACTGATGTTAAAATTGTGGTAGGGAATGACAAGGCATTCTCCATGTCAAAGTGATGTGAGTATAATGGGATGGGTATTTGAAGGCATCTATGTGACAATAGCTTTTGAAATGAAAGTAAATAACTCACAAAATGTGCGTATGAAACCGCATGTAAAGTGAATATGCACTCATGATGAAATGATGAGATGCTATGCTGATGTAGTTATAGTCTAGGGTCAATGATGCAACCTAGTTCTCTATAACCGAAGCTCAGATGCCAATCTGTCACACCCCCAAATTACCTGTTTTGCAGTGGAATGGAATTCCTGGGGGTTGACTGTCATAGCATCACAATCACAGTTATATTGAACGACCTAAAGTGTCGTTTGAAAAGTACATCGCTTGATTTAATAAAAACATTCAGAGTTACAAAGATAGGTCCCAAATGAAAGTTACTATGTGCGGAAATAAGTTTTGTACAAGTCAAACGATGTTTTTAAAGTGTATAAATCCCATGTGAGACGCGTCGTCACCGCGACTCTATGATATGTCCACATGCATGCCATGAAGTGAATGCCTTAGTTACCTGAAAATACATTGCTAAAAGTGTCAACACAAAGGTTGAGTGAGTTCATAGAGTTGTTGAAAATGTTAAATACGACTACCACAAGTATAAATTATGTATGACAATGTCGTCACAAAATGATACAATTGCTATAAGTCCATGACACCGAAGCTTGACTGATGTTCGCCCCAACAGAGTGTTTGCCAAACAACTCAAATAATGATTAAGAAATGAAATGCATCCGTCCGGTTGGAATCCGCCAACCCGGATGGAGGTGTCACCCTCGATAGATCTATCCACTCACCCTCGCTTCTATGAAATTAACGGTTCATGTTCAGGAAATGGGGACATTTAACTGGCAATGAGGTAACTTAAGCAATGTAATGAATTTGAATATACTTGGTATCGTAATAAAATGATGTACAATGTATTCTCCCCCGTAGGTTTGAAATAAGTAAAAACTTGAATAAATCGGGGCTATGAAAACTCACCTGTTGCAATGATTATGATGACAAAAGTGGATAAACTGAAATGTAGCGTGAATCTCGAAACTGACCTATTATGAATGATATGATATGTAATAAGTCATGATGTAATGTTATGCATGCAATTCGGATGATATTTATACCACTTATACGCTTTTGAAAATAGAATTTATCATCGAAATATATGTTTATGACATCTCGTCATGTTATAAAATACTTTACAAGTATTTACGTTGAAATGATATCCGACGATAATCATTTAGTGATTTAAATGAAATTATAACTTTTCGTCGTAAAATAATGTCGTTGAAATTTTCATGAAAGTGACTAAAATGGCCTTGAAAAGTTAGTCGTAAAATGGTGCACGTCGAGTGTTAGGAACGAACTCAACGGTTTTGGGAAGCTTGTATCATTATCTCAAAGTTTTAGTGTTTAAGTTTTTATCATAGAGGTCTCGATCATGGAGAAAAACATAGGTGAAGTATGGTACTTGTGCCCAAAATATGGTTTAAGTGTGGTTTTCGGCAAAGTTTAAGCGACCGAATATTATTCGTTACAACTCCGCTTGACAAACGGTTGGACATTTTGGAAAATATACTTGGCGAACTTACTTTTACTAGAAGACATCACGTTATAAAAAGTTCTACATCATTGTTAAAACGTCCGCCAACATGGTCCTTTAGTTGCCGTGGCATGTTTTAAATAAAGAATATATTAATTTTGCTAATAGAATAAAGTTACGGCAACTTGGTTTATCGCGTGTAATTTAATCGTTACAAGTCCGTTTTCTACGTTTTCTACATCCTTAGATTCGTGTCAAGGTATACTAATATATTTTTGATAAGTCGACACAATTTATAAAGCTTAAGACTCATTTTTGACTCGTAAAGAGTGACATTTTCAATGCTGAAATTTCTGAAATTAATAGTTTTCCTCGTCAAACTTGAAAAATTCATAACTTCTTCGTTATAGCTCCTTTTTAATCCGTTCAAGCGGCCACGTTTTCGTTTTAAAGTATATTTTCTAAATATCTAGGCCAAATATTTTTGTCTACTGTCGGATTTTCCAGAATTAAATTTTAAGGACAGACCCTTTTCAAAACGTGTCGAAATGAGTTTTTCTCGCGCAAAACCTATTCTAACCAATTCAAAACAACTCCGAAGCTAATCAAATCCTACCATACACCTTCTTAGGGTGTCATGGGTTCCTAGACATCACCAAAACTAAAATATAACAAGGAGTAATTATAGGATGGATTATATATATTTAACATATAAAAACCTTAAAAACCTTAAAAATGGTATAAATATCATGAGACTTGCATGTTTCTCAAATGAAATGATATGACCATAAAAATGAATATGAAATAAAAATATGAATATGAATGCTTACTAGTGATATGATGAGGTTTATGGACACAATGGTTTTTCCTAATCACTTGAGGTTTGTATTACAAAACCTTAGCAACAAATGATACTAGTGTGTAATTAAATTTGACTTGAAAACTTGGAATGCTTCTTCCTTTTGATCCCTTGGCTGCCGTATATTTTGAGAGAAAAGCAAAGGAAACTTGGTCTAACTTTTGCAAATGAATTAAGTGAAGTGAAAAGTATTTGTGTAATACTTGTATTGTGATATTTTACAAATATCTCATTGGTGATTCACCCCTTGTGTCGACAAGGGGTGCTTGTCACTTTTTGTTTATATTTTTTTTTTAACTTGAATAAGTGTAAGATTTGTTGTAAAAGATTTGAAGTTAAATGAGTTAAGTGGTAAGTTGTAGCATTTGTAAATATTTAGGGTAGCGTTGAATAAAAATAAATTTTCACGGGCCAAGATAAAATATATTTAGGTCATAAAAATTATAAAAATACATTTCTTGCAAAATTTGAGTGATATAATAATAATCGTGTCAAACTTAAGAAAAACGTCGTAATTATATAAATACAACAATTTAGTTACCAAATAAATTGAAAACATCGAGTAAACTAATAATATAATTTTTATAGTCTTAAAATGAGTATAAAAATATATTAGGAATATTTTTGGAAGTGTCGGATAAATATTCAAAATAAATGTTTACGCGATAGCGTTTATTTAATAGGAAAATAAACGTTTAATGTAAAATGCAAACCCATGCATAATATTGATATGAAATGATGTTATTAATGTTGTGTGGACTAAATCTAGTCTATATGAAATGTCCTCGGTAAAATGTTCATGAATTCGCAGCTAAACCACTAAGGCTACGCGAATTTGATACTCGTAAACGTAGTTTACGATAAATGATGAAATAGTGAAACTTTTAAAGTTTGTAAAATGTCCTGAAATTACGAGTTGTCACAATTTGCTGATAATTCTGGTTGGGGAGTGAACCACTCGGAGGATAAGTGTTATAGGTTTGAGCAGGTAGGTAGGGGTTCATTCTAGGAGGGGGTAACTGATTCATGCTTGAGTATGGAGGAGGGCCTCCGACACTCGAAACATATGAGGGGGGTACTGGAGCCCCCATCCCTTCTCTTCCTAAATGGGCAGCTAGGAGAGGGGGTAGGTTTACCCCTCCGTTCCCTACCGGGTTGCTTCCTCCGTTGGAGTTCTCGCTCCTTCTTTCACCTTGCACTCGTTCCCTTCCTCCCGGATCTCCTTCGGGTCCTTCTTCAAAACCCACAATCCTTCCGTTTGGCCTTCTAATGGAAGGAGAACCATTTCGCAGGGCCGAGCGCCCCCTGCTAACAGGTCGAGGCCTCTCCTCTATTTCAATCTCTACATCGTACTCCTCGCTGGAGTATTCCAACTCTCTTCGCATTTCAGTGTTGCGAACCTGTCTCTTATGAGCCCTTAGTAAAGAATATAAGGCTTCAAAGTTTGCCTCAATGAAGATGGGGCTAATATCTGGAATAGGGTTAGCGGATGTTGAGGCGTGATGTACGGGAGTAGTTTCCAAACGAGATCGTGTGGTAAAGGTTGAGGCCGTTATGGGGGCGAGATTATCGGTGTTAGTTGTGTTGAGAGGGACTAGGGTAGAGAAACCTGGTGGAGGTGTATCTTCTCTTCCTAGTTCCATGCCGAAAATGTAGTGTAGTCGGTTAGGGTTTTAGGACTGGGTGATTACGGGACTAATAGTAGTGGTCCCACGGATGGCGCCACTGATTGTACGAAACACTACGAAAAACTGGTATGAGGGGTGTATGTTCCAGCCAAGACTTGCCTTTCACCTAAGAATAAGAAATACAAAACACTACGTTAAGTGATTACGCAGGTATGAACTGCCGAACCACCTCCTCGGCGTGAGAGTAAGTATGAGTTATGGTTGTATAAGTATGTGTAAGTAAAGAGATGAGTGTGAAATGAGCATACCATAATCCATTGCCCGTCCAACCTATTTATAGTGGATGAAATAGGGTTGAGAGCACTTCTGCATGAATGTCAGAGATCATGGGGCGTCCCATGATTGTGGGTAACCGCTAGGGTTTAGTGACCCACGTTCTCAGACTTGATGGGGAAGCCAAGATAGAGAGGGAGATCGTGGGTTTGACCAAGTCAGGAGGTTCTCCTATCCAATGCTTCTTCGTCATCCATACCCCGAAGGGCTTAGGGCTTCAAATGGCGAATTCCCCTAAGGTAACCTTCGCGGATAACGAATGGTTTGACGCCTATGGATATTTTGGAATCCTAACTTGGACCTTCGAATAGAAGGGTTTCGACACGTCTCGGAGGAGTGTCCTTTGAGATACTTGGAGGGTACATCATCATCTACCTTTTGTCAGCTTCTTTGGAATAGGTGTCTCCACGTCTTTCTCCACCATGCTCATACTTCTTTTTGACTTTGAATTTCCAGTGATGAAGTTCTCTAGTCTTTAAACTTTGTAGATTCTTTGACATTGACGAAGAATCATCTTTAACTTTGTGTTCCCTTTGATTTTGATGAGAACATTCATTTGTTGTTGGTATGAGCATGGGAAGATGGTGCATGCGGTCTCTCATCCAAGGGACTATCATCAGTACCTGCATGAATATGTTAGTTGAAAATACCAATCGATCATTGTGGACTTTTCTTAAAGAATTGACCACTACGATTGTTATACTGATTGTAGAAAACTAGAAGGGGGGTTGAATAGTTTACCAATTAAAAACTTTGTTTTGAAACTTATTGAATGATCAATTGATATTGATCTTTGGATATGTTAAGAAATATGCAAGCAATATGTAAAGAGTAAATAAGGAAAGAAATGATCAAACCACAACAAGTTGTTTATAGTGGTTCGGTCTACAAGGACTCTTTTTCCTTGCCCTACTCCACTCCTCGAGTCTCACACTCGAGAGTTTAACTTCACTAGTCAACAAGCTCCTTTCACGGGCGGAGAAAACCTTTACACTTCGCTTACACTATTTCCGACACTAAGCTAGATGTCGAGTTCTTTCCAAGGGTACAACTACTCCCACACACAATGTATTTTGAGGACTAAAATACTAACCACTCACACTCACAAGATTATGATGGTTTAATACAACAATGAAGTATGAATCAACACTAGATCATACAACACTAAACAAACAAGACTTCCAACTTCGTGTTTGAAGCTTGAATGTGACTTGATCTTCTTTGCTACAAAAGAGATCACTAATATGATATGAAACTGAGTTAGAAGGTTTAGAGAGAAGATATGTATGAGAGTATGTTAGAAAGGGATGAAAACTACTTGGCTTGGCATTGCTATTTATAGCCAAAATGGACGAGGCGTCCACGGACCCGGAACCCTTAAAAGGGTTCCGACCGTGTACCAATTTGGTACCGCCGGTCTGACAGCCAAGATATCAAATCTTTGCTAAATTCAACTCTATCTAAGTGAGATTGTGCAAGATATGAAGAGTACAAATCCACACAAAATATCTAATGAAATCTTCCAATAATTTCCATGATGCATTTCTATTTTTAGAAATATGCAAGTACTTAAGTAGTGTTTGGTTTTAAGAACCTAACACATTCTAAAAACTACTATCATACATAATGATTAGAGTCATATCAAGATGTTACTAATCATAAATGTAAATGCTTGAATGATGAATATATTGTTTGAAAAAGCTTGTTTTAATATCTATTAAACTTGACAAGCTTTAAGCTTTTATAAATTAAATTTACTTTTGTCGTTAACAAAACTTAGGTAAAGATCAAAAATATAAATAACGTTTAATGACGATATTTGTATTAACAATCTCCCCTTTTGTTGAGGACAAAATATAAATTTTATTTTTATAAAAGATACAAAGTTTGTGCAAGAGTTATAAAAATATTAGTTTTAGAACTTGAAAAGAGAATGATAATGCAAGTGTATGATGTTTGACTTTTTATGAAAGTCAAAGTATTCACTAGTTGATGCATGATGTTGACTTTTCAGAGAAAAGTCAAAGTATGCGATTGACTTTTAAGAAAAGTCAAGTATTACCAATGAAGTATCCTGTTTGACTTTTTTCAGAAAGTCAAAGTATGCAGTTGACTTTTTCAGAAAAGTCAAAATATAATCAAGTTCTATATTTTTTCCCCCTTTTTGTCTCAACAAAAGAAGAGGCTCGCGGAATGTAATGAGCCCGTGCCATTATCTCCCCCTTGATCAAAGCTCCCCTAAATTGGGTGCTTAATGGGAAGATACATGGATTGTGAAAATAAAAGCTACAAAAAATGTTAGTAATAATGATCATTCACAATCATTTCCAAACACTATGTAAAAGCACCAACACTATAATAGCACTATTCATTAGTTAAAATTTTCATGAATAAAGATCATGAAATGGGAACACAATGATGTGTTTTAGTACAAGAAGAAAAGAAAAAAATAATCCTAAGAAGAGAAAACTAGAAATGCTAAACTATGACCATCCTAATTTGATGGTGGATGAGAAAGAGCGTTGAGGCGCTCAAGGATATGATTGAGGATGAACCTCATTTCTTCTTGAAAGTCAAGGACCATAACCCGTGTCCTATCAACGGTTTGGGCCGTTTGCTCACAAGTTGAGCAACCATGCCTAGGGGGTAGTATGTTTGGGGAGGTTGTGGTGGTGGAATGGTAGATGTGTTGGTGTTGGTGGAAATGTTTGGGGTGGTCATGATGGAAGCAAGCAAAGCACTTTGCATTTGCATTGTCTCACTTAAGTGAGAGTCCACCATGCCTTTGAATTGGTGGAGGTTGTGGAGTTCGTTTTGAATCTCCTCTCTAGTGGGATTGGCATCCCACATACACTCTTCAATGTCCTCAAGATGAGGGGACATTGATGTGGGGAGTGAATGATCCCCATACAAAGGACCATGAATGTCTTTGTGAATGGGGTGGAAGAGAAGAGGTTTAGGCCCTAATGGGGCGTTTGGGTCAAAGGATGACCGAGGTGACTCATGAGCCATCCGCTCAATTGAGCCAAAGGATGGCAATGGTGGTGGATGATTTGGCCTAGGAGGCAAGTCATCCAAGTCCTCCAAGAAAGGATTTGGTGAAGTTGGTGGAGTGGAAAATAACTCCATAGGAATGAGAGTTGGAGACCTTGGTGAGGTGGTGAGGGGTTTTGGATGTTTGGATGGGTGCCGGTGGAGGTGAAGTTGGTGTTTTAGTTGGTGGTGGAGTGGTGATCACAATGTGTGATTGAGTAGGTGTGGCTAAGGTAAGGCTTGTATCATCTCGGATGGGAGATGAGATTGTGAGTGGAGAAGACTCGGATGAGGAGCTAAGGTTAATGAAGCAACAAGGCCTCACACTAATTCTAGCGGTCTTCTTGCAAGGTTTTGGAGATGATTTTGTCATTTTGACTTTGGTTTTTCTTTGCTAGATGATAGTAAGAATGAAGAAGGTGTGAGGATGATCATGGTAAAACCTCTCAATTTATAGAAGTGAAAAATTATGGAGAAATGTGTTTGATTTGATGTTAAACCATTGAAGAGATGAGGTTCCTAATGATTTGGAAGTGGGTTGAATGCTAGTCATATCACCCAAGTCAAGCCATTCAGAGAGATGGAGTGAAAAAAGAAAAGATTTGCAATAAATGTGTTCTAATGAGTGGAATTTCCTAATATTCAGATCACCCACGGATTTGAAGGTACCAAAATTTGGTTCCTTCCTTTATGCAAAAGGGCTCCTTGGGTGGATTTTTCAAATTTTGAATTTTGGTGGGAAATGGATTTCTTATATACCTAAGTGAATTATACTAGTTCTAATAAGAGTATAAACAGGTTAGGATTGACTTATAAGCAATGGATGGTAATTTGGAATCACGAAATAGTCGAAATTGAGAAAGTTACCTGAAGGATCCACGGCACCAAAATCATACACAGCGGAACCCTAAAAGGGTGCCGTCTGGTCCGCTTTATGGCACGTGCGGTACCAATTTACATAACGGACGGTACCAAATTTATGGTGCCGTCGATCCGTGAAGTCTTGGAAAAATGGACAGAGTACGTTTTTAGGTGTGGGGACTTTTCGAAACACTGAAATTTTTCTCAAAACATTGTTATACTAAACATTTCTAGTTAGGAAAAATAGATAACATATATATAAACATAGTGGAGCATGTATTTTGAGCAAGGCTTTTTGATTTTCACATTATAGTGAAAATGGGTAAAATTTGATAGCATACTTGCGCTATCCCCCTGCATAAGATTGTTATCATTCACCATTGTTTCAGGTTATATTATCATCCTACATAATAAAAACAACAAAATTGTATCAAACATTAACGATAATGCATTGTTCCAAACACTCCTTAAAAGTACCCTTATTTGTCCAACTTCTTGTAAATCTTGTTCATCATCCTACCAAGGCACTTGAACATTCCCTTAGTTTGCTTGAACTCCGCTGATTCATTCTCTATTTCGGAAAGAGACGCATAATACTCATGAGGCGGAAGGCGAGAGCTTGGAAGACCATCCTCGGAGCTATTTGATGATGATGATGATGGAGTTGGAGGTTTTGCTCTCTTGCCTTTAGTCTTAGCAACTCGTGCATCACTCAAAGGTACAAAGATGTGAGGGATGAGCTTATAGTGAAGGTGCATCCCTTTTGGGGTTGGTGGAATTGGTGCAAAGTTTCTATAGAGACGGGTGAGAAGCATCCCGTATGGAAGAGCAACCGATCCTTGAGTTGGAATATCAATCATTCTCCTAGCTATGTAGTAGGCTAAATTGAATGTTTGTCGGGTTGACAAGTTGTAGAGCATATGACAAAGGCAAGCGTTAATGTGATCCCTATTTCCTATGGTGCTAATGACGTTGGCTCTAAGTAGCTCCTCCCATTTCTTAAATTCGGGCTTAAGTTCATTTAGCTCCATTCCATATGGATCTCGGTTTACTTCTTTTCCTTTCGGGTAACTTCGGGTTGTATCACCCTTTGGGTTAAAAAGGTGTTCACGGATGACATCCTTATCGGCCAAACGGGTTTGGTAGGGAAGAGAGCGGTCATTGATTGCATCAAGAGCGGTGAGTGACCACTTATCCGTGTAGACACAAGTTCCTCGGTTGGGAATTCCTAACACTTGAGCAAAGTTGGCTAAGGTGATGGTGTCGTCGTTTTGATTGATTCTAAACCTAAGACAAAATTCATCATCGTCTTCATCATTAAAGCCGGTGACACTAGCATAGAATTCTAACACAAACCTAGGACAAATTGGTTCATCGATGTCAAGAAGACAATCGAATTGAATGGCGGCTAGCTCTTCACGAAGGTTGGTATTTTCAAGGAAGGATGAATGAATGGTTCTACCCTCATGGAAGTACCTTGATTCTAGACCCCTAAATATTTCTACTTGTTCCTTGGTAAGTCCTTTGGTTTTGTGGTGTTTGGGAATGTAGTTAAGGGTGTCTTTGTGATCATAGAATCTTGCGGCTACCATGGTTATTCCTAAGGACAAGAGTTAATATGTTAAAAATGAGAATAAGTTTTAACGTTTTTGGTTCTAGTGTGTGCCTATATGAAAACAATTTGGAGTTGCGGTTATCTCGACTCATTTTATGCACAAAATGGTTTTAGTGGGGTGTTTGGCAAATACCATGAGATAACCCAAATGCTCCTAATTCAATGTGGCTTCATTTGAATATACCCGGGAATGCATATTAGTTATGCAATACCTTTAGTATTCAAGAGCATGCAAGTGATGAAAATTTAACGTTTCTATTTGTATTAGCAATGAAAAAATTGTTTTCCTACAAGTGAGAAGCTTTTCAAAACTTTTGACATGGGGTGTTTGGTTGTTTAAATAAAGCCTTATATTCATTATCTATCAATTAGCATGATTTGTTTATGTAATATGATAATGTAGTACCTAATTTCAATGACTAGTTATGCAATTTGCCAATTCAATTCATATTTGGTATAAAAGCATACATAAAACCCCATGTAATGATTTGTGATAGTTTTGTGCATAAACAAGAATCCTAGACTCAGAATTAAGAGATGAAATGTAGTTAGGATACTTACAATGATGTTATCTTCATTGATTAGTGAGTGGGAAGATGACAATAATGAGCTTGGTTTAAGTTTTACACGTTTTGGTAAAGTGGGTTTTGAGGAAGAGGATGATTTGTATATAGCGGTTTTGCTTCAGTAGACACCACGGACACGGCACCAAAATTTGGTTCCGTCTTTTTGTCGTTTGGTGCGCGTGGCTACTGATGCAGTGTACAAGACAAAATTGTTTTGTTTTGACTATTCTAATGTTTTGGGCTATGTTTATCCTACATGTTTGGTTCCATTAACCCTAAACCAAGTCTAAGAAGATTAAAAGGTTCTCGTTTAAGAGGCTTAGTTAAGATGTCGGCAATGTTGTCTTGGGAGGATACTTTCTCGATTGAAATGTTTCCTTTTTGAACATTGTCGCGAAGAAAGTGATGGCGGATTTCAATATGTTTTGTGCGAGCATGTTGAACGGGATTCTTGCTGAGATCGATGGCTCCTTTGTTGTCGCAAAGTATCACAATGTCGTTGAGATGAATTCCGTAATCTCCGAGAGCTTGCTTCATCCAAAGAGCTTGTTGACATGCTTTTCCGCTGAGACGTACTTCGGCTTCAGTAGTTGTGATGGCTAAGGCCGTTTGCTTCTTTGCAAACCATGAGGTGAGACAATGTCCAACAAAAGTGCAAATACCACTTGTACTTTTTCTATCGACATAGTCACCGGCATGATCCGAGTCGGCATACACTATGGTTTCTACACCCGTTCCTTTGGGATACCATAATCCTAAACACGTTGTTCCCTTTATGTATCTAAAAATCCTTTTTAAGGCTTCTAAGTGTGATGCCTTTGGGTTTTCTTGAAAGCGAGCACATAGACAAACACTAAACATAATGTCGGTCTACTAGCCGTAAGATAGAGTAGGCTACCAATCATTCCTCTATATTTAGTGTTATCTACGGATTCACCTTCCTCATCCTTGGTTAGTTTAGTGTCCGAGGACATGGGTGTCTTAGTTGGTTTGGAATCTTCAAGACCAAATTTCTTAAGCATGTCTTTTATATATTTAGATTGGTTAAAAATATGCCATCTTCTAGTTGTTTAATTTGAAGTCCTAGAAAGAAATTTAACTCACCCATCATACTCATTTCAAACTCGTCATGCATGATTTTAGAGAAATCATCACATAATTCTTGACAAGTTGATCCGAATATAATGTCATCAACGTATATTTGAACAATGATAATATTTGATTCCTTTTTCTTGGTAAAAAGAGTATTATCTACTAATCCCATAGTATATTTGTTATCAATAAGAAAAGTCTTAAGTCGGTCGTACCAAGCTTTAGGTGCTTGTTTAAGGCCATATAATGCTTTCTTGAGTTTGAAGACATGATGTGGTTTCTCAAAGTCGGTAAAACCGGGAGGTTGAGCAACATACACTTCTTCGTTAATAAACCCATTAAGGAAAGCACTTTTAACATCCATTTGAAATAATTTAAAGTCATAAGCACATGCATAAGCAAGTAATATTCTAATAGATTCAAGTCTAGCTACCGTTGCATAAGTTTCATCATAGTCAATTCCTTCTTGTTGATTATAACCTTGTGCAACAAGCCTAGCTTTGTTTCTAGATACTACACCATTTTCATCCATTTTATTTTGAAAAACCCATTTTGTTCCAATTATAGTTTGATCTTTAGGTTTTGGAACTAATTTCCAAACATCATTTCTAACGAATTGGTTTAATTCTTCTTGCATGGCAATTACCCATGATTCATCTTTTATTGCTTCATTTATGTTTTTGGTTCAATGGTGGATACAAAACAAAATAATTACTTTGATTTTGGGCTTGTGACCTTAAGGTTCTTTGATTAAGTTGTCCTATGACCTTTTCTAAAGGATGACTTTTAGATTCTTTGATGTTGACAATTTCTTTATTTAATGGTTCATCTTCCTTGTTTTTATTAATTATTGCTCGACCTTCTATCATTTGACTTTCAACTAAGTCATCATCTACCAAAGGTTATGTCTTAGAGGGAGGTGGACTTTCGTCAAATGTTATGTTCAACGATTCCTCGACTATCATTGTTTCTTTAGTTAGGACAATGTAAGCTTTACTAGTTTGAGAGTAACCAAGAAATAAACCTTCATAAGACTTTGGGTCAAACTTGGTGAGATAATCCTTAGTATTAAGAATAAAGCATTTACAACCAAAGACTCTAAAATATCCTAACGTTGGCTTTTTACCTTTATAAAGTTCATATGGTATTTTGTTTAAGAAAGGACGTATTAAGACTCTATTTAAAATATATGTAGAAGTGTCAAGGCGTTACACCAAAACTTTTGAGGAATGTTTTGTTCATTAAGCATTGTTCTACTCATTTCTTGAATTGTTCTATTTTTACGTTCTACTACTCCATTTGATTGAGGTGTTCGTGGAGTGGAGAAGTTATGTGTTATACCATTTGTATCACAAAAGTTTCCAAATTGAGTTTCGTTGTCAAATTCACGACCATGATCCGTTCGGATCGACACAATTTTGACACCTAGAAGATTTTGAATTTTCTTGCTAAGTATTTCAAATTTATCAAAAGCTTCATTTTTGGTTTTCAAAAACAACGTCCAAGTAAACCTTGAGTAATCATCTACTATGACCAAAGTGTATAAGTTGCCTCCATAGCTTCTTATAGCGGATGGTCCAAACAAGTCCATATGTAATAATTCTAGACACTTAGATGTGGACACCATATTTTTAGATTTGTGACTACTATGTGTTTGTTTACCAATTTTGCAAGCGCCGCAAAAGTGTTGGTCATATTTAAGTTTTGGTAAATTCCTAACCAATTCTTTTGAAGATAGGTTTTGTATAAGTCTCATATTAGCGTGACCTAAACGCCTATGCCAAAGAGATGAGCTATCGTCTAATGTTGTTAGGCAAAGTTTGTCATTATATGTTTTATCTATTTTCATGACGTATATGTTATTTTTCCTAACTCCTTTAGCTATGGTGATACCATCTTTTAGTATTTTACTACCATTTTCATCAAATAGTACTTTATACTTTTTATCACATAGTTGGCTAATACTAAGTAGATTAAATCCTAACCTATCCACATGAGCAACATTTTCAATAGTTAGGGAGTTATGAGCAATCGTACCTTTGCCAATAATTTTGCTTTTGAGATTGCTACCAAAGGTGACATTACCTCCGTCATACTCTTGGTATGATGAGAAGAGACTTTGTTGCCCGTCATGTGTCGTGAGCATCCACTATCTTTTATCCATTCATCGGGTTCCAATCCAACTTTCAAGCATACCTAAGAAGCAAATAACTCAAGCATTTGGTCCCCAATATCTCATGGGTCCATTTGGGTTAAACATACCATTTATTTGATTCATGTATGGAAACGATGGGTAAGAGTTCCATGGCATGTAATCTGGAGTTTGATATGGTCTAGGAAAGTTTTGATTCCAACCATTGTGTTGGTAGTTGGGTTATACGTTGTGGTTGCTCTTAGGAAAGGGCGTTTGGCAAAAGGAGTTTTATATCGTTGTTGAGTAGTTTTTGATCTAAATTCATTTTTGACAAGTCCTACTCATGAAGTAACAATTTGGTTTTAGTTTAATACTATTATTGGTTTTCTTTGTTATTTTAACAAATTGATGCGGTCCGTATGCGAACATTCATTCTGCTCTGAAGTACCCACGGTACCATTTTGCACAACGGACGGAACCCTTATTTTGGTTCCGTCTCGTCCGTGCTGCATCGCAGCAATTTTGATGAATGTTCGTCCTTTTAGGCCGTTTTGTTTTGACTCTTTGGAATTAATACTTCATTAAAACCTAGCCCATTCATGTCTCCCGGTGTTTTATGAATTTTAACTATTTCATCGGCAAGAGCGATGTTTTTGTTAAACCTTTTAAACTTAGAATTATTTTCGATTAAAACATCTTGTGTGAGCTTTAGTTTTTCTATTTCAAGATTAAGCTCTTGACATGATTTACAATCATCGTCATTTGCTTTTCCTTTTCTAGTCGTTTTGCTTTTTCTTTTAACTCATATACTTCATTTTCCAAAAATTCCTTTTTAGTTTTAAAAAATTTATTTTTAGTTATGATTTTTAGACTTAGCTCACACAATTGATTATATTGTTTTTGCAAAGTGTCATCATCTATAGAAGAATAAGAAGAGTCGGAAAGTACCTCATTTGACTCATGTGCCATTAGAGCGATCTCTTCCTTGCTTGATTCTTCATCTTCTTCACTATCACTCCAAGCACCACTTACAAAAGCTCGTTGAGTTTTGCTTTTAGGTGGCTTGGGACATTCTCCTATGAGATGACTTGCATCACCACATCTAAAACACTTTCTTTCACCTTTACCCTTTTGTCATCCCGATCTTTTCGAATGGCTTCTTTTCTTCTCGAGGTTGTCTTACAAACTTTCCTCTTCTTCTAAAGAACTTCTTAAAATCTCTAACGGCCATGGCATACTCCTCATCTTCACTATCGGAGCAAGATTCATCATCATCACTTGATTCCGCTTTTGCTTTTAGAGCAACGGATTTGATCTTCTCCTTTTTCCTTTGATGATCTCCGAATCTTTCTCCATTACCATTTCATGAACTTTGAGGTTGCCAATTAGCTCGTCTAGTGACATTATTGAGAGATCTTTTGATTCCTCAATAGCGGTCACTTTAGCTCTCCATTTGGGATGGAGTGCTCTAAGAAATTTTCTGACAAAGTTCTTACTACGAAAAGATTCATCAAGTGCTTTAAGTGATGTAATAATAGTGTTAAAGCGAGCAAAGCCACAATCAATGGTTTCATCTTCGGGATAACAAATTGTTAATATTGTTGAACAAGAAGATCAATTTTGTTATCCTTGACTTGTGAATTACCTTGATGTGTAACAATTAAAGATTCCCAAATATCTTTGGCGGTTTCACACATAAAAATTCTTTCATATTCTTTTCTAGGTAAAGCATTATAAAGCATCATTTTAGCTTCATTATTTTTAGCAACTAGTTTCTTTTGTTCATCAACGGAAATATCCTTTGTTGTAGAACTAAAATCCCTTTTAACAATAATAAACCAAAGATCTATATCTTTTGATTTTACATATGTTTCAAAACGGTTTTTCCAATAGATAAATCCATTGGTTTCAAAGAGTGGTGGTCTTTGCATAGATTGCCCTTCTTTAAAGTTTTCAGAATCCATGGATCGTTTCAAGTTTATAAAATACAAGTTATTTTAGAAATTCTTGAGCAACGAGGCTCGGGTACCAATTGTAGAAAACTAGAAGGGGGTTGAATAGTTTACCAATTAAAAACTTTGTTTTGAAACTTATTGAAAGATCAATTGATATTGATCTTAGATATGTTAATAGAAATATGCAAGCAATATGTAGAGAGTAAATAAGGAAAGAAATGATCAAACCACAACAAGTTGTTTATAGTGGTTCGGTCTACAAGGACTCTTTTTCCTTCCCCTACTCCACTCCTCGAGTCTCACACTCGAGAGTTTAACTTCACTAGTCAACAAGCTCCTTTCACCGGGGAGAAAACCTTTACACTTCGCACTATTTCCGACACTAAGCTAGATGTCGAGTTCTTTCCAAGGGTACAACTACTCCCACACACAATGTATTTTGAGGACTAAAATACTAACCACTCACACTCACAAGATTATGATGGTTTAATACAACAATGAAGTATGAATCAACACTAGATCATACAACACTAAACAAACAAGACTTCCAACTTCTCGTTGAAGCTTGAATGTGACTTGATCTTCTTTGCTACAAAAGAGATCACTAATATGATATGAAACCGAGTTAGAAAGGTTAGAGAGAAGATATGTATGAGAGTATGTTAGAAAGGGATGAAAACTACTTGGCTTGGCATTGCTATTTATAGCCAAAATGGACAGGAGCGTCCACGGACCGCGGAACCCTTAAAAGGGTTCCTGTACCAATTTGGTACCGGGTCCGGTGACCAAGATATCAAATCTATGCTAAAGTCAACTCTATCTAAGTGAGATTGTGCAAGATATGAAGAGTACAAATCCACACAAAATATCTAATGAAATCTTCCTATGATTTCCATGATGCATTTCTATTTTTAGAAATATGCAAGTACTTAAGTAGTGTTTGGTTTTAAGAACCTAACACATTCTAAAAACTACTATCATACATAATGATTAGAGTCATATCAAGATGTTACTAATCATAAATGTAAATGCTTGAATGATGAATATATTGTTTGAAAAAGCTTGTTTTAATATCTATTAAACTTGACAAGCTTTAAGCTTTTATAAATTAAATTTACTTTTGTCGTTAAAAAAACTTAGGTAAAGATCAAAAATATAAATAACGTTTAATGACGATATTTGTATTAACACTGATGAATGTCTTGATTCCATTCACCTTGGTCGGGCAAATCAGCTGTCCGAATCCCATTGAGGGACAGTTATCATTACCATCAATAGATTCAAGTAATGACCCACATCTTCAGGATTCGATTCGTGAAAGGAATCTCTTTAGCGGGATTTCCAGCACTTACAAAGTTGAATGTTGAGGTGCTAAGATAGTGTGAAAACACATCTCTAATTCTTACAAAGGTCTCTGAAATTGGAGGCCCTCAAGAAGGCTAACACGATATCTGCAAAGTAAATCTACAATTCGGTGAGTCATTTGAAGTTTATTTGAAGCATCACTCCACGAATGTAGACCGTTTAAAACACACTAAGCGTAATCCATAAAGAATTACCGAAGTGACCTCCTGTCAGGGCTGTTTGATGTTGACCCTGGCAGGAGTTTCCATTCAATCACTGAGGATCACAATTGTAAATCCTCTCATAAATGTTCTAGCAAATTGCTAAGATCTTCGTAGGACTCTGGAATATATCACTTGTGTCTGATGTGCTTACCGTGTGCAAGTTTTAAAAATTTATAAACACGATTTATCTGGTTATTACTATAAACACATACGAGCAAGTATACTCGTTCGCGATAGCAAAGGTGGGTAAGTAAGTCGAGATCGTCCCAAGGGATTTTGCTTTTGAAATTGTTTTAAAAGATTGGTAACAAGAAAGATTTGTCAAGGATCTCTCCGAAAATGATGGTTTTAGTGAAATTCAATATAAAGAAACATATACTTGTGTATAGTCTATAGGCAATCGTAGTAAGTGTTCATGAAGGCTTGGTGTAAACTCTGGATGTGATGCACAAATCATAAGCAAATGATTTCCAACCCATGGTTTATGTTTGTAAAATCATTTTAAGATCAATAAATTATAGTTAATCCTTTCGGTCCTTATCCTAATGATTATCCTTTAGAAAATCCATTTGTTTGTAAAATGTTCTTCTTAAACTCGTTCCTGCGAATCTTTCGACCTTTCGTGATGAAAATGTTTCTAGTCTTGTTTCAATAAGTAAACATGGTGGTTGTCAATCACCATAACCCCATACTAGTTTGTCACTTAACTTTTTGGAATAAAACATAAGAGAAATCCTTTCGGTCCTTTTTCTTAAAACATGTTTTACCGACAAATCAAACAAGACTAGTATTTTTCCAACAAACTTATTTAAACAAGATCATTTATACATGCATCACATATGAGAACACTAGTATGATTTCCTACATCCTTACACACAAGTATATTCAAGAACTACTCCATGATAATTATAACAAAACACAAGTAATAACAAAGTAATTCCAATAACTCAAAAGAATAGAAATCCATAACAAGTTTCATAGAATACCTAAAATTTTCGGATTACAAGAACTAGAATTCGTGGCTTATAGAAACCATACGCCTCCAATCACCTAGCTTAACCGTATAACTCCGAATGATCAAAACAATGGATGAGAATGAGTCTCTCCAACCTCCTGGACATTTTACAGTAATAACTAAACTTTTGGGATGAATAAAATGGTTGGTAATAGTTTTGGTGTAAACTATTACACTTTGGGTTGTGTCACACCTAGACTACTAAGTCTAGGTTCATTATATAGCCATAGAAACATAACTAACTGGCCAAAAATGTTCTCCACAAGTAAATAACAGGAAATGATCGGCCTTCAATGATTATGGGGAGTTAAGGCAACATTAAATGAAAATTATGTAACTCCAGTTCATGCAACCGGATCGGTTGCGCCTTCTTTACTTTGCCCAACCGGATCGGTTGCGGGCTCCAACCGAACGGTTGGGCGCCTCTTGTACCCCTAGTTTTGACTTTTGTTGACTTTTCTTGTTTTGCACCTTTTTCTTTGTTTTCGTTGATGATTTCCAAGACGAAACTTGATCTTAACTTGTTGTAGATACTTAGAAATCTTTGCTCTTCCTAGTCATAGAGTCCAAGAGCTTCCTTACTCGAATTCCTTCCTCGGGAATTCTCCAAACGTGCATGAAAACTTCATTTCTTTATCTTTTGTGATACCTGGCTACATACACATACACAATACGCATCTTTTGCACTTTTGCAACAGTTGTGAGTACATATAACCTATTATCATACGCAAAACCAACAATAACGCTACTAAAAACATGTTCATTTTGAGCGTTATCAAATTCCCCCACACTTAAGTTCTACTCGCCCTCGAGTAGGTCTAACATTTGCAAAAATCGATTTCAATGGACTTGATACCGTAGTTCCGAAAATTTAACAATCATCTCAAAAGAAATAATCATTAATTTGCTTTTAATATGTGAAAACTTTAAAAATGAACCAAATACTTTAGATAACACAACTAGAACACCTCACGACTGATTTTAAGAATTCACTCAACACTCATATATTGGTGGGTATATGTAAATCACTCAATGCCTAGTCATGATTAATGCTTTTTACCATAAGCTTATACAAGTATCAAAACAAAGAAAATAAATTCATCAAAGAGGGATTTTATTCGGGCTATAACGTTAGGGCTTTGGGTTTATAAAAGGTACGGATAAGGCATGGGATAGTTTATGAAATTGGTGTTAAAAAGAAAAATAAAGTCAAGTCTAAACCTCCATATTGCTAGTCATCATACAAACCACAATCCCGAAAATGATTATATCTTCCTCCTCTTCTCATATCGATCTCCAAACATATATAACTCAATTTAGCTCATTGGCTAATCAATATTCTTCATATAGCTCATTGGCTATAACCATTTTTTTTCAAGTTCCCTCACACTTAGTGTAAGCATACATTACAAAAAATACAAATGAGAAAGACGTCTCCTTCGTTTTTGTTGGAGAATGGTACACACTATAGAGAAAGTGTAGCTTCTTCATAATCATCAAAATCAATCCAACACTCCAAACAACTAGCAACAAACCAATAGACATGACATGGGTTAGCTAAGGTTTAAGGTGTAAAATATTTTTGTATTTTTCTAGATTTAAACAAGAATGAAAAGATTGGCTCGAAGGGTGTAACTAAGGGTATCTAGTGCTAAAAATGAGCACTAACAAATGGGTCCATATAAGGGGGTTAAATAACCAATGTGGTTAGCAAAAAAAAATTAGATGTAAAATAGAAGGCCATTTGGGTTAAATCCTACGATGCCTCTTATCACTTGAACATATTTTTATCACTCGAGAATGATTTTAACCGTAATGCATAACAAGTACAAGTTCTAGAATCGACACAATCACCGGCACACTCATAGCAAATATAAAACAAAAGATGTGTTTTATACTAAAAGAAACCTCACAATTAAGTGGAAAAAGGCTATAATGCGTGCTAGAAAATGCTATCGAATTCATAATAAATTACTTCCGTAATTTGGTTCAAATCAAAAAATTTCAAAAACCTCATTTTACCATTGAAATACTCAAGTTTTTTTTAATATTTATCAATAATCTTGTGAAAACCACTAGACAATCAAGGGCGATTTAATGCTAATTACTTAAATCCAAAAATTAAAAATAAGACTAAAAAAACTAAAAATTCAAAAATCATATTATTTTTCCTATTTTCTTCCCTCCCCCATACTTAAGTTTTGCATTATCCTCAATGTAATAAAAATGAACTTCAAAGTAAAGAAAATGGGAAAAAGAAATAGTCAAAAAGATACCACGGGATAGAATATGCAATACGCATATTGGGTCAAAAGCAAGCATGTGAGTTATCCAACTCCAAATATTTGACCAACAATAAGCTTCCGTCACATCAATCCTGCAAACAAAACAGCAAAATACGCAATACACAAAACGAAACAAGCAAACAATCCAAATGCTACTAAAAATATGAAAAATAAACAATGTATGATAATCATCCTAAAGAAATAGTTAAGAGATAGAGATAATATTGTTCAACACAATAACCATTGTTTTTGAAACCATAAATCAAGAATGATCCACGATCATTCGTCATCCTCACTCATCTCATCACCTTCTTCATCATCATCACTTTCGGTTTCATAGTTCTCCTCCTCATCAAAGATTGTGTAAACCTTCCTCTTCTTCTTCTCCTTTGCAACGCCCGATGAAGATCCTCCAACATCATAGCTAGATCCTCCAACCTCGGGTAATCTACCATATGCAGGCACAGGGTCAGGAAATGGTGCATAGCCAGGATATGGATACGGATAGGGTCCAGGATAAGAGGTGTGGGGGAAAGGATATGGTGGAACATTGGGTGGATTGTAGGGTGGCAGCTCATAATTGGCTTCTTGAGCCATGTGTTGAAAAATAGGCATTGAATAATCATTGATGTAATTGTTTCTCAACATCATCGAGTCTCTCCAAACTTCCCTACACTGAATTTCATTCAAATGTTGGTTCCACTCTCCCCAACCTGAGTCAAAACTACTAGACATACCCGTTTGCACGTTTCCCATTGGTATATTGCCCATTGGCACATTTCCTTGCTGCTGTGGTGGTTGTTGTTGTTGCGGTTGTCGTGGTTGTGGTTGTTGTTGTTGCGGTTCAATCCATGCACCCAACGTTTTCATCTTCTTATTCAAAGCATTTACAAAACCATTTGCATTCCAAATCTCACAAAACTTTGGCTCTCCACACTTAGCTAACTCACTACTATTGTAATACCCAAGATTCTTTGCCAACCTTGTTTCAAAATAGCCTCCACAAATGTTGCTATTACCTTTGATTCCCGGGGCTCTCCTAGATAAATACTCGGCTATGAGCCAAGCCGCGTTTCCGTCCTTAGTTTCCTCCAATAACATCATAACCCACAAGTCCGGCTTATGACATTTGTCCCTGCTTCCAACTCTATGAAACGGCCCACTTACTATCAACTTGTGTAGCACTCTCATCAACAGATTCCTAATGGTTGCAGCATTCCTCCTAGTACAAGAAGGATCTCCCACTCGATTCCAGTAAGCGGGAATACTAGGGTATTCTTTTTCAAACCTCCTAAGCCTCGATAAATGAGCTTCAAACAATCGATGCTTAACCTCAATCAGTTCATACAAGCCAAGAGCAACAGCAAAATCCAGCAGTGTGTAGGCGTGTTCCTACCCACAAAGCCTAATCCAAACACAAACTTCTTCCACGATGTTTCGAAGATTGATCTTTCTTTCAAAGTACATGGTCGAAAAGAAATCCATACACCATTCATGATAAACCTCTTCATTTATGCTAAATGCTCTTTCCCATGACAAATCATCAAACGAATCCCCATCAGCCGGATAGACATAAGACATCCGCATCATATGACGCAACTCATTTTCACACTCATACTCGGCAAACAAATCCAAATCAATCACCCTTGGAACCAAAGCCATCCTGTTTTGCAACTTTGATAATCGTTCCCTGAAAGCATGTTTCTCCTCGTTGGTAAGATCTTTGAACTTCAAGTTTGCATTCGCTTCAGCCTTCATGCTATATGTGACTTTCTTCCTTGCGTTCCTTTGGCAATACTTGGAAACAATCGAGTTTAGTGGAACCCGTGTCGAACTTGAACAACCTACAACATTTCTCTGTAGAAATCATAAATATAAGTCAATATAAGAGTGTTAGAGCAAAAGGAAAGGTCCATAGAAGCCTCTAAGGTCTACTTCAAAATTCAAAATTTCCAAAAGAACGTGGAACCGATCGGTTGAGAACAACCGGATCGGTTCCACCTACTTCCTCTATCCAACCGTTCGGTTGCGCTTCACAACCAGATCGGTTACTCATCCTGCAGAAGGTTTTTCCTTCAAATCCATTTCCCACTAGATTTTTCTAAGTCCAGTTCACTCCTAGACTGCATTCTAACATCATCAATGATTCCCACATCCTCAAATTGTTCCTAATTCGCTTTCCAAAGCTTCCAATCATCTCATATTCTTCTTGCTTAGAACTTAACAATCTTAACCTCAATTCTTAATTACTTGTTCTAATCAACAATGTGGCATCTAAAATTCATTAAAAATGCATCATCTACCAACTAGGAATCATCAATTGCAACTTAATTTGATTCAATGGCATAACCTAATTAAATCCGAAAATTCAATCATCAAATACTCATTCCATGTTGAATCAATCACTACAATTCTTTTTGCAATGCATTCCTATATCAATTACCCACTTAATCCTAAAAGATTACAACTTAATTCGAATTCTATCAAACCCCCAAATTAGTGACCTAATTTGCAATTCAAATCAAATGCTCTAATTAAACCTTAATTAAGTTAATTGATTGCAGATGCTTACTTGCTTAGGTGCCATGATGATCTTCTACAACTTTTACAATCTTCAAACAACTTCTAATGGTCGAATTTTTGCAAAACCCAGTTGGAGGATTAGTGTGTGTGTGTGTGTTTTGGAAAAAATGAATTTTTGGTATATATACTTGCATGCAACCGGATCAATCATGGACACAACCGTTTCGGTTTGCATTTTTCCAGAATTTTGCCTTTTTTACGTTACTCGGGCATTTTACCTTCCAAGCAACAATCCTTTACTCAAAAATCCAATTAAAGATGCACACAACATTCATCCAACCATTTGGAATATCAATAACATCTATCTCAAAAACTAAATCATCATACTCATAACTTAAACTAAAACTCAAAGTGCATTAATTAAATAACTTCAAAATAATAAGAGCAAATAAAAATGAAATGAAAAACAAGAAATCCTAAATGCATAAAATTAAAAGTTCATGAAAATAAAGCAAACAATTGCTTGTTATTATAGTTTTTTGCTTCTCCTTATTACTCCTCGAAGTACTCATGCCTTAAGATGTCCTGACTTAGAAATTTTTTGGTCAATTTGTCACACCCCCAAAATACCTGTTTTGCAGCGGAATGGAATTCCTGGGGGATGACTACCATAGCATCACAGTTACAGTTATATTGAACGAACTAAAGTGCCATTTAAAAACACATCGTTTGATATTTATTTAAAGCATTCAGAGTTACAAAAGATAGGTCCCAAAAGGTAGATAACGTTTGCGGAAATAAGTTTATTACAAACCAAACGATGTTTTAAAAGTGCCATAATATACAAGTGAGACGCGTCGTCACCGCGACTCTATGATATGTTCTTATGCATGCCATGAAGTATATGCCTTAGATACCTGAAAATACATTGCTAAAACGGTCAACAATAATGTTGGTGAGAAATCATAGGTTTATGAAAATGTTTTATACGACTACCACAAGTATAGGCCATTGTAACACCCCCAAAATCACAATGTGATAGCGAAAGACTATTTGGGGTATTACGTAGAGGATCATAGTCATAAGTTATAGAAAACGACTCTAAAGAGACGTTTTAAATAAAAGTTGTTACCATTTCATAAATCTCAGTGTTTTGGAAACACAAAAGGAAATACCATATGTTTTGAAATTACATAAAAGATAGCTTTAAGCGTTTACGAAATGATAACTTTAATTGAAAACAACACCACTTCAAGCGTCCCATGACGTCCACTCCACGCCTTCATGATATTCTAATTTGTACCTGAGATGAACATGCTTAAAAAGATCAACAAAAGTTGAGTGATATTCATAGGTTTAAATAAATGGTTGAACACAAGTAAGAGATGATAATTGCTTCGAATACAATCACCATGGAAAACAGAGATTATTATTATGCACTAAGCTAATGACACCAAACTAACTGCATACACCTAATTACTGGTGTAAGTAATAATATTGCCCTCAGAGATGGAATTGCCAATTCCATAGTTAACCAAATACTGATGCTTGGTTATTTCCGATAATCGAGTCAGGGTCGTTAATTCCCATAGTACTATCCACAATATTCGCATTCACTCGCAAGTGATTAATGGTTCATGATGTAAGGGACTTATGGCAGGCAACTTAGGCTATAATAATAATGATCAGGCAGCATACAGTTTTAAGAAAAGACTTGTGTTCTAGTTTATAGAATGCATCTCCCTCGCGGGGTTTGAAAGAAATAAGTAAAGGCGAGGCTATGAACTCACCTTAGAAAAGCAGTATCCGAGTAGTAAAAGAGTCAAGTAAATGATGCACCGAGTATCGTCACGTGACCTATAGTTTGTATACCAATACTTTAATTAATACGCTTGTATACACCAAAAGTTTAAGTTATTTATGGGTATCGTTTATTATTGAACATGATTAACTTTGGTTCATGGAAGTGCTTAGATATACATAAAAGTATAAAGAAAACGAGTGAGTCTTGGGTTCGTCGTAATTGGAAGATGACGCACGGAAGATATCGCAAATGAATAATAAATATATTTAAATTTTTAAAGACGTCGCTTAAAATATATATATAAGGAAAGTAATATTTTTATTATAATGGTAAAAATAAAATAACGTTCTGTTTTATATGTTATAATTGTCCTTTAGAAAAATGAGTATGACTCGTTTATATGTCTAAAATATATTTGGTGGCTAAGTGTAGAAGACTATTATCGTTTTTAAAATAAATCTCGTTTTGTATGAATTAAAAGTTGATTGTATTTCGTTATCCGTTTATATCATATGTTTATAAGATGAGACATCGTGAAAGAATATTTAAAGTAAATGTGTCAAGACGAGTAGGCGAGCATGTCGTGAACAAGGCGTGAGGAAGATCAAGAGGACGAGTAATGAAATGACGATTTTTTTATACTTAGTGTTATGTAATTTACTTGTTTGCCTTACTTTGTAAAACCTTTTGTTTCAAATGAACATTTGTGTACATAACTGTTTTTCGGAAATGAATGAATATTAAATGGGCTTTAGCCCAGCTAGTTCTTGACATGGATTTTATACTCAAGAAGTGAAGCCAAGTCAGATGGAGGTTTCGTGGTCCACTGATAACACCAAACGTAACCCAATCTTTGGAAATGTTTGTTTTTGAACTTACTTGACATAAGAGTGATCACAGGTTGCGGGTAAACAAAGTTTTAGTAAAATAGCATTTGGTTTGTATATAATTTATGGATTTTCAAAATGATGACGAAAGATGAAGAGTGGAACTCCTCTTGTCAAGTCGCTAGCTGGAAGATGAACACATGTTTATTACCGAAACTAAAAGAAATATTCAAGTAAAACTGCAAGTCGAAATTGCACATGCTAGTGTAAATTAAGCAAGTTACAAACGGACACAAAACACATGAAGAGAGCACCCGTCGAGTGGCTGCGTTGCAGCAGGCTACACACCCTTTGGGTGGCTGTGTTGCAACATTACACGCTTTGGGTGGTGAAAATAAGTAAAACGAACACCCTGTTGTGGGCTGAATCGCAGCAAACAAACACACCTATTTGGTGCAGAAATCAGTAAACAAAAGCACTCCATTCGAGCTGGAAATCAGTTGCCAAACGCACCTAATAGGGGCTGGAAAATCAGATTTAAAACGCAACTTAACAGGGTTTCGTCACAACCAAACAAAACACGAATGAGTCACGGGGACAAACAAGGGAGTAAGTCGAACATGCCCACGATTTGATGGGGGAAAGACGAGTGGATCAAGACTTCTAGTGAGCTAAACACTTAAGCAGAAAAGATGAGTTATTACTAGCACTAGATATTTATCTTTTAAGTTCTTACTACACAATGGCTATAACGACAACACTAGAAATCAACATATGAGCTGGAACAAAGTCGAGGCTAAGCAGGGCCAGAATTTAGTCGAACCAAAAGAGACCATTAGTTACGAATATGGACCGCAACGTTAAATCCTGATTACTTATACATCGGCTACGTGTTTCAACCCTTTTCAAGGTTTCAAGATTTGTAAATTTTGGGGTTACCCTCGTGTGACAGTCTCGACCAAACGACATCATAAATCAAGTCTTACTAACATACACATCTTTTTACTTTTTAACCGATTCTTATTACTTATACTACACAAAATATTAACAATCAAAACCACTCAACCCGGAACATTTTATGCATCGATTAATAACAAAAACAAAGATTAACCCATTAAAATAAAAATGGTTCGACTAGTGTTCTTATTAACTCAATGTCAAGACTGAATCAAAATCAACAATACAAGAATCAAATTAAAAGCTAAGCTAAGGAAAAACCTTATAAACACGAGTCGAAACGGAAGATGAAACAACAAAGTGGAGCAAACCCGTCAAGCCGAATCCACAGGAACTAGTGAAATACTTCAAGCACTCTTCTAGTTTTTCTTTTGATTTGAAAGTTGTGGTATCAACTGTGGATTCGATGGGGTATTTAAAGAGGTATAGATGGGTAGTTTGACTAGTACTCTCGGTAGTGGGGTTGAGATACTTGTCTCCTTTGAGCAACGGCATCAGGGTCTTCACGTGGTCTTCCTCTTTCTTCGTCTTCAGTGGTGGTCCAAGGAGGACAAGGTTTGTCGACTTCTTCATGGGATAAGCCAAAGGAGAACTACTCTTGGATTGAAGTTATTAGTGATGTTGGGAAGGATGTTTTGGAGGTTATACTCTTTGGGGAAAAGAGCAGCGAGTGCAGGGGAGTGGGGAAGGGGAGGAGACGAAAATGGAGGGAGGTGGTTAGCAGGTTTTGCAGAGTTTAGAGAGAAAAGGGGAGGTGGGGCGTTGGGTTTGAGGGGATCAGGGTGAGGTTGGTTTGTTTTTATTTTACTTTTGTAAATGAGTTAGTAAATATTATAAGTATTTATTAGTTGTGTATAAATATTGTACACAATGTATTTCGTGCTCCGCTGTTTGGGTCACAATCGTATACTGCTTAAGGTGAAAATTATAATATTCATACTTCCGGACACGTTTTAAATAAACTGACATGATGATGAAATTTTGGATTTTTATTAGTTCGTTTTTATTTTCTTGCGTTTTCTTTTATTTTATTTTTGTACGCGTGCGGACTCATAAGACAAGAGAGTTTTCTTGTAAGACTGATTTAGAAATCAGTAAATATCAGGCATGGTTAAATAAGACTACTCGGATAGGCATAAATTTTTATGCAAGAAAATGAAATGTACATGCTAAAATGCTCAATTTAGATCAAATAAATTTTGATAACCAGTCTAGTTCATAAATACGAAGATTTAAAATAGTGAAATTTTTCAGGTGGCTACAGTACCTACCCCTTAAGAGGATTCCGTCCTGGAATTCTAGTTTATGGTGGTTGTCGGAGTTGGATTTGTGAACAGATGTGGGTACTTAACACGCATGGTGTTTTCGCGTTCCCACGTGTACTCCGTTCCTCTCTTGGAGTTCCATCTAACCTTGACGATAGGGATGCGACTTTGCTTAAGTCGCTTGACTTCCCTATCCATGATTTTGATTGGTTCCTCGACAAAGTTGAGCTTGTCATCGAGCTTAATATCTTTTAGTGAAACAACAAGAGATTCATCCGACAAGCATTTCTTCAGATTTGAGAGGTGAAAGGTAGGGTGTACTCTACTAAGTTCTTCCGGGAGGTCAAGTTTGTAAGCAACCGGGCCGATTCTTTCGAGAATCTTGAAAGGGCCAATGTATCGAGGATGTAGCTTTCCTCGTTTTCCGAATCGAACCTTTCCCTTCCATGGGCTTCCTTCTAACATCGGCGTAACTCTTTTGTCGATCTCTAGCAGCTTGAAGTCGTTGACGAATTTGCACAATCTTCTCGGTTGTTTCTTGGACAAGTTCAGGTCCAGTGAGTTGGGCATCTCCAACTTCAGCCCAACAAACGGGTGATCGACACTTTCGACCATAAAGTGCCTCGAATGGAGCTGCCTTGATGCTCGCATGATAACTATTGTTGTAGGAGAATTCCGCCAACGACAAGTGTTTATCCCAACCTTTTCCAAAGTCGATCACGCATGCTTGAAGCATGTCTTCCAAGGTTTGGATTGTCCTTTCACTTTGGCCGTCGGTTTGAGGATGATATGCGGTACTCATATCCAAACGAGTACCTAAGGCCTTTTGAAGAGATTTCCAGAAGTGTGAAGTAAAACGACTGTCATGATCAGAAATGATGGAAATTGGTACTCCATGACGGGATACAATTTCCTTCAGGTATAGTTGAGCAAGGGTTTCCATTTCATCATTTTCTTTGATGGGTAAGAAATGAGCAGATTTGGTAAGATGATCAATGATGACCTAAATAGTGTTGTAACCTCTAGCAGTCTTTGGTAGTTTGGTTATGAAGTCCATGGTGATTCTCTCCCACTTCCAAACTGGGAGTTCAGGTTGGCTTAACAATCCGGAAGGTTTTTGACATTCGGCTTTGACTCGAGAACAGGTGAGACATTTACCAATGTACGTCACAATTTCAGCTTTCATGTTCGGCCACCAATAAAGCTTCTTGAGATCTTGGTACATTTTGTCGGATCCCGGGTGAATGGAATATTTAGACTTGTGAGACTCATGCATAATGAGTTCCCGTATTCCTCCACAAAGTGGTATCCAACTTCTATCGCCAAAACATAAGGTTCCATCCGATCTTTGCGCAAAGCCGTTCTCGTTTTCCGGCATTCCAAAGATTCTCTCGTTGGGACGGTTTTCAGGTTTGAGAGCTTCAGCTTGAGCTTCAAGGATTTTTGATGGAAGGGGTGACTTAATTGTCATTCCCAAGGATCTTACTCGAAGAGGGTTAGGTCGATCCTTTCGACTAAGAGCATCAGCCACGACATTTGCTTTTCCCGGGTGATAACGGATTTCACAGTGTGAATCACTAAGCAATTCTAGCCATCGACGTTGTCGCATGTTTAACTCCTTTTGATCAAGAATGTGTTGGAGACTTTTATGTTCGGTAAACACCGTACACTTGGTTCCATATAGGTAATGTCTCCATATTTTGAGATCGAAAACCACGGCTCCCAATTCCAAGTCATGGGTAGTGTAGTTCTTCTCATGAGTTTTGAGTTGTCGCGAAGCATAAGCGATCACCTTGTTTCTTTGCATTAATACCGCACCTAACCCTAGGTGTGATGCATCACAAAGAGACCATAAAATCTTCCACTCCATCAGGTAAGGCTAAGATAGGAGCTTCACAAAGCTTTTGTTTCAAGAGTTGAAAGGCTAACTCTTGTTTCTCACCCCAGTCAAAGTTCTTCTTTTTCTCGTGGTTAGCTCGTTAGAGGTTTAGCTATTTTCGAAAATCCTTCGATAAATCTTCGATAATAACCCGCAAGACCTAAAAATTGGCGTATCTCGGTAGGGGTAGTAGGGGATGACCAATCCTTGACAGCTTTGATTTTTGCGGGGTCAACATGAAGACCATTACTATCTATCACGTGACCAAGAAATTGGACTTTCGAATCCAGAAGTCGCACTTGGAAAACTTAGCATACAGTTCTTCTTCTTGAGCGCTCTAGGATAGCTTTCAAGTGTTCCGCATGCTCTTCCTTGTTGCGGGAATAGATGAGAATGTCATCAATGAACACAATCACAAATTTGTCCAAGTAGGGTTTACACACTCGGTTCATCGGTCCATAAACACGCGGTGCATTTGTCAAACCAATTGGCATCACTTGGAACTCATAGTGGCCGTATCGTGTTCGAAAAGCAGTTTTCGGGATATCCTCCTCTCTAACCCTTACTTGATGGTAGCCAGATCTCAGATCAATCTTTGAGTAGACGCTTGACCCTTGCAGTTGGTCAAACAAATCATCAATCCTAGGCAATGGATAGCGATTTTTCACCGTCAGTTTGTTCAACTCTCGATAATCAATACACATACGGAAAGATCCGTCCTTCTTCTTGACAAATAAGACCGGAGCTCCCCAAGGCGAAGAACTCGGTCGAATAAATCCTTTTTCGGACAGTTCTTGAAGTTGGTCAGACAATTCTTGTAGTTCGGAAGGTGCCAATCTATAGGGTGCTCGTGCACACGGTGACGCTCCCGGCACTAGCTCGATTTGGAATTCTACTTGCCGACTCGGAGGAAGGCCAGGCAAGTCTTCGGGAAATACTTCGGGAAAGTCCCTAGCCACGGGACGTCTTTTTAGTTGCTTCTCTTCCGTTTTCTCCTTCTCCGTTACTTGTGCTAGAAAAATGTGGCATCCTTTTTCTATGTACTTTGCCGTTTTAACGCACGAGATGATGTTCAATCGGGTCTTACTACGATTACCCCGAATGATTAGAGTTTCGCCATCGAGAGGAATGTGAACGACTTTCTCGTCCACAGATGATTCTTGCACGATTCTTGGATAGCCAATCCATGCCAATGACAGAATCGAAGCTACCAAGTTGGATAGGCATAAGGTCTATATCGAACGGGTGATTTGATAAGGATAGGTTGCAACCTCGGAGGATAGTGTTAGTTCCTACTATTTTTCCATCGGCTAACTCTACTTCATAAGTGGTATCTAGGGTAGTTGGGGTGACTTTTAACAAAGTTGCAAACTTAGAAGACACAAAACTTTTGTCGGCTCTAGAATCAAATAACACTTTAGCTAAATGATGGTTGAGTGAAAACGTACCCGTAACGACATCCGGGTTCTCTTGTGCATCTCCATCTCCTAGCACATAAGCTCTTGCTCTAGCAGGGTTGTTGTTATTGTTGTTGTTGTTCCCGTACAGCTTTGGGCATCTACTCTTGACATGTCCAGCTTCTCCACATCCAAAGCAAGTTATCCCGATAGGTTAAAGGTTACTTCCAGTAGCAGGGTTTCGGCAATCCTTGTGGGTATGGCCCACCTTGTTACACTTCCCACACTTAATAGTACAATGTCCCACATAATGCAGGTTGCATCGAGTGCACAAAGGGTGTGGTCCAGCATAGCCTCTTCCAGTAGCGGGGGTAGCAGCATAAGCCCGCGCAACTTCTTATCTACGGTTTTGTTGATTGTGGTGATTGTTTCGGTTTTGGTGGTATGGGTTGGGATTGTTGTTGCGTTGTTGATTGTGATTGTTGCGGCCTTGGTTGTTGTTGTTACGGTTATTGTTGTGATGGAAAGAGTTGTTGTGATGGTAGTTATTTGAAGTGTTGCCTCGGCGGTCATCAAATTTCCTTTTGTTGTCATTATTGCCTTGCACGGATCCATGTTCAAGACTTGATCCATGAGTTGGTAGGAAATTGTGATCACTTCTTCCACGGTCTTGGGCTTTGATGCAGTAGCATTGCCCTCAATGCTTCGGGGTAATCCCCCAATGAGATTTTCCAGCAACTTGACATTATCAGAAACCATGGAAGGGCATAGAGCTTTCAAATCTTGGAAGCGCTTGAAGTAGGTTTTGAGATCATTGCCCTAAGTAGTCAGATGGTAGAACTCATCTTCAAGTTTCTTGATCTCGGTCCTTGGACAGTATTACTTCATCATCAATTGCTTTAGTTCAGTCCAAGTGGTTTTGTAGGCTTCTTCCATGCCAATAGGTTGGGCATGAGCCTTCCACCAAGACAATGCATCTTCCGCAGTGAGTACCAGTAGCAAATTTCACCTTGCAATCTTCCGAGCAATCACTTAGAGAAACACAGCAGATCTTTCAAACCAATGAATAAGGCCAACTGCGCCTTCAGTTCCTTTGAAGAAGGTAGGTTTGCAATTCATGAACTCCTTATATCCACATTTGTGGTTCACCACAGTTTCATTCCGGTTGGCTTGATTTGGAGCTTCATTTGTTCGAGCTGCCTCAGCAGGTCTTGCAGCAAAAGCAGCACCTATTTCATTAGTAACCAGCCTCTGAATTGCTTCAGGGGTCATCTCGGGAGTTTGAGTAGGGGTAGAGGTAGTTCTTGTCCTTGCCATTTTTCTAAAGACATACACTCAGATTTTAGAATCATTCAACATAAGTGTGTATTATTATAAAAATGATTTCATAATAGTCAAGATCATCACATTATATCAATAGAGCATAATCATCATAAGAAGAATCACAACATGTTAGAACCACACAAGAGAATATATATAAATGATCACTTCGATTCACATAACCGATAAATAAGAAAGATCACCATACATAAGAACATAAAGAAACAACAACCATGATGTCATAGATCTATCATCCATACATAGTGATACGATAACCATACAATGTCGCATAAATAGCTTGTTCGATAGTTTACAAAACATGCGAATACAAAGCCTTTATTAGTGCCACATGCGGCAGGCTAAAGTACCAGAAAACTAAATAGATGAATCACCAATCTAGAGGCTGCCGGTGTGCCCCTCAATCGGCGCTGTAGGTCACGGACTAGCTCCGCCATATCATCCACCTCTCTATCTCGTGCCTCTAATCTCTGCTCCAAAGCAGTAGCACGAGTCTCCATGATCATCATCCTCTCATTGCTTCGCACAACTCCCCAACATCTCAGCTCTGTCCAGCAGTCCTAATCTATCTAACTCTATCCTCCTCTCCAACATTGTAACTGCCCCACTAGCTCTCTCACTCTAGGCCCCAATCCTGTCAAGCACTCTCTCCATCGTGGTCCTCCCGTTAAGGAGCTCTCCAACCTCATCCTCAATGTTCTCGATACGTACTAACGGAACCTCATCCACAAATGCCACAACATCCTCAAGCTGATCCTCAGCTCGCAGCACTCGGGCAGCTAACGATGGAATGGTATGATGAAGGGGTTCTCCCGTGACAGGGAGATTCTCAGCAGTAGCAAACAGATGCTCCCCAAGCTCCATAGCGCTAGGTGCACCCTCCTCCGACCTCCATCGACTAATGACCGGCATCATGAAGGACCAACGTCTAGCATCGACCCTCCTATGGGCTCCTGGCTCAGAGTTACCAAACATAACATGGTGATATGGGTCTGAATGTGCGGGTGAGAAACGGACTCTCTCCCTAAGAGATATCACCGTCAGATGCATCACCAAGGGTGATGATGCACGCAGTGGGGATGAAACCGTAAGTGGTGGTCTGATAGATGAATGTGGTAGGTGGTGGTAGTGGTGAAACAGGTATAAGTGGTGGTGCAGGTGCAAAAAGCAGCAGGATGATGGTATTTATGGGTGGAATAAAAGTGATGGGTGCCCTCACTCGCTTCCCAGCGGTATGCATAAAGGTAGCAACATCCTCACGTAACGGAATGGCTGGCCAAATGGGCGCAGGCTCGTAGGGTTTGAGAACCCTAGCTCGCCTTCTGAATAGGCAAAGTGGTGATGGGGCGAAGTAGAAGACACGGAATCATGTGAGATGTGTGCTGGGACACAATGTCGAAGGTGATAGCCACTGACTCAGATATTGGTCATAAGTGGGGGGACCAAAACGGGCATGCTCGGGTATGGTCAAAGCATGTGGGGTGACAACGACTTCACCCTCCTCGAAGGGCTCAGTCTCAGAGGACACAGGTGTAATGAGAGCCGGTGCCAAGGGAGTAGAGGCAGAGGACATAGTATCCTCCATCTCACTGTCGGAGGTCAAGTCGATAGGATTTGTAGCAGTCGACATGGTACTGTAACAACCCAAAAGAAAATGTGCATTTATAAGTATAAGTAATGCCATGCAATAAATAAGATTTAGTTAGTCGCGCATAATCTGCCACGCAAATCTAAATGCCTAACTAAATGAAAGCTAGCTTTATAAGTTTTTATCATGCAAAGTTTTACTAGTCATGTATTATCCGCCGCGAATCTCATGCAATCGGTACGAAGTAGGCGCGGAGGACGTGAAGTGGTGGTGTAAAACGGTCCATTTGATAACGTGGTTATAGTCCAATTTGTTTCAAAAATACAAGTTGGTTCTCTATAACCCTGGCTCTGATGCCAATTTGTAACACCCCCAAAATCACAATGTGACAGCGGAAGACTATTTGGGGTTTTACGTAGAGGATCATAGTCATAACTTATAGAAAACGACTCTAAAGAGACGTTTTAAATAAAAGTTGTTACCATTTCATAAATCTCAGTGTTTTGGAAACACAAAAGGAAATACCACATGTTTTGAAATTACATAAAAGATAGTTTTAAGCGTTTACGAAATGATAACTTTAATTGAAAACAACACCACTTCAAGCGTCCCATGACGTCCACTCCACGCCTTCATGATATTCTAATTCGTACTTGAGATGAACATGCTTAAAAAGATCAACAAAAGTTGAGTGATATTCATAGGTTTAAATAAATGGTTGAACACAAGTAAGAGATGATAATTGCTTCGAATACAATCACCATGCAAAACATATTATTATTATGCACTAAGCTCATGACACCAAACTAACCGCATACACCTAATTACTGGTGTAAGTAATAATATTGCCCTCAGAGATGGAATTGCCAATTCCATAGTTAACCAAATATAGCGCGCCCCGGTTATTTCCGATAACCGAGTCGGGGTCGTTAATTCCCATAGTACTATCCACAATATTCGCTTTCACTCGCAAGTGATTAATGGTTCATGATGTAAGGGACTTATGGCAGGCAACTTAGGCTATAATAATAATGATCGCAAAGCATACTTTTAAGAAAAGACTTGTGTTCTAGTTTATAGCATGCATCTCCTCGGGGAAAGAAATAAGTAAAGGCGAGGCTATGAACTCACCTTAGCAAAGCAATATCCGAGTAGTAAAAGAGTCAAGTAAATGATGCACCGAGTATCGCCGCGACCTATAGTTTGTATACCAATACTTTAATTAATACGCTTGTATTTTGAATTTATAACATTTATATACACCAAAAGTTTAAGTTATTTATGGGTATCATTTATTATTGAACATGATTAACTTTGGTTCATGGAAGTGCTTAGATATACATAAAAGTATAAAGAAAACGAGTGAGTCTTGGGTTCGTCGTAATTGGAAGATGACGCACGGAAGATATCGCAAATGAATAATAAATATATTTAAATTTTTAAAGACGTCGCTTAAAATATATATATAAGGAAAGTAATATTTTTATTATAATGGTAAAAATAAAATAACTTTCCGTTTTATATGTTATAATTGTCCTTTAGAAAAATGAGTATGACTCGTTTATATGTCTAAAATATATTTGGTGGCTAAGTGTAGAAGACTATTATCGTTTTTAAAATAAATCTCATTTTGTATGAATTAAAAGTTGATTGTATTTCATTATCCATTTATATCATATGTTTATAAGGTGAGACATCGTGAAAGAATATTTAAAGTAAATGTGTCAAGACGAGTAGGCGGGCATGTCGTGAACAAGGCGAGGGAAGATCAAGAGGACGAGTAATGAAATGACGATTTTGTTATACTTAGTGTTATGTAATTTACTTGTTTGCCTTACTTTGTAAAACCTTTTGTTTCAAATGAACATTTGTGTACATAACTGTTTTTCGGAAATGAATGAATATTAAATGGGCTTTAGCCCAGCTAGTTCTTGACATGGATTTTAGACTCAAGAAGTGAAGCCAAGTCAGATGGAGGTTTCGTGGTCCACTGATAGCACCAAACGTAACCCAATCTTTGGAAATGTTTGTTTTTGAACTTACTTGACATAAGAGTGATCACAGGTTGCGGGTAAACAAAGTTTTAGTAAAATAGCATTTGGTTTGTATATAATTTATGGATTTTCAAAATGATGAAGAAAGATGAAGAGTGGAACTCCTCTTGTCAAGTCGCTAGCTGGAAGATGAACACATGTTTATTAACAAACTAAAAGAAATATTCAAGTAAAACTGCAAGTCTAAAATTGCACATGCTAGTGTAAATTAAGCAAGTTACAAACCGGACACAAACTCATGAAGAGAGCACCTGCCGAGTGGCTGCGTAAGCAGCTACACACCCCTTGGGTGGTCTGCTGCAACAGCTACACCCCTTTGGGTGGCTGAAAATAAGCCAAAACGAACACCCGTTGTGGGCTGAATCGCAGCAAACAAACACACACCTATTTGCAGAAATCAGAAACAAAGCACTTATTCGAGCTGGAAATCGTTTGCCAAACGCACCTAATAGGGGCTGGAAAATAAGATTTAAAAACTAACTTAACGAGGGTTTCGTCACAACCAAACAAAACACCGAATGAGTCACGGGACAAACAAGGAGTAAGTCGAACATGCCCACGATTTGATGGGGAAAGACGAGTGGATCAAGACTTCTAGTGAGCTAAACACTTAAGCAGAAAAGATGAGTTATTACTAGCACTAGATATTTATCTTTTAAGTTCTTACTACACAATGGCTATAACGACAACACTAGAAATCAACATATGAGCTGGAACAAAGTCGAGGCTAAGCCAGGCCAGAATTTAGTCGAACCAAAGAGACCATTAGTTACTAAATATGGACCTAACGTTAAATCCTGATTACTTATACATCGGCTAATGTTTCAATCCTTTTCAAGGTTTCAAGATTTGTAAATTTTGGGTTACCTCGTGTGACAGTCTCGACCAAATGACATCATAAATCAAGTCTTACTAACAGAACATCTTTTACTTTTTAACTAGTTCATATTACTTATACTACACAAAATATTAACAATCAAAACCACTCAACCCGGAACATTTTATGCATCGATTAATAACAAAACAACGATTAACCCATTAAAATAAAAATGGTTCGACTAGTGTTCTTATTAACTCAATGTCAAGACTTAATCAAAATCAACAATACAAGAATCAAATTAAAAGCTAAGCTAAGGAAAAACCTTATAAACACGAGTCAAAACGGAAGATGAAACAACAAAGTGGAGCAAACCCGTCAAGCCGAATCCACAGGAACTAGTGAAATACTTCAAGCACTCTTCTAGTTTTTCTTTTGATTTGAAAGTTGTGGTATCAACTGTGGATTCGATGGGGTATTTAAAGGAACATAGGGTGGGTAGTTTGGCTAGTACTCCGAAGTAGGGTTGAGATACTTGTCTCCTTTGGGCAACCGGCATCGGGTCTTCACGTGGTCTTCCTCTTCTTCTCACTTGGTGGTCCAAGGAGGACAAGGTTTGTCGACTTCTTCATGGGATAAGCCAAAGGAGAACTACTCTTGGATTGGAGTTATTAGTGATGTTGGGAAGGGTGTTTTGGAGGTTATACTCTTTGGGGAAAAGAGCCGCGAGTGCAGGGGAGTGGGGAAGGGGAGGAGACGAAAATGGAGGGAGGTGGTTAGCAGGTTTTGTAGAGGTTAGAGAGAAAAGGGGAGGTGGGGCGTTGGGTTTGAGGGGATCAGGGTGAGGTTGGTTTGTTTTATTTTACTTTTTGTAAATGAGTTAGTAAATATTATAAGTATTTATTAGTTGTGTATAAATATTGTACACAATGTATTTCGTGCTCACGGTTTGGGGTCACAATCGATATCAAGTAGGTGAAAATTATAATATTCATACTTCCGGACACGTTTTAAATAAACTGACATGATGATGAAATTTTAGATTTTTATTAGTTCGTTTTATTTTCTCGCTTTTCTTTTATTTTTGGTACGCTGCGCGGACTCATAAACAAGAAAGTTTTCTTGTAAGACTGATTTAGAAATCAGTAAATATCAGGCATGGTTAAATAAGACTACTCAGATAGGCATAAATTTTTATGCAAGAAAATGAAATGTACATGCTAAAATGCTCAATTTAGATCAAATAAATTTTGATAACCAGTCTAGTTCATAAATACGAAGATTTAAAATAGTGAAAATTTTCAGGTGGCTACAGCCATGTATGACAAATACGTCATATAAAAATGTTACAATTGCTATAAGCACATGACACCGAAGCTAGACTGATCATGATGTTTGCCCCAACAGAGTGTTTGCCAAAAAACTCTAATTCTGATATTAAATGAAATGCATCCGTTTGACCAGTTGGAACCACCAACCCGAATGGAGGAGTCACCCTCAATAAATCTATTCAATCACCCTCGCTTACTCCGTAATTAACGGTTCATGATTATGATATGGGGACATTCAATTGGCAATGAGGTAACTTAAGCAATGTAATGAATTTGATATACTTGGGATCGTAATAAAAATGATGTGCAATGTATTCTCCCCCGTAGGTTTGAAATAGAGTATAAACTTGAAAAACGGGGCTATGAAAACTCACTTGGTACAATGATATGATGGCAAAAGTGGATACACTGAAATGTGGCTAATCTCTAACCACTATTATGAATGATATGATCTAATATAAGTCATTATTTAATGTTATGCATGCAAACTCATATGATATCCATACCACTTGTGCATTTTGAAAATAAAGTTTATCGTCGAAAAATAAGTTTATAACGTATTGTCAAGTTATAAATTACTTTACAAGTACTTACGTTGAAATGATATCCTACGATAGTCGTTTAGTGATTTATTAAGAAATTATAGTTTTTCGTCGTAAAATAATACACTTTGACAATTAATGAAAATGACTAGTTTTGAGTGATCGTAAATTATTCGTTATACCCTTGTTTGACAAACGGTTGAACATTTTGGTAACTATAATAGGCGAACTCACTTTTACTTGAAAACATCGTTTTCTCAAAAATATTCTATCGATATGAAAAATGGCTCCAAACATGGTCACTTGCGATAACCATTTTGGTCTAATAAAAATATGTAAGTGTTAATACTTGTGAAAAATAGTTACGATAGCCATATTTAAAAAGCGTATAACTTAGTCATTATAAGTCCGTTTTCTACGTTTTATATAACCTTGGTTTCGTGTTAATATATACTAATATATTTTTGATAAATCGACTCATTTAGATAATGCTTAAAACTCATTTTTGCCCCTTAAATAACCCTTGACAGCTTACATTTTTCATAAAATTAGTTTTCGTCGCAAAACTTGAAAATAGCGTAACTTCTTCGTTATAAATCCGTTTTAACCCGTTCAAGCGACCACGGTTTTGTTTTAAAGTCTATTTTTTGAAAATATAAACCAAAATATTCCATGACATGTCGAAATTTCCAGATTTTGCAAACATGGACAGACCTCAATTTAATGTTGTCGAAAATGATTTTTCTAGTGTAATACTTGTTCTAAACCCTTCCAATCAACACCAAAACTATTCTAGTCTTACCATACACCTTCTTAGGGTGTCATGGGTTCCTAAACTTCATCAACAATGATAGGTTTCATGGGAATAATTATAAGATGATTAAAACTTATAATATGAAATAAAAACAAGTAAAAGTGGTATAAATGCATATGATACTTGCATGTTATTGTACTAGCATGATAAAAATAGCTCAAGTAAGATGATGAAAGTGTAATAAAAATTATAAGAATCTTAATAGTATTATGATGAGGTTTAAGGTAACTAGGTACTAATTACTTCTTGGTTTTTATTTCAAAACCTTATATAGAAGTATACTAGGTTGTGATTATCACTTGTTGAAAATCTTATGATTTCTCCTTGGTTTTTATGCTTGGCCGAACCACCACAAGAGAAAGGGAGAGAGTTCTTGCAATTTTCACCTTTTGGTATGAGTTTGTATGTGTTTTGATTAGTATAATATGAGTATAATACATGTGTCTAGCCTACAAATGTATATGTGTACATCTAGAACTCAAGATTTTTATAAAAACTTGGTGACTCATGGGGGTGGTCAGCAAAGGGGTAAATGGGGAATAAGGTGGTAAATTTTTGATAGTAAAATGTAATTAAAGTTAAGTGTAGTATGTATTTTGGTACATATAAGTAGTTATTTAGGGTAGTGTTAGCTAGAAATCAATTTTAACGGAACAAAATAAAATATATCAAAGTCATAAAAATTATAAAAATACATTTCCCGCAAGTATTGAGTGAAATAATAATTATCGAATAGAATTTACAAAAACCTTCGTAAATATATATATAAAAATTTAAATACCAAAATAAATTCAAAACATCGGGTAAACTAATAATATAATTTTTATAGTCTTAAAATGAGTATAAAAATATATCGGACAATTGTTGGAAGTGTCGGATCAATTATTCAAAATAAATGATCGATAGCGATAGCTTTATTTTATAGATAAATATACGTTAATGAAATATGCAAACCCATGCATGAACTAATATGATGATGATGTTATGAAGATATGTAGACTAACTCTAGTCTATATGTAATGTCCTCAATGATGTTTCATGAATACGCAGCTAAACCCTTACGGTTACGCGAATTTGATACTCGTAAACCTAGTTTACGAAAAATGATGAATAGTGAATCATGAATAGTGATTTTTCTCCAGGAATGAATAGTGTTTTGTGAATAGTAAAATTTTAAAATAACCTCTCAAAGTCGTAAACTGACTTCAAAAACGATGAATAGTAAAATGATGAATAGTAACCAGTGAATAGTAAATTTCCTGAGATGAATAGTAAATTTGAGAAATGACCTGAAATTACGAGTTGTCACATTCGCCCACCCAAAAAGGAATTCATGCCCTGAATTCAGTCCATGTTGGTTTCTACGGTGTTATCGGTGAAAATGTGAGGATATTTGAGTCGCATCTGGTCTTCCCGTTCCCAAGTAAACTCGGGTCCTCTTCGAGAATTCCAACGAACTTTCACTATAGGAATTCGACTTTGCTTCAACTGTTTGACCTCTCGGTCCATGATTTCTGCTGGTTCCTCCACGAAATTGAGTTTATCGTCGAGTTGAATTTCTACTAATGGAATTACAAGTGATTAATCCGAAAGACATTTCTTGAGGTTTGAAATATGAAATGTGTTATGTACATGGATGAGTTCTGACTGAAGCTCGAGTCGATATGCTACAGGGCCGACTCTGTTCAAGATTTTGAATGGCCCAATGTACCTCGGTTCAACTTCCGCTCGAATCGTATCACGTTTTCCAAGGTGATACTTTCAACATAACCTTGTCGCCAACTTGAAATTCTAATGGTTTGCCGTACATCACAGAACTTTTCTGTAAGCTTCTGGCGTTCGGAGTCTATCTCGGATTTGAACTATCTTTTCTGTTGTTTCACGAACCATTTCTGGACCAGTGAGTTGTGCATCACCAACTTTGGCCGATCAGACAGGTGATCGGCACTTCCGACCATAGAGTGCCTCGAATGGTGCTGCTTTTATGCTGGTGTGATAACTATTATTGTAAGAAAATTCGATCAACGGAAAATGGTTAGCCCAACCATTTCCAAAATCAATCACACATGCTCTCAGCATATCTTCTAATGTCTGAATCGTTCTTTTGCTCTGACCATCGGTCTGAGGATGATAGGCAGTGCTCATCTCTAATTTGGTTCCAAATGCATCTTGTAATGATATCCAGAAGTTTGAGGTGAATCGACTATCTCTGTTAGAAATGATGGAAATTGGTTGTAACATATTGGATTTCACATACAAATCATATCAATGATCAAAGAGGCGTACACAATAGGTTTTAGAGAGAGAAATAGTTAGAGGTTTGGGAGCTTAGTGAGAGAAAATGAAAGTGTTATTATGAGCTCCAACTCTCTACCTTGGGAGGTAGAGAGTATTTATAGTACTTACATAAAACGCCACCTACGGGCTGTGGATCAGGCATAAAGTGGGTAAAGACCCGTCCGTCCTCCACGGTGTTACTTAACTAAATACTACATAACATTAAATAATCTACGACTACGAGCTTTCTAACGATTACATATACTTGAGGTGACCGACTCTTTAATAACTGGATGTACTAAATCCCAACAATCTCCCCCTAAGGGAGGTCACCTCAAGATCACTTCAAAATTACATTGAATACAAACAAATATCTCATTAAGATTGTTCTTGGATTCTTGTTAATGTTCTTTGCTCTGTAGCTCGTAGTCATTGATTCTTCATGTTCCGCATGTTTGGATAATTTCAAGTGGAGGTCTTTAACTGATCCACGTGATAATGAGTTTTGAGCCAGCTTTGAGATCATCAGCTAACATAAATCTCAGACTCTTCCTTTGTGGTGTTGGTATTGTGTGATGTTGTGACATTTGGACCGACATGCTCACATTCTGGATCATGATATATTCTCATCAGAGTAACGGAAGCTTTCGTTGATTCATGATATTGGCAGCAGCGTAGCAGAAGCATGGAGTGAAATATCAGAGTCATTGATGCACTAATCATGATTTCTTTAGAACTGAATGTATTGTGTGAGCATGCGGCTATGGATTGACCGCTTCATTCTAATCACTGCAAACGCCGCGTACTGCATACAACACTTAGCAATAAAGTAAACGAAAGTGTCTTTGATCACTTTCGTTGAATTGAGGTATACGGCCCACGGTTCCCCGTTGATCAGTACAAGTACTGCATGTGATCAGGTAAAATTCCGAAGAATTTCCTTGTGGTTTTCGCGCTGCTCTAGCTGTTCTCAAACCGGAATGTCTCAAAGAAGACAACACGGAGTGAGTGAACCAGTGAATTGAGATTCACTGATTGATAAAAAGAGATTTGAAAAACAATCATGTATCGCTCAATAGAAATTGTTTTTGCAATACAAAGAAGGTTTTAGTGAAAATCAATTATCAATCATAAGCACCTTTTAAATTAAAATTTTTGTACACAGTCGATGTGCTAAAGTAAAGAGTTTTTAAGCATAACGACTGTTTTCAAAGGTATCCATCAATCCATAACTGAACCAGATTGATTCAAAAGAATGAATCACCCCATTGTTTCTGTTCAGTTGTCACATGGTTGATCTATTGAATAGATCTCACATGCCACCTACCAGGAGCTTGTTTGATGTTGGCTCCAGAAGGCTTTCCATCTTCATTGTGAATATGTTTGCATATCACTCAGATGTTCTGGCAATACCACAAGGATAATGTGTAGGACTCAAGATATAATCTCTCTTTCCACATTGTGTGAAACAGAGAGTCTTCATTGAAAGTGTCCTAATGAGATTTATAGATGATCTCGTGGCTCTAGACTCAATTGTGCATATTTGGATCCTATTTCAGAGACTAGGGAGAGGGTCTCCTTCTTCAATATCAACAATCTCTAAGAGAAAGTCGATAGATTATGTCGGTTCCTCGTGAGAATGAAACAAGTCCTTTTAAGAGGAACTTGAGTGGTTTGGGAAGTTGAAGTGCAGTGCGTCACTGGGTCCATGACGTCTTGTCTTCAATACCGATGTTACCATGGTAACCACCAGTAGCATATGAATTGAACCCGGTATATTCACTAAGGTTGAATTATTGGAGGGCTATTTATTTTCACCCTTTTCACATTCAATTCTTTTTCATTCTTCAACCCCTTCAGTGCTTACCGAGACTTCATAACTAGAACCTTGTTGGGTTTATTCCAGAACTAGCTCTGTCTCAGTCCGCACTCTTCCCATATCTCACATTTCTCCTTTTTTCATCATACCTAAGGACTTCTACACTATCTAGTGGATTGTCCCCTTGGTAGATCCCTCCGGTTCTGGCGGATCATGGGAACAAATACCTAACCTTATCATCCTTATATCACCATACATAAAGTAAATTTGGTCGGTCTTTTGGTATTGTTCATCTGCCATTGGAACCAATTGAAAACCATTTGAAAATCAATCCAGATACTTGTGATATATTATCAAAGCATTTTGTACCTGAATTGTTTTGATATTTTTAGAACAAGAGCTCCCCCTCAACATGTGCATCAAGCATCATTTTGTAATAGAAATAACCATCTGAGGGGTTGGCTTGTATCTAAGAGTAGTTATATAAAGAATGTGGTTTTCAAAATAGTTGCTCCCCCTCAATATGTGCATAGAAATTTGAAAATGTTTTGCTCATATTAGGAAAAGACTGCACATTAAAATAAATTGATCACGTCTCAAATTTTTGTGGTTTAAGATAGATGCTCCCCCTCAACATGTGCATAGAAAATTTGAAATCGTTTGGCACATGTGGGAAGGAGAGCTTGTACATCCTTATAAAACTATTTACCAAATTATCAGTTTAAATCCAATTTAAATCATTTCCTCCCGATCACAATTATTAAATCATTTGAGATTTGTGATCTCTTATAGATTTAAATTAATTTTGAAAGCTTTTAAGGAGAATTGTGACTTGAATATGAAAACGTTTTAACTGATAAGGATCGGATTTCGAGACTTTAAACTCCATTGATTAAACACGCATGATTATATTTTGAAAACAATTGTATGACAAATAACCTTTTGATTTAATTGAAATCATTCTCCCCCTCAATCAATGACATAAGTTGTTGATTGAGAGATAGATATTTTGACAAAAGTTAAGTCCAGATGATTTTCAAAGATAGAGTCCGAGTTATTTAACAAAGAAATTAGTTTTCATTAGATGGTAAGGAATTGTTTAAAGAATCAGAGCATGAGATTTGAAAACAAGATAAAGCATGGCTCGTTTTCTTTGAAAAGCGGGTTATGCCGAAATGACAATAAACCCTGTTTCATTTTCTCCCAGAATTTTTTTTTAAAAGAAAAAAAAAAGATATATGTACATTCGAACAACATCTAAAGACCCGTGTCACTCTTTGACTGACAGTACAAAGACCGTAGATATATATCGAATCAAGAAAGATATGACAAAAAGACAATATTTTGAGATTTTTTATTTTAGCTTTTATGGATTTTTGAAAGTTTTATATTTTTCTATTTGCTTTTTGTTAGTTTTGTAATTTTGTATTTTGCTTTTTGAATAAATATATACAAAGAGATGATAGAGTCAATAACCTTTACTCGCCTCCCGAAGACGTTTGAGTGTTTCGGTTGAAGGCTTTTAGCCAAGTCGGAAGAATAAACTCAAAACGTTCTCTTGGAAGAGCTTTGGTGAAGATGTCTCGCTAACCGGTATTCTGACTTCACAAAATAGAGTTCCACCACACCATTTTCCACTTGTTCCCTGATGAAATGATGTTGAATGTCGATGTGCTTTGCTCTTGAGTGTTGAACGTTGTTGCATGAGAGAGCAAGAGCACTTTTATTATCACAGTATAGAGGGATTTTGTTGAATTCAAAGCCATAGTCAGATAATTAGGATCTCATCCATAGAATTTGAGCACAACAAGATGACATGGCTATGTATTCAGCCTGTGGAGAGGAAATAGAAGTACTCATTTGCTTCTTTGAAGACCAGCTCACAAGCTTATCACCCAAAAACTGAGCACCTCCGACGTACTTCGACGAGTATCTTGACATCCTGCATGATCAGCATCTGCATAGGTTGTTAGTGACATACCGGTGTCCTTCGGGTACCAAAGTCCCATATTGATGGTTCCTTGGAGATACCAAAGACCCGTTTAACCGCTTCAAGGTGCTTTTAGTAGGCTTAGCCTCGATCTCTAGCACACATGCAAACAGCGAACAAAATGTCGGTCTACTAGCGTGAGGTACATCAGGTATCTGATCATACTACGATATTTCGTTTGGTCTACCATGATCCCTGAGTGGTCCTCATCCGGTTTAGTACGCTCTATCATGGGAGTGTCAACAGGTCACGAGAAACAAATCCAAATTTCTTTAAAATCTCAATTGCATATTTAGATTGATTGATAAAAATGCCTCCGGGACTTTGTAAAATTTGTAATCCCAAGAAAAATGACATTTGTCCCATCATTGACATTTGAAATTTGGAACCCATTTTATTTGAAAAATGGTCACATTCATTGGGGTCATTCGAGGCAAAAATAATATCATCAACATATATTTGAACGTGAATTAAATGTTTGCCTGACTTTCTGGTGAACAATGTTGGATCAATCTCCTTTGTGAATCCAGTTGATAGAAGAAACTTTGATAGCGTATCATACCATGCTCTAGGAGCTTGCTTCAAACCGTAAAGGGCCTTTTTCAAGCGATAGACATGAGTAGGATGCTCGATTCACAAAACCCTCGCTGGTGGATGACGAACCACCCTTCAAATCTCCATTAAGAAATGCCGTCTTTACATCCATCTGATAGACTACCATGTTCTTACTTGCAGCATTAGCCAAGAAGATTCATTGCCTTGATACAAGCAAGCGAGCAAATGATTCTTCAAAGTCAATACCCTCCTCTTGACGGTATCCTTTGCAACCAATCGAGCCTTGTTCTTTAAAACATCACCATGCTCATCAAGTTTCACTTTGAAGATCCACTTAGAGCAATGATCATAGCACAATCCGGAGCAGGTACTAATTCCCATACATCAAGTCGATCAAACTCATGAATTTCTTCTTGCATGGCATTGAACCAATTGTCTTCATTCATGGCAGTTTAAACATCTTTGGTTCGATCTTAGAGAGTACGAGTTGAAGAAGCACCATAAGGCATCGCAAGTTGTTTTCGAGTGGATATCGGGAGAGAAAGGTTTCCAATGATGTTGTCCAATGGGTGATCATGTGTCTATTTTCTGAGGTATTCATGTGGTTGTGGTTGAGGAACTGAAGTAGCAGAGTCGATTTCTCCAGAAGAAGATGGTTCTGATGATGATTCAGGAGAAAATATATTTTCAAATGGAGCTTCTTCGTGAGTAGCAATAGGATTAACTTCATCAAGGGTGCCAGAAACATTTCCATGATGTACACTCGATGATTGATGATTTGTTGATGAGACAGAGTGATCAGCAGCAGCTGCTTCTTGACTTAATGACATTGAAACTGAAGGGTTAACTTCATTGACAGGGATAGAGCACCTCGATGATGGAATTGACAAATCATTAGCAGTTGGCTCATAGTGTTCATCAAACATTGGATCAAACAATTTCTTCAAATCATCTTCAAATAGAGGTACATATGGAGTTGCTGTGAAGAATTTGTACAAGAGTAGAACTGATGGGACTACTTTGAAGATGCGGGTCCAGAACTGGATTGTCCTGGAGCCATTGGACCGGTCAGCTCATCGAACGTAACGTGAATTGTTTCCATGATATTTCGGGTTCTTTTGTTGTAGATTCGGTATCCTTTTTGTTTGGTGCATACCCTACAAATACTCCAATGTCCGCTTAGCTTAAGTTTGCCTAAATCTTGGCCTCATTAGTTGGATAACACAATGCACCAAACACACGAAGGAATGAGAGATTAGGTTTTCTATTGTGGACAAGTTCATATGGAGTTTTTCCATGAACAGTGTGAATTAGGGATCGATTTTGAGTGTAGCATGCAGTGGCAATGGCTTCAGACCAGAGAAACATTGGAACCTTTGAGTAAATCAGCATTGTTCTTGCGGCTTCAACAAGAGTTCGATTTCTTCTTTCAACTACACCGTTCTGTTGAGGAGTTCGTGGAACACTTCTTTGATGACTGATTCCAACACTTTCATAAAACTCACTAAGTTGTTTATTGACAAACTCAGTTCCATTGTCTGTTCGATGATTCCGGTTTTGTTAAGTCTAACCTGCAGCTGTTTGATAAGTTTGATGATGATATATGGAGTTTCATCCTTTGTCCTTAAGAACTTAACCCAGGTGAACAAAGATATTCTAACAAATATTTCTTCCTAAAGATATTCTTCACTCTCATGGGTCCACATAAATCCATATGAATTGTATGAAGTACTTCTATAATTGAGTTTATAGGTTTGGGTTTGTGGGCATACTTCTTGCTTTTTCCCAATTGGCATACTGAACAAAGATGATCCTTTTCATACTTTAGTCTAGGTAAACCTACAACTAAGTCCTTTCTGGAGAGATCATTGATGGTGCCGAAGTTCAAGTGATTGAGCAGACGATGCCATAACCATGACTTTGTTTTTGAAGCCTTTGACAACAAGCAAATTGGAGAAGACTTCATCATATCTTCGATAGAGATGGTGTATAGATTTGAACCACGCGGTTCCTTCTTTAAAAGTTCTCTAACGAAACAAGTATGTTTTCAAGGCCACCTAGATCGAGTCACGAATTGACCGACGAGAATAAGTTATGACCAAGACCTTCTACGTAATATACCTCGAGATAACACTATCACCAACAACATAATCTCCATAACCCATAATTGCACCAAATGATCGTTCCCGACCTAATAAAAGTCCGATGAATTTACTCACGGTTCATGAGCCGCGACGGTCTCCAGTCATATGCTTGGAACAGCCTGAGTCCAGGTACCAAAGAACGATTTGAACGATCTGCAGTTGAACACGCATAAGAATGGATAACTGATAATTGGGATCCCCATGCAAGAATGGGTTCCATTTGGTTAGAATAAAGGATTGGAACACCCACATCAAAAGTAGAAACAATGGAATCATCGGAAATAGATGCAAGTAATATCCGTATTGACCTATTCAAAGTGTGTTCACTTCTTAAGGGAATAGTTCTACCAGTAGGCATCCATTTTCTAGTGGGCATTGTCTTAGCAAATTAAGGGCAAAATTCATTAACCTTACGCCAAAAGGTATCCATTGATAACCTATTTTACTAAATATCTTCCCGTGGGTTTCCAATCGCTTAACTCTTCACTTTGCCTTTAGCCTTCTTAATATTAATACTGACATTACATTATTACCCACATATATTGTTGATAATTCGCTTTATTCCAACTCAAACTTAAAGTTCCTAGGTTGGTCATCTACTCTCTTCCAATGCACATTCTTAGCTTGTGAGGTCCTATCTTGCTTGGTATTGCCTCGAGGCTTTGACCCGCTTACTTTAATGTCCTATTACCCTCAGAGAGGGAATTATGGGAACATTAGTTGGTTGATCTACTTTTTGCATTCTCCCCAACTAGACGTGTAGGGATCTGAACTACTTGAAGGCACATTAGTGTTTACTTTCTTAAAACTGGGCATAGAATGGTTTGTATGCTTGGCACTAGGCATAGAACAAGGCATCACAGCTTTACCTTTCAGAGCTAAGGATTTAGGACATGTTGCAATTAAACATTATAGCAGCTCCTGAGATCGTTTGGCCTGAATGCAAGCAAACCTAATTTTTCTATCAAGAGGCTTATTTATGAAATCCTCTTCCACAATCTCACGGAGACATTCTAGACTATCCTTAAGGTGAGCACAATAGTTATGAAACACAAGTTCATTATTCTTAAGATGAGGAGGAATGTATTTAATAGTCACAGTATATTTGAAGTCAGAGGATGACTTTGAAGCAACATTCTCATTAAAAACAAGTGGCAGTTGTTAGGTCACTAGTTTTACAAACACAAGTTATAGAGAAAGAGATGAAGGCGGATGAACAAGCTACACACACAAACACACGTTAACAATAATACGGTTTAAGAAAGAGTGTATGTGAAGAGAATAACTTGAACAACCAACCCTCAAGTGAGGGTTATTACATGGTTTATATAGGCAAGGAGCTAGGGCAAACACTCTCCTTCCTATTCCTTATTGGGCTTGGGCCTAAGCTTATGGGCCTTCTACATAAGCTTGACCTAAACAAACATAAAGGCCATAATAAAGCTACCTATTACATATGAAATATAAATACTTGAAATACTGTTTAGGAGTGATTCCAACAATCTCCCTCTCAAGTATATATGAATGTAAACGGTGAAGGCGTTGATGTAATAGTAGCAGTGACGCCTTCTCGACATTCTTCTTCTTGTGAGAAGAATTGCCTTGATTCGAACAATCTCCCAGTGTAGAGAGATAGTTATCTTTGAACAGTTATGCTTTGACGTCATCTTTAACTTTGTTCTTTGATCATTGTTCTTTGTGGTGAAAGTGATAGTATGTTGTTGTCTCATCACCGCTTCTCGTGTCTGCTTCGCTGCTCCAGTGTCTCCACGTCATTCTTCAACATGCTCACACGATCTTTGACGTTGGAATTCAATACTGATGAAGTTCTTTAAGTCTTTAACTTTGTAGATTCTTTGGTTTGACGAAGAATCATTCTGACTGTTGTGTTGCTTTTGAATAGAACTTCCATTAGTGATGATGTTGGCGTGAGCATGAGAAGAATCAGCACGATCATCCCGCCCCGGAGCTTCCATAAGAAGAAAACATTTCAAACGGTTAGTAATAAGCGGTTTCCGCCACTTACAAGTTTGAACTTCGAGAGTGTTAACAAGATAGTGTGAAAACACAACTCTAATTTTACAAAGGCCGCCTGAACTGAGTCCCACAAGTGAGATAACGCGACGATGAAGTACATCTACAGTTCAGATGAGTCGCTGAGGTACACCGAAGCATCACCTCACGATCAGACCGTTTGAGACACACTGCGTAATCCACGGGGAGTTACCGAAGTGACCTGCTGCAGGGCTGTTTGATGTTGACCCTGGCAGGAGTTTCCATTCAATCACCGAGGATCACAGATGTGAACCTCTCATAAATGTTCTCGACAGATTGCTAAGATCTGTGAAGGACTCGATATGAACCACTGATGATCTTATTAGTTGATCATCAAGTGATTAAATGTCAAGTGTTCCTAAGAGATCTTTTGATGAATCTCGTGGCTCTAGACTCAATAGTGCGTTTTGGTTTTCGTGAGCGGAGACTAGGGAGAGGGTCTCCTTCTTCAATACAAAGCATCTCTAGGAGAAAGCCGATAGTTTACGTAGGGTTCCCTGTGAGAATGAAACAAGCTTCGTTTGAGAGAAACTTGAGTGGATAAGAAGGTTTAGTGCATGCGTCACTGGGTCCATGACGACTTTTAATCTTCAATACCGGCGTCACTAAGTGACAACCAGTAGCATATGAATTGAACCCGGTGTCTGCCCTAAGTTGAATAATCTGGAGGGCTATTTCTTTTCACCCTTTACTTTACATTTCTTTTTGATTCTTCAACTCCTTCTTTCTCCGATTTTCATTTTCTCCTAAGGACTTCTAACACTAACTAATGGTAGTGTCCTTGGGTAGATCCCTCCGGCTCAGGAGGATCATAGGACGGTTATTCCTAACCTTAGTCACCTTATAACTCCATGACTAACCTATGTTTGCCATTAAAACCACTATATGTGATAAAATATCTCTCAAAGGGTTTGTTAATGAAAAACATGTTTGAACCATTGTGAGAGATGATGTTTTGCATAAATACCCCCCTCCACATGTGCTTAATAGTTTTAATGGTTAAATGCACAGTGAGGAAAGAGCGAGCACTTTTTGAATTGATCCACTGAAGATAGACAATCCCCCGAGAGACACGGTTACGTTGCATAGTTAAAGAGTTACATTGTCAGCTTTTAGGTGACAACTAGCTCTAATAACTACCTTGAAGGTGTAGACAAACCTTGGAAGGTTGTCAAACCCGTCAGAGTTCATGTCTATCAAAAGTTTCTCGAATGGTACATTCTACTCAGACAAGTCCTTTAGACACGTTTACATTACTAGCGAGCTAGCTTGAAATTATTACCCGTCCCGGACAAGTCTTTTCGTTACTAACAGTTAGTACCGTCAATTCGTTGGTTAAGTCCGAGGTACACAGATTCATTTGCATTTTGTACAACATATTTCTTATCACACAATTTTCTCCCCTCAAAAATGGCATATTAAAGTGTCATTTTTGAAACGTTTGAGAATTAATATGACCATTTCGAGTGTTGCGGGAAGAATGACCACTGTGAACAATTTGTGAACAAAGTTTCAAATACTCCCCTCAACAAGTGATATAAACGGTTGAGGTTTTGAAAGTCTTAAGGGGAAGTACTTGTTCTTTTGAGCAAAACCTTGAAAAAATGAAAGGTTTGATAGGTTTTACTCAAAAGTAAGAAGCTTTCGCTCCTTTTATAAGGATTGTGGCCTGGCGCACCACATGGTCCTTTATTGACAATTACGGGTTGTACAATGTTATGTGTGCACAAGCCATAGACATATTAAATCACACATCCAAAATTATATGAAGGAAACAATTCAAGGGGTACCAGAAGTGCGTGATATTCCCGTGGAGTGCGCATGGGCGTTGAAAGCCGGTGATGTTTCTCCTGTGTCGACCACCAACATAGCTCTCCAATCGTCTGAATCGATCCCTTCTCAACAACCGTTCATCAATCATGGTGATGATCCTTCTCACATCCCTCCTTTCCTGAGAATTCCAGCTTAGGAGACCCAACTTTCAGCGTATATCCTTCAACCAGACGCTAATCCGTCCCTAACCAGCTTCAAAGTATGATCCCCAATTTTGAAGATCACTACACGCATTAGCGGTTTCTTTGAAGTTCACTGCGGTAAACAACTCCAAAAGGTTTGCTGATGAGCGTATATTGAGGTAGCTGATTGAGATCGGGAAGAGTAAGCGTTGGAGGAGTGAGGTTGACACGCGTCCGATAAGATTCAAACACCATCCGATATCTTCAACACGTACTTTGATCACGATGCGTCTAATGAAGATGAGAACTGACTTGATAAATTCACGTTGAACTTCAGAATTGTCTCATACGACCGTGACTTTGGCAAGGTACATGTCTTCGATGTCGCAGGAGACAAGTTCTCAAAGTAAGCCTCGGAGAATCCATAGTCCTGTTCATCTTGTCGTTTGACTATGATATTCTTTAAGAATGTGTAGTCCCACTTAGACTTGAGATCAATGTGTTTGATGGCCACGATGTCCTTAGAACTATACACTGCATGTTGAGACTTCAACCAGCAGCCAGTAGTAGATTCTTCGCTCAGCCAATGATGAATCCCATACAATGCATCTTGGTCGTATGCTTGCACGTTGTCGGAAAACAAGTGATTTGCACGTTCCTCGATAGCTATGCAGTTTGAGTAAATAGCCGCTGGAAATGGAAGAGTCAATGATGTAGCGTATTTTCGCGAACCATCGCTACCGTGTAAGAGAAAATCAGGTCTCGTTAAAGAAGTATCGGAAGGGAATCCGTGGTTCGTCTGTTTGGCCAATGGTCGGTAGGGTTTGGTCCAATCGGTGTAGTATGGAGGGTTGTCCCTTTGTGTGAAGTCAATGTTTGCTTTCGGATTGAGCCAATCCATGTCGTTAGACATAGCTCGAGCGATGTTCTCAAGATGATATTCGACCCTGGGGCTTTGCTGTCTTTAAGAAGTTGGAATGCTTCATTCTTGATTCGCTTCAACTCAGATTCGTCATTTTCTTCACATGGAACTTTTCTTGCAAAAGTTTTGCGTGCTCCAATGTAGAACCGCCTACCAATTCTTGACCTTCATCAGGGTAGGGAGTTTGATTGACAAGTGTGGAGAACCATTCAAACTCTTCGGTTTTATCGTCATCTAGCCATGAGACGACTCCGGCTGAGTCGTCTTCTTCTTCTTTTTGGAAGGCCTTGATGATGATACTCGTTTCTGCACTTGTTTGGGTGAGGTGGGTTGTTGTCGGGGCTCAAGGACCTTTTCATCGTCACCACCCGTATACTCAAAGTAATCACCTGTTTTATGAGTCAGGTGGTAACTCGGAATCGCCCCGAGGTTTATCAAGAGAAGACCGGGTGGAGGAGACTTTTGTTGAGAAGAAGTCCGTGGTGGAGGAGGTGGCATAGAGGTAGATTTACCAGACTGCCCGACGTTTAGGTGCAGATTTCTTATCCTTATCATCGTCATCTCTTGGTCGTTTGGGTTGATCGGCTGACTCCTTGCATGATGATCTGAGTTGAAAATCAAGTAGATTTTCGAAAAATTTAGCTTCATCCGGCGTAAACGCTCCGCATCGGACATTTGTATCACAAGTTTAGCGATTAACTCAGATTCAGAGATCAGCTTCTTTGGCCATTGTATTTTTAACCAATGCTACGATGTTAGGTGAGTTGTCCGGAAAATATTTCTAGTCACACCGCAGGGCGGTTTCGAGAAGAAACTTGTGGTATGATCTCTTGTCTTTCTCCGTTCCTTTGGACTTTAGGAACGATATCCCTAAGGTACTTGTTAGTGTAACCGATCATTTCGTTCAGCCTCTTACGATGACTCTTCATGAACTTCAGAACAAATTCCCTTTCTTTCTCCATCTTGTCATGCTCGTCATACATATGCTGTATGTGATCACCAAAGAAATTTAGCTTTTTGTAGAGCACGCTTTTCTTTCTGACTTGTTTGACAGCTTTGTGAATCCGTTTATGAGCTTGAGAAATCCAAGATCGAGGTGGTTTCTTCACGGATTTGGATGATGATTTTGTTGATCTTTTTGATGGTGGTGGTGATGAGTGAGATGAAGAATCTGATGAGGAGGGAACATGAGGAGATTCGGGGTCCTTTGGAGGTGCAACAGTATCCTCCTTGGAACGAGTTGGACTGCTGAGAAGAAAGTCATCATAATCTTCGTCATCATGTCCGCTTTTAGCCTTTCTTCTCGCTCTGCTCCTTAGCTTCTTCACGCTTTCTCGTCTTATTCTTTTCTCGGTTCCTCAATGTTAAAATCAGTAGACTCCTTCACAAGCGTTTGTTGTTGCACAAGAGTGGTGGCACCACATCCCTTATCGGGTTGATTAACCGCATCAGGACCTGGTGAAGAGTGGACAGACCACTTGATCCTCCGGGGCCACCCATTTGATCTTTTGCAAATTCTTCAGCTTTTTGAATTTGTCTAACTAATTTAAACTTCTTCCTGTAGGATTGATCCAGTTGCTCTTCTTCTTCTTCTTCAGAGCTTTCATCATATGACTCAAGTACGTGAGTCTTTCCTTTTCCATGTTCACTATTGGACTTGGAGGTTTAGCTGCGGAGGAGGGTACGCGGTTGCGATTCAGAGTAGGTAATCTCTTCATCTGTTCAGACCTTCAGAGCTTTCGCCCACAAGCTTTCTTTGCGGTTCGGTTTGGGAATTGGGATGAAGGAACTTCCTTAGATGGAACTTCCTCTTTGAAGGAGGGTTCCTCTTGGAACTTCCTTTGACTCACTGAACTTGCCGTACTTCCGCACTTCCTTTTTGGTTCTCCTTACAGGTGTTCCAAAATATTTTTCGTCGAGATGACCAACTTTGCCTTGTCTGACTGCTTCCAGATACCTTTTGTACGTTTCGAGCTTTCGACATCTTCGCTAGAAGGAAATCCGCAAAGACAGCACCTTGTTTCTCTGTAGACGTTTCCTTGATTCTGACAGATAGAATGGGTTCCGTCAACATGTCGTGATTGTCGGGGTCATTGAGCCTCTTGGGAATGTCGGGATGAAGTCCAAGTGCTCTCTGGATCAACAATTTAGTATATCTGCTGTAGGGAATCTTTGAGCCAAGTTTGTTGAGAAATGACATCATGTCATCCCAAATCGGAGCTTCGATAGCGATGTGTTTCTTGTTGACCAATGCCCAGAATATTTGCAGTTCCATGAGCTTAGGGTGCTCATAGCCGCTGTCACGACCAAAAACAGACTTGGTGATGATCATGTAGAGAGTTCTCCAGGGTTGAGGAATACTCTTAAGCTCTACGTGAGAATGCTTGGTGATTATTCCTGTAGCCTCGTCATAACCGATATTGATTAAGAATTAGAGAGTGAGCTCTTCAGCAGGTGTGGCATATAGTTTGGTTGGATCGACATCGGAATTAGGAGAAAAACCCTTAAGTCTGGTGTAATGGTGACTTGTTTGTGATTCAGAGTCACCGCCACAGCAGTTTGTCCTTTGACCCTTTCCATAGTGTTCCAGAACTGTTGGATGTAGATCTCAGAAACAGTTGCAGAGTGTGAAAGCATGTTCGATAAGGATGAGTCCTCGAATGTCAATAGCAATTAAACACGAAGATTCTGAGCAAGTGAGAGTGTCAAAGTCAACACGGAGATTATTCTTTCCTATCTTCATTGGATAGCCATGAGGATAGATATCGGCAATGGAGAGAACTTCAGGTGCATCCATATTCATTTGTTCAGCCATGTCGTGATCTGAAATAACATTAGCCAAAAGAACCAACATATCGAAAGACATAATGTTAGTCAACGAAGGTCTTATTGTCTAGTTATTGAATGTAAGTGTCAATGATTGTTACGAGTCCTAAGTCACTTGTATGTTCAATAGTCCAATGATGTCGTGAAATGTTTCGTGAGTTAGTTAACTTTAAGTTTTAAAGTTTATTTTATCACTTATTGTTCACAACATATCAAATGATTTAAGTTTATTAGTGACATTTTAGGATTCGTGATGATATGATTAGTTTATTTACAAGTTTGAACAAGTAACAATTCATCATGAAGGTCAATCCAGGGTTAAGCGTAGTTTTGGCAAAGTTATGCGTGAGACAGAATGATATATGCTTAGGCGTAGACTTACGTAGAATCCTAACTTACGCGAAGAAGTGTTACGCGAGGAAAAGGAGACCTTATGAGCTTATGCGTAGGTATATATTAACCTTACGCGTAAGGCTACTCGTAAGAGTTGACCTTATGCGAGGTCGTTTACGCATATCCTTCACAGATACGCGTAGTCCATTGTAGAACCTTACGCGTAGCTATTATGTGATATTCTTACGCATAACATGACTACGCGTAGGGTAATCCTTATGCGTAGAGTGCAAATGACCTTGATTCTCGATTAACAAGCCCTGAAATAAAACCATCATATCATCATTATTAACACATAGATTCATTTTAACAACAGGTCATGGCAAGAACAGATGTTACACAGTTATGCGTAGAACTACATACGCGTAGCCTAAAACCCTAAATCTACGCGTATGAGATCTAGCCATGGATTATGCACCAAAGTTTTTCTGGTATGTTAAAGACATGTTGTGAGTATGTAAGCCAAGTTGTAACACTTAATTTGTTGAGAATCAAAAATACCCAAAGTTTATGAGCTTTAAACCCTAGTTTCAAATTGATGACCAATTGGTTTTGGGTGGCTATAAACTTTGGAAATTATCAATTCAACAACGCAAGAGCATAACCCAACTATCTTTTTAACCAAAACACTTCACATTCAAAAATACCCAATTTGACCTAAGAACCCTAATTTTGAAAGTTATTCAATTGGTATCTGGGATGTTTGGGTAATGAACATATGTTATATAGATGTAAAGAAACATTTTGACACAATCTTATTAACCACAAATGTCCATTCTTGATTTAGTGTTCATACACTTACGCGAGGAACACTAAATCAAGCATAGATCAAGATTTGACCGTTGAATTTGTATCAAAATCAAAACCTATGTTTAAAAACATGTTGAGATCATAAAACCACTTACAAATCGATGATCCAATGCACGGATTTGTTAAAAAATTTCTACGCGAGGATTTTTTAGGTTTGGTAATAAATGTGAAGTGAAAGTGTTAGGTGGGTGTTTTATTAAAAATAACTTTAAGTTTTTGACAGTTTTGGTCCCTCCACCTTTTCCATTTTCATCCAAAGCCTCTTTAACTTCCATTTTGGTTACCAAATGAAGATTTTAGGAAAGAAACATGACGACACTCCCCCTCGACTTGAGAAAATAATGAAAGGTTATTAATTAAAGTCCGAGGAGTGTCTTTGAACCAGGAAATGTACCACCATTTGTAAAAGATTCAACCGAGATAAGATAACATGCAAGTACACAGATGTTTTGAAACAGTTAAGATTATTTTTTCCCCCTCAACACTTGATCCGAAAAATACTGAATTTTGAAAGATTAAAGTGTTGACGGAAGAAATGTACTTGCAATGTTGAAAGAAAATAGATAGAAGAATATTTTTGTTGTTTTATCGGATTTTATATTTTTGTATTTTGTTTTTGAAAATTTATTTACAAAAGATGTTTTGGTGTTTGACAAGTTTTTAAGACTGTTTTAAGAGGTCATCCAATTCCTCTTGAGTCAAACACCTCATACCAATTCGATGGACCAACTCATTAAACCTAGCGGGAGGCAAGGCTTTGGTGAGAAGATCTGCCAATTGGTATTCAGTACCCACAAAGTATAATTCAACGGCACTGTTCCACGGTCCTTGATGAAATGATAGCGTAGATCGATGTGCTTTGATTTCGAGTGCTGAACCGAGTTGCACGAGATTGCAATGGCACTCCGATTGTCGCAGTACATGGATTGCAAATACGTAACCATAGTCTTTGAGTTGTGTTCTCATCCATATGACTTGAGCACAACATGGTGACATGGCTACATATTCTGTTTCGTGACAACCGTACTTTCGTGTCTTCAAATCCATTTATGCTTCACTATTTCAACATTTATTGTAAACTTGGTTTTACGGTTCCAAATTCGTGAACCTTGGTTTAGCGCTAATTCATGATCATAACATCACCTAACATTTCATGTATGGACTATGATTAGTCTACATTTCATTGACATCATGTGCATCTCATTAGTTCATCCATGACATTTCATTTCACCTTCAACGCGTAATTTTATATTTAATAATCAAGTATCAAGCGTTATTATTATTTTAACATTTGAACCCGCTACTTCAAAAATGATCCCGAAGTATTTTAAACTTACATTTAGTTCATAAAAACTATATTTTTAGTTTTCCTAATGTTTTAAATTTATTTGGTACTTAAAATCGCTAAAGTTTAATTATTACGTCAGTTTTTTTAAAAATTGTACCGATAATTATTTTATCACTCAATTTTCACAAGGAATGTATTTTTACAATTTTTTATCATCTCATTACATTCTATTTTAACCTAATAAAAACTTACTTGCACCAAAATTCTACCATTTACCTTACAAGATTTATTTAACTTACATTTTTCTTACAAATAATACAAGTTTACATTTTAAAAAAAAAAAATTATATATCTTGTGGACAAAGCCCCCAAAAACCGGCCACTAGGGGGGATTGGCAATTAAGACTTGGTGAAAATTTTCCTTGACAAGTTTATATTTATACTCCATTCATTCACTCATTCATTTCAATCATACAACTCACTTATTCACAAGTCAAGTTAGTAGTTTCTCTCTTCTTTTGGGTGCTTCAAAACCGGTCACACATCAAAGAACCAAGGGGATCAAGATTTTTGTAAAATCAAGTGTTTATCAACCTAGTTATATCCTTTATATGGTTTTGAAATAAAAACCAAGGATATTTAAGTTAATCCTTGTTACTCACCTCTTCATTTTCATTAGTAAGTATGTTTTTATCATTTTCATGTTTCCTTTTCATTTTCATATGTTTCTTTTCATTTTTGGAGCTAGTATGCAAGTTATGTAATTTATACCATTTATTTCATGATTTTTGAGTTATATATATTTATGGTCATCCTATAATTATTCCCATGGTATTCTTTGGTCTTGATGGTGATTAGGAACCCATGACACCCTAATAAGGTGTATGGTAGGATTAGATTAGCTTTGGAGTTGATTTGAAGGGATTAGAATAGGTTTTGTCCGAGAAAAACTAATTTCGATATGTATATATATTGTTCTGTCCTTGTTTTAGTTTTCTGGAAAAACCTACAGTTGGTACGACATTTTGGCCTTGATAATTTGAAAATATACTTTAAAACGAATCCGTGGCCTTTTGAACGGATAAAAACGGAGTTATAACGGAGTCGTGGTGAATTTTTAAAGTTTGGCGACGAAATATATTATTTTCAGAAAATTCAGCAACATGTTTTTAATACTTTATTCGAAGCAAAAACGAGCCTTAAGCTTCACAAATTATTTCGACTTCTCAAAAATATATTAGTTTACTGATACGGCTAAGGACGTATAAAACGAGAAAACGGATTTGAAACGACAAAGATATGCACTTTTTCATAAATCCTTGCCAAAACCTATCTTTTCTGCACACAATTAGCCAAAATCACCATCTTTAACCCTTATTATCTTTATGTTCGGTGACCTTTTGGACAAAACTCCTGAACTCAAACTTTTAGATATCGATACAAACTTTCCAAAACAGTCGAGTTCGTTCTCTAACGATCGACGTATCAACCACGCTAGTTCTCCAAAGCCATTTTTGTCACTTTTATGAAAAATTCCGTCGCATTGTTTTGCACGAAAAGTGGTAATTTCACCAAAAATCATTATATAACCGTTGTAGGATGACATTTTGACGTAAAAACATGTAAAGTCATTTTTGAAGGGTCAAGACATCAAAAGAGTATTTTCTTCGACAATTTGGTAATTTTCAAAACTCGAAATGGTATAATAACATACGAATGCATGCATAGCATAACAATACATTGCAACTCATTACATATCATATCATTGATAATAGGTCCCGTTAACGATCACATTAAACTCCTCGTGTACTCACTTTTGCCATTATTCCATTACCAAGTGAGTTTTATGGCCCCTGCTTTACTTGTTTTCATAACCTTTTTGGGGAGATACATGCTCAAATATTTCATTTATTTTCACAAGTACTTTAACTTATATGAATTACATCGTGGAGTTCCATAGCCCCACTTTTCTTGTTTT
>OU343223.1:159066713-159166550 GCA_910596185.1 Chrysanthemum makinoi | reverse complement strand
TTATTCTTTTACTAAGTTATTTAACTATAATTCAGTCAAACACATTAGTAACAATTCTAAGATATAGTTTACCACATTGTCAGTTAATATGAATGAACACTTAAAAATACACAAATATAATTTTTAACGTTTAAACTCTTTATTAATATAATTTTTTTTTATTTAAGTGTTTGCGGAATAACACATGAGATTAAACGACAAGTATGTGTGTGGTCTTCTCACTAAACTTAAACACAAAACCAAATTTATTCTATTTAAGTAAGAACTATGCTAAACCAGTAGATATAAAATCTAGGACTTAGTTCTATTTGGACAAAGAGAAACGAGCTCTTGAAAGTGCTTAAAACTTTTAATACAAGAGATAAGTTTTTCTTCCATTACAACAATCTATTTATAGGCGGGAACAATGTGGTAACACGATGGGTAAAAATTACGTGTCAACATGTGATAGGTTAAAGTATACTTTGTACTTTAGCCTTCATTCTTAGTATGCTACAAACATACTTTTGATGAAACAATGTTGACAACTGTTTGTGATATTTACCAATTATAATACTCCTTGACTTTTGATAAGTGTTTTGAACTTATCTTCCCAAGGAGCTTTCCCATCATACTTCAGAGACTTAAATATCCTATCAGAAATATTTAACTTTTCAGAATGTCTTCAATGTTTGAGGAGATCTTCAGGGAGTTAGTGTGTTATTGTCATCACCCACTGACTCCATCATCCTGATCTTGTTCTTTATCTTCACGTTCTGAGATCCGCCTCAGATTGTGATGAGTCTTTATCCTTAGACTCTAAAGAATTTTTTGAGGATGATTACCTAAACATATTCTAACGTTTAGGAACTTGTATTCATTTAGGTTATTTTTCATTCAAATCTATAGTAAGGAACTTTGGGCTCTGAATTAAGCCACCACATACACCACCATTTAAAGAGCATTGCTTGTTTACTTGGCTTGAGAAGACCACTACCGAGCACACCATGATTATTGAGATGATGACTTTGTATCATGCATATTTTCATCCACGTTGATACCTCAAAAGTACTACATATGCTTTCACGGTTGATAATAATTTTTTTTCGGAGCATTCGAAGTTGGAGAACAATAAATACCAAGACTATCGAGAACCAACTTAATGAGACAGAAATGACCACAAAATGAAAGTGTCGTTGATTTTCCACTTTGATAGTCTCTTATGAAACCTCTCAACAAGTCGATTTCAGTTTAAAACTAGAGTAAATTACACCGTTCGTCCTCGTGGTTTGCATTGACCGCAGCCTATCGTCCTTTGACCAAAACAAATGCACCGTCCGTCTTTAGGCCTTCAATAATTCTCTTAAGTCATCTCAGATGAGGGCATTTTAGTCTTTTGAATTTTCCAATACCTTGTCATTTCACTCTCCTAATCACTCACTTCACTTTACCACTTTACCTGCTTCTTTCTCTACCACAAGATAATTTGTAACACAACTCAACACACTCTAATCATCATCTCCATCCTCTATACATCTTCAAATTATTACAAGATCAACACAAAATTGTTTTTTTACCTACTAATTTACACATACAAAACGATCATGTCCACTACATAAATCATAATACATCAATCAAAGTGACACAAAAACTAAAGGCGTATGATTTGATGGAGAGGAAGGAAGAAGTTGACGGCGGTTGGTTGAAGTTGGAAGCGGAGAAGGATGCGGTTAGGAGGCTTATTCGTGGTGTTTCATCTTCACCAGAGGTGCGGTTTAGTTATGTTTTGAGGATTTATTGTTTATGATTGGTTAATTGCTTGAGAATGGCTTTAACTTCCAAAAACTAAAGAAATAATTTGCAATGGCTGTGACAGGTTTGAGTAGTGCTGGTGGCAGAGGCGGAGGTGGGTTGAGGTAGTGGTAGCAACTGCGGCGGATCTGAGTGGTGTGGCTGCGGATTGGGGCTGTTGTGCTGGTAACAAGATGATGGTTGAGTAGTTGAGTTACTTGTTGATAAGATTGGATAGATGGTTTGATAAAAAAAAAACACACGCGCCATATCAAATACTGGAAATAAAAAACACTCCTACTAGTCAAAACAAACACATAAACCAGATCTGACGCATCCAAACACCCTACACAAATTCTGAAAACTCGTTGTTGAAGGTAATCATATGACGAAGGTGTGTGTTTGTGATCGTGTGTACAGAAAGTGAGAGAAAAAAAGATGTTGATGTTTTGTGTTTTAAGGTGTTGGGATGGAGCTATCTGAGGTGGTGGTATTGGGCAGTGTTTGCAATAGTCGATGGCCGGCGGCAGTGGGTAAACTAAAAAAGGGTTAGGAATTAGAGGTTGTGCTTGATGAAATTCTATCTTTGTGTTTGTAATTTTTTTTAAAAAAAGGAGCATTTTGTTGTTTGATTTGATGAGTTTCTATGTTCTTAATATGGGTTTCGTTGTGTTTGATGAAATTCTATCTTCTTTATGTGTTTTTAATGAATAATGAAACGGGTTTTGTGATTTTTAGTTCATAGTTGCCTGGAATTATTTGTTTGTATGTTAAATTGGTTAGAATTTTTAATGTGTTATATGTTTGTGTTGATTGATGTGGGTTTTTGTGTATAAATCTATGATTTTGTGTTGTTTCATTTTAGTTTTGGTAGGGGTGGCCGGAAAAGAATGGGAAATGACGGGTATACCCCTCCAGGGAAAACAACTTAACGAGAGTTAACAAGAGTTAGTGGGCCCAGTTAGACGGAGGGACAAATGGCGCATAACGTTTGCCACTCAAGGACGGACGGTGCATTTTTTTTTTCAAAGGACGATAGGTTGCAGTCAACGCAAACCACAAGGACGAACGGTGTAATTTACTCTTAAAACTATATACATTTTCTCTCTAATACAGTGGGAAAAAGTAGATAAGGAAAGGGGGCAGAGAGGCATGAAAACCTAATGAAGAAGAAATTGAGTTAAGTTCCAGATTATTTACTCATGTTCCATACAGTTTAATTTTGTTCAAATTTAGCTTGAGACGAAACGAAAGGTGAAAAAAATTTAGGATTGTGGACAAGTTTTTGGCATTTTCCGAGGACCAATCTCCTATAATTAGAACATCATCCGTAAATTGAAGGGGATGTGTATCTTGTATTTTTCCACTTTAGCCCTAGGAAAGATGTAAATGCTGGTGGCTTCAAAAAGAGCCATATTCAATGCTTCAGCGGCCAACATGTAGAGAAACGTGTATAAAAGGGTATCCTTACCTAAATTCCCTTTCGATCTCAAATTATTTTGTTAGAGATACATTAACAAGAACTGAGACAAAAATCAGATTGAGATATGTATTGATCCAATTCTTCCATCGGCACTAAAGCCCATATTCTCTAGGAGGATAGTATAAAAGTTCAGTTCAAGGAGTCAAAAGCTTTTTTAAAACCTACTTTGACGAACATGAGTTTTTTTCATGTAAAATTTGGCCTAGTAGATGATTTCAGCTTATATGAGGGGGCCATCAATGAACTGAATTCCTTTAATGCAAGCCATTTGGGCCTCTCAAATAAAAGATACAATCACAAGCCCAAGATGATTAGCAAGCACCTTAGCGATGATTTTGTATTGACACCCAATTCTAATAAGGGGTCTAAAGTCTGTGATAACAATTGTTTCATCAACTTTCGGGACAAAGACGGTGAATGATGAATTACTACTGCTAGCTTGGTACGATCCTCGAAAATTTGAAATTCGTGACAAAAGAGATAAGATAATTTTCTAATAGATCCCAATTACTTTTAGTAATTTTGAAGGTAAATCCATCATAACCCGATGATTTATCTCCAAAACAAAAACAATGGCAAACCATGTATCTTTAATACCTCCTCCGTTCTAAAATTATTGTCCACGTTTGACCTTTCAGTCTATCTTTTTCAGCTATACCATAAGTATTTTTGTTTGTGTTAGATAATACTTGATGCAAATTATATGAATGAATTGCGTTTTAAATGTATTTTTATTGGTCTAAATTTCTATTATAGGTATTATATAACACAAACACAAATATTTATAGTCAAAATTAAAAAAGAAATATTTAAAAAGTTAAACAAGGACAATAATTTTAAGACAGTCAGAAAAAGTAAAAGGCCCATCAAGTAGTTGAAGTTCGCATAGAGAAAATATGGAAGTAAAGTGAAGGAGGGTCTTTGATGTGTTTTCTTCTTTGAATCTAGTTAGGTTAATGTGCTCGTATAGTTTTTTGAGTCACATTATTTTCCTCACCAATAAATTCATGGGTTCAAATCCTCTCAAGTTATCCCACCAACTTGAGTCAAGTTGGGTATTTTTCAACCATTGGATTAAATCCAATGGTCAAGATTAAAAGACTCTCTGTTAATCTTGACCATTGAATTTAATCCAATGGTCAAGATTAAAAGACTCTCTTGGTATTCAGCCATTTGCTACCAAAATTCCAAAAGATGGGTCTGCAAGTGGTTCAAAAGGCAAGGGAAAAAGAAGTATGTTTTAGTTGTACTTGGTGGTTTATGTATGGCTCTAATGCCCTAGAATAGACTCTTGTACCCTAGGAACTGAACAATGTAAATTGACTTTCTAAAGTCAATTTTTAAGTTAGTAATTTGACTTTCTTGTTTGTTGAGTAAAAATACTACAAAGTGCATACACATGAAACATGCAAACTGAAAATATAAGAAAACTGCAAATTCTTTCATTGCTAATAACTAGTAGTTTTTTTACTATATGGAGTCAAATACCATTTCAACAAACACTATACTACCACAATCCTAGACAATTCTACACTATCCTCATACCTAATACAAGACATACAACCAACAAAATCCCAACCAAAATGACAAACATTCTGTCATACAATTGTAATTTTGACTTTGTGACAGTCAACTCTTGCACAAGCCTTGCTTTCTCCATTGTTATCACACCAATATGCTCTTGCATCTCTATGGTTTGACTACCTCTCCTCAACCTAGCATGCAAATCTAATAGCAGCTGCCTATAGTAATCACTTGGTATATCTTCATCAAAAAACTGATACACACCACACTTTCTTCTCTTATCCTATAATTAAATCAAAAAGAAAAACAGATGTAAAAAAACAACACAATCAAAAAATTCCCAATTAAAAAATTAGGGCTTACATAAATGGGGCAAGCAATAAACCTTTGCCCTGGATTTTTTGGTGTCCAAGCCATTTTCACAGTTAATCGATGCCCACATTCACAAAAGGGTTGAACGTATTGCCCTATTACACGAGGAGTGTCATTTGCATAAGACATGGTGGTGGTGGTTTATGATTTGGGGATTTGGTTTAAATAAAAAAATAAAAGAGGATATAACCGTTGGGGGGGTGTTGGGAATTCTACTAAGTAAGAATTATGCTGAAGTTACTACTGATGATTCTGCTCAAGTGTTGTGGAATCTGCTGAAGAAGTAATTCTGCTGAAGTATTCTTCTAATCTTAACCCTCGTTTTTTAATTTGTATTATGTTAATGATTATAGGATAGTTATGAAGAAAAGGGTAAATTGATCGACTGATCAATATGAACCGACCAAAAATTGGTGAGATTATGCAAGTTATCGTAGCTACTTGATTATTTATGCCTTTCGTGTCTATTAAAACGTTTCTTTGTGATACTATCAAGGTCTTAGGTTCAACAAGTGGTATCAGAGCCTCGAGAGAGTCTCTGTGATACTAAGAATATTCTTTACACCCACACAACCAAAACTACCTTAACCATGCCTGGGTCAGACGATGAAATTGAAGTCACTACCAATCAAGACACCACATCTTTGCAACAACTCAATCTCTCAAACAGCAATGCAAAGTTTCCATACCTGAAGAAGGAGGAGTATGATTTGTGGGCTATGAAGATGCAGAATTGGATTTCCAATATTGATTGGAATCTTTGGGAAGTTATGAAGAAGGGTAACAGTTTGAAGAGACATATCACAGATCCTGATGGTAAAGTTACCATCGTTGGTCCTAAAACTACTTAATAGATACTAGTTGTTCAGAGGGAGAACAAAGTTAGAACTATTCTTCTTCAGGCTATACCATATGATCACATGGGTGACTTTCACTACATTGAGGATGCTAAAGACATCTGGATGGATATCAAGGCTAGGTTTGGTGGGAACGAGGAGTCAAAGAGAATGAGAAAATCAATGCTAAAACAATAGTTTTAAGAATTCCAAATCTCTGAGGAAGAAGGTATCCACAAGGGATATGACAGGTTCCATAAGATTTTGAGTCAACTGAACCAGATGAAGGCCAGGCCAGACAATGAGGACTGCAATTCAAAGTTCTTACGATCTTTACCTCCATCTTGGTTGCAAGTGAGCATTGCACTCAAAGCTAAAGGTGGGCTGGATATGATCACTTTTGATGATCTCTACAACAGGCTTAAAACTCTTGAGCCTGATGTCAGAAGTCCCTTTCGTTCATCCACTCCTAGTCACACAACATTTGTTGGGGCCTCCTCAAATAAGATGACTTATGCTCCAAGTCCAGTTTCCTCAGCATCATCATCCTACATTACCACTCCATCAAATTCCCAACCTAAATCCAGTGGTGTATTGGAAGATGTACTTCACTCCTTTGTTGCTGATTATGACACTCAGCAGCAACTAGCTTTTGAGGATTTTGAACAGGTGGATCCACTTGATATGGAAGAGATGAACTTGAAGTGGCAACTGGCTATGCTCTCCATGAACATCAAGAAGTTTGAGAGTAAGTCTGGGAGAAATTTTGGTTTCCAAGGAAGAGATCTAGCAAGATTTGACAGAAGAAAAGTCAAGTGCTATACTTGTGGTCAGATGGGTCACTTCTTAAGAGAATGCAAGGATAGGAAGGTTGGTGATGAGGTTAGGTATTCTACCTATCAGAAGAATCAAATGGAAACTGGAACTTCCAAAGCTGGAGCTTTGGTCACTATGGATGACCATGTCAATTGGAAGGTGCATGAGCCTGAAAATGATGAAGCTCCTGGTATCGAGCATGGTGGATTGTTGGCATATTGTACTTTAGAGGATAAACATGATCAAATTGCCTTAATGGGCATCTCTCAGGTACATAATTGTGTTTTTGGTTGTAGTGAAAGATATAATGAACTTAAGGAAGCCTATGATGAATTGAAACCTAAATATAATGAATGTTATGTCGAAGTTGAGGCTTATAAACAGGCTTTAAAAACATTAGAAAGACAAAAAGTTTGGTTTCAAAAGAATCAACTGGCTTATGATGAAAAGATCAGGGTGTTACAAAGTGATTTAGATTGTGCTAAAATTGATTTAAAACGTACTGAGAAAGAAAAAGCTGATGTAGTTTCTGAAAACAAAGTGCTAAAAGAGAAACTAGATGAGGAAGTAGCTAGACATAAAGAATGGTTAATATCAGGTGAAAAAGTTGCTAAATATCTCTATGGTAGTCAATCTATAAACTCTGGAATAGGTTTAGGTTTTAAGAAGTATGTTGGCTTAGAAGCTAGGAATGATATGCGTAAATCTACACCAGCAGGTTTAGCCAATTATGTAAAAGAAGGAGAATTACATGTTGTACCTGACCTATTAGAGGAGAACATATGCCCATTGACCTTTCCATCACTGTTGACTTCGATGGATCACACCATCTTTATGGCAAAAAGTCAAGAGACTTGCAAGACCCTGATTCTTCATCTACTGACTTTGTCTCTTGTTGTAACAGTGGCAAGTCCTCTGACCAAGGGTCTACTTCATCTACCAGTTGTGATTCAAATGAAAAGTCAGACCTTCCCAAGACCTCACCCAAGCCTACACCCAAGACTTCCTACAAGCCTATTAGAGTTGCTGCTGAGGAATCATCTTCCAAGACAGTTTCCTCTGAAGACTTGTCTTTTAATTCTTTGAATAATAATGCTTTTAATTCTGTTAATGTTTGTGGTTTGAATGCTTTTGAATGTAATGAGACATCTTTCACTTTGAATAAATCTTCTAAAAAGAAGACATGTTTTATTTGTGGAAGTAAATTTCATTTGATTAAGGATTGTAATATTCATGAGCAAAGAATGGGTGTATGTGCTAGTCAAAAGAAACCTAGACCAATGTGGAGAAATGTGAATGATATACCATCTTTTATTCCACAAGCAACTCATAATAAACCTTCTCCATTTCCTTGGAGAAGATCTGTTGCTAGACCATATGTGAGACCAACTAGTTCATATTTTCAAAATGGTTATTGGCCTAGATGTGTTTACTCAATGGATGATGGGAAGGGATATCGGGATACTGCTGTGAAGCCCTCAGCAGGTTGTTCTTGGACTAATAAGGGACCTAATTTTCAATGGAAACCCAAGAACAATGGTGGATCTTATACATCTACATGGCCTAAATCTCATGATCCACAAGGCAGGCTCAAGTCAGTAATGACTTGAGTCTCCATAGTGTACTAATATTTTGTATATTTTTTTTTGTTGTTGTTGTTGTAGGATCATCCCCTGAAGTGTAAGGATGTTGGCATAGTGGATAGTGGTTGTTCCAGAAGCATGTCAGGAAACAAAGAAAAGATGCATGATTTTGTACCCATAGAAGGAGGAGCAGGTGTGACTTTTGGTGGAGGAGATGGTAGAATCACAGGGAAAGGCACCATTAGAACACCTTATTTGGATTTTGAGAATGTGTACTATGTAAAGGAACTGCAACATTTCAACTTGTTCTCAGTATCACAAATATGTGACACCAAGAACAAAGTATTATTTTGTGAGAATGAATGTATTGTGCTCTCTAAAGACTTTACACTTCGGAAGATACATCCATCTGTCGAGAGTTCCTAGAAGCCACAATTTATACACATTCAATTTGAATGATGTTGAACCAGAAGGTGATATAACATGTTTGGTGGCTAAAGCATCCCTGGATGAGTCTACAAAGTGGCATAGAAGGATGGCTCATGTGAACTTCAAGACCATTAACAAGCTTTCTAAACTTGGTCTAGTTGAAGGACTTCCTTCCAAAGTCTTCACCAATGAACACAATTGTGTTGCCTGCAACAAAGGAAAGCAACACAAAGCCTCATACAAAGCCATTACAGCTGTGAGCACTATCTCAGAACCTCTTGATTTGCTGCATATGGATCTCTTTGGTCCAACCCAAGTCAGGAGTATTGATCACAAGTATTTCGCCGGTAATCACTCTGACTATAGCAGGTTTTTGTGGGTATTCTTTTTGAGGACTAAAGATGAAACTTCTCAAGTTTTAAAAGAGTTCATTACCCTTGTTGAATACCAGTTGAACAAAAAGGTTAAAGGAATTCGGTGTGATAATGGGACGAAGTTCAAAAATGCTGTGTTAATCGACCTTTGTAAGTCTAAAGGGATCAAAAGGGACTATAGCACTCCAAGAACCCCACAACAAAATGGGGTAGCTGAAAGAAAGAATAGGACCTTAATAGAGGCAGCAAGATCCATGCTTGCAGACTCTAAATTACCCACTATGTTCTGGACTGAAGCAGTTAGCACGGCTTGCTATGTACTAAACAGGGTATCCATTACTAGACCTCATTTCAAGACACCTTATGAACTTCTCGCTGGGAAAGTTCGTGCTATACATTACCTCAAACCGTTTGGATGTCAAGTGACCATTTTGAACACTAGTGATCCATTGTGTAAATTTGATGAGAAAGCTGATGAGGGGTATATTGTGGGTTATTCGGCTCATAGTAAGGCTTATAGGGTATATAATTTGAATGCTAGAAAGATTGAGGAGACACTTAACCTGAGATACCTAGAAGATAAGCCCAATGTTCAAGGTCAAGGTCATGTTTGGTCCTTTGACTTGGACTACTTAACTGATTACTTGGGTTATACCAGACATGTTGCTAACCAATCTGCAGGTACACAAGAGTCTCCTACTGACAATGCAGGTACCTGGGATGACTCGAGAGTGAGTCGATCATGATCAACAACCAATTCTTGTACCTTCCTTCTCTCCTAACCATTTTGCAGGTGATCATTCTAAAGTAACTTCTGAGGAGCATGAAGATGAGTCACACTATGCAGAGGACCTTGCTAGGCTCAAGAAGAAAGAGTATGCAGCCGAACTAGAAGCTGAGAGGCTTGGTGGAGAGTTTGCAAGAGAAGCAGTCAGTGGAAACCATGATTCTCCTGAAGGTTATCCTGTTTCTCCTGACATCATCAAATCTGCTGGCAACCCTGCTGCATCTACTCCAAATCCTACTAGTGTGTCCACAGACTTTGAAGAACCTTATACAAGATTTCCAAGTCCTTCAGATCTTGGTAATCATCAACCCAAATATGGAATCTTCACCTCACCTTCCTATGACAGTGATTTTGAACCAACTGTGAACAATCTTGACACCACATTTGATGTCAACCCCTCTGCTACAAAAAGGATCAACATTGCTCATCCACAATCCAATGTTATTGGTGATCCTCAAGCACCTGTTCGAGCTAGAAGTGCTGTGACAAGTTCCAAGTATGGTCAAGTTGCTTTTCTTTCCTATATCTCAAACCAGCAAATGGACAATCACACAGACTTTAAGCATTGTCTGTTTGATTGCTTCCTTTCTTAAGTGGAACAAACCAGTGTTACTCAAGCTCTTGAAGATTCAAGTTGGCTTGAAGCAATGCGGGATGAGATGCAACAATCCAAGAATCAGCAAGTTTGGATATTGGTACCACTACCACATGGGAAGATTGCAATTGGGACAAAATGGATCTTGAAGAATAAAAGAGATTCAAGGGGTATTGTGGTTAAAAACAAAGCACGATTAGTGGCTCAAGGGTTCAGGCAAGAGGAAAGAATTGACTATGATGAAGTTTTTGCACCTGTAGCTAGAGTTGAGGCCATTCGAATCTTCTTGGCCTATGCATCTTATATGGGGTTCATGGTTTATCAAATGGATGTGAAAGGTGCTTTTCTGTATGGTGAGATAGAAGAAGAGGTATATGTCAGTCAACCCAAAGGCTTTGAAGACCCAGATCATCCACAACATGTTTACAAGGTTGTGAAAGCTCTCTATGGACTCCATCAGGCACCAAGAGCATGGTATGCTAGGCTATATGCATTTCTGCTGTAGCATGGTTACAGAAGAGGTGCCATTGACAAAAATCTCTTTCTAAAGAAGAACAACAGAGATATCATTCTTGTGCAAGTTTATGTGGATGACATTATCTTTGGCTCCACTAAAGAAGCTTGTGCGATGAGGTTTTGAGGAGTTAATGAAGGGAGAGTTTGAGAGTGCTATGGGGATCTTACTTTCTTTTGGGTTTACATGTTCAGCAGAAACCGATGGTATTTTTTATCAGTCAGGATAAATATGTGAGAGACATTTTGAAGAAGTTTGATATGGAAAATGTCAGAACTGCCACTACACCTTATGAAGCTCCAAAACCAAAGAACAATTTTGAAGCAGATCCATTTGTGAATGTTTATTTATCTATCTATGATTGGTTCATTAATGTATTTAACGCTTCTAGGCGACATTACATTTGCTGTGAGTGCTTGTTCTAGACATCAAGTCACTCCACTTACTTCCAACTTGAATGCAGTCAAAAAGATCTTCAAGTATCTAAAAGGCCAACCCAAGTTAGGTCTTTGGTACCCAAAAGAGTCTCCTTTTGTTTTGGAAGCTTATAGTGATAGTGATTATGCTGGTGCGAATCTGGATAGGAGATCCACAACTGGAGGTTGCCAATTTCTTGGTAGAAGATTGATTTCTTGGCAATGCAAGAAACAAACTATTGTTGCTACCTCATCTACTGAAGCAGAGTATGTTGCTGCTGCCAATTTTTGTGGTCAGGTACTATGGATTCAAAATCAATTGCTGGATTATGGGTTTAATTTCATGAACACCATAATCTTTATTGATAATCAAAGTACCATATGGATGGTTAAAAATCCAGTTTTTCATAATAGAACTAAGCATATTGAGATCAGGCACCATTTTATAAGAGATGCATATGAAAAACATTTGATAAAGGTGCAGAAGATTCACACAGTTGATAATGTGGCAGATTTATTGACTAAAGCTTTTGATGGACCTAGGTTTCAACACCTAGTTGTCCATATTGGGATGCTTAACCCTTAACTGCAAAGTTTGAGGGGAGGCATAGGCCTCAGGAGAGGCATATGCCTCAGGGGAGGATTGTAGTTGTATATTTTGTAAACTTTGTAGATATTTGGTTATCTTGTTGTTTGCTAACACTAACCTGCTAATGTTCTTTCAGTTTTGTTTGTTTTGGTTTGGTGTGTTTGCTACTTTGTGTCTATTTTGCAGAATGCTTATTTGAGTTGAAGTTCACCAAGTTGGTAAATGGGAATATGGTCATGAAAGCTTAAAGTCTGTTTCTACTGAAGATGTCCCTGGTACATCTGAGAAGGTACCATCTTCTATTTCTATGGGCATTTATATACCTGGGAGGAGAGGAAAAAGGATGTCTAGAAGAAGACACATTGCAATCAGGAGATCTATGCGAGTGACTGGAAAGAAGGCCACTGGAGTATCTAAATCTAAAAAGAGTGGTTCTTCTAAGTATGTGGATCTAAAGGCTGCTGAGTCAACATTTATTAAAGAGGGATCTTCTGACACTTTTCTTGAGGGGTCTCACGGTGTGTTGACTACATGGACATTGACTGATGACCAGCTGAACACCATCTATAGGTTGGATAACTCTTCTATGCAGTTTACCTTCTTGATAGATATCCTTCATATGGTGGATAGGCAATATTTGAGTACTCTTCATGGTCTAGTCATACAATATTATGCTAATCATACTCCACAAGGTTCTGGGTTGTACTTATTGGGAGATCTTCAAGTTCTTTTTGACTCTCAATCTCCAAATGGTAAAGGGGTATTCAATTTGGAAGGATTGACATAAGTGGAAGGTTGAAACTTGGAGATTTTATCCTATACCCAGTGTGCATGTTGTGGAGACAAAGTGTGGGATGTCTGTGTGTATTTTTTCTGATAAGCTATATCCTTTGTCTGTGAAATTGATGCAACGAATACTTAGAAGGAAATTGGAAGTACCTCCTGATCCAGTGGGGAATGATATGCTTCATGCTGAACAATTGATTGGATTTATTAAGACTCAGCTTCTGCAACACCAAGCATCTTCTTGATACTGGTATTTTGTATTATTTATTTCTTTCTTTGTTTCATTTTCTTAGTTAAAAAAAAAAAAAAAAAATAAATTATCTTGTATATTTTTGATTGCCTAACATTTTCTTTCAAGTTTGTTGTATATGGCTCTGTTGATGGTTATCGACTCACCAGATGTGCCTTGTGTACCTCAAAGAGTTGGCTAGTCCAAAGGGTACAACTTTGGTAAAGACACATCAAATCTGTTGATACCTGTAATGATTTGCTCAAAATCATAGGGTTTGCAACTCACCCATGCTTCATTGCTGAGGGTTGTATGGTCCTCAATTCACCATGGCTTATTCCTTTTTGGAATCCAAGAATTGGCTAGCCCACAAGTATATGGCTTGTGGTAAAGGTAGTGGAATACCATATTTGGTAATCAATTCACCAAGGGGATTCGTTTCACCTAAGAATTGACTAGTCCTGAGCAAACGGCTACAGGTAAAGCCATGTCAAATCCGTTTATAGTTCCTGGTTTGCTACTAAATCAGATGGTTATCAGTGTACCATAGTTTTCGAACTTAAACATTTGGCTACTCCAGTAGTAATGGCTATTGGTAAAGAGACATCAAATCCATTATTTTCAATGATTCACCTCTCACAGGAGTTAACACACCTGGATGTGATGAGAATAGTATGAAACTAATATGTTTTGATGTACATTTTGTAATTTGTTGCTGCAAAGATCTGGCGTTTCAAAGTTTTGTCATCATAGCGATGTGATTGGTTTGGTTCTTTGCTGCTGATGTTCGAATACAATCCTCTTGTTATAAAGTGTTAAAGATTGATGAGTGCTTATTCACTCATCATTTTTACCCATCTAAGACCACAAAAACGTCTAAAAACACGGAAATATGACCAAATATACTGCAGATATCCTTGGACTGTGTTTTTATCTGTTTCAGGTACAAAGGATCGAAAACAGGGCAAAAACGTTCAAAACTGAGCTTGGAATGGAAAACGTGCTTAGCGACGGAGCCGAGTGGATTTTCTACATTTTTTTATCCCGGACGCATATTTGGAGTGAGAGTGGGGAAACATACCCAAGCACCTTTTACCCTTTTTAAATTAAACTTAAAACGTTTTTATTAAAAACAATTATTTTTATTTAAAACCATTTTTTATTTTACAACAATTATTTTTTTTTTACAACAATTATTTTTATTAAAAAAAAAAAAAAAAAAAAAACACAAAACACATATTTGTTTTTTACTTTAAACCTTTTATAAAAACAAAATACCCTTTTACCCATCACCACTTAAAACCACTTAAACCTGTTCTTACCCAAAAAGAAAAAAACCAAACCCAGAGAAAAATAAAACATCCCTTTGGCGCAATCCCCTCCTCCTCTCCCTGTCCTTCTCATCCTCACAAGCAAACAAGACAAGGTCACATGTCTCAGCCAAGCTGGCAATCCCACACTGTTTCATTGGCTGTTATAAATCAATGGCTGTGATGCCAAGATTGGGCGCCAAGCATATCCAATGGTCCTGATTGAATGGAAAAGAAGCACATGGACTCAACATTCTCAACTCTCTCTCAAAACAAACACAGTGGCATCAAGACAAAAAAAGAAGACACATTTTTGTTTTAGTATAAATAGGCTATGAATGTAGATTTGCAAACTGTCTAGAATTTTTCCAAGTTCTAGTCCCATTTACTTTCTTGTCATTTAATTTAAATGTAATTTTAATTTCAGTAAAGGCAATTTAATTTGAGTTTTTAATCCCAGTTTTATTATTGCAGTTTTGATGTTCTTCTAGTTTTCTGTCATTAAAATCTTTTGGTACCCTTTTGATGTTAAAAGTTCTTTATAATCTTTGAATTAATCTCATTTGAGCTTTTGATTAAGTTTACAAAGTAGTTTTTGAGATTTTAAAATCTCTACAGCTTCAAAAATCAAGCAGCTTCCCCTAAGGGGATGTTTGGCATAACTTTATTTTTAGCCTAAAATCTATTTCGACCCACGTTGAAAACTTAGATTAGTTGTATTTCAGTGCTACTAGTAGATTTAAGGTAAAATTTATCATTTTAAGTTGTTTTAAAGATTTCAAATTAGTTTTTCCAAAAACTTTATTTTAGACTGTCTTTAATAGGTAGCATAGGTGTAATCTTAGTTTAGCCTTTTTAGTTGATTTCTTAGCTTCACATTAGGTCTATATATGTTATTGCATCTATTAGACATCGGGTATTAGACTTTTTAAGTCAAAAACTTCATTTTTACCCATTTTGGAAAACTGCCATTGTCACACACATGCCTTAACAGTCCATTTTAAGCCCCAATTTAGATAGGTTAGTTAGTTTTAGTCTTGATTTTTGTGCATTCAATTAGTTTGTAGTATGGTATTAAACTTTCTTAGTTTATATTTGGATTTTGAGCTTATTTACTTGCTTGTTTTTGCCCTTGAACCATGTCCCTCGCTATCCTTTTGGAATCTGTTACAGTCCCCCAGCAGTCCCCATAAGCAGTTTTGTAGCCCTCATTAAAAGCTCCCATAAGCTCACTAAGGTTTAGAATTTAGCTTTTTAGATACTAGGGTTATAGAACTTTAGGATTTAATGCTTTTTGAGGTTTAGCTATTACTCTAGGGTAGGATAATTTTAGCTTAAAGATCATATGTTAGGCTGTTTATAATCTTGCTGTCATATTATCATATCTGTTATTGACTCATGTGATGATTGTTTGATTTATGTTTGTTAAAAGTTAGTTTCAAATTTAGAGTGTTTAATTAGTTGTTATTAATTTTGTTTCAAAAGCCTATTATAGTTTTTTTCTTTGGCAGCCACTCATCGAAAAAACCCTTACATTTTGGGTCGCTACCCAACAAGCTGTTACAGCTTCTTTTAAATATTTTCAAGTAAGTTTTTTTTTATGAAAAATGCTTATTCTAGTCTTCTTCAAGTTCCAAAAGAAAAAGAAATAAAAATAAGTGGAAAAAAGTGACGAAGCAGAATAGAACATGGGTCTTGCACTCTCCACGCCCCAATCTACACACTAACCATCTGCGCTAGTCCATGTCTTGTGTTTACCTTTCCTTTTGTTAATTATTTAAACGCATTTAGTAGTTTAAGCCTTTAAGCTTATTAGGACTTTTAACCGCTTATTTCAAAAGTATATTGAACTTTTTTATTTTTCTTCAATTCAGTATAAGTTAAAGTATTTTTTTGTAATTTTTTCAGATTTTTCTAAAAATATTTATTATTTTTAATTAAGTAATTAGTTAAAATTAGTTTTTAATTCATAATAACTAAAATAAAAGTCGAAAAAATACCCGGCTTTTTCCTAAAATTATTTTTAGTCGTCTAGAACGTAGGAAAATTAGTTTCGCACCCGTAGGCCTTAATTTCCATTATTTTCACTTTTGGAGCTCGGGATTAGCCCGGGTTTTCGCGTTTTTGCATTGTAGCACCCTAGGACTTAATTTAGCTTAGTTTTATTGTTCCGTATGCTTAGTAGTAGTTATTTTGCCATTTAATTTGTTCCCGTGCTTTATTTACATTCCCGTTCTTTCATTTGTAGAATAACGTAATCCAAAACATAAATTCCCGAACCATTCAAGCACTTTAATTCCAAACCTCAAACGTCACCGTCAATTCACACCTCGTTGGGAAACGACCCGGGTAATCACTTGCCCGGTATCACTTATCGAGTATTCGCGGGTTTTGCGTGTCGATCGTTTTCCCTAAAACGGTTGATTTGTAATTCTCTCGCTTATTTCGTATTTGATATTTTTATATTATAATTGACTAATTAATTTGGCGCCGCTGCGGGGAGGTTTGTTTGCGACAATATCGTTAAAGGTTTGACGATTAGTGACTTGAAGATCCTTCCTCGTGAAGTTATTTGCTTTCCAAAAACCCAAAAACCCAAAAACCGAAAAATATTTTCCTTTTCAAAATTTATTTTCCCTTTTATATTTTATATTTATCAAAACCCCAAAAATATTCTTCTCATTCCTCTTATCCGTATAATTCTATTTCTCTTACCCTCTTTCACCGTTTGATTCTATTCTTCGTATCCTCTCGATCACTTAATTCTATTTCTTTAACCCTCTACAAGTTTAATTCTCATGGCGACGATCGATTATCGTCGTTGTTTTCACTGTAAAAGCCGTATGGAAGAGGATCAACTTTATTGTCAAAATCAGGATTGTTTATGTAAGCGATGTGGAAGGATGGGTGCAAGCAAATATTGCTATTGGTGCGAATTATCCGATAAAAACTCTCTCGATGATTCTCCAAGTTTTTCCGACCATCCGCCACAACCCGATGTTTGTTCTATTGTTTCTGAGCCCAAACCGTCTAGAATTGATCAAAATCTTTCGCGATTTACGGTTAAGGTTAAGAGAAAAGAGCAAGAACCGGAGACCAAAACGGAAGTGGTGGAAACTGCTAGCTCTGAGAGCACACCACTTGTCCCACCTCCGGAATCTTCAAGACGTTTTTCAGAAGATTTCCTTAGGGACGGAATGAACATGATTGATAACTACCTTAATGAACTTCGTCTAAAGTTAACTTCGGGAAGTACCGCTACAAATACCAATTGTGATGTTGTTGAGCCCTCGATTCCTATTCCCGAGCCCGAGATATTCTTCTTTTCGATCAAGATTATTGCTACGGTTGTGGAGACGTGTTACCGAAAGGTTTTCTTTGTTTCAAATGTATGTGCAAGTGGTGTGGAAATTATCTTACTAATGGATTTTGTTCGATTTGTGCCGAGAATTCATTCGCTTATGATTCTAATCCAAATTCCTTCAATTATCCTCAAAACGATTTCAACTACCCTCCACAGAATTCATACGAACCACAACCGTACTATCAAGATTTCAATGATCCTTCATTTCAGAATTTCTCTCCTCAAATTCCTTATTGTGCAAATTGTGGGGGTCCTCATTATGATTACCAATGTCAATCATGGAATCAAAATTACTATGGACCTGATCCTTGTTATAACACTTCCAGTTTTGACAATTTCCAACCCCCACAATTTCCCGTCATTGATCAACATCCTCGTGAGAAAAGTATGCTAGAAGAACTTGCCGAAGACCAAACGTCTCGCAACGAAAAATCTATGCTAGAATTACTTGAAGAAGAGGAACGAGCCGCTAAGATTCAAAGATGTCTTGAAGAAATACGAATCGAGGAACGAGCACTTGCAAGACGTGCCCGATGGCTCACGACTTACATTGACGATGATGATGATAGTGACGATGATGATGAAAGTTTGTCGGCCGAAACCACACACGAAGAGCCCGTTAACTCTCTAAGTATGGAGGATGAGCATCTTAGCACTATTCCGGAAACGGAACCGTCTTGTGCTGAGAACCTTGTCCCAACCCCAAGTGAGTGCGAGGGCGTCTCTGATATGATGTGTGATGAGCCGGTTGATGATGATTCTTCTCCTCCCACCTCTAATGATTCTGTTGAGATGATCTCCGAGTCTGAAAATGACTATACGTCGTTTGATGATTCCTTATCGTGTGGAGACATCGAGTATGTTGAGGAAGATCCTTCTGAGCTCGTCAGCTTAGAAGAAGTGAGAGATTTTGAACCTGAAGAAAGAGAAATCGACACTGATTTTGATTCGGATGATGAAGATATTCTTGTTGTGTCCGAGGAACCTTTCACTATGGCATTCACTAATCCTCTGTTTGACTTAGATTCTGAATTCACTCAAATTTCAGATAACCCAATCTTTGACATTCAGAATGAGGATAGTGACCTTTACTTTGAAAACCCCATTACCTCTTTACCCGAGCTTGATGATTCTACTTCTGAAGAAAAGAGTAGTGGCAATCCCACTTCAACTATTAACCTTCTTCATGAGGAGTTCGCCGGTGAACTCGCTCACATCGATCCTCTTCCTCCGGGAATTGAGGATGAGCTTTTTGAGCAAAATGCTCCGCATCCTCTTCTATCCATGAGTGACTCATCCACCCATGAGGATTTTACTGTGGTTGACACTAGTGTTTCATTCCTCTCCGAGGACAAAGTGTTCAAACCCGGTATCTTACCTTTCAAGGGAGTTCACTCTCGGACATTTCTTAAGTCCAACACGGATGTTGTGACTTCTAGAGTGGTTGATAAGATTGTTGAACATTCTCTTAATGTTCCTCAATCTAATCTTTTGCCCACCCGACCCCCCGTTGTAAAAATTTAACACTTTCCTTTCTTATCCCATCTCTTCTCCATATCTATCTCCTACGGAGTGAAGATACCATCTTTGACCCCGGCATTTCTCTTTCTTCTAATCCGGTTATATCTCATCGGAGTGGAACTTTCAGTACATTCAATGTTTATCCAAACCATTTGAATGAAAGTCCGATGGAGATTTTCTCTTCACTTGCTCCCCATGGACCAATGAATTCGGGTCGAGTCAAGCTAGCGACTCGGTTAACAAAACTAGCACTTCATGGGTGACAACCCATGTTTCTGACTTCTTTCTATTTTCTGACACTAAGTGTGGGGGGAATACCCCCACTGATGTTTGCTTATTATGTGTTTGCTCTCTGTTTTCAGGATTCCCGTAGATCGTGATGATTGATGCGCCTGTTTTCAATCCAGCCGCCCAATATCCGATCTCTTTGCTAACGATTATCTAGGGATATCTTTATTAATCCTTTTTGTGAAAAAAGATTTCTCTTCCACACTTGGCTAGTAGTATTACCTTTTTCCGTTCTATAGTTTCGGCTACGGCCGGTACTTTGAATATTGAGGGCAATATTCAATTCTAAGTGTGGGGGGAATTCTAGCGAATTTTGATCACATGTGTACCTTCTAGTACCCTAGCACCCCGTTTTGACCAAAAATTTTAAAATTTTTTCGCTTTAAGTCAAGTATTTACATTTACAAGAAGTGCTTTGCACAAAAATAAAGCATTGATGCTTCGGTATTAATGGTAGTTTAGTCTTGATTCGGCTAGAACAAGGGGAATCCCGACTCTGCTAGAGTGTTGATCTAGCTGCTCTCTTAACATTAGGCTAAGGTTTTACGCGTTGTGCAAATGAAAATGCTAAGCGTGGAGTAGTTGGTTCTCTTTAGAGCTTATATAAGTAATCTATGGCTTTTTCTCCCAGAAGCTAACTAATTGGACCTAAAATACGTGCTCGTTGTCAAACTTTTGAACATTCAAAATCGTCTTGTTACAATAAAAAGTTTTTAAGCAAAATTGATTTAGAGTCCGAGTTCAACTTTTTATTTAAATTTCCGAGAAAGCATACTTTCTTAAAATCTGAATAATGTGCAAAATGAAAGTATTGAAAAATGCTTGAATGATGCAAAAGTTGCAAGTTTAAAGTTCAAAGTCAAAATGAAAAAAAAAAAAAAAAAAAAAAAAAAAAAAGTGAAAAAAGTTGAAAAATGAAAAATGAATGAAAAATTGAAAATGAAAAATGTGAGTTGCGTGAATAAAAGCACTAAGTTTCTTATGAATAAATATGCGAAACTTGCTTTTTCTTAAATTTAAATCGGAAATTGAACTCGTATTCGTCAAAGTTGTCTAAAAGTTTGACGGTAATTTGGAAATCCTTGATTTCAAAGATCCCGAAAGCTCAGATACTATTCTCGAGGGTGAAAACCTAGCCTCCTTAAAAGGACAAGCTGAGAAAAAAGTCGCAACATGGAGTGATCTCACCTTTGAATCTCGAATTTCTAAATTGTCGTCGGTTTTAATCCATTTAGGTTTAGTTTTAACTTAACGGTAGCTTCGTAAATCTTTGGAATCGAATTCCGCTAATTCCGGTACTATTCTCTGTGAGGTGTCAAAAGCCCGGTCACTTAAAACTAATGTTTTGGGATGTGCCGAGAAGAAAGCCGCTACATGGAAGAGGCCCTTTCGATCCTTAGACTTTCATCGTTTCCGGTAGGTTAGTACTTTGGTTAAGTGGATAACAACCATAACAAATGTCGATTTCAATGGTCAAACTTTTGAAAATGAGCACACACACTTAAATTTTATGAATTGCGGGAGTAAAAAGTTAAGTATCGACTTACATAGATTATTGATATAAGTAGTGTTAGCATTTTACAAAAACGTTTGCACAATAAGTTTAAGCTTGGTTTGAGAGTATCAAAAAGAGGATGACGATTACAATTCCCCGGAAACACCCATTTTGCGTGAATCCCGTTCTATGATGCCATGTTTTGATAATCAAGCACGTTATTTATTTATGTTCAAGTTTAAATTTCTAAGTAGTGAATAAAAAAGTCGAAACGGGGTATTCTTGGCATTTTTGATCCTTTCATTACTTCATATGATCGGATTGCTAGGGACTAGCAATTGATAGTGTGGGGGATTTGATGAGTGCTTATTCACTCATCATTTTTACCCATCTAAGACCACAAAAACGTCTAAAAACACGGAAATATGACCAAATATACTGCAGATATCCTTGGACTGTGTTTTTATCTGTTTCAGGTACAAAGGATCGAAAACAGGGCAAAAACGTTCAAAACTGAGCTTGGAATGGAAAACGTGCTTAGCAGACGGAGCCGGAGTGGATTTTCTACATTTTTTTGATCCCGAGACCATATTTTGGAGTGAAGTGGGGAAACATACCCAGCAACCTTTTTACCCTTTTTAAATTAAACTTAAAACGTTTTTATTAAAAACAATTATTTTTATTTTAAAACCAATTTTTATTTTTACAACAATTATTTTTTTTACAACAATTATTTTTATTAAAAAAAAAAAAAAAAAAAAAAACATTTCTAAAACAAAAACACAAAACACATATTTGTTTTTTTTACTTTAAACCTTTTATAAAAACAAAACACCCTTTTACCCATCACCACTTAAAACCACTTAAACTTGTTCTTACCCAAAAAGAAAAAAACCAAACCCAGAGAAAAATAAAACATCCCTTTGGCGCCAAATCCCCTCCTCTCTCCCCTGTCCTTCTCATCCTCACAAGCAAACAAGACAAGGTCACATGTTCACCAAGCTGGCAATCCCATACTGTTTCATTGGCTGTTATAAATCAATGGCTGTGATGCCAAGATTGGGCGCCAAGCATATCCAATGGTCCTGATTGAATGGAAAAGAAGCACATGGACTCAACATTCTCAACTCTCTCTCAACAAACCAGTGGCATCAAGACAAAGAAGAACACATTTTTGTTTTAGTATAAATAGGCTATGAATGTAGATTTGCAAACTGTCTAGAATTTTTCCAAGTTCTAGTCCCATTTACTTTCTTGTCATTTAATTTAAATGTAATTTTAATTTCAGTAAAGGCAATTTAATTTGAGTTTTTAATCCCAGTTTTATTATTGCAGTTTTGATGTTCTTCTAGTTTTCTGTCATTAAAATCTTTTGGTACCCTTTTGATGTTAAAAGTTCTTTATAATCTTTGAATTAATCTCATTTGAGCTTTTGATTAAGTTTACAAAGTAGTTTTTGAGATTTTAAAATCTCTACAGCTTCAAAAATCAAGCGCTTCCCTAAGGGGATGTTTGGCATAACTTTATTTTTAGCCTAAAATCTATTTCGACCCACGTTGAAAACTTAGATTAGTTGTATTTCAGTGCTACTAGTAGATTTAAGGTAAAATTTATCATTTTTAAGTTGTTTTAAAGATTTCAAATTAGTTTTTCCAAAAACTTTATTTTAGACTGTCTTTAATAAGTAGCATAGGTGTAATCTTAGTTTAGCCTTTTTAGTTGATTTCTTAGCTTCACATTAGATCTCTATATGTTATTGCATCTATTAGACATCGGCATTAGACTTTTAAGTCAAAACTTCATTTTACCCATTTTGGAAAACTGCCATTGTCACACACACGCCTCAACAGTCCATTTTTAAGCCCCAATTTAGATAGGTTAGAGTTAGTTTTAGTCTTTGATTTTGTGCATTCAATTAGTTTGTAGTATGGTATTAAACTTTCTTAGTTTATATTTGGATTTTGAGCTTATTTACTTGCTTGTTTTTGCCCTTGAACCATGTCCCTCGCTATCCTTTTGGAATCTGTTACAGTCCCCCAGCAGTCCCCATAAGCAGTTTTGTAGCCCTCATTAAAAGCTCCCATAAGCTCACTAAGGTTTAGAATTTAGCTTTTTAGATACTAGGGTTATAGAACTTTAGGATTTAATGCTTTTTGAGGTTTAGCTATTACTCTAGGGTAGGATAATTTTAGCTTAAAGATCATATGTTAGGCTGTTTATAATCTTGCTGTCATATTATCATATCTGTTATTGACTCATGTGATGATTGTTTGATTTATGTTTGTTAAAAGTTAGTTTCAAATTTAGAGTGTTTAATTAGTTGTTATTAATTTTGTTTCAAAAGCCTATTATAATTTTTTTTTATCCTTTGGTAGCCACTCATCCAAAAAGACCCTTACATTTGGGTCTGCTACCCCAACAAGCTATTACAACTTCTTTTTAATCTTTTTCAAGTAAAGTTTTTTATGAAAAATGCTTATTCTAGTCTTCTTCAAGTTCCAAAAGAAAAAGAAATAAAAATAAGTGGAAAAAAGTGACAGAAGCAGGAATAGAACATGGGTCAGTGCACTCTCCACGCACCACAATCATACACACTAACCATCTGCGCTAGTCCATGTCTTGTGTTTACCTTTCCTTTTGTTAATTATTTAAACGCATTTAGTAGTTTAAGCCTTTAAGCTTATTAGGACTTTTAACCGCTTATTTCAAAAGTAGTATAGAACTTTTTTTATTTTTCTTCAATTCAGTATAAGTTAAAGTATTTTTTTGTAATTTTTTCAGATTTTTCTAAAAATATTTATTATTTTTAATTAAGTAATTAGTTAAAATTAGTTTTTAATTCATAATAACTAAAATAAAAGTCGAAAAAATACCCGGCTTTTTCCTAAAATTATTTTTAGTCGTCTAGAACGTAGGAAAATTAGTTTAAGCACCCGTAGGCCTTAATTTCCATTATTTTCACTTTTGGAGCTCAGGATTAGCCCGGGTTTTCGCGTTTTTGCATTGTAGCACCCTAGGACTTAATTTAGCTTAGTTTTATTGTTCCGTATGCTTAGTAGTAGTTATTTTGCCATTTAATTTGTTCCCGTGCTTTATTTACATTCCCGTTCTTTCATTTGTAGAATAACGTAATCCAAAACATAAATTCCCGAACCATTCAAGCACTTTAATTCCAAACCTCAAACGTCACCGTCAATTCACACCTCGTTGGGAAACGACCCGGGTAATCACTTGCCCGGTATCACTTATCGAGTATTCGCGGGTTTTGCGTGTCGATCGTTTTCCCTAAAACGGTTGATTTGTAATTCTCTCGCTTATTTCGTATTTGATATTTTTATATTATAATTGACTAATTAATTTGGCGCCGCTGCCGGGGAGGTTGTGTTGCGACAATATCGTTACGGTTTGACGATTAGTGACTTGAAGATCCTTCCTCGTGAAGTTATTTGCTTTCCAAAAACCCAAAAACCCAAAAACCGAAAAATATTTTCCTTTTCAAAATTTATTTTCCCTTTTATATTTTCTATTTATCAAAACCCCAAAAATATTCTTCTCATTCCTCTTATCCGTATAATTCTATTTCTCTTACCCTCTTTCACCGTTTGATTCTATTCTTCGTATCCTCTCGATCACTTAATTCTATTTCTTTAACCCTCTACAAGTTTAATTCTCATGGCGACGATCGATTATCGTCGTTGTTTTCACTGTAAAAGCCGTATGGAAGAGGATCAACTTTATTGTCAAAATCAGGATTGTTTATGTAAGCGATGTGGAAGGATGGGTGCAAGCAAATATTGCTATTGGTGCGAATTATCGGATAAAAACTCTCTCGATGATTCTCCAAGTTTTTCCGACCATCCGCCACAACCCGATGTTTGTTCTATTGTTTCTGAGCCCAAACCGTCTAGATTTGATCAAAATCTTTCGCGATTTACGGTTAAGGTTAAGAGAAAAGAACAAGAACCGGAGACCAAAACGGAAGTGGTGGAAACTGCTAGCTCTGAGAGCACACCACTTGTCCCACCTCCGGAATCTTCAAGACGTTTTTCAGAAGATTTCCTTAGGGACGGAATGAACATGATTGATAACTACCTTAATGAACTTCGTCTAAAGTTAACTTCGGGAAGTACCGCTACAAATACCAATTGTGATGTTGTTGAGCCCTCGATCCCTATTCCCGAGCCCGAGATATCTTCTTTCGATCAAGATTATTGCTACGGTTGTGGAGACGTGTTACCGAAAGGTTTTCGTTGTTTCAAATGTATGTGCGAGTGGTGTGGAAATTATCTCACTAATGGATTTTGTTCGATTTGTGCCGAGAATTCATTCGCTTATGATTCTAATCCAAATTCCTTCAATTTTCCTCAAAACGATTTCAACTACCCTCCACATAATTCATATGAACCACAACCGTACTATCAAGATTTCAATGATCCTTCATTTCAGAATTTCTCTCCTCAAATTCCTTATTGTGCAAATTGTGTGGGTCCTCATTATGATTACCAATGTCAATCATGGAATCAAAATAACTATGGACCCGATCCTTGTTATAACACTTCCAGTTTTGACAATTTTCAACCCCCACAATATCCCGTCATTGATCAACATCCTCGTGAGAAAAGTATTCTAGAAGAACTTGCCGAAGATCAAGCGTCTCGCACGAAAATCTATGCTAGAAGTACTTGAAGAAGAGGAACGAGCCGCTAAGATTCAAAGATGTCTTGAAGAAATACGAATCGAGGAACGAGCACTTGCAAGACGTGCCCGATGGCTCACGACTTACATTGACGATGATGATGATAGTGACGATGATGATGAAAGTTTGTCGGCCGAAACCACACACGAAGAGCCCGTTAACTCTCTAAGTATGGAGGATGAGCATCTTAGCACTATTCCGGAAACGGAACCGTCTTGTGCTGAGAACCTTGTCCCAACCCCAAGTGAGTGCGAGGGCGTCTCGATATGATTGTGATGAGCCGTTGATGATGATTCTTCTCCTCCCACCTCTAATGATTCTGTGAGATGATCTCCGAGTCGAAAATGACTATAACGTCGTTTGATGATTCTTTATCATGTGGAGACATCGAGTATGTTGAGGAAGATCCTTCTGAGCTCGTCAACTTAGAAGAAGTGAGAGATTTTGAACCTGAAGAAAGAGAAATCGACACTGATTTTGATTCGGATGATGAAGATATTCTTGTTGTGTCCAAGGAACCTTTCACTATGGCATTCACTAATCCTCTGTTTGACTTAGATTCTGAATTCACTCAAATTTCAGATAACCCAATCTTTGACATTCAGAATGAGGATAGTGACCTTTACTTTGAAAACCCCATTACCTCTTTACCCGAGCTTGATGATTCTACTCGAAGAAAGAGTAGTGGCAATCCCACTTCAACTATTAACCTTCTTCATGAGGAGTTCGCCGGTGAACTCGCTCACATCGATCCTCTTCCTCCGGGAATTGAGGATGAGCTTTTTGAGCAAAATGCTCCGCATCCTCTTCTATCCATGAGTGACTCATCCACCCATGAGGATTTTACTGTGGTTGACACTAGTGTTTCATTCCTCTCCGAGGACAAAGTGTTCAAACCCGGTATCTTACCTTTCAAGGGAGTTCACTCTCGGACATTTCTTAAGTCCAACACGGATGTTGTGACTTCTAGAGTGGTTGATAAGATTGTTGAACATTCGCTTAATGTTCCTCAATCTAATCTTTTGCCCACCCGACCCACCCGTTGTAAAAAATTTAACACTTTCCTTTCTTATCCCATCTCTTCTCCATATCTTATCTCCTACGGGAGTGAAGATACCATCTTTGACCCCGGCATTTCTCTTTCTTCTAATCCGGTTATATCTCATCGGAGTGGAACTTTCAGTACATTCAATGTTTATCCAAACCATTTGAATGAAAGTCCGACGGAGATTTTCTCTTCCACTTGCTCCCCCATGGACCAATGAATTCGGGGTCGAGTCAAGCTAGCGACTCGGTTAACAAAAACAGTAGCACTTCATGGGTGACAACCCATGTTTCTGACTTCTTTCTATTTTCTGACACTAAGTGTGGGGGGAATACCCCCACTGATGTTTGCTTATTATGTGTTTGCTCTCTGTTTTCAGGATTCCCGTAGATCGTGATGATTGATGCGCCTGTTTTCAATCCAGCCGCCCAATATCCGATCTCTTTGCTAACGATTATCTAGGGATATCTTTATTAATCCTTTTTGTGAAAAAAGATTTCTCTTCCACACTTGGCTAGTAGTATTACCTTTTTCCGTTCTATAGTTTCGGCTACGGCCGGTACTTTGAATATTGAGGGCAATATTCAATTCTAAGTGTGGGGGGGAATTCTAACGAATTTTGATCACATGTGTACCTTCTAGTACCCTAGCACCCCCGTTTTGACCAAAAATTTTAAAATTTTTTCGCTTTAAGTCAAGTATTTACATTTACAAGAAGTGCTTTGCACAAAAATAAAGCATTGATGCTTCGGTATTAATGGTAGTTTAGTCTTGATTCGGCTAGAACAAGGGGAATCCCGACTCTGCTAGAGTGTTGATCTAGCCGCTCTCTTAACAATTAGGCTAAGGTTTTACGCGTTGTGCAAATGAAAATGCTAAGCGTGGAGTAGTTGGTTCTCTTTAGAGCTTATATAAGTAATCTATGGCTTTTTCTCCCAGAAGCTAACTAATTGGACCTAAAATACGTGCTCGTTGTCAAACTTTTGAACATTCAAATCGTCTAGTTACAATAAAAAGTTTTTAAGCAAAATTGATTTAGAGTCCGAGTTCAACTTTTATTTAAATTTCCGAGAAAGCATACTTTCTTAAAATCTGAATAATGTGCAAAATGAAAGTATTGAAAAATGCTTGAATGATGCAAAAGTTGCAAGTTTAAAGTTCAAAGTCAAAATGAAAAAAAAAAAAAAAAAAAAAAAAAAAAAAAAGAAAAAAAAAAAAATGAAAAAAAAGAAAGTTGAAAATGAAAAAAGAAAAATATGAGTTGCGTGAATAAAAGCACTAAGTTTCTTATGAATAAATATGCGAAACTTGCTTTTTCTTAAATTTAAATCGGAAATTGAACTCGTATTCGTCAAAGTTGTCTAAAAGTTTGACGGTAATTTGGAAATCCTTGATTTCAAAGATCCCGAAAGCTCCGATACTATTCTCGAGGGTGAAAACCTAGCCTCCTTAAAAGGACAAGCTGAGAAGAAAGTCGCAACATGGAGTGATCTCGCCTTTGAATCTCGAATTTCTAAATTGTCGTCGGTTTTAATCCATTTAGGTTTAGTTTTAACTTAACGGTAGCTTCGTAAATCTTTGGAATCGAATTCCCGCTGATTCCGGTACTATTCTCTGTGAGGTGTCAAAAGCCCGGTCACTTAAAACTAATGTTTTGGGATGTGCCGAGAAGAAAGCCGCTACATGGAAGAGGCCCTTTCGATCCTTAGACTTTCATCGTTTCCGGTAGGTTAGTACTTTGGTTAAGTGGATAACAACCATAACAAATGTCGATTTCAATGGTCAAACTTTTGAAAATGAGCACACACACTTAAATTTTATGAATTGCGGGAGTAAAAAGTTAAGTCTCGACTTACATAGATTATTGATATAAGTAGTGTTAGCATTTTACAAAACCGTTTGCACAATAAGTTTAAGCTTGGTTTGAGAGTATCAAAAAGAGGATGACGATTACAATTCCCCGGAAACACCCATTTTGCGTGAATCCCGTTCTATGATGCCATGTTTTGATAATCAAGCACGTTATTTATTTATGTTCAAGTTTAAATTTCTAAGTAGTGAATAAAAAATCGAAACGGGTATTCTTGGCATTTTTGATCCTTTCATTACTTCATATGATCGGATTGCTAGGGACTAGCAATTGATAGTGTGGGGGATTTGATGAGTGCTTATTCACTCATCATTTTTACCCATCTAAGACCACAAAAACGTCTAAAAACACGGAAATATGACCAAATATACTGCAGATATCCTTGGACTGTGTTTTTATCTGTTTCAGGTACAAAGGATCGAAAACAGGGCAAAAACGTTCAAAACTGAGCTTGGAATGGAAAACGTGCTTAGCAGACGGAGCCGGAGTGGATTTTCTACATTTTTGGATCCCGAGACGCATATTTGGAGTGAGAGTGGGGAAAACATACCCGAAGCACCTTTTTACCCTTTTTAAATTAAACTTAAAACGTTTTTATTAAAAACAATTATTTTTTATTTTAAAACCAATTTTTATTTTTACAACAATTATTTTTTTTACAACAATTATTTTTATTAAAAAAAAAAAAAAAAAAAAAAAAAAAACATTTCTAAAACAAAAACACAAAACACATATTTGTTTTTTACTTTAAACCTTTTATAAAAACAAAATACCCTTTTACCCATCACCACTTAAAACCACTTAAACCTGTTCTTACCCAAAAAGAAAAAAACCAAACCCAGAGAAAAATAAAACATCCCTTTGGCGCCAAATCCCCTCCTCTCTCCCTTGTCCTTCTCATCCTCACAAGCAAACAAGACAAGGTCACATGTCTCAGCCAAGCTGGCAATCCCACACTCTTTCATTGGCTGTTATAAATCAATGGCTGTGATGCCAAGATTGGGCGCCAAGCATATCCAATGGTCCTGATTGAGTGGAAAAGAAGCACATGGACTCAACATTCTCAACTCTCTCTCAAAACAAACACAGTGGCATCAAGACAAAAGAAGAAGACACATTTTTGTTTTAGTATAAATAGGCTATGAATGTAGATTTGCAAACTGTCTAGAATTTCTTAGTTCTAGTCCCATTTACTTTCTTGTCATTTATTTTTAATGTAATTTTAATTTCAGTAAAGGCAATTTAATTTGAGTTTTTAATCCCAGTTTTATTATTGCAGTTTTGATGTTCTTCTAGTTTTCTGTCATTAAAATCTTTTGGTACCCTTTTGATGTTAAAAGTTCTTTATAATCTTTGAATTAATCTCATTTGAGCTTTTGATTAAGTTTACAAAGTAGTTTTTGAGATTTTTAAATCTCTACAGCTTCAAAAATCAAGCAGCTTCCCCTAAGGGGATGTTTGGCATAACTTTATTTTTAGCCTAAAATCTATTTCGACCCACGTTGAAAACTTAGATTAGTTGTATTTCAGTGCTACTAGTAGATTTAAGGTAAAATTTATCATTTTTAAGTTGTTTTAAAGATTTCAAATTAGTTTTTCCAAAAACTTTATTTTAGACTGTCTTTAATAAGTAGCATAGGTGTAATCTTAGTTTAGCCTTTTTAGTTGATTTCTTAGCTTCACATTAGATCTCTATATGTTATTGCATCTATTAGACATCTGGCATTAGACTTTTTAAGTCAAAAACTTCATTTTTACCCATTTTGGAAAACTGCCATTGTCACACACACGCCTCAACAGTCCATTTTTAAGCCCCAATTTAGATAGGTTAGAGTTAGTTTTAGTCTTTGATTTTGTGCATTCAATTAGTTTGTAGTATGGTATTAAACTTTCTTAGTTTATATTTGGATTTTGAGCTTATTTACTTGCTTGTTTTTGCCCTTGAACCATGTCCCTCGCTATCCTTTTGGAATCTGTTACAGTCCCCCAGCAGTCCCCATAAGCAGTTTTGTAGCCCTCATTAAAAGCTCCCATAAGCTCACTAAGGTTTAGAATTTAGCTTTTTAGATACTAGGGTTATAGAACTTTAGGATTTAATGCTTTTTGAGGTTTAGCTATTACTCTAGGGTAGGATAATTTTAGCTTAAAGATCATATGTTAGGCTGTTTATAATCTTGCTGTCATATTATCATATCTGTTATTGACTCATGTGATGATTGTTTGATTTATGTTTGTTAAAAGTTAGTTTCATATTTAGAGTGTTTAATTTGTTGTTATTAATTTTGTTTCAAAAGCCTATTATAGTTTTTTTCTTTGGTAGCCACTCATCGAAAAAGACCCTTACATTTGGGTCTGCTACCCCAACAAGCTGTTACAGCTTCTTTTTAATATTTTTCAAGTAAAGTTTTTTTTTTATGAAAAATGCTTATTCTAGTCTTCTTCAAGTTCCAAAAGAAAAAGAAATAAAAATAAGTGGAAAAAAGTGACAGAAGCAGGAATAGAACATGGGTCAGTGCACTCTCCACGCACCACAATCATACACACTAACCATCTGCGCTAGTCCATGTCTTGTGTTTACCTTTCCTTTTGTTAATTATTTAAACGCATTTAGTAGTTTAAGCCTTTAAGCTTATTAGGACTTTTAACCGCTTATTTCAAAAGTAGTATAGAACTTTTTTTATTTTTCTTCAATTCAGTATAAGTTAAAGTATTTTTTTGTAATTTTTTCAGATTTTTCTAAAAATATTTATTATTTTTAATTAAGTAATTAGTTAAAATTAGTTTTTAATTCATAATAACTAAAATAAAAGTCGAAAAAATACCCGGCTTTTTCCTAAAATTATTTTTAGTCGTCTAGAACGTAGGAAAATTAGTTTCGCACCCGTAGGCCTTAATTTCCATTATTTTCACTTTTGGAGCTCGGGATTAGCCCGGGTTTTCGCGTTTTTGCATTGTAGCACCCTAGGACTTAATTTAGCTTAGTTTTATTGTTCCGTATGCTTAGTAGTAGTTATTTTGCCATTTAATTTGTTCCCGTGCTTTATTTACATTCCCGTTCTTTCATTTGTAGAATAACGTAATCCAAAACATAAATTCCCGAACCATTCAAGCACTTTAATTCCAAACCTCAAACGTCACCGTCAATTCACACCTCGTTGGGAAACGACCCGGGTAATCACTTGCCCGGTATCACTTATCGAGTATTCGCGGGTTTTGCGTGTCGATCGTTTTCCCTAAAACGGTTGATTTGTAATTCTCTCGCTTATTTCGTATTTGATATTTTTATATTATAATTGACTAATCAAAGATCTATCCAGAAACTGAAACTTAACCTAGTCAAATTCCAGTTTAGGGGAGGATTGTTGGGAATTCTACTAAGTAAGAATTATGCTGAAGTTACTGCTGATGATTCTGCTCAAGTGTTGTGGAATCTGCTGAATAAGTAATTCTGCTGAAGTAATAAAACCGTGTAGTTGGTTTCTGCGGAAATAGATATTCCGCGTATTTTATAGTTAGTTAGTATATGCATGAGCTTTATTAGGAAGTGATAATGTATCTCTTATTTAGTTTTATGTTTATACGTTTCTTGGGAAACGGTTTAGGGTTCCTTGTCTATAAAAGGAACACATTAGTATGAATGATGTAAGAGTTGAAAAACAAGTTTTAGTATTATTAAAAGATCCATAGAGGATCAAAGTATTCTTAGTTATCTGTGTTTATACTTGTGTTTGATTTCCGCTTTAGAATACAAGTAATAGAGACTTTCTATTAGTGTGTATTAGTGTGTTTGTGATACTACTTGTGTGTGATACAAGTAATAGAGACTTTAGGTTCAACGAGCACTCGTGAATCGTTAGTAATACAAGTAATAGAAACATCTTAAACTGCAATGAGCTCCAACAAGGGAAAAAGTATCTACAATTTTTTTATTATTATTATTATTTTATTTTTGTTGCAGACATCATAATTATTTCTAGTGATAGTAGTGACAGTTCTGAGGCATCAAGGTATGACTATTTCCCAAAGGACTATCCAAAGGCCAAAGCTGCAAGCTCAATCAAGGTTGAACCTGAAGAGTTAACCCCAAAACAGATTGCAAAGCAAGCTTTTGATGCTAGGATTAAGGTTCTAGGGCTGCCAAATGAAGAAACTTCTAAACTTCTTGGTATTCAGCCATTTGCTACCAAAATTCCAAAAGATGGGTCTGCAAGTGGTTCAAAAGGCAAGGGAAAAAGAAGTATGTTTTAGTTGTACTTGGTGGTTTATGTATGGCTCTAATGCCCTAGAATAAGACCCTTGTACCCTAGGAACTGAACAATGTAAATTGACTTTCTAAAGTCAATTTTTAAGTTAGTAATTTGACTTTCTTGTTTGTTGAGTAAAAATACTACAAAGTGCATACACATGAAACATGCAAACTGAAAATATAAGAAAACTGCAAATTCTTTCATTGCTAATAACTAGTAGTTTTTTACTATATGGAGTCAAATACCATTTCAACAAACACTATACTACCACAATCCTAGACAATTCTACACTATCCTCATACCTAATACAAGACATACAACCAACAAAATCCCAACCAAAATGACAAACATTCTGTCATACAATTGTAATTTTGACTTTGTGACAGTCAACTCTTGCACAAGCCTTGCTTTCTCCATTGTTATCACACCAATATGCTCTTGCATCTCTATGGTTTGACTACCTCTCCTCACCCTAGCATGCAAATCTAATAGCAGCTGCCTATAGTAATCACTTGGTATATCTTCATCAAAAAACTGATACACACCACACTTTCTTCTCTTATCCTATAATTAAATCAAAAAGAAAAACAGATGTAAAAAAACAACACAATCAAAAAATTCCCAATTAAAAAATTAGGGCTTACATAAACGGGGCAAGCAATAAACCTTTGCCCTGGATTTTTTGGTGTCCAAGCCATTTTCACAGTTAATCGATGCCCACATTCACAAAAGGGTTGAACGTATTGCCCTATTACACGAGGAGTGTCATTTGCATAAGACATGGCGGTGGTGGTTTATGATTTGGGGATTTGGTTTAAATAAAAAAATAAAAGAGGATATAACCGTTGGGGGGTGTTGGGAATTCTACTAAGTAAGAATTATGCTGAAGTTACTACTGATGATTCTGCTCAAGTGTTGTGGAATCTGCTGAAGAAGTAATTCTGCTGAAGTATTCTTCTAATCTTAACCCTCGTTTTTTAATTTGTATTATGTTAATGATTATAGGATAGTTATGAAGAAAAGGGTAAATTGATCGACTGATCAATATGAACCGACCAAAAATTGGTGAGATTATGCAATTTATCGTAGCTACTTGCTTATTTATGCCTTTCGTGTCTATTAAAACGTTTCTTTGCCTTTTGTAATATGTTATCTTGCAACATTTTCTTATGATTATTTTGAATCATTGTGCGTCAAAGAAAATCATTCGGTTGAAGTTAAACGTTGCATCATCACTCATGAATATTTTAATATTTATAAATTCCTTGGATAGGACTTATGAAAAAAAAGGTCAACACCAGGTGCGTTTCTTAAGATTGTTAATGTGCTGACAACATATGAATTGTTTGCATTTAGTTTAATATGTGTAGCCTTCTTCTCTAAGATTTAATAATTTATTTATTTATTTATTCGATTTCTTTTTTACGGATTTGTACATGCAAGAGATATCCAAAGATTCATTGCAAAGAATGAAGTTGTAGTGCTAGTTTTTACTTTTAAGCATATTGTTTGTACTACTCTAAATTTAGTTGGAGATTTAGACTTGTCCAATTAAGTTTGTATTTACTGTATATTTGACAACAAGCTGTTTGTTTCATGTGTTATGGTTGAATAAAATTCGATTTTGATAAAATCTTTGTAGATATAGAAAAGTGTTACAAAAACACGAAATGTGTTATGGTTGAATAAAATTCGATTTTGATAAAATCTTTGTAGATATATAAAAGTGTTACAACAACATGAAATGCTATCGAGATATGCTTTGCTAGCACATAATGCATGCCATTAAAACCATTCTAGTATTTCGAAAGGACACATATAAAGGCACAACACATGTGCCAGAAAATCTTTTTTGCTCTATTGAGACAGATTATTAAGTGCCACTAGATCCCTTAAATTTGCAGCAACACAACTTAAAAGTGCCACTAATACCCTTTAGTGGCACCGTCATTAGTGACACTTTTTTAATCTGCCACCGAATGTCTAACCGGCTTTTAGTGACACTTATCTAGACTACTGTGGCACTTTTTTGTGTCACTAGATGGGAGTTTTTTTGTAGTTAACATATAATCTGAAACAACATTTTGGTACATCTTCTTTAATTTCACAAGGATACCTGAATTGCTTCTTTTGTTTGCCTAAATCAGGATCCTTGAGATTTTGTGGTGTTTGGCCACAAACAGCAATTACCTTATCTGCTACACTCCTCTCATACAAAATTGAGTATCCATTGGCCAAAGCATAGTATGTTAAGCATTCCTTCAATTGTGCAACATTCTCAAACTTTTGCCCAAGTTGTTACATGAACACAATACAAATCAAACTGTTAGCCAAGATGTTACTTGCAGAACACAATATAAACCAAACTTTTGACCAAACTGTTACATGAACATAAAATAAAAACATTCATTACCTCTGGAAGCTGTGACCTCCAATGTGTGCTGGGACCATATGTAGGATATTTCTCTTACACATCTTCAACACCAACAAAAGTGATAAGGATTTAAAAAGTACACTTTTAAGGGGTCATTTAAGCCTTTAATCGACCACTTTTATATCCGTTACGACTTAATTTCGTTCCTTTTCACTTTTTAGGTCTCTTGGAAGCAAAATGCTGGAATGATGCATTTTTGGACGAAAAGGAGTGAATATATGAAGAAAATGGCTAAGTCAAGATCAAGACACTCAAGTTGCTGGAATTACACCTGACGGCGTCACAATCCATGGGCGACGCCGTCCCTCTCTATGTAATTAAATTTGTGACGACTCGGTAGCGATTTTGCTATTTTACACCTGACGGCGTCAGGCTTTGAAGACTAAGGGCGTCACGAAGACTTTTCTTCTCAGAAGGCCTAGATCCAGATTCAGACGACGTCACTACTGAAGACTGACGGCGTCACAACCACAACATGACGCATCCCAATGATGACTTGGCCAAGACAAAACCCCAATGACGGTGACCTGACGGCGTCCCAACTATAAGGTGACGCCGTCGCAGTTGTAAAATTATATATAGAAATCGAATTTTCATAATTTGAGGAGGTAGACTTGTGGAGTAAAAACCTAAAACGATTTTGGTCCGGTTTGGACAGTATCTTAGGGTTCTCATGCCCTATTTTACATCAAGATAAGTAATTTACTTCATTGATTTCATTATGTCTTCGATTGTATGTGTGTATGCTTGCATGTTTAACATGTCCGGCTAAATTTCTTGTGTGTTTGCTTAGATCTATGAAACATAGTTATTAATTATTGATTGGTTGTCTCTTATCTTAATTGTAATTGGCTTAGGATTTCACTAGGCTATCGTTGTGTTTTTAATGCTTGAGTAATCTTTGTGAACCTTAGTTTATAGTCACTTAGTGGAATTGTAGACTAAACATCCAAAGATAACGTTAGAGTTAGTTTATGAATCCTAGAGATTTCGTAGGCAATAACCTTAAGGTAGTCTCAAAGAGTTAGGGATAAAAGAATACCCTACGACCTTAGAAAACACAACGCGTTAAGAATAAGGACGTGACAATTCAACCACCAATAAAAGATAACTAGGGAGTAATAGTATCTAGGTAGACACATTTTTAATCATCATACGAGCACACATCAATAGACATAGACTACCCATTAGTTTAGATGATTAGATAAGTAGAGTAATCGGTAAAAGTACCAAACCCCCAAATGTGAGAACTCGTAAATTCCTCGATGCGTCGTAATCCGAGAAACATCGATTAGAGCGATCGTTTTGATTAAATTGAGATACGAGTCGTATTTTATATCGTTTTTATTGGAAATAATATTTTAAAAACATTGGCGTAACTCTCGTGTCACGAATCCTTCGTTTTCTAAGTTTAATGAGTCCCGAGCCTAATATATCGAAGGTTTTATAAAGTTACATGTATGGTTCTTGGGGTAATTTACGCAACCACCCTTGAAGTTTCACTAATTCATGTCTAGTCCTTCAAGGGAGTATATATACCCCTAACATCTCTCAACGCTCTCATTTCACCACACATTTTCTCTCTCTAATAAAAACACACAACTCTCTCTCTCTAAAAATATTATCCGGCCACCTCTAGGGTTCCGGCGCCGTCACCGGAATCCGGCCAACTTCCAGCCATCTCTTACATCAACACAACCCCTCCCATTCGATAGATCGGGGTCTTGTGACCCCGTTTATGTGTCGTACACGTCTCTAAACTCAAGCACGCGCCCTAGATCTTGATTTCAAGATTCGAAATAGCTAGGGTTTCGTGGTGAGTCGTGTCTAAGGTCCGAGCTAGTTTGGTAACGAGTTGTACTCGTGTGTGACACCAAAAAAACGACCACTTCAGTTTCGTTTCTTCTCCTTTCTTTCGGTAACCCCATGACCCATCTCATATTTTTTTTATTTCGTATTAAAAGATTATATATGTTGTGTTTTCGTGGCTTGACAAACGAATACAAGTGGTAAAAAGGGTTTGATAAACTAAATATAACGTTATAAAATGGTCTCGTGTGGTAGGCGAAATAAATGGTTTTGGTGTGTTTGCATGGATTTTATTGTTCGGATTGTTGGTCATGTAGATGTCGTGTGGTATATACTCGTGTTTGTGGTGGCAGTTTGGGTCTCGGTAAGGTGAGGATATGGTTCTTTTAGTTCCTGGTCAAGAATACAAACGAGGGTGTCATGGTTTTGGTGTTTAGTACTCTTGTCGTGGTAACAGTTGGGGTACGATTGACTCGCTGAGTCGAGTTGACTCAGTGGGGCGGGTCAACTTGTGGGATTGGTGAATTATACATGAGTCTCGGGTGGGATTTGTTATATTGCTTGGTCACGATTAAGTGGGAAATGGAAAAATAAAATGAATATAAAAGGGTGCGTTTAATGAAGTAAAAGTAATTACGAATCACAATGTGTTAATTACACTTTACGTGGTCAAATGGTTGCGGGTTCATTTCGAGTCACGATAATGGTTTATAAGTTGTAAAGTGGTTAATATGGAATATCGGATCGCATACAAATGGACATATTAGAACTAGTGGTCGTTATAATGGAATATAGAAGTTAATGAAACGAATAATAGTATAAGTCAACGGGGTAGCTATATACATAAATGATAACAATGAGCTATTGATAATTGATGGACTAATGATAAATATCGCTATCGGACACATTGATCATTAATTTTGGACTCGAATGGGTAGTAAGTAAGATGTTATAAAATAGAGGATAATTATTTATAACTAGTTACGTGATTAGTAACTAATATCGGTTACTATATATATGTTATAACTTATAATGTTTAATACGGTTTCTACATTTAGAGTAACAAATGACACATAAATTATCTTGGTTATAAGTCGAACTCATTAAACATCTTGAATTAACCAAGTATAATATATTAGACTCGGAAATGAGTTTGATATATTTGTTTCGCGTTATGCCTAAGTATTCCATTTTCACCTTTTAACGAATAAACGAGATATCTAGTTATATATTGTCGCTGAAAATGATTTTATTTAACCATAAACTCTTATTGATTTAAAATAGTAACTCATGTTTTATAAATACAAGTTAACTTTTATAAACTTGTCGAGAAGTATTATTTTGATACGATAACTCGTTAAAGACATAATGTTTTTGGAACGTTGGATAAACGAACGTGTCATTTATAGGACGCTACTTAATATACTTTATATGAAGTACTTTCTTATAACTTGAATAATTACGAATAACAATTTAGAAACATTTATCGATTAAGTGATAAATGGAAACTATTCTTTTATTAGTAACATGAACGTTGGGATTATGGGAAACAAGTTAATCTATTGATATCTAATAAGATGTCGTCACTTCCTAGTCTTTGATTAGCTTGAGTATTGTCAGTATTTCTTGACTTTGTTAATGTCTTTTCCTTTTGGCGTGAGTTATGGTCTGTATGTCTCAATTTTTGTCGATGTTTTCTCTTCCTTCGCGTGAGTTGTACGTCGCGTCTATGTTTCTTACCACCACACGAAACGTTAAAACTAAACTTTTGAGATATTGATTATAAACTTTTGGGAACGATAATGGACTTTTGAAAGTAACGACATGAATGACCCACGAAAACTACGACACAATACTTTTATCAACTTCTTTATCATATGAGCTATAGTTTAAGATTATCGTATACGCATTAGGTTGCGTCACTTCTATTCTATCGTACTCGTCGTATGTTCTTTTGCATGTTGTGGAGATTAGCTTTAGATGCCAGTCGTGTCAATAGTGAATAGTGCATTGCTGTGGCTAAGGTGAGTTTCATAGCCCCACTTTTATCTATGTTTTGAACTATTTTGGGGTGAGAATCATGATATTGTTTTTGGACTGTTAAAACTATTTGGATTTGCTTATATGCTTGACTGTTTAGATAGATGTGCGGTAGTTGTTGCCTTAGACTAGGTTGAACCGTTGCCTAGCTAAGAATAGACTTCTACCTCGACCTAGTCCGGGGTTGGCAACTGTTCTAGAGGTTGCCACGACAGTGCTGGACTAGAGTCGCGGGGCCCGAGTAATCCCTAGATGCGGGATATGTTTATATGTTTGGTGATCCTGGTAGGATCGGTGTGTGCAAACGGTATTTATCTATATTAGGTCTTGCATAGCAAATCAGCTCCTACATGTCCACTATGTTTTTGTTAAACTTAAACCTATGAACTCACCAGCGTAAGCTGACCTTTTAGCATGCATTCTCAGGTTTAAGGCGACAGCTCACTTTTGGAAGGCGCTTGGCAAGGGGCATGGTCATAGGCGACTCTGATGAATAAACGGGATCGCTTTAATTATCTTTTGGGCCTATTTCCGCACTACTTTCATTAATGTAAACTTATGGTTTTCAATTAATGAATCTTATTCTAAATAAATGGGATAAAAACCATTCTTTGTACCTTATGTTGTGATACCAAGATTGTGGCACCCAAAGGCTTGTATGCTTCCGCTAGACCCAAATTTCGGGGTGTTACACCAAATCCAAACCCCGAGATTTTACCCATAGCTTTATAAAAAATATAAAAAGATAAAAAATAATCTTCCTCAACCTCAAACCTTAGCGTAGTACATCTCTCACTAGCATTCCTATTCCCCTAGAGAACGATATCAATACCCGAGGCTTACCCAATACTACACTACAACGATTAGGTTCACTGCCTAGGGTGTTGAAAAACTTGCTCGACGAAAAGGAAGTTCCTTTGACCCGAACGCGTTATAATGCCAAGAGATCGTTTTGCTGCCGGGGAATAGAATAGCCAGTTTGATTTCTATCTCGTTTAGGTTCCCTTGCTTGATTCCTATCATGTAAGCTTTTTTCTCATTTTTAGCTTCCTCGTAGTCTATCCCCCTTCTTCGTGCCTTTGTTAGTAATCCCATCACTTTTCATCCTGGAAGGTGATAACCCGCCACCACTCATCGATCCACCAATCATTGACCCGCCAAGAGGCCGTACTTTTGGTGAATACTCTAGACCAAGCCACCAAGGATATAGGAACACTATTGAGCTCCCCGATTAGGCTCAAACTACGGCCCTGCGATCCGACACCATCCGGTTGGTGCAAAACGGATGTGCATTCCATAGACTTCGTTCCGAAGATCCTAATCAGCATCTCAAGAATTTCCTTAAAATCGTTGATTCCATAGACCTTGATGCTACCACACGGGAGACCACGCGCTTGTGTCTCTTCCAATTCTCTCTACGGGACCAAGCTAGTAATTGGCTTGAGCGACTTCCCGCCGGATCCATCTCAAGTTGGGATGATCTCACTACTCGTTTCCTTGCCCAATTTTTCCCACCGGGGAGAACTACCAAGCTTAGGAAGGACATCTTGACATTCCAACAACATCAAGGCGAATCTATCTACGAGGCATGGACTCGATTCAAGGACTTGCTCCATAAAGTCCCTCATCACGGTATTGATCTTTGGCTTCAAGTCCAAATCTTTTACGATCATACCAATTTCCTCACCAAGCGATCCATTGATCGAGCGGCCGGTGGAAGGCTCAACGATTTCAGCGTAGAAGAATCATGGGATATAATAGAAAAGCTTGCCAATCAAAGCTACAGATATTGGAGTGAATCCCATGAAACCCCTGTGAGAATGGTTAATGCCATATCAATTCCTCATGAGCCTTCCAACATTACTGAAGAGCAAATGAATGCTCTTGAAAGAAGGATCGACTATCTAATTGAGAGGCAAAAGAGAGTACCTGGACAAATCCCTCGAGCATCGGTTAACTCCGTTAACTCCGCCAACCACCCAACACCTCTCTCTGAATCACCAAGCCGAGAGCAAAATCCTAATTCCGTACGACGCTTCCGTTCTACCTCTCCAATTCTACTCTCACCAAGCTTCAAGGCATAAATGAGAGAGTACATGGTGGCCCATTCGGAAAGATTAGCCAAATTTGAAGAAGAGGTTTATAGGCAAAGGGAAGAAATGCAGGCAAAAATGACGGAGATGATGAACTTGGTGAAAGAGTATACTAAGACGAAGGTTCCCGAGAAGGTGCTAGTGAGAAACGATGACCACCCTCCCCACTTCGTTTCTTAACGCCATTTCCATTGTTTCGATGAGGGTGGAGTAGTTGAAAGAAGAGACTGAGAGCAGCAAGGATAGTAAGGAAAAGGATGAGGCTGAAACTAATAATGAACCCGAGATCATTGAATACTACCTTAAGCATGAGATCAATAAGAAAAAAATTGTTAACCAAGTGAACAACTTTAGGTACAATGAGGTTCTTAGGAAAGCCCTCGTAGGTGAAATAAAAGAAGAAGAATATGACACCATGCCTATGGGACCTATGTACGAGTTGGTTCTAAGAAAACCAGTAACTAAAAAACGAGAAACATCGGGGAACTTCGTAATACCATGTAGCATAGGCGACTTCGAGAATATAAATGCCTTAGCCGATCAGGGATCCGATGTAAACATAATGCCGCTATTAGTCTATAGTAAGTTGACTAAGGAGGAGCTAACCAAGACCAATCTTAGACTTTCCTTAGAAAATCACACGTATGTTTATCCCGTAGGAATAGCGGAGGATGTCTTAATTGAGGTGGCCAATATTGTCTATCCGGTGGACTTCGTGATCATAGACATTGAGGAAGATAGAAACATGCCACTTATTCTTGGAACACCTTTTCTGGCCACCGCCAAGGCAACCATCAAATGCGGTGGGGGTATCATGATACTCAAAAGTGGCAAAGGATATATTAGGATACCTATTGTTCCAAGATACCCGTTGAAAATTATGGAGAAGATCAATGATGAGAATTCACAGGTCTCCAATAATACTGTTAAGAAGAAGATTAATGAATGGGAAAGAGGGCTTACAGAATTCATGGGTCAAGGGTTAAATGCGATATTGTGGAAACGTGATAAAAAAATTAGGAAGCATAAACATGACAAAGCCACAGCCTCAAAAGAACCCTATAGAATTTTTGAATGGAGAAAAGGTGCTTTTGTATGAATCAAGAATAAACGCATTAAGAGGAAGGAATAAGCCAAGATGGTTTGGATCTTATACGGTAAAAGAAACTAATCTAAAAAATAAAACCGTTGTCATAATAGACGACGTTGGAAGAGAATTCACGGTGATCATACAACGTCTACAACCTTATGATGAAGGCTTAGTGGAAATGAAGGACGGAAGTGAAATCACGTAGGAGCACGACTTCGAGTCTAGCTACAAGACTCATAAATAAAGAAAAGCGCTTCGTGGGAGGCAACGCATGCTTAATTCTTTGCTTGTTTGTGTCATATATCTTTTCATTATTGTATGTTCTCATGTTTGAATTTGTGAAAATGCTTTATTTTGTCTTTAACCTCATCTTAATTACATATAAAGGTATTTTACAAAAAGGATAAGTCTAGGGAGGATTACACACGTTTTCAAAAGAACGTGAATATGAGAACTACGATTATTGAAAATGATATATATGTGTGTTTGTTAGAGTCAAATGCTTGTATCGAGTCATAATGGATATTTTGCAAGAATTTTTCCAGATTTTAAAGGTGTATTTTTTTCCAGAAAAACGCAATGCACCAATTGTCAGATAACCAGACGGCGTCAGGATTACAACCTACCGATGTCAGGAGGAGTAGAAATTCTCAGGTCTTAATTTTCCAGAAAATCTGCAAACATCCATTCCATAAGCATTATATACTAGTTTAGTAGAGTCAAATATAGTTTTACCGCTGATTTTACGCAAAGGTTTCGTCTATTTCCTTAAAGTGTGCAGGTTTTATTTATCAAGAAGAAGAAACATAGCATTAGATGGAGCTTATCACGCATACATTCTTCTTGGAAAGAATTTAACCACTACTTCACACGGATCCTACCGAGCTAATAACGGGAGTATTAGTTTCTTTCTCTTTTAATTACCTTCCATTATCACAACTTTGATATTTCGGGAACATTGGGGACAATGTTCGTTTAAGTGTAGGAGGGAGAATAAAATGGGAACTTTGAAACTATGCTTATCCTTGATCATGTATCTTGTCCTATTTCATTTGTGTAATAAACCATGAGAGATATTTGTTAGGGCAATTTTAGCGCAAAATTTAAAATTTTTCATGACATGTACGGGTAGGACTTCAGTCTTAATAAAGCGTCTCATGGATAGGAGTTATATGACTAGCACAAAAACCTTTTACCACACAAATTCCACCCCAAAATGTGAGGTTCGCCCCTAGATCTATAGGAATTGAAGCATTTACCTTTAATGTTTCGAGAGTGTACCGGTAGTATAATAGATTCTAGAACTTGTTTTGTGATGCATTCCGAGATCGCTACTGAGACTACACTTGTGTAGTTAGGAATAACTAAATGATAAGAGGTATTAGGATAACCCTTGTTTGATACCCGTATTATAATTACTTCTTCCACATCGGTCGAGTAATTCCCCCACACCCTTGCGATGTACTCATATTTAGTATACGATACCCCTAGTTAACCCCTCAGAGCCTATCCTTTTCGCGGTTCTCGTGATGTTTCGGTTTTCCGGAATATCAATGAAAAGCATTGTTTACAATCCACCCCCAAATGTACACCCAAATCGCCTTAGCCTACCTTGTATGCACTCATCTTTAGTGCATTATTGTTATCATACTAAACCCTTAGTTCAATTATCTAGTTACTTTCATGGTTGCTAAGTCGAGTCATATCTTTTCTACACAGTTTCGGATGATTGGGACTCATGGGTAAAGTTAAATTTTATGGAGTGACGAGAAAGAACGTTAAATTCAAATTTCCTTTATTTACGTAATAAGGTACTCCAAGTGTTTTGATCTTTTCAATTCAGGTCAAATTAGTATTAGAGTAATAAAAACTCAAGTGTAGGGATGCTCCTATAAATCCCTTATATTTTGATGTTATCGTAGAGGATGGTAGAGTAAAAGTGTAGGGATGCCCCTATAAAAAAAAGAGTGTTGGAAAAAGAAAAAAAAACATACGGGCTACCATCATAAATCTATCTTTATATTTATGTATCTTTGTTTCAAATTATCTAGAGTTTAGTGAGTCGAGTCTTGGCATAGCAATGTCATTCTTTTCATGCTTGTAACATAATATTTTTGACTTGTCACCACTAAATTGTCTATCCAACCAAACCCTTTGTTTCCCTAACCGTAAGCCTAACGTTACAACCCTTTAAAAGTCCTCTTAGATAGTTGTTCCTAGGTGCTTACGCCAAAGCGGTGGAGGTTTGATCTAGTTTCAAGCCTATGGTAATCTATGTACTATAACAGGTTAATGAGTGTTTATCTTCCATTTCCATTTACTATATTTCATAAACACCCGAGAGATGAGAGAATCCAAGCACCCCTTGTGAGGTGCTAGTATATAATTTCCGTGCTTGTTATGACTATTGTGGTGCTTTTAATTATTGTGAATTATGTTAAACCATTGCTTTATGCCCCCTAACTTATAAATTGATTGGCCAAAAGCACATTTGCTTGAGGACAGGCAAATACCAAGTGCAGGGATATTTGATAAGGATTTAAAATGTACACTTTTAAGGGGTCATTTAAGCCCTTAATTGCCCACTTTATATCCGTTGCTGCTTAATTTCCTTTTCCCTTTTTAGGTCTCTTGGAAGCAAAATTTTGGAAAGATGCATTTTTTGACAAAAAGGAGTGAATATATGAAGAAAATGGCTAAGTCAAGATCAAGACACTCAAGCTGCTGAAATTACACCTGACGGCGTCACAATCCATGGGCGACGCCATCCCTCTCTATGTAATTGAATTTGTGACGACTCAGAAGCGATTTTTCTATTTTACACCCGGCGTCAGCTTAAAGACTAAGGGCGCCACGAAGACTTTTCTTCTCGTGACGCCTAGATTCAGATTCAGACGACGTCACTACTGAAGACTGACGGCGTCACAACCACAACATGACGCCGTCCCAATGATGACTTGGCGAAGACGAAACCCTAATGACGGCGTCCCAACTATAAGGTGACGCCGTCGCAGTTGTAAAATTATATATATAAATCGAATTTTCAGAATTTGAGGTGGTAGACTTGTGGAGTAAAAACCTAAACGCATTTTGGTCCGTTTTGATAAAGATCTTAGGGTTCTCATACACTATTTTACATCAAGATAAGTAATTTACTTCATTGATTTCATTATGTCTTCGATTGTATGTGTGTATGCTTGCATGTTTAACATGTCCGGCTAAATTCCTTGTGTGTTTGCTTAGATCTATGAAACCTAGTTATTAATTATTGATTGGTTGTCTCTTATCTTAATTGTAATTGGCTTAGGATTTCACTAGGCTATCGTTGTGTTTTTAATGCTTGAGTAATCTTTGTGAACCTTAGTTTATAGTCACTTAGTGAAATTGTAGACTAAACATCCAAAGATAACCTTAGAGTTAGTTTATGAATCCTAGAGATTTCGTAGGCAATAACCTTAAGGTAGTCTCAAAGAGTTAGGGATAAAAGCATACCCTATACGACCTAGAAACACAACGCGTTAAGAATAAGGACGTGACAATTCAACCACCAATAAAAGATAACTAGGAGTAATAGTATCTAGGTAGACACATTTTTAATCATCATAACGAGCACATCAATAGACATAGACTACCCATTAGTTTAGATGATTAGATAAGTAGAGTAATCGTAATACCAAACCCCAAATCCAAAACCCCGAGATTTTACCTTAGCTTTATAAAAAATATGAAAAGATAAAAAATAATCTTCCTCAACCTCAAACCTTAGCGTAGTACATCTCTCACTAGCATTCCTATTCCCCTAGAGAACAATATCAATACCCGAGGCTTACCTAATACTACACTACAACGATTAGGTTCACTTCCTAGGGTGTTTAAAAACTTGCTCGACGAAAAGGAAGTTCCTTTGACCCCGAACGCGTTATACGCGCATTAAAAAGGGTCTTGCAAATCAGAATCATCACCATTACCCTTCAACTTTCTCAACAAATCACCTATGAATTCATCATGCTCAAGCAAGACCTCATTTTTTTGGAAACAACAAGCCTACTAGTACTTACAGAACCAAAAACCAACCGCAAAGAATAAACGGAATTGGTGTTGGTCTTGTCTTACTTTGTTTGCTTTCCTAGTTCTAAGCTCTATGAGCTTTCTTCACTTCTTCAAAGACTTAGATAATCAATGGACTTCTGAGAGTAATCAATGTCATCACTATCACTATCACTATCTCTATCACTATCTCTATCTTTATCACTAGCCATGTCACTTTCAACCACCATTATGCCTTTACCCTTATTAACCACACCCTCTTCTTCAAATTCCTTCTCTCAACCCAACTCTTCATTTCTTCGAAGTGTAAACACATTAAAAAAGTATCTCTTAACAGGTGTTGCTCTTTTCTTAGAGGTCCCATCACTAGTTGCACTAGGGTCAGGGTCTGCTAAATACTATGACAAGTCAATGGCACAGTGGTCCAAGTATACCTCTATTTCACCATGCAACTTTGAGAGGTCATACATGTGAAGGAAAAAAGCTATAAATTCATATCGTACTTTACAAATAAACTCATTATGCTCTATCTACTTCACTTATTGTCATAATACATAACCGTCTTTATTTTATTCAGTTATTTTCTATCCGTTTTCGTAAATCGTCCATTTTTGTCCCTTTTCATTTTAATCTGTCCGGATAAAAACAGATAAAAACGGATAAAAACTGTTTGTATTATCCACGTCAAAACGGATAAAAATGGATAAAAACGGCCAAAAAATATTACGGATAAAAACAGTTTTTATTATCCACCTCAAAACGGATAAAAACGGACAGAAAATAACCGAATAAAATGAAAACGGTTATGTATTATAACAATAATTGAAGTAGATAGAGCATAATGAGTTTTTTTGTAAAGTACGTTATGAATTTATAACTTTTTTCCTACATGTGAATCAGGTCATAGTCATTACCTACTTTCACTAAACCCTTCTCTAGATCATGTTCTGGAATAGTATACAGCAAATAAGTGGGCACAATTTGTTCGCTCAATGACCATGCTCTTAAATTCTTCAAATTTAAGCCTTGCAACATACATGTTACCCATCATACTACTGTCATACCTTAGTGGTTCGTGCAGGAAAATCCCATCAAAGCAAACATCCAACTCAACACCATCGGGTCCAGGAATAGTCATTCTGAAAGAAACAAAATACAAAATTAGGGTTAGATCAAAACTCTAATTGGGTAAAATTAACAATTAACAAAACACGTACCTTAATACTTTAATTGCATTAAAATTAGGTGTAACATCCATACTAAGATTTTATTTTATTTATTATTTTTTTTAGCATACGGCTGTATGCTAAAAAAATGCATTTTAGGTAAGCCAAAAGGACCATACGTCAGATGCAATTTTTGCATACGCTATGCTTATCAGAAAAACCATATACCGTATGTATGTAATTTTTGTAACATCCCGCCATGTTACACAATATTGTCCTTTGCCCTTGTGGATCACTTCTGCTTTGCTTTTGTGGCCCTCGTGTGAGACTTCCGTAGGTCACCCATACCAGTTGCTACTCACACGGCACGCTTAATCGCTAGTTTCTTGTGAACTCTATCAAGCAGTAGACCACAAAAACGCTACAGGTCTCATATGGATGTTATTCTTATATACCAAAGATCTCCAAGCCTTGCCGATGTGGGATTTGCCTAAAGTGTTACAATCACCCTCTTTATCTAGAGTGTAACAATCACCCCCCTAGGGACTCATATCGCCTCGATGAGGTTTGCCCCACCATCCTCAGTCTCTGGAGTGGCTCTGATACAACTTGTAACATCCCGCTTACTATTTCACAATATTGTCCAATGTCCCCTTGTGGCTCACGGCTTTGCTTTTGTGGCCCTCGTGTGAGACTTCCCGGTAGGTCACCCATACCGCTATCTCACACGAAAGCACGCTTAATCGCTAGTTCCTTGTGAACTCTACTCGCAGTAGACCACAAAACGCGTTGTTTCTGTTAAGAAGGATGATATTCTTATATACCAGCATCTCTCCAGGCCTCTGTCGATGTGGGATTTTCCTAAGGTGTTACAATCACCCTCTTTGTCTAGGGTGTTACATTAGAGTTAGAAGAAAGCTATCAATCGTCAAGAATTAGGGTTTTGTCATGATTCTGGAAAAGAGTGTGTACGATTTGGGGATAAGTGTACGCAAAGTGTGTTTTTTGGCGGGTTAAAAAGTGCGCCTTAGAGTGATCAACGTTGACCTAATGGAAATAATAAAAGAAAACGGTGTAACTTAGCCACGTCAGCAAAAACAAACGGAAATCTTAATCGTTACACATGTTACTATGATTAGTAAAAAGATTGCATTGTTTAAAAGGATTAATAGATACATACACAACTTAGCAAAAAATGATAACTTTGATACATTTAGAAACAATTATCCCTAACTACTTTTATTATGTGAGAGGGTCACTATATTTACATGATCTGTTAAACAAGTCACGCTATTGACAAATTCCGACAATATATAGTCACTAATTAAACATGTACCAAGTGATATATTGCCCAACGTCTTTACTAACAAGTCTTTGAGTTTATGTTATAGATAGTGGCTTCAGCATTCGATTTATTCTCGCTTGAAGTCTAAAATTGAGACAAGTATGTAAACTGAGACAATAAAGTTCATATGTTAAACCATCGTTCTATTTACCACTCATAGTTGTATGCCAGTCTTTCCTAGTAAACTAATTAGAACAAAAACAAATGGAGCTCCTTCAACCTTCATCAAACTCAATCATGAACATGGAGATAACATCTCTCCAAACCCTTCTTCTAATCTTCACTATCTTTTTATGCATTTACTATTTCTTAATCATCAACCCATCAAAATCTAAACATGCTAGTCTATCCGGCTTCAGTAACTATCCAATATTCGGAACCTTACCTGAATTCCTCCTGAACCGCCATCGTTTCCTCGACTGGACAACCGAAATCCTCTCAAAAAGTCCCTCAAACACCTCGGTCTTCATTCGTCCTGGAAAGATAAATGGTGTCATAACCGCGAATCCCTTAAACGTCGAACACATGCTCAAAACCAACTTTGAAAACTACCCAAAAGGAACAAGATTCATTTCCATACTTGAAGACTTTTTAGGCCGCGGTATCTTCAACTCGGACGGGGAAACATGGCATTTACAACGTAAAACTGCGAGCTATGAGTTTAATACTCGCTCCCTACGTAACTTTGTTATGGAAACAGCTGCTGTAGAGTTACATACCCGGTTCATACCAGTTCTTGAAAAGGCTGCAAATATGAATAGTGTTGTTGATCTACAAGAGCTACTTGAAAGATACACTTTTGATACTATATGTAAAGTTGCTTTCAATGTCGATCCCGGTTGTTTTTCTGGTGACGGGACTTCAGGTAGCGAATTCATGAAAGCATTTGATGAAGCTTCGACTCATAGTTCTGGACGATTTTTGTATGTCTTGCCCGGTCTTTACAGAATCAAGAGAATATTTAACTTTGGTTCGGAGAAAAAGTTGCAAAAATCGATTGCTACGGTTCATAAGTTTGCGGACGATATAATAAAGTCGAGAATGGAAGCAAAGGATCAAAACACAGAAGAAGATTTGTTGTCGAGGTTCATGGGAAAATCAGAATATTCGCCCGAGTTTCTTAGGGATATTGTCATAAGTTTTATATTAGCAGGACGTGACACAACTTCATCCGCTCTAGCTTGGTTTTTTTGGATTTTATATTTTCATAATGAAGTGAAACAAAAAATACTAAACGAATTAAAAACAATCCGTCATAGCTCTAGAAAAAGTTGTCATGATTTTTACAGTTTCGACGAGCTGAGACAAATGAATTACTTGCATGCCGCGATATCTGAGGGGTTACGTTTATACCCTCCTGTTGCCGTAGACACAAAAACGTGTTTGAAAGCTGACGTCCTACCAGATGGGACATTTGTTGGTAAAGATTGGTTTGTTACGTATAATGCATACGCAATGGGACGAATGGAGAGTGTTTGGGGTAAGGATTGTCACGAGTTTAGGCCCGAACGGTGGTTAGAAGAAGAAAAGAATGGAAAAGCTATGGTGTATAGACAAGAAAATTCATTTAAATATCCGGTGTTTCATGGTGGGCCGAGGATATGTTTAGGGAAAGAAATGGCGTATACTCAAATGAAGTTGGTGGCCGCGACGATTATTGAGATGTTTGAGGTGGAGTTGGCGGCGATGACAACCGAAAAGAATCCACCGGAGCATGTGTTGTCTTTGACGATGAGAATGAAAGATGGACTAAAGGTGAGAGTTAATAAAAGATGAAATGGGCATTTCATGATTGATATGAAACTTGGTTTTGGTAATGCATGCATTTTCTTTTTCCTCGGTGAACTTGGATAAATTGAGGAAACTAGCTTTGATGCGATCGTTCAAACTATCACACTGATCTTTCGAGACGTATATAGAAACTGTTGGATATGAGGGAGATAATTAAAGGAAATCTATGTGCCATGTGTATCATGAAATCTAAAAACTGAATATTTAAGAGAAATATTCAAAATCTAAAGCATGAGAATTTGATCAAAGAATATTAAAGATTGTGGCGTTTGTTATTGACTTATTGTTATGGTTTTTTCTTTTATGAATGAGACCAAAACCTCTTATGTTAACCAATGAACAACCGAAAAGCATATCTAGTTAAGAGCACTTATTTTTCAAAAGGCACAAATGGTCGGCAAAACAGTTGTGTCTTTTGGTCATTTTAGATGAATCTCCAATTTCTGTATAAGACGTCATGCATTATCAAAAAGTTGGTCATTTCTAGACAAATCTCCGTTTATGTATAAAACATCACCAATAATCAAGGACAGATCTTGCAAGGAGTGCTGTCCATTAACCCGTGCTCTTTGTAGTATCGATATCAAACTAGTTAAAATGAGTGTGCACTCCACATCTCATAACTTGTCTATGACATTCACTTAAAAAAAAATTGGTTTCTGGTAAGTCACAATTAATCTACAATATATATAAGAGAAAATAATGGTTGAAAGAAAAGACACATAATAAAAAGATTGCCATTTCATAAGTTCACCTAAGCAAATCTAAAAGTAAACTTAGACCGAATCAAAATGCAATCAAAGCGGCAATGTTGTAAAGAAAACCCTCAAACCCTAATCATCTTCAAGAAAAAGTCTCGATCCACATGTTGGATTAACACTTTACAAAATTTATCATCCTGAGAAAAATAAAATCTTAATTCAAGAAAAAAAAAAATAAAAAAGTTGGTCTTCTTTAATTAGGTCATAGCAACATTGTTACATGTGCATATTAAAATGGATTGTATATTCCAAATCCAATCTTCACATACTAAACTATGACAATCAAATCCAAGCATGAATCCTATATATTACTCTGGCTTCACAGAACATGTTTTGCTTTAAAACTCGAATCGTTAAATCAGGGTTTTGATGCATTAATTTTAATCCCTATAATTTGGTATTAAATAGGGTTTTAACCCTATTCATTTTTTAGGTTAGAGTAAAATTTTGGAGCACAATTTTGCAACATAAAGTTTCAAACCATTGATGACTGACCTTAAGAGGTAAGAATTCAATAAGAGATAGAGCTAATAAGCACTTTGGTGGAACTGGTTGTTTTTAATAAGTTGTTTCAGGTTATTTTATAGCTCTATATATGCAAGGTTATTGTGCTTTGATATAAAATAGTAAATCCATTCAATATCTTCTGAATTTTTGTTATTATTTTTATTTTTATATTTTTTTATGATATAGCTGTGAACCAAACACCTCTTAAGATAATTTTTCAGGTTATTTAAGATTTTAATTCAAGGACCTCAACCGATGAATAACCTGTGCTTGGTCTCATGAGCCATCACGAGAACCAAGAAGTCAACTAGGGACAATCCAAGACAACCACAAGGAGGGCTCCCATTTGTTCCAAAACCTATCAAGAGCAAGTAGAAACCTTAATGCACATAATTCCAGATGCTGCCAAAAAACTTTCATCGACTCCAGAGCCCAAAACTCATAGAATGAGTCTTTTCCAATCAAAGCATCCTTCTGAAAAGTTGTAGTCCATTGATTTGTGAACATGCGAAAATACTTTCAGAAAAAATGGCCTGGTAGAACTCTAGGAAATCCAAAAATTACTACAACAAGGTACAACAACTCTTTTTTTGCCTTTATGCCTTTAACTCCTTCACCATTCCACAGTTACAATATATAGAAAGTAAAGTACTACTCTATAATATTCTATTATCTAGCCAATGTAAAGTGCCCAAACAATGGCAAAAACAAAAATAAAAAAACATACTAAGAAATCCTAAACAATGGCAAACCCCGAAACTGAAATTTAAATGCATATAACAACGAATCAAGACATGAATGGTCTATATTTTCACCCACTTTGCATATAACACATAATAATACATTAATATCATGATCAAACAAGGTGTTGGCTAAGTCAATGGATAAACATGCATGTATTTACTACGGAACAAAAAATAAATGACAAGAAATAAATATTTAACCAACTAAATCGAAGAAATTAATTGACATGAAGTAAACCCTGATTTGTACGTGTAACCCATAGCCTTAGGGTCATCAAACATTATTTTTAAGACCTTTTAGTTACCAAATAATCACAGAAAAAAGGCCCAAAGGACTGTTTAAAAATAGTTTCTCAAATCGACAAAAAAACACATGATTTTAACCATTTTACACGTACTCGATAATGATATGACATCATATGATTGCTCTAATACCACCATAGGTAATTTATGATACAAATAACATTAAATAAATGTAAGATCGCAGCGGATACAAATCACCTATATGGATCCATAGAGTCATATTTGAAGCGTAATCCGGTTAGATCGATGGAGACCCAATCTATCTAGCCATATAATTAGCTATTATGACACGAGTATTATCGTTGGAGACCCAATAGTATTATCATTTCCACACATATCTCTTGACCCCTACATTTTTTCGTGGCGATATCTAGCTAGCTAAAATAAGTGAGCACTCCACACCCCAACTTGTAATGAACTTAGGTTGAAATTGAATAGCCCTTTGGTCTCTAGTAAGTCACTACTATATAAAATAAGTGATGGCACTTAAATAACCAATAAAAGCCAGATTTGCGATTATTTGATTATTTTTTGAACTATGTGAAAGTATATATTAGAGTTAACTACCTTTTTGGTATTTGTGGTTTGTCGTCAATTAGTTTAAAATTTCTTTGATGTTGTCCTGAATTGAAACACCCATAATAGGTTTAGTCTATTTTTTTGTTGACCGTTAGGTTGACCATTTAAAAAAACTAAAATGTCTAATACCCTTGTCTTAAGAATGTAAATAGACTAAAAGTGTTACACCCAGCAAACCACAAAGACAAAAAATGTAGTTAACTCTTTATTTTCTATTTCAAATATATTATTATTATTATTATTATTATTATTATTATTATTATTATTATTATTATTATTATTATTATTATTATTATTATTATTATTATTTGTTAGGAATTAGAAAATCCATTGTGAAGATTCGGTCACCCCAACTATAGTCTAGCATATGTTAGCTCGTAGAGATTACGTTATTTAGTAGTTAGTTAGTTAATTGTTAGCATAGTTTAGTTTAGAGCAACACCGTGGAGGAAGGATGGGTCTTTACCCACTGTATGCCTGATCCACAGTCCGAAGGAGGACGTATTGTATGTAACTATAAATACCCTCTACCTCCCAAGGTAGAGGGTTGGACCTTTCTCGTTCTTAATCTAACCTTCTATGTTTTCTTTCACTTTCTCTCTCTAGAAAGGATCCCACTTTCTCTCTCTAAACTCTATCTCATTCGATCCATTGTTGAGCTTATTTGTGTTTTATGAAATCCAATATCTAACAATTGGTATTAAGATCAATGGTTTGATCACTCATCTTTCATGTTCTTTGATTTCTAGTGGGTTTCATAAGGTTTTTGGGTTTGAATGAGTTTAGAATCATCATAAGTGTTTAGGTTTTGATTTGGAAAGCTTGAATCATTGTGGTTGGGCTTGTTTTGGATTGAAATGTGTGTTTTTGAAGTTTTTCTTGCTAGCGACTTGGTTCTCGTAGTGTTTTTCATCGTAGCGACTTGCTTCAGTAAAAGGTAGCGAGTTGTAGTGTTAATTGTTAGCGATTTGGTCCTAGCGACTTGTCTATTGAGACAAGCCGACAAAAAGTACAACTTAGTGGATTCTCCACTACGGCTAGCGACTTGGTGAAGTTAGCGACTTGCTTTCAATTTGGTTAGCGACTTGTAGTTAGTATTCTTAGCGACTTGGTCCTAGCGACTTGGTTCACAGGAAATTGAGATCTTAGCGAGTTGCTACTTAGCGACTTGGTACTCAAATAATTTGGTGACTCTAGCCACTTGTCTTACTAGCGACTTGTTGCCTTTTCCCGACAAAACTTCAAACGGCTATAACTTTTGATCCGTAACTCCGTTTTCAGCGTTCTACCCATCAAAACGATCGTAAGAACGAGGAGAATGGCACGAATGAATCATAATTCGAGTCAACCTCGAGGCCTAAACCGCTCCTAACATAAGTTATTGAGGTTTTTATGTTTTAGACCTAAATTTCTCCGAAAACGAAAAGCATAAACCAATCCAAATATCAACCAAACAACATCTCTGCTAATCCTACAAACAATCATAAGTCCTAACACACAATTGTCTATCATTGTGACAATCCATCAGCCATCTTAACACGCCCATTGGTCATTGCTTAACGGTTTGGTCTTGATTTTAGTAAAATCCCGCAAAGTGTCTATTTCTGGTTAAATCATAGACTTGTAAAATCTCGTGGATTCATCAACATCATGTCTTACACTCCTGATTCGCTGATTTCTGAAGTACTAAACTGTATGATGTCAGTAGACAACCATGAGAATATTAGCTATACTGAACGGTTACAGATGATGGAATCAATCAATGGTGATTTGTGTTCTTCATGCTCCGAGTCCAATGAGAAAGATTTGCACTGCTCAGCTACAGTAATGCCATGCAAAAGTAAAGAAGCATTGAACCTTATCAACAACTTCACTCTCACCTCATGTTACTTCTACCCACATCAATGGAACGAACATGTATTGCCCTCTTCCGTCAGGACTTATCCACATTAACAGAAACTTTGTTGTTAAACCTAGAGCAATTGGAGCTACAACTTGACAAAGAGAAGGTTCATAGGATAGTTCCAGTGTTGCACTTCAAGTGATCCACAAACACTTTCACCATTCATTAGAAGGGAATTCACATCCGATTATGATCAAGACATGACTGAAATGTCCTTCAAGAGACACACTGGAATGGAAATTAGCGTGTTCACAGAGACACTTATCCATCTCATGGATAATGTGGAGAAGTATATTGAGGAAGTTACTCGTGAAAGATGAAAAAGTAGATGAGCTTCCGCAGTGGGGTTGAGAGACATTTGTGATAAGTCGGGTAATGTATCGAAAGGTCGGTGTTGCTGAATGCGTAATGTCAGAGACAAACAATTAATCTTGTAACCAGCTCTTCAGTTACTCTAACACACAAGACGTGAGATGTCAAATCGAAATGGGAATGAATGTCGGGCACAATCAAAAGATTGTAGTGTTGAGTTGGGTAAAACTTCAGATGTTGGATCAGTTGACACTGAATACAGAGGCTCAGAGATAGATAAGCTTGACACAAAAAGCCAGCGTTCAGTTGACTCTTGTTACACATGATGTGGATGCAGATATCGACGAAATTAAACAGATGTCATGTAATGAGGTACCCTTTACGTTCAATATAGTGCATCTCGCTAAAGTACTTAAACAAACCGATCATGATGTGAACATGACTCGATAAATGTCCTCAGAATGAGGCCGAGTCTCGAGATTAAGTGTTTCAACACAAACAATATGGTTGATAAAAATGCTTTTGATGAACTTTCAAACTAATTCTCAAATCTTGAAAAACATTGCATTTCACTTGAAATTGCGATACAAAGTAAAGAAGAAAGTTTCCAAATTAACAAACCATGTAAAAATCCGAACTTCCTCGAATCTGCGGAACTTTTGAAATGAACACTTTGGAAGCTCAGCTTCAAGACAAAGACTCAACCATCAACTTTTTGAAGAAACATATTTCTGGTATGCATGTGAAAAGTAATTTGGTTACAAGTAATTCTGATGTAAATGCTATTGATGATATTCAAATGAGAAATGATGAATTAGCGGTTTGTGTGGCCAAATTACTAAAGGAAATGAGTCTTTGAGAAAGCATCACATAGAACTAAGTGACTCTGTCAAAGAAGCTAGAACTAAGTCAATGGAAACAAACTCTTTGATAGCAAAAATTGATGATCTCAAAGCTCAACTTCGTGAAAAGAGTTTTCGCTATTGTTGCTTTGAAAACGAAAGCTTAAAAACAACAGGAATAGTGTGAATACTAAGTTTTCAAAACCATCAAACTTGGGGAAACCATTTATTAGACAACCGATGCGTTAGATCTAACGACCAAAATTTTCAAAACGCGGTTTGCCTCCCAAGTTGATGCTTAAAACACGTTTTGACAAAACCAGTCACTTCACCTCACTTGCCTAGGAAAATTGATATGAATGACTTGTATAAGAACTCTTATCTAGAAATGGCTAGAAAGAAGGCAATGAATGCAAAGACGAAATTTTAGGTGCAAGACCTAGGATGATGAATTCTTCGAGATTTCAAGGCATCAAGTAGTAGTTCAAACCATTACCTAGAACACTAATTCAAAGAATAGGGATTACTTACATCTAAGAGTAGTTATGCTTTCTATTAAAGCTATTCCTGAATAGCAGATCACTCAAGAAATCTACATCTATTTCTGAATACAAACAAGCTGTTTGCTCAAAGTGTCTAAAATGTATCTTTAATGCTAATCATGATAAATGTTTCACAAAAATCCCTCAAGAAAAGTAAATGCTCATGCAATGGTACAACCTGTTAAGTCTAGGATTTACACTAAGTCATCCACAGAGCATATGAAGCAAATGAAACCAAAAGTCCTCACCTAGATGGTTACCAACTGCTAAATCGTTGGAAACTAGGAATAAGGATAAGTCTTCCACTATGCATAAGAAGCCTAACAATCCTAGACCTTGCCATAAGTGGATACCATCCGTAGAATTTTTAAGGATGCTGACTTAGGTGGATACCTACAGAAAGATGTTTACCAATGGCAATCTCAAGTTGACCGTGAAAACCCCAAAGAGTTTGGATACTGATGTCACTAACCAAAATATATGCAATCAAGTTTGTAATATTAGTGCAGTAGTCCTTACCGTTGCGTATACTTCCATCCTTCAATACATGGACTCGCTTAAAGTATGGATTACAAATGGATTGATATCTCATAACTCACGGGTTCAAGTAACTCAATCTTGATATTCATTCAGCTATGACGCTGTTCACATCAATCAGCCTCGTGACTTCATCATTATGCATGCCTCAGAGATAACACTTCGTGCCCGGTTCTTCAAGTGTAAAAGAAAGGTAATGCTTTAGTGCGCTTTATTCAAAAAGAAGAGAAATCTTCATTTTATGACCATTCTCATCGATATTCTTCATCAACAAGCTTCATGTTTCTCCCATGCTCATTCGGGCCATCAAGTGGATCTTCGTTCATTGGTGTATATTCTTATTCACTTGTTAAATCAAAAATGGCAACTTCGGATGCAATTTTTGAGGGGAGAAGTTATTTTAATTTACTACATGTTGATGGATGTTTGAATGGTCATAATGACTCTCCTCCAACGCCTAATGTTTCACTTACTAAGGATAAATGAGAGTTATTGTTTGGGATTCATTGTTTCAAGATATGTTTGATGAGTATTTCCAACCGCTAACAAATGTTGATCATCTACGGTACAACCTATACTACTCAAGAAGCCCAATCTCCGCTTATTCCTCAAGGCGTTGATAATGATTGATTATCATAATATTGCAGTTGCACTCATGAATAATGATCAGCTTGGTATTCCTTACCAAATCTTCAATGGATTATTGTTCATAAATAATGATCCGCTTCTTTGGTATTCCTTTGCAAAATCGCTTATGGATTATTGTTCCTCTCTCATCGCGCATGCTATAAATCAATCCACATGAACTTCAAGGAAAAATGTCTACTCTCTATCCGCCGGTTATTGGTGAATCTTCCGTGATCAGTCTCTACATGTATACTTTTAGAAGAATGCATTGATGTTGAGGCATCATTTGTTCCGTTCATTCGGTGGATGAATGTACAACTGATTGTATGTTTATTCATGTGTTGGGTATTTGACATAAATTGATTACTTGATAATCGCTTATCACTTATTTGAGATTGAAGTTGATTTCACAAAGGCGCTTATTTTATCTTGAAGTCAGGGATGGTTGGATGCATGACTTTCAATGATAACTTGCTCGTGATTGAATTTAAGTTGAAGACTTGGTTTATCTAGTTACCAAGAAATAGCCGATGGTTGAAGACCTCAAGTTAACTATCACTTCAAGGAGTTACGTTGTTTTACTCAGTGACACACTCTTATGTCGTTGTGGATAATCGCAAGAGGTGTTAATGTCTCATACTTTGGTTGAGTATTGAGTACTTGGAGATTTTCTTGGAGCATAAATTCTATAATCGTTCTTCCAACATTAGTGCAAGCTTAAGATGCAAAATGCGGGAATTTACTTCAGCCAAGTTTGTATATCGGTTTTCTATTAGTGGTCACTAAATTGCTCCATTTAATGGGTTGATAAAGATAGTCAAAGAGAGTTTCTATAGCAAATTTTGATTCTCACAAGATTCATTTGAGCTAATTTTTTGTTCTTCTCTATTTCAAGAATATTTGGTATGTATAATGTGTTGTCATTCTGGGGTATCAAGAGAGGGAAGGAGACATAAATCTAAACACAATGAGTACACGGATGAACCTAATACTTCTTTTGTTGAAGTAATCCCTGAAAGACAAATGTCATAAATCAGAGAGAAACTCAAGGTTTACTCATAGCCTTTTGATGTATTTTTATTCCATCCATTTTGGGAGGAAGTGTCTCTCGGATACTTTTTGGTATGTAAGTGTTAACTCAGCCCTCAAGTGAGAAGGAAATATGAGAAGAATATTTGCCTGCGTGAGATGATATTGCTTATCACATCTTCATATGATTATGGTAAAGCAAGCCCATTATTCCTTTTATGTACATTATTATTATGTTGATTCCGATGAGATCGCAAACCATCAATGGGGAGAGATATGGGGTACATCAAGAACTTCACAAATATATTCACCTGATCGGGCTTAATCGGTTATGCCGAGTTGACATCCGCAGAGAAGATCGATTCAACCCGGGCATCGTGGATGTCGTTGTCTCTACTCGTTGGGTACTTTGCATTATGGGCTGGTTGGTTATATGGAAGATATCTAGAATGCACTAGGTAAAATGAAGATGTAGATGTATTGTTCTCCGAATAGCCAACCGGGTCAATCTCAAGAGTAATGTGTACATCGGAGACGTTAATAAATGTGTCATGTGATCGGAGTTCATCATTTATTCCGGATTTGATAACCATCGAGACGATCTATGTTTCAACTTGTTACTTTGTGTTCTCGGTTCTTCGGGTGCGTGAAAGCTTCATTCAATGAGACCTGCTTTCATTCATTTCTACTTCTTGGGAAATGGTCTTTATTCTTAGTTTGTCGGTTTTAGGGGAAGCTACCAAAGATTCACTTGTTGAAGGCTCAAGTTCTTTCGACGATTCAAGAGCCTCAAATGCTTTGGTGGTGAAAGTTTAAGAGATGATGACTTCTATCTTCTACAAAGGCTGAACGATTTCCTTCTTTATTTTGGTACTGTATCATCATCCTCTTAAACTATTTCTCTATATCTCAGAAATATTTATCAAAAAATCAAAATACAAAAATATAAAACCAACAAAAAGAAAATAGAAAAATATAAAATCTACAAAACCCATAAAAAATCGAAAAAATTTGAAAAATTCCAAAAATATGTTTTCTCAAGACATGTCTTCTGGTATCGATAACATCTACTGTCTTATAAATGTCATTCAATAATGGCACGGGACTTTAGATGAAGTTCGAACAGGAGGTGTAAATATTTATTTCAAAAACACATGTCCAAAACAATGGCTTGCGCTACTTCAGATCGCGGACTGTTAAACTTTTTTATTTCATATTATTTGATAGCAACCCGCTCTTCAAGAAAGGAAAGTGCTGCGCTAAAACCACTTTTTCAAATATTTCGTGCATTTATCCTAAAACAAAATGAGAAAAGTATGCATGACTGCTGGTTCCCACACAAATGTTTTTCCTCGCTTCAAAAATTCTTCTAAAATATTTGTTGTATTCAAAAAAATTGGTGGAAAAATGAGTTGCTTCAAAACAATCAAATTCAGATTTTTTATTGGTTTAGAAAACTCAATCAATGACTTCAGCGCTTTTAAACTTTTTTAAAAAATTGAGTCATTAATTGAGGGGGATAATGTTTTCAAATCTACATCATCTAACCGCTTACTTAATTATCCTATATGCTTAATTAAAAATATTGTTAACCCACGTAGCTGACTAGGTGCCTAGGATGTGATTGTTAGGTTTAGATGATTAGAGTTTGATGAACACATTATTCCCATGCCTATGTATGATTTGATTGATATGTTGAATTGACTTTTATTAGTTGATTATTGTTTGGGTGATGTTGACCACCATATATCTGCATGTGTTCACTAACGATGCGTATATTGGTATATAAGAATACCCGATCCGATCCCAATACAAGATGATTGATGCCGAAGAAAGGGTAACTATATCTGGTTGACAAATGAAGAGAAACTGAGTTTAATTTGACTTCTATGGAAAGTTGCATGAAAAATGCAAACGTGAAGAGGTCTCATCAAGATCGAAGAGATGGTTTTCTTTCATCATCAAATGAAGAAACGGAACTTAATTGGACCTCTATGAAGAGTTGGCATGACAAATGTAACGCCAAGCCTCTACCGTGATCACAGACGGTTTTCATGTTCTATAGCAACAAATAAATGTAAGCAACTTGTTATTCTCTACCACCTAACGATCTTTGTGCGTGACAGTGGTGATGTGATACCATTTTAAACAATTTTTGATAATATTGTTTTGAAAATGGAAAAATATTGTTTTGAAAATAAATCGGATTCAAAAGTTTTGAAATCAACCTCGACTTATTTTGTCAAATCATAAGTGATTTCAAATTAAATAATTTCAAATGATATTTCTTCATAAAAGTCCGTGTACAAACATAAAGTGGTGATCTAAAGATTTAATGTTATGTCATGGTATGATTTTCTTTTAAAACTCAAAGATCTTTTACAAAATGAAATTTTTCTCGTTCTTTTGTTTGATTGTGAAATTGTTTTTATTTACTTAAAGATCTCTTAAAAACTATCATATACCGACACTAACAACTTTTAATGTCTAAAATTGATCCGTATCAATCATTTTTCAAAAATTAAATCGCTTTCGTCGCCTTTCCCCAAAACTTTAAATGATTTAAATCTATTGGGATCACAAATCTCAAAAAGGTTTGAAATTTTTGATCGGGGTAGAGATCGTGATTTAAATCTCAAATTTGTTTAAATGGAATTGGTTTAGTCTCTTAAAGGTACCTCTCCATGTATAAAACGATTTCTAATACATAATGCACATGTTGAGGGGGAGCATTTATCCAAAAACAAGATGTGAGTATTTAAACCCGCCACATTTTCTCCCTATGTTTTTTCAAACCTTATTAGTTCATTTGGGATCCAAATTCAAAGGGTTTGATATTTTTGATCGGGGGAGAATTTGTGATTTAATAATGAAACTTGATTAAAGATGATCTTTTTTTGCCGGTTCAAATGTGCATATCGCTTCTCCCATATGTGCTAAACGCTAATCTCAAGCAATATTCAGGGGAGCATTTCAAAAGAAAACAAACTTTCAAGGTACAAAACAAAATTTCTATATATTAAAACAAAAATAAAAGTACCTTGATTGATTTTTCTAATGGTTTCCAGATGGCTATATGACTGAATGTGCTTCTAAGAACTCTTTCCTCTTTCTGCAAAACAATTTCAAAATCACATGCACAAGTCGGTGGGGAGCAACTTTTTAAAAAACCACATCCTTTCCCATAAAATATCTTTAACAAAGTATGAAAAATACTAACTTTAATCGGGAAAGTGATGGTGATATCTTTAGAAATTGTCGACAATGAATCAATCTTTCATTCTCAAACTGAAAAGTTTAAGTCCTTGCCTCCATGTGCTAAATCCGTTTCAAATACATTTGATGCACATGTGGAGGGGGAGCTTTTTATAAAAAAAATCAAAAACAATTCAGGTACAAAATATTTTGATCATGTATCACGTGTACTTGATTATTTTCAAACGTTTTCGTATTGTTCCAATGGAAGAAGGACATACCAAAAGACCTACCTCAAATTTACTTATGGCTGGAAAGTTATAAGGATGGTAAGGTTATATTAGTTCCCAATGCATCCCTACTGCTTGAGGATCACCCGGTGGACAATCCACTAGATAGTGTAGAAGTCCTTAGGTTTGAGGAAAAAAAAGGAGAAAAGTGAGATATTGAAGAGTGCGGACTCTAGATAGAGCTAGAACTGGAATATACCCAACAAGGTTCTAGTTATGAAATCTCGGTAAGCACTGAAGGGGTTGAAGAATGAAAAAGAATTAAATGTGAAAAGGGTGAAAAGAAATAGCCCTCCTGTTGGGATATGAAAGTGCTGAAGATATCAAAGTACTGAAGATATCAAAGTACTGTAAGCTGCAAAGTACTAGAAGAAGTCAAAGACTCAAAGTACTGTTAAAGACAAAGTCAAAGTACTGCAATATGAAGTCAAAGTACTGCAAGAACAAAAGAACTGTATATTCGCTTATGGAAAGAATTGTATTCTATGTTTAGATTACTTGTCGTACAAGGTTATCAATTGTAAACCGATTAGGATATCCTTGAGCCTATAAAAGGACTCCTAGATTGGCATTAGAGGTACGATTTCACAAAAAGAGTTTTAGAGTTTACGAATTAGTGTTTTAGAGAAAAGTTCGATTATCTTAGAGTTGTATTAGAGTATCTGCATAATAAGCAGATTTAGAGTTAATAATAAAAGGTTATTCTTCTTAGCTTTGTTAAGTAAATTCCGCGTACTTAATAAAGATTGCTCGTGTTCTTTGTTAATAATTTAGGATTTATCCGAGGTTATTAAACCTTAACAAGCTAGTTAAGATAGTTTGATTAAAGTATATCGATCCAACAAGTGGTATCGGAGCTTGTGTGGAAACTCTGACTAGGAAGAAACCCTACTTCAACTATATTCAAGATGTCGATTGAAGCTGTTCCACCACCCTCAATCACCTCACTCAGAATTCCAATAATCAAGAAGGGAGAATATGATCTCCGGTGCATGAAGATGAGGCAGTACATTGCCATTACAGACCATGCTCTTTGGAATGTTATTGTGAATGGGAATGAAGTTGTAGCAGACCCATTGATATTCCTGACAACCAAAGGCACCTAAACCAGATTACCAGCAGAACCTTAAGGAATCAAGAAAAGGCACTCAATATTCTCTTATCTGCCATTCCAGATGGTCATCTTCTCAAATTTCATGATGCTAAAGATGCTAAGCAGCTCCGGCTGCTCAAGACCAGATTTGGTGGGAATGAAGCCTCTAAAAGATGCACAGAAATTTGCTAAAGCAACAGTTTGAAACTTTCACAGTTGGTGAAAGAGAGAGTCTTGATGCTGCATGATAGGTTTCTAATCTATCAACATGTTGGAGCCATACAAGGCAGAAGTATCAGTTGAAGATGCTAATTTGAAGTTTCTAAGGAGTTTGCCATCTTCATGGCATGTGATTGCTACAATGATCAGAGGACAACAAGGTTTGAATGTCATGGACTTTGATGATCTATATCATCAACTTAAGGTGTATGAGCATGAGATGAGTGGTCAAACAAGTTCTAAGTCTCACAATATTGCTTTTCTATCATCTGAAAAGAAGGCCAGACTTCCAAAAGTACGCTTCTCCTCAAAGTAATGCTTCTCAAAGTATCATGCCTATACACCCCCTCATATGTTCAACACGCCCCACCAACTACCACTATGGCCTCAGATGAAGTTATGTGCTCCTTCTTTGCACAACAAGCTAGTTTACCTGTCACTTATGAAGAAGATCTAGCACAGATTGAAGAAGATGCACTTGAAGAAATTGATATCGGGTGGCAAGTTGCTATGATCACTGCAAGGATCAAAAAGTACATGAAGAAGACAGACAAAAGCATTGATTTCAAACCAAAACAGGGCATAACTTTTGACAAATCTAAAATTGAATGCTTCAATTGTCAAAAGACTGGTCACTTTGCAAGGGGAGTGCAGTTTGCTAAGTATCAAGCAAACAGACATCCGAAAAGCCAAACTTGAGCTTAAGGAAATTCCCACATCAAAACAAAGGCTTTGGTTGCTCAAGAGAAGTTATCGAAGTTGACGGAGTGAAGAGTTTGATGACGAACCAGTAACTTATTGCATGATAGCAGTGGAAGAAGAAATTGAAGATTCAGTAGAAGCATTGGATTGGAGCACTGCTTTTGTTGAAGAACCCAACATGCTGCTTTGGAATCTGATGATGGCTTTGGAGGATTTGACTGGAGCAAGGAAAGTGAAGCTGATCCTGTTCAACTAGCATTGGTGGCTACTTCACCAAATCAATCTCCTATCTCTGAGGTATGCTTAAATTGCTATGATTTTTATCATAAATTGCTTAGCAGTTATGTGATTGAGAGAGATAATTGTGTTAAGGCTAGGTCTGAGGTAGAAGGTTATCAAATAACCTTAGAATCTATGGAAGCCAAAATTTTAGCACATGAAACTAATGAAGTAGCTTGGGGTGAAAAATATGCACAACAGGATTACCAGTTAAAGCTTAGTGAATGGAAATTAAACTGTAAAATTGCTGAAATTGAGAAATTAACTAAGGAAAGAGATGATTTGTTAGCTAAGTTTGTTGCTTGGGGTGAAGCTGGTCTGTCACATGTTTCTTATGTTCAAAACAAAGAAAGAGCCTATCTTAAAACTGGATTAGGTTTTGGTATGGATTTTAGTAAGATAGAAGAAACCCAATCTAGTAATCAGGATGAAGGTGAGTATGAGGATATAACCACTAGTGATGAAGAACTCATTAATTATGTAGATACATCTAGTAATGATGGTTCAATAAGTGACTCACCCTCGCATATAAGAAAGCTCATGATTATCATGCTGTTCCACATCCTACTGGCATTCATCAACCCCTTAGGCCTGATGTTTCTCGTTTTGAAGTAGACAGTCTAGAGTTTAGGAAAAAGCTAGTTGCTAAATCTAGGTCTGAAAAACCCAAAGAATCTGTTGAAAACGGTGTTCAAAATCAAGCAGTACCTTTAAATCAAAGTATTGCTCCACAAGCAGTACCTTCTTCAAAACCTTTTCAAAACAGTACTGCTAAACCTTTTTGGGATAATTTTGGTCAAAACAGGTTTAATCACTCACCAAGAAGGCAAAATAATTTTGGGCATAGACATAGAAGATGTCACTTTGACAGTATGGGTCGAAATTGTGTTTTGTGTATTTTAGTCCTACTCATCTAATTAAGGATTGTGAACATCACTCAAAATACCTTAGAAAATTTCCAAAGAACAGGACCCCAACCGAAACCTAGAGAGCAAAAACCAGTTTGGAATAATTCAAATAGGGTCAATCACAGAAATTTCTCACCGGATCATAAATACCCACACCGAAAAAACCTTTTCAAAACCTTCAGATCTCACAAGTACTTTCCAAAGTATCTAATAACTCGCCCAAGATTTCACAAAGTACTGCTCAGACAAAACAAGGTACTGATCACAATACTTGGTATAGAAATTCTAGGCAATCTCACTATCAACCTAGAAGGTATTCCAATTCACATAGGAGATTTAGATCGGAGGAACCAAGTGTTAAAACAGAATGGGTTAAAAGGGAAAGTACTCAGAGGGACAGACGTACTTTCAACAAAAAGTGAATCAAATGTTTTTGTGATGACACAAGAAAATGCTAAAAATCCGTGAAAGAGATTTGTGTTGAAAAACCAAAAAGTTTTGAAAATCCACATGCTAAAGATCAAAAGATAATTCTGGATCATCATTTGAAAGATAGTGGTAATTACATACTCAAAGAATTTGAGTTTGTAACTCCACAAGGGGAACACAAGTCGGTAATGGCTTGGGTTCCTAAAAGTTTCTAACTCTTTTCTTTATGTGCAGGGGCAACCCGAAGAGGAGCTTAAAAATCATCTTATTGTGGATAGTGGTTGCTCTGGAAGTATGACAGGAGACAAAGAGATCCTGTCTGATTTTAGGAAGATTAGTGGAGGAAAAGTTGCATTTGGGAATGATCCCAATGGAGGAAGGATTACTGGGAAAGGAACAATTAAAGCTGGAAGAATCGATTTTGAAAATGTCAGATATGTGAAGGAGCTTAAGTTCAACTTGTTGTCAGTCTCTCAAATTTGTGATAAAAGCATCCTGTGTTATTCACTGACACAGAATGTCTCATCCTTTCCTCTGACTTTAAACCTGTTGATGATGACTTGGTAGTACTTAGAGTACCAAGGACAAATGATGTGTATAGTTTAGACATGAAGAGTCTACATTCTTATGGCGGAGCCACATGTTTGGTGGCTAAAGCAACATCTGAAGAGGCACATCAATGGCATAGAAGATTGGGCCATGTTAATTTCAAGAACATCAACAAACTGGTGAAAGGCAATTTAGTTAGAGGTTTACCTTCAAAGACTTACAAGAATGAACAATCATGCTTGGCATGCAAGAAGGGTAAACAACACAAAGCTTCCTGAAAGAAGCTTGAGGAGAGACCTATTAGAGAACCATTGGAGCTGTTACATATGGATTTATTTGGACCTGTCTCTGTGGCAAGTTTAAATAAGAAAAAGTACTGTTTGGTTGTTACTGATGATTGTAGTAGATTCAGTTGGGTTTTCTTTTGGGGTTTTAAAGATGATACTTTTGATGCTATTCCGACACTTAATCGATTATTGCTCTTGAACACCAATTGAGACTCAAGGTTAGAGGTATTAGATGTGACAATGGGACTGAATTCAAGAACAAACTTATGGATGAATTTTGTGCAAACAAAGGCATAAAAAGGGAGTTTAGTATTGCAAGAACACCACAACAGAATGGTGTTGCAGAAAGGAAGAATAGGACTTTGATTGAAGCAAAGAAGAACAATGTTAGCAGATTCTCACCTACCTATTCAAAAGCGTGTAAGTACTGCTTGTAATGTACTTAACAGAGTCTCAGTCACTAAACCACAGATGAAGACACCTTATGAATTGCTGATGGGCACTAAACCCAACATTCGTTTTATGAAACCTTTTGGATGCCCTCTTACTATTTTAAACACTATTGATAATCTGGGAAGTTTGATGGCAAGTCAGAAGAAGGATACTTATTGGGTTATTGCACTAACAGTAAGGGCTTTAGAGTATACAACAAAGTTACTAAGAAGGTTCAAGATTGTCTTCATGTTGAGTTTTTAGAAGATCAAGACAATGAGAAAGGTAAAGGTCCTGATTGGATGTTTGATCTTGAGGTTTTAACTCCTTCTATGAACTATGTACCTGTTAGAGAAGAAAATCAACCAGTGCACAACGAAGTAGATTTACAGTATGTATATTAGACCTGATGCTGTTCCTGATGAAGATCCTGTTAGTCCAAAACAAAGTACTGAAGTTCCAAAACAAAGTACGTTGTTCGAATCTTCTTTATCTACTAAGGATCAATCTATTCAAGAGGAACTTAATCAGATGCTTCTTCAAGATGTTTTAGCACATTCTTACACTGATGAACAAAGGAGAGCTTATGAAGAGGCAAAGAAGAAGAACAAGACTGCAGAGTACTCTCACATACTTTGGACAATACTTTTGTACAAAGTACTGCTGCTCTGTTGATGCAAGATACTTTAGCTGATCTGGATGATCATACCATGCCTGGATTAGAAGATACAGATGATGAATTTGAAGATGAAGGTATTTTCCCAAATTCCAATGAAGGTGCTGATGTTACTAATTTAGAGGATAATTATGAAGTTCCACGGTCTCCAAACTTAAGAACTCATAAGGATCATCCTTCTGATCAAATCATTGGTCCTTCTACTTCTGGAGTAATGACTAGACACAGAGCTAAGACTTTCTCTACATCTCACAATGCTTTACTTAGCTTTGTGTATAAACAAAACAGCCTGAATCATAAGGACCATCAAACCTGTCTATTTACTTGTTTTATCTCTCAAGAGGAACCCAAGAATATTGCTCAAGCTTTGACTAAAGAAAGTTGGGTTGAAGCTATGCAGAAAGAACTTCTTCAATTTAAACTTCAAGAAGTTTGGGTTTTATGTGATCTTCCAGATGGGAAGAGAGTTATTGGAACCGGTGGGTTTTAGAGTTAAAAGAGATGAAAGAGGCAATGTTATCAAAAACAAGGCAAGGTTAGTTGCTCAAGGTTATAGACAGGAGGAAGGGGTAGATTATGATGAGGTATTTGCTCTTGTAGCAAGAATAGAAGCTATTAGAATATTTCTTGCTTTTGCTTCTTATATGGGCTTTCAAGTTTACCAGATGGATGTCAAAAGTGCCTTTTTATATGGCAAGATTACAGAGGAAGTTTATGTCAAACAACCTCCGGGTTTTGAAGATCCTAAACATCCAAACAAAGTCTACAAGGTAGTTAAGGCTCTTTATGGCCTTCATCGGGCACCTAGAGCTTGGTATGAGAGACTCTCCACATTCTTATTGCAACATGGATACAGAAAGGGAGCTATTGACAAGACTTTGTTTATCAAGAGAGACAAGAAAGATATCATGTTAGTTCAAGTTTATGTTGATGATATCATCTTTGGGGCTACCAAACAGTCCATGGTTAAAGAGTTTGAGCAGCTGATGCAGAAAGAATTTCAAATGAGTTCAATGGGAGAGTTGACTTTCTTTTTAGGACTTCAGGTTAAGCAGTCAAAGGAAGGTATTTTTTAAGAAATTCAATTTTGATGATATGAAGGCTGTTACTACACCTATTAAATCTATCAATTCATTGGGCAAAGATGAAGATGGACAACTTGTTGAAGTCAAGCTTTATAGATCAATGATTAGCTCTCTTATGTATCTTATCGCATCCGGCCCGATATCATGTTTGCAGTTTGTTTATGTGCAAGATATCAAGTCTCACCAAAGATCTCTCACATGAATGCAAAGAAAAGAATTTTCTCATTATTTGAAACAACAACTTAAGTTGGGGTTGTGGTATCCTAAAGAGTCACCTTTTCACTTGGAAGCTTTTTCATAGTGACTATGCGGTGATAATTATGATAGAAGATCCACAACTAGTGGATGCCAATATCTTGGAAGAAGGCTAGTCTCCTGGCAATGCAAAAAGCAGACAATTGCAGCAACATCATCTACTGAAGCTGAATATGTAGATGCTGCAAGTTGTTGTGGACAAGTTTTGTGGATGCAAAATCAACTCTTGGACTATGGGTTCAATTTCAAAAATACTCCTATCAATATTGATAATGAGAGTACAATTTGTATTGTGAAGAATCCTCGTATCATTCCAAGACAAAGCATATTAAGATTAGGCATCACTTTATCAGAGATTGTTATGAGCATAGGCTCATCAATGTTGTTAAGGTTCACACGGATGACAATGTAGCTGATTTACTCACAAAAGGTTTTGATGTGTCACGATTCAATCACTTGGTCGTGAGCATTGGAATGATTAACTACTAAGCTATGTTTAAGGGGAGGACTATAAGGTGTTAGTATAGTCCTGTGGATTGCTTGAGGGGAGGATGCTTGTTTATACTTAGTTTATATGAAGGAATTTGGCAAAGTAATCGTTTTTCCGAAAGTACCGCTTGGAAAGTACTGCTTGGGAAAGTCGCTTATGTGGAAAGTACTGTTTTGTCGTATTAAAGTATTGTTCCAACGGTAATATTGATGGGTAATTAATAGTAACGGTAACTTTGTTATTATAGGCTGTGATTTTTCAAATCCTACCTATAAATAACTACTTCCGATTTTCCCTCTCATATTATTACTTTACATCTTTTCCATACTTATCTCCCAATCACCATCTCTTTATTCTTCGATAAAATCTTTATTGTGCTCACTTATTCAACAATGGCGAATCGTTTAACTGTTTCAAAGCACAATATGGTGGCTAATTTGGACAAGACTGAGGCGAATATGGCTTTTTATGATATTGTTGATTATCTTCCTGGGTCGCCTATTAGTTATGCTCTTTTAGTTGAACCGGATATTATTGAACCATGGATTCAAGAATTTTGGGCTAATGCTAGAGATAACATGGAGGAGGATGAATATTATATTAGATCTACAGTTGCTGGACGGACTATCAAGATTACAGAAGCCTCTATTCGAGAAGATTTATTATTTGGAGATGAAGATGGGGCTATTCGATTTGACAAGCAACTGATTTGGGATACTTTTAGGAATCTTGGTTATGAAGGATCTTTGACAGAACAAACATTCAAGAAAGCATTATTCTGTCCTCAATGGAAGTTCTTGATTCATGTACTGCTTCATTGCATAAGTTCTAAAAGTACTTCTTGGGAGCATTTTGGGTCCAATATAGCATCTGCAGTGGTTGGACTAGCTACTGACAGAGTGTTTAATTTTTCAAAGCTTATTTTGGATGGGATGCTATCACATATATCCTTTGGGTCAAAATGGCTGATGTACCCAAGGTTTGTACAGGTTTTCTTAAACAAGCAATTGGTTGATGTTCCAAAACCTGCTGCTTTGTTACCTGTCATTGTGCAACAAGCCAAAATCTTTACATTTATGGCTAGGCGAAGTGATTTGTTCAGAGGTGGAGATATTCCATTAACTACTACAATGATGGAAGTTGTTCAAGCCTGTACGTAATGAAGCCGAGAGGGATGAAGAAAGTGAAGGTCCTGATTCGTACATGGTAATGCTTCACAAAGTGTGCCTCTCAAAGTTCTGCTTCTCTCAAGATCCGCTTCACAAAGTGCTGCCTCACAAGGTACTGTATCTGCAAGTACTGCTTCTATTGAAGGTACTGCATCTTTACAGGGTATTGTTTCTCCAAGCCCTAAGGTTCAAGCAGAGATTGAAAGAACACCTACTACATCTCCACAACGCTCGTCTCTGTTTAGAGGAACATTCACATCATCAAGGTGACGATCATACTATACCTCGTGAAGGTTTGACTTTGGATAATTATGCTTTGACAAGGGAGCTCGTTAGGTTGAACAAGACTGTTGAGTTTCAAGCTAAAGCGCTTAGGAAATTGAAGCGTAAGTATATCTGGTTGAGGAATTTTATTAAACCATATATTCAAGGTTTCAACTTATGGGTTAAAGAGGAAAACAAACGTCGTAAACAACTTCGAAAGGAATTAAAACGAAAGAAGGTTCCTAAATCATCTTCACAACTTGGGGAGGAATTTAGAAAAGGAAAATTTGAAAGAAGATGTTGCAAAGAAGAAAGAATCTGTAAGTACTGCAGAAAAGATTATTTCAGATTCGAGGAAGAAGTGCAAGGTCAAGGTACTGATGATCAAGGTACTGAACATCAAAGTAATGTTTTTCATGATACATCTAGGCAAGAAGTGATAACACCAAGGGTATTGAATTTTGAAGAAGATGCTGGTCCTTCTACAATTGTTATAGAAGAAGAGGAGGAAGCTACATTCAAACCTAAATTCATTCGCAAGTGATGATGAATGAATTGCTACAATATTAGATTTGTCACAACCAAGAGGAGGAGTTACTATTAGAGATGTACAAGAAGAAGAACAACCAAGAACATCTCAACCTGCAATTGATCCAAAAGATAAAGGAAAAGGTATTCTGGTTGAAACAAAGAAAAAGAAACTCACTTTGGCAGAACTTAGAGCAATTGAAGTTGCTAGGAATGAAGCTGCAGCTAGAAAAGTTCAAGAAGAGTTAGATGCTAAAGATAGAGAAGAACAGAAAGCTCAAGAAGCTCTGAATAGAGAAGCAGCTCAAAAGGTGCAAGATAAATTAGATGCAAGCTACTGAACCTTTACAGTCCCCTACACCTGTTAGATATATGCCAAGAAGACCTAATTTAGCTAAGGACAGGAATGCTATGATGGCTTATTTAAAAGGTCAAGGATATAAGGGTTTGCAGAAGTTAAACTATGTTGATATGAAAAGACTCTATGATGCTGAAACAGAAGCTTATAAGAAGAGTGTTGCTGATATTAAAGACTTTAGAGAAGAAGCTCATTGGACTGAATCTGAAAGGAAGAAGAGCTTAAAGAGAAAAAGAAAAACTGGAGTTACAGATGTTCAGTTTTCAAAGAAAGAAAAGGTTGAATTAAGATCTGAGACTAGAGATGAATTGAAGAATTATCTCAGAGTGGTAGATTTTGATTATACAAAGGAAGATGATGACATGAAGATGAACAGATCAAAGATCGGTGTTTTTAAAGTTGTGAAATCCAAGAATGGAGATTACATGATATTTCATAAAGAAGATGAAAGCTTCAAAGTTTTCAAAAGGCTATGGGATTTACTGCATATTATAGATAGAGTAGACCTATTCTACTTATATCATGTTGTGAAGGCTTACTTTGAAAATAATCCATTGGAAGGGATTGGTTTGGTTTTACATGGTGATCTCATAACTATATGGGAAACTAAAGAAGAGAGCACTGATGATATCTGGAAGAATCAAGAAAGCTGAAATAGTTTGTCGGAGATTCTTTGAAGAAGCTGGAGTTCATGTTTTGGAGCTGGAAAATGGAACAATGATACACATGTTTGCAGAAAGAAGATACCCTCTCACAGTTGAGCTCATGAGAAGAATGCTAGAGCATGGATTGGAAGTAGAAGAGGATAATGAAACCGCTTGCATGGTTATCAACTTGTTTATAAACTGGACTACCATTGCTGAGAATGATCAATAACTGGTATGAATTTTATTTGAATAAATACTTTTTGATATATCAGTACTTTTATTCAAAGTACTGATCAGACAGTACTTTCATCAAAGTACTTTTTGCTGAACTAAACCAGTTAAATAAATTTTAGAAGAAACCTTTTTGCTAAGTAATAAATATTTTGAACTAAAGGTTGAATAAATGGTTTTGGTGATGATAACATCAATAGGTTATCAATCCACCATGGTTACAAAAGGATTGACTAATCCATGAGCAAACGGCTCGGGTAAAGATATATCAAATCCGTTTTTAGTTGACAACTTGCTAATAAGTTGGATGGTATTCAACTCACCATATCAGTAATGTGAAGAGTTGGCTAGCCCACAAGAAAATGGCTTGTGGTAAAGGCGGTGGAAAAACCATTATTGGTAATTAGTTCACCATTAGATAGAAGAACTAACTAGTCCGTAAGGGTACAACTTTTGGTAAAGACAAAACAAATCTGTTGATAGCCGGTGGTTTGCTAAAAATCATATGGTTATCAATGTACCATGGTCTTACACACCAAAACATTTGGCTACTCCAGAGATAATGGCTTTGGTAAAGAGATCTAAATCCATTAATTTTTCAATGATTCACTTGAAAGTGATGAGAATAGTATGCAACTTAAACTGAATTAAATGTACAAATTGTCATATGTTGTCGTGTTTGAAAAGATGGAGCTTCTTGGATGTCAGAAAGAGAACAATTCTAAGAGATACTTTGACAAGCAAAGATGTTACTGAGAGATAAAAGCTTAATGACTAAGAAACAATCCGTTTTTAAAAGATGAAGCTGTTAAAGATATATTTACAAAGGAACTTGAAGTCAAGCAAGTAGAATTCAAGTTAGGGAAGGATTGTTGGGATATGAAAGTCTGAAGATATCAAAGTCTTGAAGATATGAAAGTACCGTAAGTGCAAAGTACAATGGAAGAAGTCAAAGACTCAAAGTACTGTTAAAGACAAAGTCAAAGTACCGCAATATGAAGTCAAAGTACTGCAAGAACAAAAGAACTATTATATTTGTTTATGGAAAGAATTGTATTCTATGTTTAGATTACTTGTCGTACAAGGTTATCAATTGTAAACCGACTAGGATATCCTTGAGCCTATAAAAGGACTCCTAGATTGGCATTAGAGTACGATTTCAAAAAAAAAAAGAGTTTTAGAGTTTACGAATTAGTGTTTTAGAGAAAAGTTCGATTATCTTAGAGTTGTATTAGAGTATCTTCATAATAAGCAGATTTAGAGTTTATAATAAAAGGTTATTCTTCTTAGCTTTGTTAAGTAAATTCCGCATACTTAATAAAGATTGCTCAGTGTTTCTTTGTTAATAACTTAGGATTTATCCGAGGTTATTAAACCTTAACAAGCTAGTTAAGATAGTTTGATTAAAGTATATCGATCCAACATTATACATGTTTGTTCTTGTTTTATGCTTATTTTGTTAGTCGGAAAATTTTTTAGATTATTATGGAAACTTGATTTCTAACATTTTATCCTATCTTTGGTCTAAAACAAAAGTTATATGGTCTATCCCACATTTACAATATCTGTATTGTATCATCAGTTTTATGACTTATCTTGTACCAAATCCGTGGAAAAACTTGTGGTCAAACCGAAATTGAGTTCCGTGGTCAAACAAGGTTAAAAGAAGAATGTTTATGCTTTTGGGTTTTATATGAAGCTGTTCGGATTTTAGTCAAACTTCGTGGAAAAGTGATCAAAGGGTCAAAACCCTAGTTTTTTACGCTTAAGAAGAATCTTCAGGAATATTACGCATGCTGTGAAGTTATGCGTAGGAATATTCGCATAAGTTTTTACGCATAAGCCCTTGCTTACGCATAAACTTGACCTGTGTTTACGCATATGCAACTGGCTTAAGCGTAAGACCAAGCAGTTTAGCATAAGGTCGATTTGCGTAAGAAGTTATTTTCGCATATAGCCTGAAAAAGAAAGGTTACGCGTAAAAAGACCAAGACCACATGACTTATACCATACACAAGACTCGACCTCAGGTTCACTAAACCATCTTCAGGTCGAAATATGAAAAGAAACTCGACAGAGTCGATCCAAATCCAACAACAACAACTCCCATATCCAATCACAACTAACCTATCTCATCCTCCATCTACTACCCTTCATCCAGACTCAAATCGTAAAAGAAACTAAAATAGATCTCAATTTGGCTTCAATATTTTTTGCAATCTTTTCAAGATTGTTGTAATTGTACCACTTTCATCACAAATCCTTTAGAAGCTTAGCTTCATTTCATATTCGAATTACTAAAGAACGATTAATAACAATAATGTTATAAATTTCTTTAATTAGTTAAGTCACATGATCTCAAAACAAAAGTAACCTTACCCGAGACCTTGAGTTTTCAAGATCTTGAAGCCAAATCTTTTAAATCTCATCAATTGTATTTATGCAAGAAAAGATTGCGTTGCTTTTGAGTATGTTCAGTTTCGACAAGGCTATGAGATGGTGATAACTGAGTTGCGTTTAAAAGATTGAAAGGATACATTTTTCTTTATACGCTTTGGGAATAGAAGTTTGGTGGTAGGCGGATGTTTATCTGTGAGATGTGTTTTTAGGTTAAGAGGTGTTTTAGGTTTATGTGAAATATCAATAGTGTGAGACGTTTTATTCCAACGGATTTTGAGGATATCATTGGTAGTCTTTGGCCCTTGTGATAAACTAAATCGTGGGCCTTAATATCAATTATAGACTTGGGGTGGTAACATATGAGTTGGACATTGTATCAATTTTGATATGGAGGACTGTGATCTGTTGTTTGAAACGAGAAAAATGTCATCCGAATATTTTAGTCAAAATATTTGATGCAATTTTTATTTTTGGTATATTTTCACGGAAGGATACAAATTCACGGCTTGAGCAAAGACCTAAAAAAATTCTGGGTTTTTATGCAGTATACTTACGAGGAATTTACGTGACATTTCACGGGTGGACTTCTTTATCTTTGAGACGATGGTTGGTTGGATGCATGTCTCAAGATAACTTGTTGGAGCACATTATGAAATTTGACAATCTGTTTATACTGATGTAAGGAGTTACGTTGTAGTGCTGCAGTGTGTAACCATCACTTTAAGAATTACGTTGTTGTGCTCAGTGTCACACGCAGTTGTGGATTGATCAAGAATTTAGAACAAGCAGTAAGTCACAAAGTTGGGATGTTTGCTTCCTTTTTCAAGTCGATCGTATGGGTTTTCTCCATATGAGGTCATTACTATTAGCCGGTGAATTCAAAGGAGGTTCGTTTAAAGGTTGGTTTGAGAGAAAAGCGTATTGAGAGTATTTTTGCGACATATTCTCACAGAATTTTGATCAAGCTATGATGTTAATATTGCATCAAGAAAAAGGTAATACGGTATGTACGCAACATTATGATGATTCCGATAGCTCGCAACCATCGGGAGGGAGAAGTTGGTATTTCATCTTCCGTGATTGGATTACGAAGGGATTTGTGCTTAAGACCGAAGAAGGAGAAGTAGTGTGTGTACATCGGGCCTTTTTACCAACTTGGATGCAATACTAAGTGAGTTATGTTGTTCGATGTTCCCGAACGACAACCATTTATGCGATCAAGAGTTTACTTTCTCCGCTGCGTGTTGGAAGAGTGTTGTCGGTTCGGGCGAGAAAAAGAAAAAGGCTCACTAGTTAGGAGGGAGTAATAACCTAACTAGACCGTTAAAGTTGAAGTTCAGAGCTACAAAAATTTGTGCGTCAGCGCCAAGATCAAATGTCGAGATCGTTAGGAGAACTTCAAGTTAAGGTTTGTTGAGCCTATAAATACCCTCATGACTCTCCATGGGGGGTGAGTGCTTTGTTGGTTAAGGTGTAGTGTGTGTTATTTCAATAAAAGTCTTTGTTTTCTCCTCCCTCTTTCTAGTTTCTCTCACTAAAAGGATGAATCTTCATCTTCAATCACCAACCTAGACCTCCAAAACCACATAAATCATATGTTAATCGGTCCTAACAAGTGGTATAGAGCCATGGTTATCTTTTGTTGATTTATGTTGGTTTTATACATGTTTTTTGACTGTTTTTGTGATATTTCGTGGGTCGGAAATTTTTTTTTTCAGATATTGAGGAAAAACAATTTTTTAACAAAGTTTGGTATCCTTTTATTTTGGTCAAAAGTCCTGGTCCAACAAGTCTCAATCTGTTTGTCTCAACCAAACAGGTTGTGTTCTTCTTTATGTGGCTTTTGGTACCAAAACTGTGAAATTTTTGGTCAAAGTCGATTCATATGGTCAACAGGTCAAATAGAAGCATTTTATATGCTTTTTGGGTTTTTATAAAGACTGACGGAATAACATGTTCGGAAAATCTGAAAAAGTAAAAGGTCAAAACTCTTTTCTATAAGGAGCATCTACAAAGTAGTTACGCATAACTGTGAAGTTATGCGTTAAGAAATTTCGGCGTCGTTCGCTAAGCCGTTTAGGCATAAAGGGCTACGCATAAGAAATGGTTTACGCATAAGAAATCGACTTACGCGTAAAGACCAAGAAAGTTTAAGCATAAGGTTCGAGCTATGAAGTTACGCGTAAGAAATATTTTACGTGTAAGATAAAATGACTTATGCGTAAACTAAACCTAATTGACCACAACCAATACCATTTACCAAAAATACTAAACGACCTCATCCAAGCGAACCATATGCAAAAATCAAACACGACGACATCCTATTCCATTTACAACTCCTACATCGAGACTCACTTCAAGGACCCTCACTATCACTCCCCATCTCTCAATCAATCAAGACTCTAACAGTAAAATTATAAACAATCTCAGATTCTTATTCAAGTTTTTTTTGCAATCTTTTCAAGATTGTTTCACTTGAAATATTCTCATCACCGATTCATGATACTTTCGAAGATAAAGAAGAGTATAACAAGTATTTATATCTTTTTTCGATTCGTTCAAGACTCATATTAAAACAAAGATAAAAACCTACCGAGACCCTAACGGATCTTGAAGAACATCTTGATTCGTTTGATCAAATAAAATAATATCACGGTAAAGGGAATGGTCTTAATTGATGAGATTGTGTGATTAATTTGATGAGATATGTAGATGTGAGTTGGGAGTTTGGATGAAGGAACGCGTTTTTTGATCTTTGAGAGAATATGTGGTAGGCGAATATTTGTGGATGTGTTTTAGGTTTAGGGTAATGTAGTGTTTAGGTTTAAGTGATACAAAATGTAAAACGTCTTATTCTTTCAACCAGATACTACTTGTCACTTGGATCGGATGAAGCTTATTGGACGTGGGCTTCAAACATTGGATTTGGGCTTGTGTGTAAAATCCGATTTGGGCTGATTGTTACTTGTTTATTTGAATGGGTTACACGTTTGATATTCAAAATGAACTATGATGGCATGACCAATGTGCCCAAAATAATTGATATCCAGTATTTTATCTATAAAAATCTGGATAAATTATTAATTGCATTGGTTAAGTGGTACTTTGGTATGGTAAATTTTCACGGAGGGATACAATATTCACGGCTTGAACGATAATTGAAAAATGACTACGGGGTTTTTGTACGGTATTATTGATGCGGAATTGAGGTGACATTTCACGGGTGGACTTCTTTATCTTTGAGACGTTGGTTGGTTGGATGCATGTCTCAAGATAACTTGTTGGAGCACATTATGAAATTTGACAATGGTTATGACTGATGTATGGAGTTACGTTGTAGTGCTCACAGTGTGTAACCATCACTTTAAGGAGTTACGTTGTAGTGCTCGTGTCACGGCGTTGTGGATTCTTCAAAAATTTAGAACAAGCAGTAAGTCACAAAGTTGGGATGTTTACTTCTTTTTCAAGTTGATCGTATCGGGTTTTCTCCATATGTGGTCATTACTATTAGCCGGCAAATTCAAAGGAGGTTCGTTTTAAGGTTGGTTTTAGAGGAACGTATTGAGAGTATTTTGCGACATATTCTCACGAATTTTGATCAATATGATGTTAATATTGCATCAAGAAAAAGGGTATACGGCATGCACAACATTATGATGATTCTGATAGCTCGTAACCATCAGGAGGGAGAAGTTGGTATTTCATCTTCCGTGATTGGATTACGAAGGTTTGTGCTTAAGATGAAGAAGGAAGTAGTGTGTGTACATCGGGGCTTTTACCAACTTGGATGCAATACTAAGTGAGTTATGTTGTTACGATGTTCCCGGAACGACAACCATTGTACGATCAAGAGTCTACTTTCTCCGCTGCGTGTTGGAAGAGTGTTGTTGGTTGGAGGAGCGGAAAAGAAAAGGCTCACTAGTTAGGAGGGTAATAACCTAACTAGACCGTTAAAGTTGAAGTTGAGCTACAAGAATTTGTCTGTATCGGTAGCCAAAGATCAAATGCCGAGATCGTCGGAAGGGAGAACTTCAAGTTTGCCTCATATCTAGACTACGAGAGACTCTGCGCTTCATCAAAGTCAACATTGTTCATTACTATTGTAATTTACTTTGTTTTATATTTATAGGTCTCATTGTAACCATTCACGTGTGACGATATCTTGGAGGGAGATTGTTAGCCTCGCTTTTTATAAAGATAACGTCACTTGTGAATGGACTAGATCGTAGTATACTTTGCCCGTAGGGACTAGTATCGTTTAAGTGGCAAAGTTAAGGTTTGTTGAGCCTATAAATACCCCTCATGTCTCTCCATGAGGGGTGAGGTGGCTTTATTTGGGTAAAGGTGTTGTGTGTTTTCTTAAGAAAAGTCTTGTGTTTTCTCCTCCTTTCTCTACTTCCTCTCTCTAAAAGATGAATACTTTCATCTTCAATCATCAACCCGACCTCGAACAACATAAATCTACATGTTAAAGTCCTAACATTTTTTGTGTCGTGTGTACTTCATACACTTTGTCCTAAGTATTCCCAAAGCCTTCTGGGTTTTCACTTTCATTAACTTTCACTTTGGCGGTCGCCGGTCATTAAGTTCGTCATCCGGTGCATCTAACATTTGCACATATTGACACATTCTTGAATCGACTTAATTATTTCTCAATAAACTATCTAATAATAACAGAATATGCTCTACCTGCATGTTTTGCTCGCCGTTCGTAATACAATTTTTGAAGAAGACATCTAAACCATTTCATCACATTATTGGGATCTTGTGCACATCCTTTGTTAAAGCATTGATCGATTCCACAACTTTTGAGGTCAGTGGTTGTACCTTTTGCGGGCAATGTGCTTCGACCATTTTCGATACCTGCGCAACTAGTTTTCGTGAGCTATGGTGGTCTTGCAAGAATCTCAGACATTAGGTTTGCAAATTCCTCCCTTGTATGCGCTTTGCACGTCTTCCAGTATAAACACTTTAGGCTAAGCACATACGTATATTCAACATCAAATGGCGACAACAATACCCGTGAAAGGCATTTGGAAAAACATTTTAACATGCTAGGGCTATTGCCCGATGTCTGTCAGATATAATTGCCAAATTATCAACTTCCCCTATGGATTCTTCAGGTTTGTCAAAACCATGTCCATGATTCACCACTCTCACCTTGTGAAACACCGGTGGAAATCGGTATAATTTGATTGTTTCCGTCCATTCCCACGGCTACCAGGTTTGTCCCTATGTAGGGCCCTTTAAGATGTGTCGCGTCGATTATGATCAGGGGTTGCATATAGCATAGGAAACTCTTAATCATAAAATATAAATGTGATTACATACTGGATAACAACACATTGTATATCAAGGTAAAATCATCATAAACCATGTATTTAAGTGAACTTTGTATACTATTCTAATGCATTGCTAAGTAAATTAATAACAAATAATTTGTTTTATGTTTCTCTTGACAGTCTTATTTGTGAAACAAACAATACTATCACCATCTTGTGATCCAATTCGAATGTTTTGTGCTTATCGACATAAATTGTTAGATAATTTGCTAGGATGCTCAACTTTTATAAGACAAGTAAAAACTAGTTGTATGTAAATATTTTATGGTTTTATGTATGTATAGTTTTTTATATTCCATATTTTCATTTTGTGTTGTATTCAAGTATACTACTCAACAGTCGCATGATAAACTTAAAACCATGCCTATTCACCAACACACTTGTATGAAAAACATATCATATATTAGACAAGATTTATTTAAAAACATGCAAGGCAATTAGCTTACTGCAGCACCAAAAGATATAAAAGGTTCTTAAAATGTCTTTGATCGTCGTATCAATGTGTTATACAGTACCCTCGTTTGCGAGCTTTAGTTATAGCAGTAGTAGGGTAACTGCGAAACGACGCCTTTGGACGATACGGGTTGATTCCACGCCAATTGTTTCCCCCACTCAAGCTTTTCGTATGAAACATCTATTTTCAACTCCATATTCAGATCATGGATAATGTCCCTTGGCTTATAAACGCGTGTAACATCTGTGATTTTGGGAAGTAGTAATTTAGACAGGGTTTTTGCTTTAGCATTTCGATGATTTGGATTGAACTGGATTTTGGAACATGTATGACAGTCATTAATTGCAATGATTCTAAACTGGATACATGATAAGGTTTTAAAATGTACCTTTTTGAGGGGTCATTTAAGCCCTTATTTGATCACTTTTGTATCCGTTATTACTTAATATCGTTCCTTTTCACTTTTTAGGTCTCTTGAAGGCAAATTGCTGTAATGGCACTTATTTGGATGAAAAGGCGAGGATATACGAAGAAAATGGCCAAAGTCAAGAATCGAGACACTCAAATGGCTGAATGACAAGGTGACGGCGTCACAGCTTATCGCGACGCCGTCGGAGGATTTTGTGACGGCCAGGGCGAAGCCAAAACTCTTATTTTCAAGTGACGACGTCAAGTTATAAAAGAGTAGGCCGTCGCAAATCAGACGGCCTAGATTTGATCAGACGGCATCGAAGCAAGAAGGGCGGCGTCCAAGCACAAGGTGGCGCCGTCGCAAGACTAACGTGGCAAAACGAAACCTAATGACGCGATCCGAAGCGTCAAAACATAAGGTGACGCCGTCGCATATGTAATCTTATATATAGAATCCGAATTTTTGATATTAGTGTAGTCTTTTGGAGTAAAACCTTAAAGAACCAAGGCTGTCTTGTACAGTATTTTAGGGTTCCAAACCCTATCTTATATCAAGATAAGTGCTTTACTTCATTAATACAATTATGTCTTTGATTATTTGTGTGTATGCTTGCATGTTCTCCATGTCCGGCTAATTTACTTGTGTGTTTGCTTAGGGAATATGAAACTTAATTATTGAATATTGATTGGTTGTCTCTTATCTTAGTTGTTAATGATCTAGTAATGCGATAGGTCATTCGTTGTGTACTTAATGCTTGATTAATCTTTGTGAACCTTAGGTTATAGCACTTTGAGCGGTTGTAAGCTAAATTATCCAAAGAGGCCTTAGAGTAAGAGTTTATGATCCCTAGTGGTATTTTGTAGACAGACCCTTTGGTAACTTCAAAGAGTTAGGGATAAAAGCATACCCTACAACTTTAGACACACAACGCAATTAAGAATAAGGACGTGACAATTCAACCACCAATAGGATATAATTAAGGAGTAGTAAAACCTAAGTAAACACATCTTTAAACTATCATACGAGCACACAATAATTAGACATAGACTACATACACCTAGATTAGATAATTAGATAAGTAGAGTAATCGGTAGCAATACCAACCCCCAAATCCAAACCCCGAGATTCGTACTTTTCCATTTCCTAAAAAAACATAAAAAAGATAAAAATAATCTTCCTCAACCCCAACCTTAGCGTAGTAACTTCTCACTAGCATTTCTATTCACCTAGAGAACGATATCAATACCCGTGGCTTACCCTAATACTACACTACAACGATTAGGTTCAGTGCCTAGGGTGTTATAAAACTTGCTCGAAGAAAAGGAAGTTCCTTTGACCCCGACAGCGTGTAGCGTTATCAAGTTTTGGCGGTGCGGGGATTAGAATAGCTAGTTAGTAGTCCACCTCGTTTAGGTTTCTTTGCTTGATTCCTATCAAGTAAATTTTTTCTCATTTTAGATTTCTCGTAGTCTATCCCCCTTCTTTGTGTTTGTGTTCTTAAAAACCCTTTCATTTGTCGCTATGGCAAGTGAAGTTGCATTTGAATCATTAACAAATGAGGAACAATTGAATTTATAGTCGGGTTCGTTTTCATTGTTTTGATAAATTTGTGAGTGATCTTAAAGATATCCAAAAGATGAAGGGTGTAAGATTGGATGGATTTGATATATTTTGTGTTTGTGTGGCTTCTATTCAACGATCGTTGTCAAGATCAACTCCTTTTAGTGACACCATCTTTAGAATTTTTCAAAAAAGCCTCCTATGCATAAACCTTCAGGGTGTTACAACTTGAGGAAACGGATAAGAAGGATTTATCTAACCTTAGGCATCATGATCAAAAAGACCTAGTTTTTAAGAACATGGAACCTAAACCCAAACAAGATTGTGAGATGGTTGAAGCTAAAATACCTAGTTGCATGTGTGGGATAGATTTCAAAACATATGACACATGTGAGGAATCCTTTAGGAAAATAGAACATAGTGGTCAAGTTTTTGAGAACAATTCTTATGAATCGGACCAAGAATTTGAAATGGCCAAAGAAGGATTTGAGATGCTTAGGAGTGTATTTGGATCAGATCATACTAAAACACATGAACATTTAGGAGATCTAGATATAATGGAAACTCCAAGCCCACAAGCCCTACCATCACTTGAGGAACACACATCGCCTATAACTTACCGAGAAGAAGTAGAAGAGACTATAGGAACCCCGATTGATATAGAACATTTGGACCAAACGCCACTAGAGAATGTAGGTTTAGATGATTGTTGTCATAACCTCTCTCTTAGTCTAGGAAGTTCCTAATTTTGATGAACCGAGCCTCAACCAAAAACCTTACCCAATTTTTCGTCTTTAGATGTGAATCTTGGAATTGAATTAGGCCCTAATCCACCCATCAAAATAGATAGTCCAGGTAGTTGCTTGATAATGGTGGTAGACTCTAGGCCATGTAGAGTGGAAGCTAATATAGGAGTAACCCATGACCTTACACACTCATATCACCCATTCATGGTTGATAACAAGAAACATTATGGGTTTAAACCGGGTTTAGTAGGTCAAGATGGATCCTTAACTAAGAATCTTTTGAAGTTGATAGAAGATGATCCATTTTAGGAGAGATATTTGATTCACCCACTACACCAATAATCTTAGGTAAGGTTATAATGAATGAAGCACACTCCTTTGAGCATATAAATCACCCATCACCCTCTCCTCACATAGCAAATTTCCACCCTAAGGGTGTGTATTGCTACTATCACCCGCACTCAAACTTAAGTGTAGGGAAAACTTCCCCTTTATCTGTTAAATAAGGGTAGAGTCAGGCTCGTGACTCGAACAAAACAGCGCTTGGGAGGCAAACCATGTGTATTTGTTATTCATTTTCATTTGTGTGTCGTATATCTTTTATTAATTGTTTATTCTCATGTTTGAATTTGTAAAATGCTTTATTTTGTTTTTAACCTCGTCTTAATTACATATAAAGGTATTTTACATAAAGGATAAGTGTAGGGAGGATTACACCGTTTCAAAAGAAACGTAAACATGAGAATAACAATTAATTAAATATATATATGTGTGTTTGTTCGAGTCAAATGCTTGTATCGAGTCATAATGGATGTTTTGCAAATTTTTTTCCAGATTCTAAAGATGTAAATTTTCGGGATTTTTTCTAGAAAATCATGAACCAGTTTTGTCAGGATAACTTGGCGGCGTCGGAGATTACAACGGCGGCATCGAGAAGAGTAAAAACAACAGATTATTTTTTTCTCGTTTTGAGCTACTTATAATTTTGGAATTTTCCAGGTCTTAATTTTCCGAAACTCGTAAACATCCATTCCACAAGCATTATATCCTAGTTTAATAGAGTCTTATATATATTATTACCGATTTTGCGAAGGTTTATTTTCTTCAAATGTGCAGGTTTCATTTATCAAGAAGAAGAAACAAAAGATTGGAAGGAGCTTTTCACGTACACATTCTTCTTGGAAAGGATTTAACCACTACTTCACACGGATCCTACCGAGACTAATCAGTACTAGTTTCTCGTTTTTCATTACCTTCCATTATCATAACTTTGATACTTTCGGAAACATTGGGGACAATGTTAGTTTAAGTGTAGGGAGGAAAACAAAAGCGGGAACTTTGAAACTTTGCTTATCCTTGATTATTTGCTTTGTCCAATTGCATTTGTGTAATAAACCATGAGAAAATGTCGGTTAGGGTAATTTTGGCACCAAATTTTTGATTTTTCATGACATATAAGAGTGGGCCATTAGTCTTAATAAAGCGTCTCATGGATAGGAAGTTATATGACTAGCACAAAACCCTTTACCAATTAAATTCCACCCAAAATGTGAGGATCGCCCTTAGATTAGTAGGAATTAAAGCATTCATCTTCAATGCTTAGAGTGTGAACCGGTAGTATATTAAATTCTAGAACTTGTTTTGTGATGCATCCGAGATCGCTAGTAAGACTACACTTGTGTAGTTAGGAATAACTAAATGATAAGAGGCATTAGGATAACCCTTGTTTGATACGTAATATAATTACTTCTTCCACATCGGTTGAGTAATTCCCCACACCCTTTGCGTTGTACTCATCTTTAGTACACGATACCCTAGTTAACCCCTCAGAGCCTATCCTTTTCGCGGTTCTCGTGATGTTTGGTTTTCCGGAATATCAATGAAGAGCATTGTTACACCCACCCCAATATACACCCAAATCACCTTAGCCTACCCTTTATGCACTCACTTTTAGTGCATTATTGTTATCACCCTAAACCCTTAGTTCAATTATCTAGTTGCTTGCATGAGTTGCTAAGTCGAGTCATATCCTTTGTACCACGATTTTGGGACGATTGGGACTCACGGAAAAGTTAAAGTTTATAAAATGTTTGAAAGGGCGTTAATTTCCTAATTTGCGTAATAACATACCCCAAGTGTTTTGATCTTTTCAATTCGGGTCATATTAGTGTTAGAGTAATAAAAACTCAATTGTAGGGATGTGCCTATAAACCCCTATCATTTTGATGTTATCGTAGAGGATGGTAGAGTAAAAGTGTATGAAAAAAAAAAACATCACAGGGCACCATCCTACATCTATCCTTTAAATTTATGTTTGTTTGTTTGGTGAGCTAGAGTCTAGAGTATGTCAGTCTTGGCTTATAGCATTTCTTCGATACTTGAAACATAGAGATTTTTGACTTGCCACCACTAAATAGCCTATCCCACCAAACCCTTTGTTTCCCTACCGTAAGCCTAACATTACAACCCTTTAAAGACCTCTTTGATATTCTTTCCTAGGTGCTTATGCCAAAGCGATGGAGGTTTGATCTATTCTCAAGCCTATGGTAATTTATGTACTATGACCGGTTAATGAGTGTTTATCTTCCATTTCCAACTTGTTATATTTCATATACACGCGAGAGAGATGTGAGTATCCAAACACCCCATGTGAGGTGCTAGTATGTAATTTCGTGCTTGTTATGACTTTTGCGGGGCTTATATGTGTTGTGGACTGTTTAAACCAATGCTTCATGACCCCTAACTTATAAATTAATTGGCTAAAGCACATTTGCTTGAGGACAAGCAAATACCAAGTGTAGGGATATTTGATAAGGTTTAAAATGTACCTTTTTGAGGGGTCATTTAAGCCCTTATTTGATCACTTTTGTATCCGTTATTACTTAATATCGTTCCTTTTCACTTTTTAGGTCTCTTGAAGGCAAATTCTGGAATGGCACTTATTTGGACGAAGGCGAATATCTGAAAATGGCCAAAGTCAAGAATCGAGACACTCAAAGCTGGCTGAATGAAAAGGTGCGGGCGTCACAGCTTATACGCGACGCCGTCAGAGGATTTTGTGACGGGACAGAAGCCAAAACTCTTATTTTCAAGTGACGACGTCAAGTTATAAAAGAGTAGGCCGTCGCAACTCGGGCGGCCTAGATTTGATCCAACGGTCGAAGCTAGGGCGGCGTCACAAGCACAAGTGGCGCGTGCAAGACTAACGTGGCCAAGACGAAACCCTAATGATGGCGATCCGACGGCGTCACAAAACATAAGGTGGCGCCATCGCATATGTAATCTTATATATAGAATCCGAATTTTTCATTATTAGTGTGTAGTCTTTTGGAGTAAAACCTAAACCGAACAAAGTGTCTTGTGCAGTATTTTAGGGTTCCAAACCCTATCTTACATCAAGATAAGTGTTTTACTTCATTAATACAATTATGTCTTTGATTATTTGTGTGTATGCTTGCATGTTCTCCATGTCCGGCTAATTTACTTGTGTGTTTGCTTAGGGAATATGAAACTTAATTATTGAATATTGATTGATTGTCTCTTATCTTAGTTGTTAATGATCTAGTAATGCGATAGGTCATTCGTTGTGTACTTAATGCTTTATTAATCTTTGTGAACCTTAGGTTATAGCACCTGGAGCGGTTGTAAGCTAAATTATCCAAAGAGGCCTTAGAGTAAGAGTTTATGATCCCTAGTGGTATTTTGTAGACGAGACCCTGTGGTAACTTCAAAGAGTTAGGGATAAACGCATACCCTACAACTTTAGACACACAAAGCAATTAAGAATAAGGGCAATTCAACCACCAAAAGTAGATAATTAAGGAGTAGTAAAACCTAAGTAAACACATCTTTAAACTATCATACAGCACACAATAATTAGACATAGAATACATACACCTTAGATTAGATAATTAGATAAGTAGAGTAATCGGTAGCAATGATCCAAACCCCGAGATTCGTACTTTTCCATTTCCTAAAAAACATAAAAAGATAAAAAAAATAATCTTCCTCAACCCCAACCTTAGCGTAGTAACTTCTCACTAGCATTCCTATTCCTAGAGAACGATATCAATACCCGTGGCTTACCTAATACTACACTACAACGATTAGGTTCACTGCCTAGGGTGTTATAAAACTTGCTCGAAAGAAAAGGAAGTTCCTTTGACCCGAACGCGGCGTGTAGCGTTATCAATACAGTTTGGAATCTGCGACAGTTTATGTGCCAATCACATTTTGGTGCACACTCATTTTACCGCGTACCTAATATTACACGATTTATGAACATAAAATTCATACCCTTCTTTTAGGCATTTCAAAGATACCTCGTATATGCACTCTGCCTTATTATCAAATCTATCATTCACTTTCATAATACCTCTATCTTTACTTTCAAGTCTGCTATCAATAGGTGGTGGTTGGGGTGTGGGCGGTATATGAGTAAAGTTGTTTCGTTGCCATATATTCGCATCTTGCTCAGGTAACAACGTATCATTAACATCTACATGTAAATGTGGGGAACAAGAAGACTGGGTTGCCACAACGGGTTCTTTAACTTGGTTGATGCATATGGTTTGCACCTCGGACCAACCCATCACCTATACTTTTGAAAAAATCCAAGTCATCGTCGTCAAGTATGTTCGTTGTGGTTGAGGCTATGTTGTATGTTAGACTTATCCCGTTTACATCATTAACTTTGAAATTTTTCTTGATGTACCACACAAGACTCGAAAAATTAATTTCAACTGGGAGTAAAACACCACACACAAGATCTTCATACTGCATAAACACCTTGCATTTAAAAGAGTTCATTTTTTTTTTTGATGATGTTATTTTGTTTTGATTAACTTTTTCTGCTGTTATGTGTTGAGTGAAGTAATTAAGCACATGGAAACTAGGGTGTGGTTATATTTGGTGAAAAGCTATAAACATTCATAGTGTGTCGCAAGGTAAATATATGATGATATGCATATGAATTAAGGTTGCCCAATGTACAAGACATATTGACCAAGTATGTCCTATAGTTTACGATTGACGTCTAGGATGTTGGCCTGCGGTACAAATTAAGTTCCCACATGACAGTAAAAGTTGTTGCCCAGAGTACATCTAAAAGTGTTGGCCAAAGTACCAATAAATGCTAAGGACCCATTGTACAATATATTCTTTAAATATGTAAAGGTTGCCTAAAGTAATAACTTGGTAGCCCAAATACAAAATTAGTTGCCCAGATTACATCTAAAAGTGTGGGTACGACGATAAACCAAAACGAATGATCGGTTGGCATGTGAATAGTCCATTAGGCCTCGCGTTTCTTTTTATCCAAAACTTGTGGCACGAACACTTATAAATTACTTATTTCGTTATTAACAAAATCTAACAACAATTGTTTTACAAGTAGTAATTCAACAATTGTTATACATTTTTTAAACTTTAAGTTGCTCCAAGTCGAGTGAATATCTAGTCGCAACAAAAGAGGTACTATTTATTATCGTTACAGAGTAAACAATTAATTCCCTCAACTCAAAATTAATGAACCCCGATTGCTTACCCTCGTGTTCAGTTTATTATCAATTCAAACCATAATCACCAATCCAATAAAAATGTTTACTTTCTCACTTTATTTTGGCCACAAATCATGCGTACAACTAGTTCTTTCATCAAGTATTGCCAAGCTTTTGGATGAAGCTTTATTCTGTCTTTTTTTTTTTTGGCGCCTTTGGTCCCTTTTCCTTAAAGTCTTGAAACCTTCTATCTACATACAATACTTGGATAACCCTTAACCCATAAATTAAATTAAAAAAAAAAACCCATAAATTAAATTAACACGTATTCCCTTACAAAATTAATTTCATGGATGCAAATGGTTAGTTTCAAAATGATGCAGAAGAGTACGCGTTTGTGTTAAACAACTATTTGTTGTTTGACGCGGTTATTGATGCTTTCGGGAGGAACCCATTTCAGAATTTGGGTCCTATAGGGACGTAGATACGAGGATGAGGAAAATTATTTTGAACTGGCTCCATACAAAGACTTTTCTGGGATGAGGTTTATGGAATGAATGATCTAGAGGAGGATGAAGAAGATGAAGATGATGAGGAGGATGAAGATGAGGAGGATGATCAACAGGATGCAGAGGTGGGTCAAAGTGAGGCGGTGGATCAGTAGCAAAATCGGGTGGAGCAGACAAATGTGGTAGTGCAGCAAAACCAGGGGAGCAACAACATGGGTTTGAAGACCTTTATGATCTGGAAACAGGATTAGCCCTTGAAATTTTGTTTCAACAACTCAAAGCTAGGAAAGAAATGAAGAAGCAGGGAAGAGATGTGGTTCTAGCAACTTGGTTTGAAATGGGGTGGGTGGAGCAGTTTACGATGATGGTGGTTCGTTTTTCGTGTCTTTTTTAATTTTTTGGGGTTTTTTTGTTTTTACTTTTCTATTTTTTCATCTATTGTTTTTAGGTCGGATAATTAGATGTATGGTTGCACCTGTTATGAATGTTTGTTGCCTTTAAAAAATATGAATGAAAAACTAGCAATGGCAATTAAGTCTAGCATTTATGGTGATATGGTTATGAATTATGGTTTGCCGCTAGTACATGCCGTATTGCTCAAATATGGCATTTAGATGCCCATATTGCAAATTAGAGGGTGGCCTTAAAGTCCAAAAGAAACTGCCCAATTACATCATAGAATGCTAAGCAACTCGAATCCAGTATATTATTATTACAACATAAAAAGTTTGCTCTACTTTAACAAATAATGAGCATCCCACTGCACAAATTTACTATTAAAACAGTAAATAAGTTGGATTAACGTACAACACAATAAGCATGACCTACTAGCAGTTGTAGTAAAGTACAAAAGTTGGTGTAAAGTAGAAAAGTTACTCTTAAAAACGTGTCATCATTTCGTTCATGTCTTCTATCACTAGCAGTGAGTTAATATAACCAGATTGTAAGTATACAACCAACTCATTTTTAGTAGTATTAAAATAACTAGCGAGTAAAGTAACTAACAGTTGTATGTATACAACCAATCCAATTTATAATTTCAGATATTTTATTTAAGTAATCGAGCATAAAAGTAGTGTCATATTTTTTTTACGTTTAGGAATGTCACATAAAGTTCGAAATAATCAACTCAAATCAATCTAACTCTACATCGATAACCTGAATTCGTTATGTGTTTACGTCAAAGTTAACATGTTGATGATTTTAGAATAAGTGATGGTCTATAAAATTGTCAAAGTTAACAGTTGGCCAATGTAGAAAGAATTGTACATGTAGAATGTAAAATATTAGTTGGCCTATGTGCCACAAATAGTTGGCCAGCTAACTAAAATATTTGCCCAACGTTTGTAACTAGTTGCCCAAAAACGTAACTAGTTGCCCAAAAAAACTGTTTGCGTATGAGACAAACCTTATGATGAGTGGCCTTTTACTCATCATTTTAAGCGGAAAACCACAAAAACGTCTAAAAACACTGAAATATAACCAATTATACTTCAGATATCCTTGGAATGTGTTTTTGTATTTGGTACAAAGGATCGAAAACAGGCAAAACGGACGGAATCAGCTTGGAATGACAAACGTGCTTATGACGGAGCCAGGAGATGATTTTTCTATATTTGTGGATCCGGGAGTGGATTTCTACATTTTGAGCTTGGGACATGTTTTTGGAGTGAGCGGGAACAAACCCAAAACCTAACGAAACCAAAATTACCAATATACCCTTCACAGTACCCAAATTACCAATTTACCTTTAAAACGTTTTTCATTAAAAACACTTATTTTTATCTTAAACCATTTTTTTACAACAATTACTTTTATTTAAAACCATTTTTTTTTATTTAAAACAATTATCTTTGTTAAAAACATCTTTTATTAAAAACCATTTTTTTCTTATTAAAAACATTTTCTTTAAAACCAATTTCTTTTATTCAAGTAAAAAAAAAGTTTAAACCAAAATATAAATACATTTTATTTAGACTTTTACTAATTACCTAAACTAATTTTTTAAAACCAAAACCTTAGTTAATACCCTTTACCACTTGAACCCTTGCCTACCCATCTTACCCCGTTTTTTTTTACCCACATCCCAAATTACCCAAAACCCACTACAAACCCAGAACCACAAAACATATTTGGCGCCCAAAATCCTTCCCTCCCCCTGTCTCTTTCAATCTCAGGATACCAACAAAACAATGTCACATGGGTACCTTGCCACTTTGGCAATCCATAACGCAAAAGGAAGATCTATGGCTGAGAATGATGCCCTTGGTCTCCAAGTAAAATCCAATGGCTGAGATGGACTTCAAACAAGCACACCAAGCTCCATCTCTCATTCTCTCACACAGGAAAAGCACAACGAGCAGAACAAAGCAAAGAAAAAGAAGACAGCTAGATTTTTCATTTTTAGTATAAATAGGAGTTAGTGCATTTGTAGAAAATTGTCTAGAATTTTTGAGTTCTAGTACCATTTTAGTTTCCTTGTCATTTACATTTCTTGTAACCTTTAATTTTCAATGCAATTTAAATTCAGTTCAAATTCTAGTTTTTAAAGTTTATGCGATCTTGATTTTTTTATGTTCTTAAATTCATCATTGGTGCTCTAAAGTGTGTTAAGTTATTTAAATTCATTTTAAGGTTTGTCGAATGATGCAACTTAAGTTTTCTTAAATCTCCAACCATTGTTCAAAACAGTTTCATTTTTCGCCCAAAGGGGTGTTTGGTTTAAACATTTTAGTAGAATTTTAGAAAGTTTGATAAGTTTAATTTAAGTGCAATAGTTTTAGTTCTTGATTTTTAAAGTATTTCAATTCAAGTTTTGAGTTGTAGAGTCAAAAATTGCATTTCAAGCTTATTTTCCAAATCTAACTGTCAAAACTCATTTTTGTCCCAAAGTGGTTTTCTTCATCTTTCACAAGCAATTTGAGTCTATTTAAGTTTGTTATAAAAAATTTAAAAAATAAAATCACAATTTCAATAGCTTGTTTAGCTTGTCCCAAAAGAAAAAAAACCAAAAAATGTTTTGCTTAGTGTGCTAAGGGTCTCAAGTTGGTGGTTCAACACAATTTCGCCTTGTCCAGTTCTTCCAAGTACCACTGTTCATGCGAAAAACTTTTCTTTTGATGTTTTTATTGATTCTTGCTTCTTTAAGTAGTTGCTAGTATAGAATTTGTATGTTTGCCATTTGAATCCCTTTAGGAGCTTTTATAGATAGCTTACTTAGTCCTTAAAGTTCCCTTAGTTCCATTTTAGCTTGCTGAATTAGCAGCCTCCTACTTTAGTGCTTATTTCAATTAGGAGTTGGTTTAATTTGTTTAATGTAGTTTGTTTAGATATAGATAGCTTAATCTTACTTTTAGCTTATTATAGGATTTACATATCTCCTTTTAGCTTTTAAGATATTTAGTATTTCATTTAGGCATGTTTAGGATTTGCTTATATTTAATCTGATTTGATTTCTTGAATCTGCTGATAATCTACTTAATATGTGTTCTGATATGTTTAGGAGTAAATAGGATTGCTTATTTAGTTCCTAAGTTTAGCCAAAAATCAAATAAAAATAAATTTAAGAGCAAAGCTACAGTGGGATTCGAACCCAGGGTCTTCCAATCCACGATTATCCGTCCCAACAACACACTCACACCGCCATAGCAGGGACTTTATTGTTGAGATTTGTACCTTTAAATCATTTAACCCATGTTTTAGTTTTAAGCTTTAAAAGCTAAACAACTTATTTGCATCTTATTGAAAGATTTTTTTTCCAACTTAGCATTTTTCACAAATCAGTATTAGTTTAAAGAATTTTTAGAAAAAGTTTCGGATTTTTCTCTTTAGTTTTAATATTTTTAAACATTTAATTTTTGTTTTAATTCATAATAATTAAAATAAAAGTCGAAAAATACCTGGCTTTTTCCTAAATCATTTTTTGTCATTTAGAATGTAAGAAAATTAATTTTAAGTTTGTAGGGTTAATATTTTAACATTTTCACTTTTTAAAGCGTCGGGACCCAGTGCCGATTTAGGTTAATTATGTTTTTAATTAGCTTTAAGTTTCCCGTAGTTTCCCTTAGTATTTTAGATTAATTTTAGGACTCCCTTAGATTTCCTTAGTGTAGTTTTATTGCTTTCCTTTAAATTCTCGTCAATTAGTTTTGAATTGTTTAAATTCCGTTCGTTTTATTGCACTTTAGTTAATTTTAAGTTTCCATTTACGTTTGTTGCCTTATATTAGTTTTAATTTCCGTAGTAGCTTTAGCTTAGTTTACTTGCTTTATTTAAATTCCCGTCATTTAGTTTAAAATTCCAATATTTAAAAATTCTTTGTATTCAAGCATCCAATCCCAAACCTCAAATGTCACCGTCAATTCACACCTCGTTGGAAACTACCGGGTAACAATTGCCCGGTATCACTTATATCACATTCGTGAGTTTTGGCATGTTAACCCTTTTCCTAAAAGGTTGATTTGTCGATTCTAGCGTATCACGTATATTTGGTATATTTCTATTATATCAATTTTGGCGCCGCTGCTTTGTGTTGCGACAATATCGTTACGGTTGACGATTAGTGACTTGAAGATCCTTCCCGTGAAGTTATTCGCTTTCAAAACCCCTAAAACACAAAAATATTTTCCTTTTCTTTTGTATATATATAAAAGTTAAAAAACCAAAATATTTTGTTTTCATTGTTTAATAAAAGATAAAAGACATCAATCAATATAACACTTCTCAACTTGAGTGTTATCATAATAAGTTCTCAAACAAAAGATTCAAAACTTGCCTTTGTGTCACTTGTGTGAATACGCTTGTGATTATTGGTTTAAGTTCCTTGTGTTTTGCTTGGTATCGTTTTGATTGATTGGTTTTTGTGCATGTGCACTCAATTTTATTACAAAACCCCAAAAATATTCTTCTCGTTCCTCTTATCCGTATAATTCTATTTCTCTTACCCTCTTTTACCGTTTAATTCTACTATTCGTTTTCCTCCGAATGTTTAATTCTTATTTCTTAACCCTCTAAGTTGTTTAATTCTTCATAATGCTCGATTTTTCGCCATTTGATCCCCATGATCCTCGGACCATGGAGGATTTCTATCGTCCATCACTTATCGGTCGAGGAGGACCGATCGCTCCGATATCCATTCCGGGAGCCAATTTTAGATTGAAAAATCATATGGTTCGTCTTCTTCGCCAACATTGCCAATTTCATGGATTTAACGATGAAAATGCTAATGAGCACTTGAACAAGTTCTTGTCTATTACTCAATCCTTGAAACAAAAAGGCGTTTCTCAAGATAATATCCAATTGAATCTCTTTCCATTCTCTTTAACCCACGAAGCCGAATCTTGGTTTTATACCCTTGAAAAACATTCAATTCATACTTGGGAAGAGATGTTTCACAAGTTTCTTTCAAAATACTTTCCATATTCGAAAACGATACAGCTGAGGAAAGAAATTCTTAATTTCCAGCAATTAACCAAGGAATCCGTATTTGAAGCTTGGGAAAGATTCAAAACATTATTGCAGAAATGTCCCGATCATCGAATTTTGCTTCTTGATCAAGTCCTAACCTTTTATCATGGTATCACTGCGATTGATCGAGACAAAATCATGTTGGCGTGGGGTGAAATCAATGCGGAAGACTCCTCAAGAAGCTTACGTTTTGATCGAGAATTGACACAACATCATTTTCATGGGATCTGATGTTCCTACGATTCTACCACTATGTTGAGTGATCATTATTTCGAGCAAATTTCCGTTATGAGTGCTCAAATTGACGTCTTTGGCAAGCAAGAAAGATATATCAGTCACCATTATCAACAAAGACCGAGTCATCCACCTACCTTTTACTATTGATTCGGACGAGTGATGATGAACCGTTTGAAGAAGAGAACTTAAAGATCGATGACGCTTATGATGATTCTTGGTGGCAATCCCACTCCCATTTACGATCCTATCATTTCCGACTCTTCCCTTCGCTCCGCGGTTGAGAGTAGCGTCGTTTTGGAAACTTCTTCTGAAATTATGGAACCTTCTAAGTCTTCCCCCTCTCTTACTCCGTTTGAGGAAGATGACTTCTTTTTGAAAGAGATCGATGAGTTTCTTGCTATTGATGAATCGATTCCACCGGGAATTGATGATGGTGTTTATGATTCGGAGGGAGATATCCTTTATCTTGAACAATTGTTGAATGAAGATCCATCACCGTCCTCCCTCCGAAAGAGATCATGATTGAAGAAATCAAAGAAGTACAAACGTCTGATGAAATTCCTACGGAACCCGAGCTTAAGGATTTTTCTATCAATTTACTTCTCGAGGAGTTCACCGATGAACTCGCTCCTACCGACTCAATTCCTTTCGCAAATGAAGAAAATGAATACGATGATCCATTTTACCGAAGAAAGAAAAGGCAGAGATTATACTGATGAGCTTGTTGATCTGAGGTCCCGACAATTTTTATAGAGTGATTCCTCTTATCGTGAGGATTTTCACGTAGATGATACCTTGATTTCCTTCCTCTCTGAGGACAAGATTTTTAATCCTGGAATACTCATCGGAGAAGACATTCATATCACCAAAGTTATTCGGAAAAAGGATCCTATCTTGGATGCCTTCATTGTTGCACCTTCAAGTAACACTTTTCTGTACCATGGACTCCTTTCTTCTATGGAGTCGTTTCACTTTGATCCGTCATCCCTACGTCCGCCCGCTAAACCGTCGGATGATGGATCACTCTTTCTTGATAAACCTTTTGTAAGTTTGGGAGGAGTTATCCCATTTGTGCTTGAGCCCGACATTTTCTATCCCTCCCAACCCACCGTTCTCTTTCCTCCGGAGTGAGGATACCATCTTTGATCAGGGTATCCTTCCGCTTGTTTCCCCAAAGACAAATGAATTTGGGGTCGAGTCAAGCTAGCGACTAGGTTAACAAAAATAGTAGCATTTCATGGGTGTCCACCCATGTTTGACTTCTTTATTTTCTAACACTAAGTGTGGGGAAATTCCCCCCTGTTGTTTGCTTGTCGTGTGTTTGCTCTCTGTTTTCAGGATTCCTGTAGATCGTGATGATTGATCGCCTTTTCGATTCAGCCCAATATCCGATCTTTTTCCTAACGTTTATCTAGGGATATCTTTATAAATCCTTTTTGTGAAAAAAGATTTCGTTCCCACACTTGGCTAATAGTATTACCTTTTTCCGTTCTATAGTTTCGGCTACGGCCGGTACTTTGAATATTGAGGGCAATATTCAATTCTAAGTGTGGGGGAAAATTCTAGCGAATTTTGATCACATATGTACCTTCTAGTACCCTAGCAACCCCGTTTGACAAAAAATTAAATTTTTATCGCTTTAAGTCAAGTATTTACATTTTCAAGAAGTGCTTTGCACAAAAATAATGCATTAATGCTTCGGTATAAATGGTAGTTTAGTCTTGATTCGGCTAGAACAATGGGAATCCCGACTCTGCTAGAGTGTTGATCTAGCTGCTCTCTTAACATTTAGGCTAAGATTTTACGCGTTGTGCAAATGAAAATGCTAAGCGTGGAGTAGTTGGTTCTCATTAGAGCTTATATAAGTAATCTATGGCTTTTTCTCCCATAAGCTAACTAATTGGACCTAAAATACGTGCTCGTTGTCAAACTTTTAAACATTCAAATCGTCTTGTTACAATAAAAAGTTTTAAGCAAAATTGATTTAGAGTCCGAGTTCAACTTTTTATTTAAATTTCGAAAAAGCATACTTTCCTAAAATCTTAATAATGTTGCAAAATGAAAGTATCGTAAAAGTGCTTGAATGATGCAAAAGTTGCAAGTTTAAAGTTTAAAGTCAAAAGTGAAAAAAAAGTGAAAAAAAGGTGAAAAGAAAGTGAAAAAGAAAGTTGAAAATGAAAAATGAAAAACAATATATCCGAGTTGCGTGAATAAAAGTACTATGTTGCTTATGAATAAATGTCTAAACTTGCTTTTTCTTAAATTTAAATCGAAGTTGAACTCATTCGTCAAAGTTGTCTAAAAGTTTGATGGTAATTTGGAAATCCTTGATTTCAAAGATCCCGAAAGCTTCGATACTATTCTCGAGGGTGAAAACCTAGCCTCCTTAAAAGGACAAGCTGAGAAGAAAGTCGCTACATGGAGTGATCTCACCTTTGAATCTCGAATTTTCAATTTATCGTCGGTTGTAATCCATTTAGGTTTAGTTTTAACTTAACGGTAGCCTCGTAAATCTTTGGAATCGAATTCCGCTGATTCGGTACTATTCTCTGTGAGGTGTCAAAAGCCCGGTCACTTAAAACTTATGTTTTTGGATGTGCCGAGAAGAAAGCCGCAACATGGAAAAGGCCCTTTCGATCCTTAGACTTTCATCGTTTCCGGTGAGTTAGTACTTTAGTTAAGTGGATAACAACCATAACAAATGTCAATTTCAATGATCAAACTTTTGAAAATGAGCACACTCACTTAAATTTTATAAATTGCAGGAGTAAAAAGTTAAGTCTCGACTTACATAGATTATTGATATAAGTAGTGTTAGCATTTTACAAAAACGTTTGCACAATAAGTTTAAGCTTAGTTTGAGAGTATCAAAAAGAGGATGACGATTACAATTCCCAGACACCCATTTTGTGAATCCCGTTCGTGATGCCATGTTTTGATAATCGAGCATTTTATTTATTATCGTCTTGTTTAAATTTCTCATAGTGAATAAAAAAAATCGAAAAGGTATTCTTGGTATTGTTGATCCTTTCATTACTTTATATGATCGGTTATGCTAGGACTAGCAATTGATAGTGTTGGGGGATGATGAGTGGCCTTTTACTCATCATTTTAAGCCCGAAAAACCCACAAAAACGTCTAAAACCACTGAAATACAACCAATTTTACTGCAGATATCCTTGGAATGTGTTTTTATGTATTTCAGGTACAAAGGATCGAAAACAGGGCAAAACGGACCAATCAGCTTGGAATGACAAACGTGCTTAGCGGACGGAGCCGAGAGATGATTTTTCTATATTTGTGGATCCCGGGAGTGGATTTTCTACATTTTCAGAGCTTGGGACATGTTTTGGAGTGAGCAGGGAAACAAACCAAAACCTAACCAAACCAAAATTACCAATATACCCTTCACCGTACCCAAATTACCAATTTACCTTTAAAACGTTTTCATTAAAACACTTATTTTTATCTTAAACCATTTTTTACAACAATTACTTTTATTTAAAACCATTTTTTATTTTAAAACAATTATCTTTGTTAAAACATCTTTTATTAAAAACCATTTTTTCTTATTAAAAAATTTTCTATAAAACCAATTTCTTTTATTCAAGTAAAAAATGTTTAAACAAAATATAAATACATTTTATTTAGACTTTACTAATTACCTAAACTAATTTTTTAAAACCAA
>OU343223.1:158976631-159066613 GCA_910596185.1 Chrysanthemum makinoi | reverse complement strand
GCTTCCTCTCTTCTCATCTCAAAACCGGCAACCACAAAGGACCAAGAAGATTTCATCAAAATTTTCAAGACAAGGTTTTTTTACACTCTAGTATCACTTGTTGTTAAGGTTTTGCAATAAAAACCTAAGGTGATTAGGAAAATCCATTGTCCATAAACCTCATCAAGTTACTAGTAAGCATCCATATTCATGTGTTTATTTCATATTCATTGTTTTGGTCATTTCATTTTACTTGAGAAAGCATGCAAGTCTCATGAGGTTTTATACCACTTTCATTGATTTTTAGAGTTATATATATTTTGACATCCTATAATTACTCCTTGTTATAAATCACACTTGGTGATGTCTAGGAACCCATGACACCCTAAGAAGGTGTATGGTAGGATTAGAATAGCTTTTGAGTTGTTTTGAATGGGTTAGAATAGGTTTGGCGCGAGAAAAACTCATTTTGACAAGTTTGCAAAAGGGTCTGTCCTTATTTTTAAAATCTGGAAAATTCGACAGTAATTAAAAATTTTTGGCCTAGATAATTTGAAAATTCACTTTAAAAGCGAAATGGCCAGGAACGTTAAAGCGGAGCTATAACGAAGAAGTTATGAATTTTTCCAAGTTGGCTACGAAAACTATAATTTTCGGAAATTTCAGCATGTTATATTTATTTTATGAGTCAAAATGAAACTTAGGCGTTATAAATTATGTCGACTTATCAAAAATATATTAGTATACTTTAATACAAAGCTAAGGACATATAAAACGTAGAAAACGGATTTGTAACGATTAAATTATACCCGTTTACAAAAGTTGTCGTAACTTTAATAAATAAGAAAAACTAGTCAATTTCTAATAGGCAAGTTTTACGGCAAAACAAGTGACCATGTTGAAGGTTGTTTTTAACATTGATGTAGAGCTTTTTACAAAGTGATGTCTTCTAGTAAAAAAGTGAGTTTGCTAAGTATATTTTCCAAAATGTCCGACCGTTTGTTTAGCGGAGTTGTAATGATTTAATTATGGCTACTCAAACATTTGCCGAAAACCATCCTTAAACTATATTTTGGGACACAAGTACCATACTTAACCTTTATTTTTCTTTATGTTCGAGACCTCTAGGATGGAAACTCATGTACTAAAACTTTGAGATAATGATACAAACTTCCCAAAACCATTGAGTACGTTTCCTAATACTCGATGTGCACCATTTTACGACTAGTTTTTAGATGCCGTTTTGTCACTTTCATGAATATTTCAACAACATTATTTTACGACGAAAAGTTATAATTTCTTAATAAATCACTAAATGATTATCGTCGGATATCATTTCAACGTAATTACAAGTGGAGTAATTTAAAAATGGTCAAGACGTTAAAAGATTATTTTTCAACGAAAAGTATTATTTTCAAAAATTCATAAGTGGTATAGATATCATCCGAATTGCATGCATAACATTACATCATAACTTATTACTTATCATATCATTCATAATAGGTCATTTTGAGATTCGCTACATTTCGGTGTACTCACTTTTGTCATCGCATCAATTCATCAAGTGAGTTTTCATAGCCCGTTATACGTTTATACTTATTTTCAAACCTACGGGGGGAGAATACATTGCACATCATTTTTATTACGATACCAAGTATACTAAATTCATTACATTGCTTAAGTTACCTCATGCCAATTGAATGTCCCCATTATATAACATGAACCGTTAATTTCATAGAAGCGGGGGTGCGTGGATAGATCTATCGAGGGTGACTCCTCCATCCGGGTTGGTGGATTCCAACTGGTTAAGCGGATGCATTTCATTTAATATCATTATTTGAGTTGTTTGGCAAACACTCTGTTTGGGCGAACATCATAATCATCTAGTTTTGATGTCATGGACTTATAGCAATTGTAACATTTTTATGTGCATGTTTGTCATATGGTCTATACTTGTGTGTGCGTTATAAATTATTTTTCATAAACCTATGATTTCTCACCAACCTTTGTGTTGACCGTTTTAGCAATGTATTTTCAGGTAACTAGACATTCACATCATGGCACGAATAAGGAACCCTCATAGTGTCGCGGCGTCGACACATTTCATTGTATATTATGGTTTTCTTTTCAAAACATCGTTTGGAATTGTAATGAACTTATATTTCCGCAAACTTTATCAACTTATGGGACCTATTTTGTAACTCTGAATGTTTTATATTAATATCAAACGATGTGTTTCTAAAACGACACTTTTGGTCGTTCAATATAACTGTGATTGTGATGTTATGACAGTCAATCCCAGAATTCCATTCATTTTAAAAGCAGGTAATTTGGAGGTGTGACAGATTGGCATCATAGATTCAGATATAGAGAACTAGGTTGCATCATTGAACCTAGACTATAACTACATCATCATAGCATCTCATCATTTCATCATAAGTGCATGTTCACTTTACATGTGGATTCATATACATTTTATTCGAGTTATTTACTTTTATTTTACATCGGTTGTCACAGAGATGTCTTCAGATTCCGACCTTATCCCTATATCATCTGACACGAACATGGAGGATGTCTCATCCGACACCAACATGAATGATGCCTTATCACACACCGTAGTTTTATCTTCTATTGGCTCTACTTCACACTTACCACTTATAGTGACTGACAGGAGAACCCTTTGAGGAGGGCGAAGTGCACCTACACCACTGTTAGCCCTACACATGGCCCAATTCACCCACCATCACCACTTTTATCATCATCATCTTCATCATGCTACCTTAGGGAGCCTATACCTACGTTGGACTTGCGCTCAAAAGCATGCAGCGTTTTGACATCCTGCATCACCCTCTGAGCCGAACCACCCGACTAGGTTGAGATAGGTGAGCTCAAAGGCTAGCTGGCGCTAGACAGCCTTCCACTGAGACACTAGGGGCACGTATTGATAGCCAACAGTTGAGATAGATAGGATGTTAGGGCCGATTGGAGGAACTATCTTTGGATCGAGTGGAAACCATTGAGGAGGAGGTTGAAGGCCTCGTGGTAGGTAGAGTTTCGATTGATTTGGCTCACCAGGTTTAGAGTCTGGACGTTAAGAACAGGGGCATATTGTTGAGTTGAGGCAAAGAGATGCCGAGTTGTATATGAGAGCGAGATGGCCTGGAGGACAAACTTGTCCGGGCTCAAGAGTTGGCATTAGCACGTGAGAGCATGGTTACCGCAGTCCGGATTAGCGAGTTGAGGGGTTTGATTGCTAGTTTGGTTGCAGGTTGAGATCTCTGAGGATCGTGGCGAACACCGGGAGGTGCCTAGTGTAGACTTTTATCATGTATAGTTTTTATTTACTATTATCCTAGTCACAAGGTGTGTGACATAGTTTAAAGAACTTGTTTTCTTTTGGTTGTTGTACAAACAAAATATCAAGTGTTGACTCAACTATGTAGGAATGGTTTTATTATCTATGATATCGTTCCATGAAGGCGAAATTTTCATGTATATTATCCACGTGTGTTGTGATTATATTTGTGATATTTCATGGTTGTTCCGTTGTGATTCATTTATATTATGCATGTTGTGGTTGTGGATATATATGTGTAATGTTTGTTTCTAGTTCTGAGTTCTCATAATTGTTTCATCTTATGGTTTTGAAGAGAAATGGCGCCAAAGAAAGCCACACCTCAATTGACACAAGCTGCTATGCAGAAGTATGTGAACGATAGCATAGCCAAGGCATTAGGTGAGAGAATCGGTGGCGAGCTTTCTGCTGCGACAGCTGCCGGGCAGCTAGACATCTTCGCTGCTGCGGGTATTGCATGAGGGTCGGGGTTAGAAGTTGTACGTGTATAGGATTTTAAAAGTGGAGATCCTACTAAGTTCAAGGGTTGCTGAAAGGGCAACTGCCATGGTTAGATGGTTCGAGAAAACGGAATCCGTGTTTTTGCTATGTAATTGCCCGGAGGATAGCAAGGTTAAGTGACTCTGTCAAAGAAGCTAGAACTAAGTCAATAGAACAAACAAACTCTTTGATAGCAAAAATTGATGTTCTCAAAGCTCAACTTCGGAAAAGTCTCGCTATTGTTGCTTTAAAAAATGAGCTAGAAAAACAACCAGGGAATAGTGTGAACACTAAGTTTGCAAAACCATCAATCTTGGGGAACCAGGTTATTAGACAACCGAATGCATTTAGATCACGAACAACCAAAATTTTCAAAAGCGGTTTGCCTTCAAGTTGATGCGAAACAAGATTTGTGAGAACGGTCCTTCACCTCACTTGCCTAGGAAAATTGATATGAATGACTTGTATAAGAACTTTTATCTAGAAATGGCTAGAAAGAAGGCACATAATCACAAAGGCAATTTTAGGTGCAAGACCTAGGGTGATGAATTCTTCTAGATTTCAAGGCACTGCTAGTAGTTCTAAACCATTACCTAGGAACAATAATCTAAAGACTAGGGATTGGCTTACATCTAAGAGTAGTTTCGTTTTGATTAAAGCTATTCCCATAGTAGATCACTCTAAGAAATCTAGATCCATTTAGAATCCAAACAAGTTGTTTGCTCAAAGTGTCCAGAAATGTATCTTTAATGCTAATCATGATAAATGTTTCACAAAATCCCTGAAGAAAGTAAATGCTCATGTAATGGTACAACTGTTAAGTCTAGGATTTACACTAAGTCATCCACAGTGCATATGAAGCAAATGAAACCAAAAGCTTTGCCTAGATGGTTACCAACTACTAAATCTTTGGAAACTAGGAATAAGGATAAGTCTTCCACTATGCATAAGAAGCCTAACAATCCTAGACCTTGCCTTAAGTGGATACCATCATCGTAGAATTTTTAAGGATCTTTGGACTTAGGTGGATACCTACAGAAAAGATGTTTACCAATGGCAATCTCAAAGTTGACCGTGAAACCCCAAAGGGTTTGGATCCTGATGTCACTAACCAAAATATATGCAATCAAGTTTGTAATATTAGTGCGAGTAGTCCTTACTGATTCAGATACTTGATCCTTCAATACATGGGACTGGCTTAAAGTATGGATAACCAAAGGATTGATATCTCATAACTCACGGGTTCAAGTTACTCAACATTGATATTCAATCGGCTATGACGTCTGTTCATCGGATTCGAGGCCTCGTTCTTCAACACTATGGCGTCTGAGATAACTCTTGAGGCCCCTTTCCTCAAAGAAAGAAAGGTGCGCTTGGCGCTTTATCTTCAGAAGAAGAGAAATCTTCATATTTATGACCATTCTCATCGACATTCTTCATCAACATGCTTCATGTTTCTCCCATGATCATTCAATCATCAAGTGGATCTATGTTCATTGGTGTACATTCTTATTCACTTGTTAAATCAAAAATGGCAACTTCGGATGCAATTTTTTAGGGGGAGAAGAGTGAATATACTACATGATGATGGATGTTTGAATAATGGTCATACGACTTAATGTTTGATGACTCTCCCCCCAACGCCTAATGTTTTACTTACTAAGGATAAATGGGATTAATTGTTTTGGGATTCATTGGTTCAAGATATGTTTGATGAGTATTTCCAACCGCTAGAGAATGTTGATCATCAAAAGTACTTCGGACTACTCAAAGCCCAATCTCAGTTATTCCTCGGTGCTTGATAATGACTATCATAATATTGCAATTGCACTCATGAATAATGATCCGCTCTTTGGTATTCCTTTGCCAAATCTTCATGGATTATTGTTCATGAATAATGATCCGCTCTTTGGTATTCCTTTGCCAAATCTTCACGGATTATTGTTCTTCTCAATGTGCACGCTATAAATCAACCACATGAACATTAAGGAAAATGACTACCTCATCCGCTCGAAGACGTTATTGGTGAATCTTCGGATCGGTCTCTACATGTATACCTTTAGGAAGAATGCATTGATGTTGAGGAATCATTTATTCCGGTTCATTCAGTGGGTCAATGTACATCCGATTGTATGTTGTTTTCACGTGTTGGGCATTTGACACAAGTTGATGACTTCGGAGTTAATCATGTATCACTTATTTGAGATTGAAGTTGACTTTCAACAAAGGCGTGTTCTTAACTTGTTCGGGCTTAAGAATTTGAGTTGAAGACTTGGCTTATCTAGTTACCAGCAGTCGGGGTGGATGGTTGAAGACCTGGTTAACTATCACTATCAGGAGTTACGTTGCTTTTCGGTGTCACATCACGGATGACGATGTGGATAATCTCAAGAGGTGTTAATGTCTCATACTTTGTTTGAGTAGTGAGTACTTAGAGATTTGCTTGAAGTATAGATTCTCGACACTGTTCTTCCATCATTAAGTGCAAGCTAAAGATACAAATCAGAGAATTCGACGAGTTCAAGTTTGGTATATCGGGTTTTCTTCTTTAGTGGTCACTTCAAATTATCTACATATGGGTTGATAAAGATAGTCAGAGAGAGTTTCTGTAGCAGTTGATTCTCACAAGATTCATTTGAGCTAATTTTTGTTCTTCTCTATTTCAAGAATATCTGGTATGTATAATTTGTTACTTCAGTGTTCAGTTGGAAGAAATGTGAGAAGAATATTTGGATCGTGAGATGATATTGCTTATCGACATCTTCTATATGATTTATGATAAACTGCTTTCGGTTAGTGCTGCATGTACACAATGTAATGGTCATTCCGATGAGATCGCATCCATCAGGGGAGAGATATGTGTACATCAGGGTCGCACTACATATTCACATGATCAAGCTTAATCAGTCATTCGGAGTTGACATCCATGAGAGAAGATCGGTGATTCAACCGATTCTTTGTGATGTCATTGTCTCTACTCTGGTTGGGTACTTGTGTACATTATGGGCTGATTGGTTATATGAAAGATAACTGGAATGCACTCGGTAAAATGAAGATGTTAATATATTGTTCCTCTGAATAGACAACTGGTCAATCTCGAAGAGTAATGTGTACATCAGGGACTCACAACAGGATCACATGGATCGGGCTTAACCATTTATTTAGGGTTTGATAACCGCATGGAGATAATCCGTGTTATCTTGTTACTTGTTCGCGCTTCTTCGGGGTGTTGAGCTTCATGCAATGAGACTGTTTTCTTCACTTCTTCTTCTTGGGGGAAATGGTCTTTTTACTAAGATTGTCAGTATAGGGAGAGCACTAATTGGGGAATAGTGAAATGTCAGATTTAATCCCCAATTAGACTTGCTCATATTCTTCGACAAGTTGATTCTCACAAGAGCTCAAGTGTTCTTCTCAGCGATTTCGATATTTGGGCTTATAATATGTTGCTTGATTACGAAGTGCCAAAACCGCAAGCAGGGGTAGGAGACACACATCTAAACACAAAGAGAGTAAACTTGATGAACTTAATTCTTCTAAGTGATTGAAGATATCCCAGGAAGACAAATGTCATGACCGCAGAGAAACTTAAGGTTTTACTCATCAAGGCTTTTAGTGTTATTATTCCAACTACATGGGGGAAGTGATGTATGAGAAAGTTTCTGAAGATAAAAGAGGTACACAAGTATGACATATTCAGGGAGATAAATGTATGACATGAGGGAGGTGTTATCACTACTCTCTGTGGGAATGTGTGTATGCCGGGTTCTTGAGCTTCATACACGATCATCGGGAAGAAAATGTGAACATTGGGAGGTGTTTCATTCCCTCATGATGTAATGTATTCGGAGAGTTCTTGAGCATTATTCAAAGAGACTGACTGCATCAATTCAACTACTTGGGAGAAGTGTTCTCTTGACACCTTTTGGAATGGATTGCGCGTCGGACTTAGTGGAATGAAATTTGAAAAGAGTTATTTATGTGTGGGATGATCGTTATTGTTCTTCTTGTGGATGATATAACCTCGACGAAGAATCACGGTGATTATTCTTAAAAGGAGCAGCAAGATCGATGATAATGGTGTGCTTCTTTGTGCACCTGACTAATGGAAGCTTGAAAGAAAGCTTTGAATCTGCTGACTAAAGGATTTTCGGTTTGAGGGAAGGCGCCAAAGTCTCACATTCTTAAAGGCTCAATTTCTTCTTTTCAAGAGCCTCGGAAGCTTTGGTGGTGGATGTTTAAGAGATGACGATTTCTATCTTCTACAATGGGGCTGTTCGATATCCTTATCTCGGTACTCGTATCATCATCCTCTTAAACTATATCATCTACCTTATATGTGTAAATATTTATAAAAAAAACCCCATAAAAATCAGAAAAAATTTGAAAAAGACCAAAAATATGTTTTCTCAAGACATGTCTTCTGGTATCGATAACATCTACGGTCTTAGAAATGTCATTCAATAATGGCACGTAACCATAGATGAAGTTGGCGAGGAGGTGTAAATATTCTTTTCAAAACATGTCTCAAAATATGGCTTACAGTTATTTCAGACTGTAACCCGGGCTTCAAACTATGGCTTACAGTTATTTCAGACTGTAACCCGTGCTTAAACTATGGCTTGCAGTTATTTCAGACTATAACCCGCACTTAACCATGGTTTGCTATTATTTCAGATAGCAACCCGCTCTTCATGAAAGGAAAGTGCTGCGCTAAACAAATTTTCAAAAATATTTCGTGTACTTATCCTAAAAACAAAAACAAGGAAAGCATGTCATCAAAAAGACTGTTGTTCCTACTCAAATATTTTTCCTTCTAAAATTCTTCAGAAAAATATTTGTTGTTTTTTTCAAAAATGGTGGTAAAATGAGTTGCCTTAAAAACAATCAATTTTAGAGTTTTCGTAATAATTGAAAACTTAATCAATGACTTCAGCGCTTTTAAACTTTTCAAAAAATGAGTCATTGATTGAGGGGGATAATATTTTCAAATCTATATCATCTAACGGGCTTTATTAATTATCCTACGTGCTTAATTAAAAATGATATTTGCCTATGTCGAAGGACTAGGAATTTAGGATATGATTATTAGGTTTAGATGATTAGAGTTTGATGAACACATTATTCCCATGCCTTTACATGATCTGATTGAGATGTTGCATTGACTTTTATTAGTCGGTTGATGTTTGGGTGATGTCGACCACCATATATCTGTATGTGTGTTCACTAACGTATGCAGGTATCTAGGTATATAAGAATGTTCGATCGGATCCACAATACAAGATGATTGGATCTTGCGAAAGGAAGGGTAACTATATCTTGGGTTGACAAATGAAGAAGCGGAGCTTAATTTGACTTCTATGGAAAGTTGGCATGAAAAAATGCAATGTAAGAGGTCTCACTGCATCAGCAGATGGTTTTCTTCATTATCAAATGAAAGCGGAGCTTAATGGACCTCTATGAAGAGTTGGCATGACAAATGCAACGTCGAAGTCTACATTTGCATCTGACGGTTTTCTTCAACCCTATAGCAACAACAGCGAAGCAACTTGTTATTCTCTACCACCTAAGCGTTATCTTTGTGCGAGGACAAGTAGTGATGATACCATATTTTAGAAAAAATTTTTGAATAATATTGTTTTGAAAATGGAAAAATCTTTTTTGAAAATAAATCGTTCTAAGTTTTGAAAACAACAGGACTTTATTTTGTCAAATCATAAGTGATTTCAAATTAAATATTTTCAAACGATATTTCTTCATAAAAGTCGGTTTGTACAACATAAAGTGGTGATCTAAAGATTTAATGTTATGTCATGGTATGATTTTCTTTAAAACTCAAAGATCTTACAAAATGAAATTTTTTTTGTTTTTGTTTGATTGTGAAATTGTTTTATTTTACTTAAAGATCTCTTAAAAACTATCATACCTGACACTAAAAATTTTTAATGTCTAAAAATGATCCGTAACAATTTTTTTCAAAATTAAATCAAATACGTCTTTCCCAAAATCTTTTAAATGATTTAAATCAATTGGGATCACAAATCTCAAAGGTTTGAAATTTTTGATCGGGGTAGACATCGTGATTTAAATCTCAAATTTGTTTAAATGGAATTGGTTTTAGTCCTTTAAAGGCCCTCCTGCCTCCATGTGCCAAACGATTTCTAATACATAATGCACATGTTGAGGGGTAGCATTTATCCAAAAACAAGATAAGTATTTAAACCTGGCCATATTTTCTCCTATGTTTTTCTAAACATTATTAAATCACTTGGGATCCAAAATCTCAAGGGGTTTGATATTTTTGATCGGGGGAGAATTTGTGATTTAATAATGAAACTTGATTAAAGATGATCATCTTTTTGGTTCAAATGTGCATACTACTCTCCCATATGTCTTTGTTGGGATATAGAAATCTTTGAAGATTGACAAAGTCTTTGAAGATTGACAAAATCTCGAAGATTGATAAATCTTTGTAAACTACAAAGTCTTGGAAAAAGTCAAAGAGTCAAAGTCTTGCTAAAGATAAAGTCAAAGTCTTGCACAAGAAAGTCAAAGTATCGCTATAAGAACAAAGAACTGTTATATTCGTTTATAGAAAGTATTGTAACTCTATAATATTCTGTATAAGATTACTTGTCGTACAAGGATACAAATTGTAAACCGACTAAGGTTATCCTTGAGCCTATAAAAGGACCCCTAGATTGGCATTAGATGTACGAGTCTTAGAGTTTACAAGTTCACAAGTTATTATTTAGAGTTTTAGAGAAGTTCGATATTGTTAGAGTTGTTTAAGTATCTGCATAATAATCAGATTTAGAGTTAATAATAAAAGTTATTCTTCTTAGCTTTGTTAAGTAAATTTCGCATACTTAATAGAGTTTGTTCAGTGTTTCTTTGTTAATAACATAGGATCCGAGGTTGTTAAACCTTAAACAAGCTATTTAAGTTAGTTTGATTAGAGTATATCGATCCAACAAGTGGTAACAGAGCTTGTGTGGAAACTCTGACTAGGAAGAAACCCTACTACAACAAAATCTAAAGATGTCGTGATTACGTTCCACAACCTTCCATCACCTCAATGAGGATTCCAGTCATCAAGAAAGGCGAATAAGATCTATGGTGTATGAAGATGAGACAGTACATTGCCATTCTGAGACCAAGCTCTATGGAATGTAATTGTTAAATGGTAATGAAGAAGTTCCAGAACCGATTGATGTTCTGACAACCCAAAGCACCTAAGCCAGTCTTACCTGCAGCTACATTAAGGAATCAAGAGAAGGCACTCAACATTCTCTTATCGCCATTCGGATGGTCATCTTCTCAAATTTCATGATGCTAAAGATGCAAAGCACTCTGGGCGCTCTCAAGACCAGATTTGGAGGGAATGAAGCTTCTAGAAAATGCCGAAATGCATGAAGCAACAATTTGAAACTTTTACGTTGGAGGAAGAGTCTTGATCTGCATATGATAGGTTTCAAAATCTCCTCAACATGTTGGAGTTATACAAGGCGAGAAGTATCGTTGAGGATGCTAATTTGAAGTTTCTAAGGAGTTTGCCATCTACATGGCATGTGATTGCTACTATGATCATAGGACAACCAGGTTTGGATGTTATGGACTTTGATGATCTTTACCATCAACTGAAGGTGTATGAGCATGAGATGAATGGTAAAACCAGTTCTAAATCACACATATTGCTTTTCATCATCGAAAAGAAGAGCAATACTTCAACCAAAAGTCTTCTCCTCAAAGTACTATTTCTCAACGTCGCTGTTGTCTACACCCCCCACCTATCTTTGAGCAAGCCCCATCACCTACTACTTTGCACTCGGATGAAGTTGTGTGCTCCTTCTTTGCACAAGCTAGTTTACTGTCACTTATGAAGAAGATCTAGCGCAGATTGAAGAAGATGCACTTGAAGAAATTGATATCAGGTGGCAAGTTGCTATGATGACTGCTAGGATTAAGAAGTATATGAAGAAGACAGGAAAGAGCATTGATTTCAAACCAAAACAGGGAATAACTTTTGACAAATCCAAAATTGAATGCTTCAATTGTCAAAAGGACTTGCACTTTGCAAGGAGTGCGAGGTTTGCTAAGTATCAAGCAAACAGGACATCTAAGAAACCAAAGTTAGAGCTCAAAGAAATTCCAATTATTGAAACAAAGGCTTTGGTTTCTCAAGAGAAGTTATCGAAGTTATTGGAGTGAAGAGTTTGATGATGAACCAGTGACTTACTATATGGTAGCTGTGGAAGAAGTAGTTGAAGTCATGATTAGAAGAATTGGCCGAGACCTTTGCTTTTGATGAGGAACTGAACATCTTGATTTGGAATCCAGAGATTGTCTAGGAGAATTTGATTGGAGCTTGGAAAGTGAAGATGATCCTATTCAACTAGAAATGGTGGCAACTTCATCAAGTTCACCCCCTATCTCTGAGGTATGCTCAAATTGTCATGATTTTTATCACAAATTACTTGGCAGTTATGTGATTGAGAGAGATAATTGTTCTAGGGCTAGGTCTGAGGTAGCTGGTTACCAAATAACCTTAGAATCTATGGAAGCTAAAATCTTAACACATGAAAATAATGAAGTAGCTTGGGCTGAAAAATATGCACAACAAGATTATCAGTTAAAACTAAGTGACTAGAAATTAAACTGTAAAATTTTATAAATAGAGAAATTGACTAAGGAAAGAGATGATTTGTTAGCTAAGTTTCTTTGCTTGGGGTGAGTGCAGTGCGTCACATGTTACTTATGTTCAAAAACAGAGAAGAGCCTATATTAAAACTGGATTAGGTTTTGGAATGGACTTTGATAACATAGAAGAGAATCAAGTTGATGATGACCTAGAGGATATAACCACTAGTGATGATGAACTCATTAATTATGTAGACACATCTAGTAATGAGGATTCAATTAGTGAACCACCTCCCGAGTATAAGAAAGATAATGGTTATCATGCGGTTCCTATCCACTAGAAGTCATCAACCCCCTAGGCCTAATGTTTCTCATTTTGGAGTAGACAGTCTAGAGTTTAGGAAAAAGCTACTTGGTCAATCTAGGTCTGAAAACCCCAAAGAGACTAATGAAAACAATGTTCAAAGTCAAGCAGTACCTTCAACTCAAAGTACTGCTCCACAAGCGATACCTTCAGAAAACCTTTTCAAAACAGATCTTGCTAAACCTTTTTGGGATAACTTTGGTCAAAACAAGTTTAATCATTCACCTAGAAGGCACAATAGTTTTGGTCATAGACATAGAAGAAATCACTTTAGAAGTATGGGTCAAAAGCGTGTTTTGTGTGTTTTAGTCCTACTCATTTAATCAAGGATTGTGAACATCACTCAAAATACCTTAGCAGATTTCCAAAGAACAGGTCGCCAACCGAGAAACCTAGAGAGCAAAAACACCGGCATAATTCAAATAGGGTTAATCACAAAATTTCTCACGGATCATAGATACCCACACCAGAGAAGAACTTTTTCAAAACCTTCAGTATCTAGTACTTTCCAAAATCTTTTAATTACTGGACCAGTACTTTCTCAAAGTATCTTGCTCACAAAAACAAGGTACTGATCACTCTCATTGGAATAGGAACCCTAGGAGATCTCACTATCAACCTAGAAGGTATTATAATTCACATAGGGGATCTAGATCACAGGAACCACGTGTTAAACTAGAATGGGTTAAGAGGAAAGTACTGCGAGGGACAAACAGTACTTTCAACAAAAAGTGAATCAGATGTTTTTGTGATACAAGAAAAAGAAAATGAACTTGTAAAAGAGAGTTGTGTTGAAAAACCAAAAAGTTTTGAAAATCCACAAGCTAAAAATCAAAAGATAATTTTGGATCATGTTTTGAAAAATAGTGGAAATTACATACTCAAAGAATTTGAGTTTGTGACTCCACAAGGGGAACACAAGTCAGTAATGGCTTGGGTTCCTAAAGATCACTAACTCTTTTCTTTTTGTGCAGGGCAACCCAGAAGAGGAGCTTAAAGATCATCGTATTGTAGATAGTGGTTGCTCTGGAAGTATGACAGTGACAAAGAGATCTGTCTGATTTTAGAATATTAGTGGAGGAAGAGTTGCATTTGGGAATGATCCTAATGGAGGAAGGATTACTGGAAAAGGAACTATCAAAGCAGGGCGTATTGATTTTGAGAATGTTAGATATGTGAAGGAGCTTAAGTTCAACTTGTTATCAGTCTCTCAAATCGTGATAAAAGCATCTGTGTTATTCATTCCACAGAATGTCTCATCCTTTCCCTGACTTTAAGCCTGTTGATGATAACTTGGTAGTTCTTAGAGTACCAAGGACAAATGATGTGTATAGCTTAGACATGAAGAGTCTACATTCCTATGGGAGAGCCACATGTTTGGTGGCTAAAGCAACAACTTAAGAGGCACATCAATGGCATAGAAGATTAGGCCATGTTAATTTCAAGACTATCAACAAACTGGTCAAAGGAAATTTAGTTAGAGGTTTACCTTCAAAGACTTACAAGAATTATCATTCATGCTTGGCTTGCAAGAAGGGTAAACAACACAAAGCTTCATGCAAGAAGCTTGAGGAGTGGACTATTAGAGAACCTTTGGAGCTGTTACATATGGATTTGTTTGGACTTGTCTCTGTGGCAAGTTTAAACAAGAAAAAGTACTGCTTGGTTGTTACAGATGATTGCAGTAGATTCAGTTGGGTATTATTTTTGGGATTTAAAGATGATACTTTTCATGCTATTCAGACTCTCATAATAGCACTTGAAAACCAATTGAGACTCAAGGTTAGAGGTATTAGATGTGATAATGGGACTGAATTCCAGAACAAGCTTATGGATGAATTTTGTGCAAACAAAGGAATCAAGAGGGAGTTTAGCATTGCAAGAACACCACGGCAGAATGGTGTTACAGAGAGGAAGAATAGGACTTTGATTGAAGCAGCAAGAACAATGCTAGCTGATTCCCATCTACCTATTCAATTAGCTTTTATGTAAGTATTGCTTGCTATGTATACTTGAGTCTCATCACCAAACCACAGATGAAGACACCTTATGAGTTGCTGATGGGCAACAAACCCAACATTTGATTTATGAAGCCTTTTGGATGCCCTCTTACTATTTTAAACACAATTGATAATCTGGGAAAGTTTGATGGCAAGTCAGAAGAAGGTTATTTATTGGGTTATTGTACCAAAAGTAAGGGCTTTAGAGTGTACAACAGAGTCACTAAGAAGGTTCAAGATTGTCTTCATGTTGAGTTTTTAGAAGATCAAGTTAATGAGAAAGGTAAAGGTTCTGATTGGATGTTTGATCTTGAAGTTTTAACTCCTTCCATGAACTATGTACCTGTTAGAAAAGAAAATCAACTTGCACAATGGGGAAGATTTACAATATGTTGTTCATGGAGTGAATATTAGACACGATCTTGTCCCGATGAAGATCTGTTAGTCCAAAGCAAATCTGATGTTCCAAAGCAAAGTCTTGATGCTCCTAAGAAAAGAAATTTGTTGCACCACAATTGTCATTGTCTGGCGAGGATCAATCTATTCAAGAGGAACTAAATCAGATGCTTCTTCAAGATGTTTTAGCACATGCTTACAGCGATGAACAAAGAAAAGCTTATGAAGAGGCAAAGAAGAAGAACAATATCTGCGAGTATCTCACGGATTACTTTCGAACAAAGTCTTTGCTACACAATGTACTTTAGATGATTTGGATGATTCTACCATGCACGTATTAGAAGAAACTGATGATGAGTTTGAAGATGAAGGTATTTTCTCAAATTCCAATGAAGGTACTGATGTTACTAATTTGGAGGATACTTATGGAGTTCCACAGTCTCCAAGCTTAATAATTCATAAGAATCATCCTTCTAATCAAATCATTGGTCCTTCTACTTCTGGAGTGATGACTAGACACAGAGATAAGACTTTTTCAACACCTCACAATGCTTTACTTAGCTTTGTGTATAAACAAAACAGGTTGAATCATAAGGACCATCAAACCTGCCTATTTACTTGTTTTATCTCTCAAGAAGAACCTAAGAATATTGCTCAAGCTTTGACTAAAGAAAGGTGGGTTGAAGCTATGCAGGAAGAACTTCTTCAATTTAAACTTCAAGAAGTTTGGGTTTTATGTGATCTTCCAGATGGGAAGAGAGTTATTGGAACCAGATGGGTTTTCTGAGTTAAAAGAGATGAAAGAGGTAATGTTATCAAGAATAAAGCAAGGTTAGTAGCACAAGGCTACAGACAAGAAGAAGGAGTAGATTATGATGAAGTGTTTGCTCCTGAAGGATTGAAGCTATTCGAATATTTCTTGCTTTTGCTTCTTATATGGGATTTCAAGTTTACTAGATGGATGTCAAAAGTGCCTTTTTATATGGCAAGATAACAGAAGAAGTTTATGTCAAACAACCTCCTGGTTTTGAAGATCCTAAACATCCAAACAAAGTCTACAAGGTGGTTAAGGCTCTTTATGGCCTTCATAAGGCACCTAGAGCTTGGTATGAGAGACTCTCTACATTCTTATTGCTACATGGCTACCAAAGGGGAGCTACTGACAAGACTTTGTTTATCAAGAGAGACAAGAAGGATATCATGTTAGTACAAGTCTATGTTGATGATATCATCTTTGGGGCTACCAAACAGTCCATGGTTAAGGAGTTTGAGCAGTTGATGCAGAAGGAATTTCAAATGAGTTCAATGGGAGAGTTAACATTCTTTTTGGGACTTCAAGTTAAGCAATCAAAGGAAGGAATTTTCATAAGTCAAGACAAGTATGTTACTGACATACTTAAGAAGTTCAATTTTGATGATATGAAACTGTTACTACACCTATTAAATCTATCAATTCATTGGGAAAAGATGAAGATGGATGCTTTGTTGAAGTCAAGTTATACGAGATCAATGATTGGCTCTCTTATGTATCTTCTTGCATCAAGGCCGATATCATGTTTGCAGTTTGTTTATGAGTAAGATATCAAGTCTCACCAAAGATCTCTCACATGAATCTGATGCAGAGAATTTTCTGTTATTTGAAACAACAACCTAAGTTGGGGTTGTGGTATCCAAAGGAGTCACCTTTTCACTTGGAAGCTTTTTGAGATAGTGATTATGCAGGTGATAACTATGATAGAAGATCAACCACTGGTGGATGCCAATATCTTGGAAGAAGATTAGTCTCCTGGCAATGTAAGAAACAGACTATTGCAGCAACATCCCTTGTTGAATATGTAGGCTGCTGCAAGGCTGTTGTGGACAAGTTTTGTGGATGCAAAATCAACTCTTGGACTATGGGTTCAACTTCAAGAATACTCCTATCAAAATTGATAATGAGAGTACCATTAGTATTTTGAAGAATCCAGTTTATCATTCCAAGACCAAACACATACAGATTAAGCATCATTTTATTAGAGATTGCTATGAGCACAGGCTCATTAATGTGGTTAAGGTCCACACAGATGATAATGTAGCTGACTTACTCACCAAAGGCTTTGATGTTTCAAGATTTAATCACTTGGTGGTGAGCATTGGCATGATTAACTACTGAGCTACATTTAAGGGAGGACTATTTAGTATTAGTATAGTCCTGTGTATTGCTTGAGGGGAGGATATTTATGTGTACTTAGCTTATATAGAGGCATTTGGAAAAGTACTGCTATTTATGAAAGTCTTGCTTTGGAAAGTCTATGCAGTGGAAATACATTTGTCTTATTAAAGTCTTGTTCAATGGTAATATTGAAGGGTAATTACTTACGGTAACTTTGGTATTTATGGTCGTGATTTTCTAAATCTCACCTATAAATAACTACTCTCCGATTTTCCCTCTCATATTGATACATTAGAATCTTTTCCATAATTCTCTCATCACCTCTATATTATTCGATTATATCTCTTCTGTGCTCACATATTTAACTATGGCGAATCGTCCAACAGTTTCAAAGCACAATATGGTGGCTAATTTAGATAAGGTAGGCGAATACACTCTTTCATGATATCATCGATTATCTTACTGGTTCGCCAATCAGTTATGCTCTTTTAGTGGAGCCGGATATAATTGAGCCTTGTATTCAAGAATTTTAGGCTACTGCTGGAGAAAATATGGAGAATAATGAATTTTATATTAGAGCTACAGTTGTTGGCCGAACTGTGAAGATTACTAAAGCCTCCATTAGAGAAGACTTGTTGTTTAATGATGAAGATGGGGCTATAAGGTTTGATAAGCAATTGATATGGGATACTTTTGGACATATTGGTTATGAAGGGTCGTTAAATGAACAAACATTTAGGAAACAACTCTTTTGCCCTCAATGGAAGTTTATAGTACATGTGTTGCTTCAACGTATTAGTGCAAAAGTACTTCTTGGGAACAATTTGGATCAAATATAGCATCTGCTATTGTGGGTTTGGCTACTGATCGTGTTTTTAATTTCTCAAGGCTCATTCTTGATGGAATGCTTTCTCACATCTCTCATGGTTCAAAGTGGCTAATGTATCCAAGATTTGTTCAAGTATTCCTCAATAAACAACTTTTTGATGTTCCTAAGCCAACGAGATCTTTTACATTGTGGTTCAACAAGCCAAAATATTCACCTTTATGTCTAGGAAGAGTGATCAATTCACTGGAAGGGATACTCCCTTAACTACTTCTATAATGGAAGTTGTTCAGTTATTCAACTGATGAAGAAGATGAAGCTACGAGAAGGTCTTGCATGCAAGAAATCTTTACATCTGCAAATCTTGCTTCTCAACAAAATTTGCATCTCAAGAAGGTATTGAATCTCCACAAGGTCTTGCTTCCAATCTTGGAAGTTCAAGAAGATGTTGCGGTCCACCTTCTCCTCTCCACAAAGATCTGTTTCTGCTTCTCAATCAGAGGAACATTCACCAATTCAAGGAGATGATTCACATATTGTACCCCCTAAAGAATTAACATTGGATAATTATGTTTTGACAAGGGAGTTGGTTAAGTTGAAAAAGACTATTGAGGCTCAAGCCAAGCAGATAAAGAAATTGAAACTGAAGTTTAGAAGGCTAAAGACTTTTGTGTGGCCATTGGTTCAAGAATTTCGTATCTGGGTTAAATCAAAGAAGAAGGAGCAAAGGCAGTATAGGAAAAGCAAACGCCAAAAGGTTCACCAACAATCTTCGTGTCCAATTGGGGAGGAATTAAGAGAAGAAAATTTGAAAGATGTTGAGAAGGAGAATGAACACAGAAATCTTGAACTGGCACATGAAAATCTGAAGAACAGTCATTCAAGATCTTGAGAACAAGTTCAAGTTCAAAGTCTTGATGATAAAGGTATTGAAGATCAAAGTACTGCTTTTCAACAATAAGGATCCTACGGGAAAGCATTATTGTTAACACCAAGGTTGTTGGACTTTGAAGAGGAAGCTGGTCCTTCAACAACTGTACATGAAGATGTTGTTGGTCCCTCATACATTATACAAGAAGAGAAGCTACACTCAAACCCATCCATTACGCAAGTGATGATGAGTTCATTCTTTGTAATTTTGCAAGATTTATCACAACCAAGGGGTGGTGTTACTATTTACGAAGTTCAGAGGAACAACCAAGAGCTTCTCAACCTATAATTGATCCTAAAGATAAAGGAAAGGGTGTTTCGGTAGAAACTAAGAAGAAAAAGCTAACTTTAGCAGAACTTAGAGCAATTGAAGTTGCTAGGGATGAAGCTGCGACTAGAAAGCTTCAAGAGAGTTAAATGCTAAAGATAGAGAAGCTTAGGAAGCTTTGAAGAAGCTCAGAGTAGAAGAAACTAAGAAGTTATAAGATGAATTAAATCTTTGAAAGTGCTGAACCATTCTGATCACCTACTCCTGTTAGATATATGCCAAGAAGACCTAATCTAGCTAAAGGCAGAATGCTATGATGGCTTATTTGAAAGGTCGAGGATATAAAGAGATTTGAGATTGAATTATGTTGATATGAAAAGACTATATGATCTTGAGGGCGAGGCTTATAAGAAGAGTGTTGCAGGAATCAAAGATTATAAAGAAGAAAGTACTTGGTGAAGAGAAAGGAAGAAAAGTTTAAAAGAAAAAGGAAAACTGAAGTTCTGATGTTGTTCTCAAAGAAAAAAACGTTGAGTTAAGGTCTGAGACTAGAGATGAACTAAGAAATTATCTCAGAATAGTAGATTTTGAATATTCAAAAGAAGATCTGTGACATGAAGATGAGCAGATCTCAGATTAGTGCTTTTGAAGTTGTGGAATCCAAAGAGGGGAGTTATCTGATGTTTCATAAAGATGAAAGTTGAGTATTCAATAGGCTATGGGATTTATTGCACATTATAGATAGAGTGGATCTATTCTATCTATATCATGTGGTGAAAGCTTATTTTGAACATAATCCATTAGAAGGGATTGGTTTAGTTTTACTTGGAGATCTCACAACTGCATGGGAAGCTGAAGAGCAAAGCTGCTGATGATATTTGGAAGAATCAAGAGAATTGGGAGATTGTCTGCTGGAGATTCTTTGAAGAGTCAGTGTTTATGTTTTAGAGCTGGAAAATGGTACAATGATACACATGTTTGTAGATAGAAGATATCCTCTTCTTGTTGAGCTTATGAGAAGAATGCTAGAGCATGGAATGGAAGTAGAAGAGGATAATGAAACTGCTTGCATAGTCATCAATCTATTTATCAAGCTGGACTACTATTAACGATGAGGATGACTGACCGTATGAATCTTATTTAAATAAATTATTTTTGATAAATCGGTACTTTATTCAAAGTATCGCGATCAAACAGTACTTTCATTAAAGTCGCTTGCTTTTTAACCGTTAAGTGCTTTTGAAAGAAACCTTTTGTTAAGTAACAAATATTTTGAAACAAAGGTTGCATAAAATAAATGTTTTTGAGATGACAACATCAATAGGTCATCAATCCACCATGGTTACAAAAGGATTGGCTAATCCATGAGCAAACGGCTCTGGTAAAGATATTTCAAATCCGTTTTAGTTGACAACTTGCTAATAAGTTGTATGGTAATCAACTCACCATATCATTAATGTGAAGAGTTGGCTAGCCCACAAGAAAAATGGCTTGTGGTAAAACATGTGGAAAATCCATTATTGGTAATTAGTTCACCATTAGATAGAAGAACTAACTAGTCGAGAAGGGTACAGACTTTTGGTTAAAGACAACTCAAATCTGTTGATAGCTTGTGATTTGCTAAAAATCATATGGTTATCAATGTACCATGGTCTTACACACCAAAACATTTGGCTACTCCAGAGTTAATGTCTTTGGTAAAGAGATCTAAATCCATTAAATTTTCAATGATTCACCTCTCACAGGAGTTAACACACCGGAAGTGATGAGAATAGTATGCAACTTAAACTGAATTAATGTGCAAATTGTCATATGTTGTGTGTTCTTTGAAAAGATGGAGCTTGCTGGATGATGTAAAGGAATAATTATAGAGATACTTTGACAAAACACGAAACTACAAAGCTACAATCCAAAGACTAAGAAACAATATGTCCTTAAAGATGAAGCTGTTAAAGATAAATTCACAAAGGAACTTGAAGTCAAGCTAGTAGAATTCAAGTTAGGGGAGGATTGTTGGGATATGAAAGTCTTTGAAGATTGAAAAAGTCTTGAAGATTGACAAAAGTCTTGAAGATTGATAAAATCTTGTAAACTACAAAGAAATCTTGGAAAAAGTCAAAGAGTCAAAGAAATCTTGCTAAAGATAAAGTCAAAGTACTTGCTAAAAGAAAGTCAAAGTACTGCAAGAACAAAAGAAGCTGTTATATTAGTTTATAGAAAGTATTGTAACTCTATAATATTACGTATAAGATTACTTGTCGTACAAGGATACAAATTGTAAACCGACTAAGGTTATCCTTGAGCCTATAAAAGGACCCCTAGATTGGCATTAGATGTACGAGTCTTAGAGTTTACAAGTTCACAAGTTATTATTTAGAGTTTTAGAGAAGTTCGATATTCTTAGAGTTGTTTAAGTATGCATAATAATAAGATTTAGAGTTAATAATAAAAGTTATTCTTCTTAGCTTTGTTAAGTAAATTCCGCATACTTAATAGAGTTTGTTCAGTGTTTCTTTGTTAATAACTTAGGATTTATCTGAGGTTGTTAAACCTTAAACAAGCTATTTAAGTTAGTTTTATTAGAGTATATCGATCCAACATGTGCTAAAGGCTTTCGAATCTCGAAGCACATATTGAGGGGGAGCATTTCAAAAGAAAACAAACTTTCAAGGTACAAAACAAAATTTCTTAAGTTTCAATAAAAAGTACCGTGATTGATTTTCTAATGGTTTCGGTATGGCTATATGATCGTGAATGTGCTTCTAAGAACTCTTTCCTCTTCGTGCAAAACAATTTCAAAAATCACATGCACAAGTTGAGGGGGAGCAACTTTTGAAAACCACATCCTTTCCCATAAAATATCTTTAACAAAGTATGAAAAATACTAACTTTGATCGGGAAAGTAATGGTGATATCTTTTAGAAATTGTCGATCAATGAATCGAATCTTTCATTCTCAAATCTGAAAGTTTCAAGTCCTCTTACCTCCATGTGCTAAAACCGTTTCAAATACATTTGATGCACATGTGGAGGTGGAAGCGTTTATAAAAATATCAAAAACAATTCAGGTACAAAATGTTTTGATCATGTATCCACAGTACTTGGATTGATTTTCAAAAGGTTTTCGATTGGTTCCAATGGAAGAAGAACAATACCAAAAGACCGACCAAATTTACTTTATGCATGGAGTTATAAGGATGGTAAGGTTAGACATTAGTTCCCACGATCCCACTGGGAGGATCTACCAGGACAATCCACTAGATAGTGTAGAGTCCTTAGGTATGATGAAAAAAGGAGAAAGGTGAAATATAGGAAGAGTCGGTGAGATAGAGCTAGAACTGGAATAAACCCAACAAGGTTCTAGTTATGAAGTCTCATTAAGCGGAAGGGGTTCAAGAATGAAAAAGAAATGAATGTGAAAAGGGGTGAAAAGAAATAGCCCTCCAATAAATCAACCTTAGGGCAGAAACCGGGTTCAATACATATGCTATTGGTGGTTACCAAGGTAACACTGGTATTGAAGACAAGACGTCATGGACCCAGTGACGCACTGCACTAAACTTCTCAAGCTACTCAAGTTCCTCTTGAAAGGACTTGTTTCATTCTCACGGGGAACCTACATAATCTATCGACTTTCTTTTAGAGATAGTTGATATTGAAGAAGGAGACCCTCTCCCTAGTATCCGGCATAGGAACCAAATGTGCACTATTGAGTATAGAGCCAAGAGATCATCCACAATATCTCATTAGGACACAAAATTAATGAAGACTTGCTGTTTCACACAATGTGGAAAGTAAGTATATATATTGAGAGTCCTACGCATTATCCTTGTGGTATTGCCAGAACATCCGAGTGATATGTATAAGTATTCACTAAGAAGATGGAAATCCTTCTAGAGCCAACATCAAACAAGCTATTGGTGGGTGGCATGTGAGATCTTTTCCAAAGATCAAGCTTGTGACAACTGGATAGAAACGATGGGGCGATTCACTCGTGAATCAACCATGGTCCAGGAAATGAATTGACGAATACTTTTGGAAAAACCTTTCGATGTCCAAATATTCTTTTCTCTAGCACATCGAATGTGTATTCTTTTTCAAATATAAAAAGTATTTATGATTGAAAATTGATCTTTCTCATGAAACCGTCGATTATTGCAAAACTCTTTCCTCTAAGCAATGCGATTGTTTTCAAATCAATTTTTCATCAATCGATGAATCTCAATTATTTGGTTCACTCACTCCGTGTTATCTTCTTTGAGGCGTTCGGTTTGAGAGCGGCTAGAGCAACTGTGAGAAACCTGTCAAGGAGATTCTTGAATTCTACGATCACAGGCAATACTTGTATTGATCAGCGGGGAACCGTGGGCGTGTACCTCAATTCAACGAAAGTGGTCAAAGACACTTTCGTGTGTTTTATTGCTAAGCTGTTGTTTCCGGTACATTTGGACGGTTGCGGTGATCGGAATTGAGAAGTCAATCAAAGCCGCATGCTTACGGCATCCACACTTAATTAAAGAAATCATGACTTATGCATATCTGAGAACGGCTCGATATTTTATACTATGTTTCCGCTACCTGAAAATATCATGAGCGTAAAGCTTCTTCCTACGATGGTAAGATGTCATGATCGAGAAAGTGTGAGCATGTCGGTCCGAAAGTCACAACAACACATGATGGCAACACAAAAGGGTGATCAGAGATTTCGCGTGGTCGATGATCTCAAAGAAAACTCGAAGATCATCAAAGATGTAGATCAGTTGAAAGGCCTCCACTAAAGTACAAAGCAATCGGATTTTGAAGAATCGCTACTTAAGCACAAAGATTGCGGATGTGAAGAATTAAAGTCTACCAGCTCAAGACTGAAGATTAAATAGAATGCTAGGATTCGAAATGTAAAACATGGGGTGACCTCCCTTAGGGGGAGATTGTTAGGAATTAGAAATTCCATAGTGAAGTGTCGGTCAACCCATATATAATCTATCATAAGTTAGCTCGTAGACATTACGTTATTTACTAGTTATTTAGTTAATTATTAGTTTAGTGCAACAATAGTGGAGGACGGATGGGTCTTTACCCACTGTATGCCGATCCACAGTCGAAGGAGGACGTTTAGTATGTAACTATAAATACCCTCTACCTCCCAAGGTAGAGGGTTGGACCTTTCATTCTAATCTAACCTTCTTTCTTTTGTTTACTTTCTCTCTCTAGAAAGGCTCCCATCTTCCACTTTCTCTCCCTAAACTCTAAACTATACGCCTCATATTTGTGATTGTTTGTGTGTTTATGAAATCCAATAACTAACAAAGTTCATCCAAACGGTAGGTGCTCAGTTGGTCAAATCGCACAAGCGAAGAAGGGTCATCAGTTGGTCATATCTTACTCTTCCCACTCAGTCTACCTACTTAGGGTCAGTTGGTCATATCTCTTAAGTAACTAGCCACTACCGCCAGTCAAAACTTCTGAAACAAGGGTAGCTACCAAGAAACTATGCATGCATACACTAGAAATAATTATACGGAAGCAATGTAAACATAAACAAAACATTTAAGGAATCATAACTAGGCTAGCACCAGAGGTGCATAGCCGCTCATATTAACTAAAACAATCGATTCAATGTTTAACATTACGAAATACATGAATTGAAAGTAAAGAAAAGATAAAATGCTAATGCTTATCATAGGGGAGTGATTTCTCCCTTGGAGATGGCTCCGTATGCTTCCTAAGATCTGCCTTCAACTTCTAATCCGCACGTTCGATGTTGTGTGTGAAATGGGATGATTAGAAATGATGGAATTTGAAGTATTTATAGGCGGATCTTGTTACTGCGTAACTTAAGTTAAGAGTTATCTTGGTAACATCCATTTCATCGTAATTTGCTCTGGAAAAGCTGGTTACGGCGTAACATCATGAATGAGTTACTCCGTATCTTCAATAAATCATGGTTACGCTGTAATTGTGGAACTAGTTACGTCGTGGCGTGCAGCGGCGCGGAACCTCATTTGACCTAATTAGTTACGGTGTAATCTTGGGATGGAGTTACGTCATAATCTTCCGTTTAGTTGGTTTTCTAGGCCACGCTTCTGTTACGGCGTAATGTGAGAAGGAAGTTACGCCGTAACATCTTCAAAATGAGCATACTATCATATATCTTCAATAAACTCTCCAAATCCGCGTCTCTTTAGCTCCAATGCTCGTAATTTACCTGAAAGTGAAATATAGAGGAAAACAATCATAAATCCATATAAATGATATAAAATATGAGCATTGTCGAGGAAAATTGACACTTAATATTCAGGACTATTTGATGTTATCACCTACATCATCCATGTTGAGAGTAAGCTTCCCATCGTTGATTTTTAAGGTTATGACTTTTTTGAAAACATTAATTTTTGCACGTGCGGTAGCCAGAAGAGGTCTACCCAAGATTAGTGGAAAGTCGAGATCTTCTTCCATGTCTAAAGTTACAAAATCGACAGGAAGAGTAAAATTATTAATCTTAATTAGCACATTCTCAACTACCCCTAGGTATGCTAACTGTCCTATCTGCCATTTCAATGGTCATGCAAAGGGGTTTGATAAGTCCAATATTTAGTCTTTTGCACATAGAAAATGGCATGATACTTATGCTAGCTCCTAAGTCGGCTAAGGCATTAATATTATGTAAATTATTAACAGATCAAGGGAGAATGAAACTTCACGGTCTTTCTCTTTTAGAGGGATCTGATTGAGGACAACAGCTGAGCATCTGGCATTTAATTTTACTAAATTTTCCATGATTGCATCATGTTCATCGTTAGTATGTTGCTCCACTTTCCTAAGGTTCGTATTGTCATCCTCTCTTATTGCTTGTTCGGAGAAACATGCAACTTCTTCTTCATTGTAATTGAAAGGGGTGTAGAGAGGTCTCTCGTTATTGGAAAATATGGATTTCCAGGCACTATCGTCATTTATTGAGTTGTCCTTATGAATTTCATTTGCCAAAATCCCAAGTTCTCTTTCGGTGTTCTTTAAAGTCTCATAACCCTAGTTCTACTTATGTAGTACCGGTGGATACCTGACGTAGTACAAGAAGTGATAATCCCTAAGAAACCATAACAAGATTTGTGAAGCATCAAGAAGATTAAAAAAGTGTTCCATGCAGCAGAAAAGGTCAAAACAGCTTACACACAACATGATTAACAAGTAAGTCTTATAAGCACCCTTTATACATGTTATATTAGGTTGTATCACTATTTAGTTGATCTGGACTTGCGATTTTGGTCTGCATGATTTTATGTGTTTATTTTTTGTTGTGCGTGTTTTATAACTATGTTGATGACCACCTGAATCCTACAATACTTATGTTAAAAAAATCTTATACTTTAAAAATTGTTACTAAATTCTAGTTTTATAGATATGCATGTTCATGATACGGGAGTTTTAACTGGATTGACATCTAAACTACATATATTAGAGGAAGACCATTTCATCCATTAAATAACTAAAAACAATTCAAAACTTAATATTAAAGAATACAACTATACATGTATATTGTACAATTAACTTGTGCTTCAACATATATATTTAAAACATTCAATTAATGTAATAATTAAATTACCTCCAATGCAAAAATTCAATCAATAAACCACATGATACAAATTAAACAAATTGTTAGAATAAATTTGTAAATACTCTTCTCAAACACACCAAAATATTCATGAAACACAAATGATGCATGTTTTCTGACCAGATTTTAATATTTATAGTGTCTCGTTTACCTATGGTCCATCTTATGCACTCACGGGCAGTGTATCCGGTCGTGTATAGTGTAGTAATCGGTAAAACCGAGGTCGTCCCAAGAGCTATGTGATCGGATTCTAATTAAGTCTAGGTGTCACTGGTTTTAATAGTTTTAAGGATTTAAATGATAATTAAACTAATTAACAAGAAATAAACGCAAACAAATAAAATAGTGGTTGTGATCAATAGAGGTAGAGTGTGCTAATCTAATTACTCATCCTATCATGTTATGTTTACGTTTTACTACTTCCAATTGATTCAAGTGGGGATTTAAGTCGCTAGGACAGCATTTGGTCAATTCGTCCTAACCTATCAGCAAAGGCTTCCACCCGAGATCAAGCTACTACCCTTGAAAGTCGAGTTGTTTTTAGTCCCCTAAGCCAAGTCATTAAGTATCTCTACATGCAAGATTCGACATAATGAGTGCCCGGGCGCTATCATCTTAGACACTCATCCCTAACTTCTTAAGTTCATCCAAATGATCGGTGATCATTTGGTCAGTTCGCACAAGCGAAGAAGGGTCGTCAGTTGGTCAATTCTTACCCTCCCCTACTCAACCTAACTACTTAGGGTCAGTTGGTCAATTCTCCTAAGCAACTAGATAAGATCGTCATTCAAAACTACCGAAGCTAGGGTAACTACCATTGAACTATGCATGCATACACTAGAAACAATTATACGGAAGCATGAAAACGTAAACAAAACAATTAAGGAATCATAACTAGGCTAGCACCAAAGGTTCTTAGCCGATCATATTAAAAGAAACCAAAGATTCAATGTTTAATATAATGGAATACATGAATCGAAAGTAAAAGATAAAATAATCGCTAATGCTTATCATTAGGGAGTGATTTCTCCCTTGGAGATGGCTCTGTATACTCTTCAAGATCTGCCTTTTGGACCCCTCTTGACGTTCTCTGCTTTTTGGTGTGAAGTGAATGAAGTAAAATGCAGAAATTAGGGCTGGTATTTATAGGCACGATCTAGTTACGGCGTAACTTGAGTTGAGAGTTACGCCGTAACTTCAATAATTCCTCAATTATGCTCTCGGTAGGCTGGTTAGGGCGTAACACTTGGGAAGGGTTACGCCGTATCTTCAATACAGGTTACATTTGGTATAATTACGCCGTAATCATTAAAAGGAGTTACGGCGTATCTGATGGTGGTGTGAAGCATTTCTTGACCTAGTTAGTTACGGCATAACCTTAGTTTGGAATTACGTCGTAATTGATGTTGAGTTGGTCTTCTGAGTCAACGCGCTAGCTACGGCATAATTTGAAAGACGGAGTTACGCCGTAGCTTCTTCACGGAAGGCATACTATCATAAATATTTAAGAAAATCTCCAAATCCGCGTCTCATTAGCTCCAATGCTCGTAATTTACCTGAAAGTGAAATATAAAGGAAAACAAGCGTAAATCCATATAAATGATATAAAATACTAGCATTATCGGGGAAATTGACACTTAATATTCAGGAATATTTGTTGTTATCAACAAATTAATACAATCTTCAAAAAAAATTAAATGACATATCTATGTTCTTCACTATCTACTTATAAATAATATAGTTTGTCACTGTTTGAAGTTAATATAACCTAAAATTATCATCTTCAATAAAGTTATTGTTACAAAAAACGTATTACCAAAAAACATTGTTTGCGAACATTTTAATTACAGAGTATTCGGCGTCGCAACGCGCGGATATCCTACTAGTATATGTAATGTATGCATTTGGTTTGACCGTAACCAACAACTTATTTCTTCGACGTCTTTTGCAAAATAATTATTAAATGGTTCATGTTTTCATGTTGATGTTAGATTTTTTTAATGCATAAGTTGTTTACATACGTGACATTACTTATTACAATATTATTATTGGTAAGAAATTGTAAATATTACTTCCTTTTATAAATATTTTTAAATTACTCATTATGTTAAATTAATTTTCAATGCTCATATAAAAAAACTCTCTAAAACATCAATTATTAATTATATGTTCGAACGTAAGTCCAAACAAGTGCGCTATATGATATCTATCGTACAAAAAAGTTTAAAATCACCTGTATCTCAAGCCCCCCTGCTCCATATCCTACACACCGTTCAACAACCTTTTAACGGTCAAAAACTATTCATCTCATGACACGTGTGTAATACATCAAGATTTGATTCCATTATACTACATCAAAACTAACAAATATAAAAAATAAATACATTCTCATTTTCAATTTTTCATCATATCGCACGTTGTTATAAATCTTCAAAGCTATATTTATTTCCGTATATATGCTTAGCGAATAAAAAGCCGGAGAGAGTGATACAAATTGTGTCTTTCCGGCAACGAATGAAGAGGCGAGTTGTTAACGGATTCGTTAACATGTTTACCTCGCCGGAGTTTAAGGACAAAATGTCGAAAGGAAGATCTATGAAGAGGTTGATGAAGTACGATGAATTACCGGAGTATTTGAAGGATAACGAGTTTATATTGGATTATTATAGATGTGAATGGCCTTTGAAAGATGTGGTATGTAGTGTTTTCGCATGGCATAATGAAACCCTAAATATATGGACGTAAGTATTTGATCTAGTCATTTCCTCATCAACAAATCGTTTGCAAATTTGTACGCATTTACTAATCGTTCATGACATATAAATTTTTTGAAGGCATTTGGTTGGTTTCTTCATATTTTTATCATTGACGATTTGGAGTTCGTTGAGGAGAAACAAGGTGGAATCATTGATCGCGAGCTTTTACTCAAGGTATGTTTATTTTGTGATTTGTGATAGCATGTTCGTTTAAATATACCATGTGTAATTGGTAACTTTTAAGTGAAATTTCATATATATGTAGAACACGCGGCTTTCAAGAATCGAAGATGACTACAACTAATGGCTCCATGGTTTCTATGCTAATGCCGGTGAGTGTTCCTTTAATTATACACTTTCCTAATCAACACTTGAATACTACTCTACTTCATTACAAAAGCATCAACCTAAAGATTTGTTATCGTTATAATCAGATACTGAGTATATAATTGTATATTTTATGAGTAAGATGCAAGCTTTCAGGTAACAGTGCGAATTTAGGTATCGATTTGCTAAACATATCTTAAAATTAATTTATGTTAGTTTATTGATAAATTCTGTACAAATGCAAATTAAAATAAACATTAGTACACACATTAGAAGAGGTTATACGTAAAATGAATACTTGTATTAAGTTAACGCGTATGTAATTATCTAAACATATGAAATATGAAGAAAAGCACAATGAATACTCCCTTCAATAAAATTTGGTTTCTTTTCTTTTGATTGAAGTTATTTTTACTCTATTTAGCGCTGTTCTTAACGATTATAACACAGATTAGTTAGGCTTTGTATTTCTTAACTTGTACTAATAAAAGAACCCTGGTTATAAAAGCACGAAAATATTGCCTGGAGCTTCATTTTCCGGTAAAAGTTAAACACGGCATCTCATATTACTAAACTTAATGGAAAATGAAACAAGGATATCATGAAAGTTTATGAAATAAGCAAATCAAAACTTGGAAGTAATTTGTTTAATACTTTAAAATAAAGATAACTTAAAATTAAAGTAATAAAAGATCAAAACATAAAAGAAAGGAATGATCTATATATGTAATTAGTCTCACAACTGATTATCCATAAAGATAACCCTTGAGTCGCTTGAATCCTAGTTAGTTAAGTGATTTATATAGTTCATATGTGTTCTTTTGAAGTGACATGTATGTTGGAGTATTGTCTAGCTCCTTGCTAGTACGTCTTCTAATTTGATCAATTTCCGTTCAAAAAAAATGTTGGAGTTTAGAGTCGTTTTATATTAAGATCGATGCCGAGGTTTTCTTTGGAATTTTGGTTATGGATTGAAGATTATGACATACCATACATGCATGACACTGATACACTTCCAATTTGGTCTAAAATTCTTAATTTAATTTGTTATAACTGAAAAATGTTTAACTTAGATATAATGATTCATTTGATAACTTGATTTAATATTATAAATGTCTAAAACCAAAGAAGAAGATGATCAGATACGGTAAGTCAGATTTTCCTTTCAAGCTATGAACAAAACGTGCCTTTTTTAGTAGAAGGTTTGAAATCAAATGAGATATGACATGATATGCTAGACAAACGTAATAAAAGGTTGAAGATATGAGAATTTTGGGTTTGATATGATTTGATGGTCCATAACCATAACATCTGATTCAGTTACTAATCGAAAGAAACATATACCTGACATGACACATCCTCTTCTTTTATAGTTCCTTTCTTGCTAACAATAATGTCTCATCTTAAACAAAAAGCCACATTCATATGACGACTCAAACACCTATATGTTCCCACTATTTTTATACATATACCTAACCATAAACTTACTTGGTCAAGATGCACGGTAACAAGCACAATCCATGTTTTCTAATCAATTGTATTGTACATGCGAAATGGCTTGTTACCTAGTAGTATTTGTAAGAATTAAGGTGTGATGTTCCACAACCTAGCTAGTGATTGCATGTTAATGACTCAAAGGAACATGTGTTGTGTAAAATATATGTATTGTATATGATGTGATTATTACTTTGTCTTCAAAAAAAATTATGATACATTACCAATTGAAATTGTACTAATATCAGCTTATATCATTAAATGTTTAGAAAATATCATGGTAAGTGCTATCGCCATATATAATTAGGATTTGCGCTTAACACAGCAAATGCATGTGATCGATCTTGTGTTAGCTTATGCATTACCTGAACAAAAATTGAATTTTATGATTGTAAAAATGTGTGTGCGAAATCAGAAGAGATTCCTTAGTTGCCATGTAAGTACATCTTTATGTGCAGAGTTGTGGCCATGGTTAACTTGACTTGATGGAGTATCCAACTATATTAGTGATCGATTTGATATTCCGGTGCAATAGTTTGGTCAAGTAAATGATATTGAGAAAGATCATTGTTATTTGGGTGCTATTGTGTTAAATAAATTATAAGTTATTCTTATACAAAATTAAATTATCTTAGCAAATAAATGTTGGAATGTTAAAATTAGATTAGTTAACATGAACTCTAGTAACCTTCTAATAACACTGATCATCAAGTGAGGAATGTTTTTATGTATTGCAAATCTCTTCTCAATTATCTTAATTCAAATTTTTGTACTCATGTTGCTGATTCTGTTTGATACTTAGCCACATAAGTTTGGTTTAATTCAATAGTTATATTCATAAGCTATAGCAACTTTTGGTTATAATATGTTCCTTGTTCTAGCACCCAGCATTAACGAAAAGCTATTAATATATAATTATATATTAGTACATGTCGTTTTTGTTTCATAAGGGTTACTTTTTTTTTCGGAAATTAGATTTAAATGTAATGGCTTGCGTCTGGGATATTAGTGCTTTCATACTGAAAATGAAATAAAATTGAATAAATAGAGAATGCGTGTTTAGGCAACATCTTAACTTACACCCCTCATCTTATCTTTTAGGTGTTATGTTGGTTAACTAATATATTTGAAGACGCAAGAATGATACGTCATTTGAAGATGTCTTGTCTAACATACATGAAAGTGGCTTTATTATCTTCTCAAATAAAAAATGGGATTCGCTAAAAGTAACTATAAAGATTCTGTTTAAGAAATAAAATCTGAATAACTGGTGATACATAAAGAGAGCTTAAATGCAGGAGGTTGACAGTTTTTTATTACAGGTACAAACTATTATTGCTTGTTAAACAAAATTGCCCTTACCCCTTACAGCTATGCTTAGCAATTTCTATTAAAAAAAATATATATATATGAACCATCTACCCAATAAGTTAAAGAAAACTTGAAACGTTTAATCTCTACTAACTATAAACTTATGATGGGTGGACAGAGGAGCGAAATTAGAAGAACAAGCATGCGTAAATAGTATGCTTAAATATGCTAGCAACTTTTGGCAATAGCATATTATTAGTAGATGGACATTTTTCTTCATAAATCAATAACCAAATGTTAAATAAATTTGAAAACAAAATTTGTCACATCCCTTAATCATTTCTCATTAGAAAAATAAGTTAAGTAGGCAAAATTTGATGTTTAAAAAGATCTAATAAGAAAATAATTTGTTGGGACAACAAATACAAGAATAATTTTTTTTTTTTTTTCTAATTTTAAGCTACAACCTTTTTTACTTGGCATGGGCGCAAATGCCAACCCTATCCTATGATGTCTTGCCTCTTGACATAAGTATCAAGTTTAAAGTTGGTCACTTGTTTGCGTGAATTCATCAAACTATTGAGAAAATTCAAAAAATGTATCAATCATTATCCTGTAAGCTAACAAGGGAAACAAAAATAAAAAGCTAAAGGGTACGTTAAGTTATTGTTGCTCTTGAAATAACTTGGAGATATCTGGCTAATGATGTTGTGGAGTACTAAAAAACATTTAAACAGAAAAACTGACGATAATTCTTTTGTTTTATGCAGGAATCCCTCATAGGAGAATTTCTTAAACCATCAATGATACTAATGAACAACCCAGAGGACCCAATACCCAAATGGCCATGGTTTGTTTTCTTAATAGGAGCCATGGGATGTTTAATATGCAGCTCCATCTCGCACCTCTTCGCCTGTCACTCTAAAAACTTTAACCTCTTCTTCTGGCGCCTCGACTATGCCGGCATTTCCCTCATGATCGTCACCTCATTCTTCGCTCCAATCTACTACGCTTTCACCTGCCACCCATTCTCCCGTATCTTCTACCTATCTGCCATCACCACTCTTGGCTTTCTTGCCATCTTCACTCTCCTGTCCCCTGCACTGTCTACTACTCGTTACAGGTCATTTCGTGCCACACTCTTCCTTGCCATGGGCTTTTCTGGTGTCATTCCAGCAACACATGCAGTTTACCTACATTGGCGTCACCCTAAAATACTTATGGCTCTTGTTTATGAGGTCATCATGGCGGTTTTTTACTCCATTGGGGCTATGTTTTATGTTAAGAGGATACCAGAGAGATGGAAGCCTGGTGCATTTGACATCGCTGGACATAGTCATCAAATATTTCATGTTTTTGTCGTTGGTGGTGCTCTTGCTCATGCTGCTGCAACGATTGTCATCATGAACATGAGGCAAACTTCAACAGGACAGTGTGTTGGTGGGGCAGCTTGGATGTGAAACATAATTATTATTAAACTTGTAAGATTGTTGACAATTAGTTTTATGTTTCCAGCTTTTGAAAATAGAATTGTATGATATTTATGTCAGATAAAGGAGTTTAGGGACATTTATCTTTGTCATTTCTACCACGACGCAGATGATTACTTTTGAGCAAGAAAAGTTTCAAATCAGCATAATTTGTACCATTGTACATCATACATTGTTTTCTAAAATTATCCAACAATGGATAATTTAGAATGAATTACCAAATAGAATAAAGCTTTCAACTATGCTCCAAACACTTATCTAGAAAAGAAATTTAAGTACATATATACCATGATATAAAAATTGTTTAACTACATGGCACACAATTCTTTGACAAAAGGAAATAAAGCCTGTTTGTTGAAGTTGTTAATATAGGAATGATAAAACATTTATTAATTCATGGCAAGTCTTAATGAAAAAAGTAATGCCTGAAAAAAGTAACAATACTCACCAGATTCTTATTGTTGAATTTGAAAGATCTAGCAAAACTTGAGATGCTGAGAAGATGCTGAGAAAAAGATAGTCTTTCGCATAGCAGCATACCAGCCACGACCATTTTCTAGCATTTTTCACTCAAAGTTTGTCAGCAAACAGCAAGTGAAAGTAAAGTCTGTTTGCTAGCCTCTAATGAAAACATTGCATACATGTTCCCATAGATACACAGCCCATGAGCTATATGACCATATCACTCAAGAAAAAATTTGATGTAAGAATACTACCTGTTAGTACAAATCTGGGTCTCTTCCACGCAAAGGTTAGTATAGGCAAACTTTGGTTGAATAGATCTTGAACTAAGTGAATGTGATTTGAGCTAGAGCTGCTAAGAAAGAAGACACCGTTAGACTCACCGCGGAAGGGGGCTTCCGCGGTCAACCTTCTATGTGAGAGTAAGTGTATATAGAGAGATAAAGCATTTTCTAGCGAGAGAGTGATGATACCGTTGAGAATGGTGGATACCCTCTTTTTATACTATTGACCTTTTGTCGGATTCCCAGGATCACGTGTTGTGATAGCGATGCTTTTAGGCGGGATATCCCCCAGGTCAAACCTTTTTCTTGTCCTCTTACCTTTGAAAGTGGTTCTTTTGGGAGGGAACTGCGGTTTTTCCATGTTTGGGGTCTGCCCATTTCAACTGGATGAGGGCTGACAATATTCTTTAACCTTTTGGGTTAAATCGTGTCAAAGCTTTGCATTTGCTCCGGAATGACGTCCTTCCACGGAAGGTGTCTTAGTCGTGATATCTTACTACGGGGTTCGTTCCCCTGCCCCGCACCTTTCGCGGGTGGTGTGTTATGTTGGTCCTAGATCAAGCGTGAGTTGGAGTTGCTTCCTTTTTAAGCATGCCTGACCCATGATCTGGGTCCGAGGCTACTATACGTGATCATGTCCCCCTAGTCGAGTATACATGTTTTTCCAGAGACAAGTATGTTAGACTTAAGTTACATTCCCGCGGATTGGTGAGGCTTATTGTACTGTGTGTCATGCTGACTAGACTTTCCATTATCCATGTGTGATGATTGTGACAGCCTATCGCTGGTACTCGTGAAACAGTTTTGACCATGTATTTACAGTATTGATTTGAAGTTTTAACGGCTGACCGTTCATCTGTTGCAACCATCATGACCGTCTGTCTAGATTCAATCTTAACCGTCCAATAAATGTCCGGGGACATGGCCACCTTTCTAACCGCTTGATTTTTACTTTTTAGTTTGTGTGTGTGGTTATAAATACCCTAAACGGTTTATTTTCAAAAAACTTTTACACACACATACTTTTCACTTTCCAAACTCTTCCAAATATTTTCAGTTCCTTCGTCTCCTTCTTCATTCGTTTTCTCCGCCCTTGTTTTTTCAGGTTATACCTCTAGATAATGTTAAATGTTGTCTCGATCAAAAACACTTTCAAGATTTTTGTCTAAAATACAACATTCATGGCCATCTGTTGCCGGAATTTCCCAGTCATAATGATACTATTAGGGATTCCCCCGACGGAAAAATTAGAGTTTACACTAGGGTTTTTGAATTTGAGAATTTTAGGATTCCACTTTCTAGATTTTTGTTCCGTGTCCTGGAATACTTCCAAATTCATTTGTTCCAGCTGTTAGTATTAGCAGCGGCTAGGGTTAGTCATTTTGAGATCCTCAACCGTGTGCACGATGGTGCCCCCACCATTCCCCTTTTTATAAAATTCTTACTCCTGCATCAGCAATTGTTGTATGACTTTGGAGAAGAGGAAAGGCCCCAAGTCCTTGGTTGTTTCGGTTTGTTACACGTCCCGTCTTAACTCCGTTAAGAATTGGAAGGAGAATGTTTTTCTGGATCAAATCTTCAATCTTTCCCATCTCCGTCCCCTAGTACGAGAAGGCGTCTGTGGATCGCGACCAACCTCCTGCGGACGAGGATGTAGATCTTGACCTTCTGGCCCTTTTAAATGAGAAGCGGGTCGGGTTCAAAAAAATACCTGGAGCCCTTTCTTGTGTCATAGGATTGAGCCGAACCTGGGATGATGATTCCTGCCGCCCCACCTTTTTATATCCGGATGAGACGGGTGTGTAGTTTGGCGGTTACTTTTTTATTTATTTGTATTTTTGTATCTGTATCAGCGTCTGATTATGTTAGAATCGATGCTCTAGGTTGTTTAGACCTTATCTAGGATCACAATAACATTTAACATGCACAGCGGAATAATCAAAGAACAATGTTATTGTATAAAGGTTTCTTCGTCATCATCTCTACTCTACATCACTTAGTCTAGGCGTTTACAAGACCTACGCCCTAGACACACACACACACCTTTAGACGTCTACGTAATGGAAGACTTGTGTATGAAACCTACACCCCATGTCCTCTTTATATACTAGAGGATTAGGGTTTACAAGATACTACGAAGGACTAATAAATAAATCTTCTTTTGCAAGCAAGTCCCTCCATCTTTTTGTAGCTTTCATCTTTGTCACTTTAAGTCCCTTTGTTTCATTCTTCTATACACTTTGTCTCATCAAATCAAGAATCCCAACAATCTTCTCCTATTTGATGATGACAAAACAAACACGTAAAGTACACCATGAGTGAAACAATCTTGTCTTCCTTTGTCTTCCCCTTAATCCATGTTATGCCACTCAAACATCTCTTCCCCTTTTTGTTATCAACAAATAGGGAACATATGCAAACTTGATCTTGACTACCACAAACCAATACCACACATCCAATTCATCCTTCCAATACTTCAAATTACCCTCCAAGAAGTTTTCCGCAACTAAAAATGAACTTGAAACAGTAGAAATCTAAACCAACAGTAGTAATACTAATCAATAGTAGTAAAAATCAAACACTTCCCCTTGAGTGGTACATGAACATCAAATGATTCTTCAAATCTGCAAGCTCCTTGTAATGATCACTTGTGAAGAAAACCAAATATAACAAACTTGTTGAAGAAGTAGAATAACCCAAACATATGTCTTATGTCTTGTACAAACCACATGACTCCGAACGTATACCCATGTATAGGGAGACCACAATCTCTTGAAAATAATCACTGAGCACAATAACGTAACTCCTTCAAGTGTTTTGTCAATTCTTTGTCACAATAAGAATGCACAAAAATAAGAACACGCATCTAAGAAATCCACTTTACGTTCAAATAAGTGATAAATAACCTTCTTCGTAATCAATTCCTCAATAAATCCAAAAACGAGCTTTTTAAAATATTTAAGAACAAATTCCAATCTTTCTTCTTGTGTGTGTAAACCAATAACCCATGTGTGTGTCATCAAAAATCCATCATCTTCCAATCTCATTCGAGAACCAAAAATCTTGTGTTGACCGATATCAAATAAAACTAGTAGTGGAAACAATTTTTATCGGACAACGCTAGCAAAGAGAAAAATACTTCTCGGAAAATATAAGATGTAGTTATCGAACAGCAACAGTAGCATATCATGAAGGCGGTAGTAATTTATAAGTACTCGAACAACTTGCAAAAACCTTCGTAATATTAACAAATCACAACTGCTTTTGGAATCCCACCAATCAAAACCAATAACGTAATTATGCCATATCAAAACGTATAAGCTTCAATTTGTAAGAATTAACCACATGTCCAATTTCTCAATTGTAACTTGTATTGCCTTTATAATTCACAATAACTCCATGCAATATATACGTAATCAGTAGTATTATTTAATTACAGTCCCATGTTATCTTCAAACCTCATTCATATTAACATATGCATTAAAGAACTTTTACCTTCACCATCCCATATAGCATAAACGAATGACTATGGCAGCAGCAGTGTCTTCACAGTAGCAGTAGTTCGAACATGCTAGTAGTGGAAACATTCATTCGAGCAGTGGTAACGACTAGCAGTGGTAACGAATAAGTTTAGCAGTGGAAACCAAACATGCTAGCAGTGGTAATGAGTAAAGCTAGCAGTGGTTACTCGCGAATGAAACATTGGTAACCGTTAAACTCAAAACAGTAGTAACGTTATGCTTAAAATGCTTCAATTCTTCTACATCATTGTACTCTCATTCTCGTAAACAATGACCCACTATTCTGATGAGAATAATATTAATCTTCAAGCCACTGTCCAATCTTTGTTTCCCAAATCATTGACCCATGTTATTTTAATAATACAAGATGTTGGTTAGTACACATGAAACTTCAATAATAACCGACCAATGATTATCAAATCAGTACGCATGAAATTCCCCTACCATAGTTGAATTAATAACATAAATCATGCAATTGAACTCCAAAAATTCGAAACTTTAACCATGCTGCTGCAGCCAACTTCGACAGTGAATAACTTTCGCATAAAAGCTCAGATCGACGATCCCTAAAGTGGAAAGTTAGATGGGTATATAGAGAACTTCCACCTAAAATTTTGTCACGATCCAACGGTTAACGAAAAAGTTATGATCGTTACAAAACAATGCTGCAGAAACATATATGAAAATTTTCAGATTCGAATTTCTTCATCTTTTCGCCATTTTCTACGAGAAACCTTGTAGATCCTAAATATCGAGAGCAACCTGGCTCTAATACCACATGTTAGAATCGATGCTCTAGGTTGTTTAGACCTTATCTAGGATCACAATAACATTTAACATGCACAGCGGAATAATCAAAGAACAATGTTATTGTATAAATGTTTCTTCGTCATCATCTCTACTCTACATCACTTAGTCTAGGCGTTTACAAGACCTACGCCCTAGGCACACACACACACCTTTAGACGTCTACATAATAGAAGACTTGTGTATGAAACCTACACCCCATGTCCTCTTTATATACTAGAGGATTAGGGTTTACAAGATACTACGAAGGACTAATAAATAAATCTTCTTTTGCAAGCAAGTCCCTCCATCTTTTTGTAGCTTTCATCTTTGTAATACCTGGAATTTCTAAAGTTTACAAAAGACCAAAATAACCCTACAATTAAAAGTATGAAAGATTAATTCAAAAGAATACTAAGTAAGCCATGTAAATTCAGAGAATTTTAAGAAATATCCTACTTGACCTAAATAAATATTAAACACTTTGTAAAGGTAATTTTTATAGTTTATGATTTTATAAAAATTAGTTTTGTATTTTCATAATTACCGAATATATTTAATTAACTTTATAAAAGAAATAAAACTAAATACAAGCCCAATATAAGTTATATTATTAAGAGACCATTTATTTTGAGTCCAATACATATTAAAGCCCACAAGAAAAATAGAAACTCAAGTATAAATACATATATTCGGTTCCTATAACTCATTATTGCCGATTAACCCTAAACCGACCTAAAAACCTCTCACAAGTCGACTTCCAGTTTCCAGAGGTTGGGACCATTTTTCTTGGACGAGATTTAAAGTTTAGAAGGTGGGAAAAATAGTGTTGGAGTTCCAGAGTTGCTGTGGTAATCGTTGGGAGTTTTCGAGTGGATTAGGGTTTCGACAAAGGAGGGTTTTGTGCTTCTTTTGTTTTAACGATCCAAGGTCTTCAAGGGTATGTTCCTAATGATGAATTCAGTCCTATAAGTCGTATATAACACATAAAAATTGGCCATGCATGATTTATATGTCGTATGGAATTATTTGAAACCTAAAACCCTAAAAAGCGTATGAATATAACGAATGAGCTTATAATATCTTTAGAGATTATGAAACTATTTTTCCAGAAGTTAGTATATGATATACGACCTGAATAAAATACATGTCCAAGGATTTGAAGCTTGTGTAAATTGTCTTGGGTTTTTCTTGATTCAAAACGCATAAAAAGGAAAGGTTTTTAAAAGGGACGATTAGGGTTTATGAAAACTAGGGTTTTCTTGTTATCATTAAGGTTCATTAATGCAGTAGTAATGATAAGCTAATGATTGGTGTAACCTAGGTTTAGGGCTTGCTTTTGAACTATGCACTATTCGGCTTTATATAAAAGTTTGGGTAGGTTTTGTAAATATTGAAACTTAAAGGTTATTTTTGTAAGACAATAAAAGACATGTACTAAACGTATAAAATAAGTGTGGGGTTAAACGTGTAATTTTGGATACTTAGAGGGCCATTCGAATTGTATTTAACTTAAAGGGGTGTGTTTTGTAAATTCTAAAACCTTTGGGCTAAAAGTGTAAAATATGAAAATAGAAGGTTAGAACGTATAATTAAAGATGTTAAAGGTGCAACATGTAATTTTGGGTAACTATGGGTAAACATGTGTAAATAAACTACGTAAAGACATGCATGAGTTAAGTAAATTTCCGTTTGAGTTTTCAGACGTTCTAGGTCAAAGTGGAAAATCATTAAAAGAAGTGATATGTGAATTTAATGCATATTTAGTAATATTTAAAGAGTAAGGGAAACCCTAGAACCTAAATAGGAAGTTGGTGAATTAATGAAGAATACCCTAAAACGTTGGAATTTCGTCTCACTAAAATGGGAATAATCTGACAACCCTAAAAGTATTAATGAGATTAATCCGTTATACTAATAAGTATTAAATAATCATAATCCGTGTAGATTCGTTGAAGGAGACGCGACATTACATCTTCGTATTCGTTCATTCGTTCCTTTTATCTCATTGCTTTAAGGTACGGATATTCTGTCTTACTTTAAGACACTTGTGTTATCATACAGTATATTCGACCTTTTCAAGAAAGGTTCCGTATGATGTTCTTTTGCGTTCGTTTTCTATTTTACTTATTAGGATTTCCGATGCCATTGCTATGAACCCTTTTTCCTGAATGTTTGATCTGTTGCTTATATGAACTTATGTTCTAGTGAATTATGCAATATCTGATGTGAACTTATGTTAGGAAGATTTTGATATGTATATCTGTTCAACTTTGCTATGGTTGATTATGAACTTCAATATGAACTTCGCTTATGAATATATGACATGCCACTATAATATGAACCTCGACTTCTCGACTATCTGAATATGAACCTTATGATATGAACTATCTGACAAGTTATATGTGACCTTTATGATGAATTATGATCTGTGTCATTTATGATAATCTGTTTGACCTAAGTTTAGTTTGACACCCGAGCCAAATATAACTAGTCATGGGGGTTCCATGTCCGTGTCAGCAGATGCACCTCGACATGACTCTAGGGCAGAGAGTGATGTTCGCCACGCCCCTTTCGTTATTTGTTATGAGCTCGGTTGGTATTATATTACCTATATTTGTCTCAGGCGTATGGATGCATCCTAGATCCGATTTGTTATCCGATATGATTTGTCCGTGAATGATGTCGCGGTGCTATACGCGTCTTCACAACTTCGGGAGCTAGCTACTCCAAATTATTTTCTCGAGATTATTTCGTATAAGTATGATGTATCGGATATGTTCTGGGCTCGTGGTAGTTAACTAAATCTGTATTTGCTAATTATATGATAAGTATTCTGATTATGTTTTGGTATGTTAAATGCTTATGATTATGTTTTCGGCTTATTATATGTCATTATACATGTTTATGTTTCAGATGTTTATGTGACTACCGCTTCGCTATGCTAAGATATGAGTAATATGTTAAAATATGATTCGTATGCTGTCATCCGATATTATGTTAGTGTATCTATATGTGACCGCCATGTTTAAACTCTGCTGATGTTAGGATTTGATCTGAGAACTGGTTTATTTTATGAAAGTTGTTTTGATAATTGTTAATGGTTATGCTATGTTTCGTTTGGTCTTGTTAATTATAGTTTGTCTACTATGTTTCTATTTGTTTGTGTGACCGCCATGTTTTGGACCGCTATTTTCCGCCGCCGCTTTAATGTTTTAAATGTGTTAAGTGAAGGTTAATTAATCTGTTGAATGCCATGTTTATTTGTTGGTAATTGTTTTGTTAGCTTTGGACTTTTCGTTGGGATATATGTAACCTGTTTGCTCTTGATATGCTAAGTGTTGGGTTGTTTTGATATGTTTGTGTTTGTGTAATTGATGTGTTATGTGATGTCTAAACTGTTATGTGTTTGTTTGGATTTTAGATATTTGTGCTTCCGCAGAATTCTAAAAGATCCTTCGTCATTATTTTACTTTATTTTCGTTATTCGTATATTTGTTTTGTTTAGTTTTTGTTTCTGTTATATCTGTTCACTGGGCTTTGTAAGCTCAGCCGCACTTTTCTTTTCCTGCGGCAGGTATTAAGCATTTCAAGATGAGCTTATGGGATAGCTGATCTGGTTGAGAGTAGAGATGAGAGCAAGATTTTGACCATAGAGATCTTAGATTTATTTTGGAAGATTAGTTATTTATGTTTTCTTTTTGAATATTTTGTAAGGCTTCCGCTATTGTATAGTTATTAAAGTTCGATATGAAACCGTAGATTGTGATATCTTTACCCTTGTTGATTGGGGTGTTACAATTTATGGTATCAGAGCTCTAGGTTTTAGGACCCTTAGAGCTTAGGCTATGACCTGTGAGAAGTGGGTAGATTTAGGATTTTCCTTTCTCAGCGTACTTCTTTGGGTACCTATCGTATTTAAGTTTTGCCGATAGTTGGTATTTCTTTAGATGGTTATTCCCGTCGCTAGTTCATCGATAGGAGTAATCGAGGACCGGTTAGGCAACATAAGGAGAAGACGAAGTGGGCCGTTATCATTGCTAAGGGCTGCACGAGGTATGGTAAGGTGAAGAGGACTAACAAGAGGATAAAAGTTCCGGCCAATATGTGGCCATGTACCATCGAGAGAAGCCGACTTTGAGGACCATTGACGGAGAAGTGGTGGAAGAATATGAAACTAAGGTGGTTGACAACGAAGGTTTCACTACTACATATCATGATAGGTGCCCCAAGTTCGTTGAGGATGAAGGAGTAGGACGAGCCGAGAGTCACGACCTGTGTATGCCTTCGTGGATCGTGTGCCAGAGGAGGAAGAGAGGAAGCGTAAAGGTGGTTTTGCTAGTGGCTTCCTACCACTGACCAAGGAAACAAGAACGGATGGATAAGCGAAGAGGAGGAGGAAGAAGAGGAACCCAAGGAAGAGTACGAGGTGGAGTCGGAAACGGAGTCTACGGCTACTAGTAGGTTCAATCCGACACAAGAATAGGAGTTTCGTTTTCGATTTGTTACTCTCTTTATGAGAATTTTCTTTGCCGACGTTTGATTTTGAGCTAGGCCCTTTTGTTTTCATCGACGCTTGAATCTAGGATTTTTAGGTTTTGTTTTGGAAGATCATCTTGAGACGATTCTGCGAATTTTGTTTGATTAATGGGATAAACAAAATTTGATAATATAGTTCCTGTTCGTTGATTTCTTTCTCGATAGATTCTGAGTTTCCGTTAGTCCTCATAAGTTTGGCCTCGCTATTCGCTTCCTTGGTGATGTTGTTTAATTTCCGTTTGAATGAAGCATGGCCTTCATGGTGGTATACTCACGGGTCCGGTTTGTTATAGTACGATATTTGCTATTTGTGTGCTATCTGTATGTGGTATGTTTTGATTTGATATTCGCTATGTGTTTTGTCATGACCTGAGACCGAATATAATGACAATAAGAACTTGTTATGTGATGCAAGTATTATGACGCCTGATCAACGTAATAATACCGAGATCACATAATCTGAACTTATTGGAGGTATACGACGTCTGGGAAATGCCTATGATTGATGTGTGTATAGATTTTGATTGATATCTGTTATTTGGTGTTTCTCATGTTCGTTTGAATTTTGTACCTATTTGTAAGATTTTCGTCGATATCTCTGCTTTCGATAAGTTTTGTACGCTTAGAATCAGTTGTTATGATCCGACGAACCTCTAGATTGCTATGACTACTTTAACCTTATATGTCTCCCCATACTTCTGCGACTATAGAGGCCGATAGTATTTTTCCGTCTATGCATTTGATGTCCTCATCATTTGATATCCGAATAAGTTAGAAATTGTCGTTTGATTTTCAAGGCTCTCATCTCGTTCTCCGCCATTATTCTAATGAGTATATAATTATCTATTATAAGTATTTGACTATTTATTTGACTAATACGTATGAGATTGAATATTCTGATAAGAAATATATTTATTCCAAGATAAGATTAACGTTCGATATATTCCTAGAAATTCTGAAATCCGATTCATTCTGTTTCGTTCGCCTTGTCCAATTTCGAGGACGAAATTTTCTTTTAGAGGGGAAGAATTGTAATACCTGGAATTTCTAAAGTTTACAAAAGACCAAAATAACCCTACAATTAAAAGTATGAAAGATTAATTCAAAAGAATACTAAGTAAGCCATGTAAATTCAGAGAATTTTAAGAAATATCCTACTTGACCTAAATAAATATTAAACACTTTGTAAAGGTAATTTTTATAGTTTATGATTTTATAAAAATTAGTTTTGTATTTTCATAATTACCGAATATATTTAATTAACTTTATAAAAGAAATAAAACTAAATACAAGCCCAATATAAGTTATATTATTAAGAGACCATTTATTTTGAGTCCAATACATATTAAAGCCCACAAGAAAAATAGAAACTCAAGTATAAATACATATATTCGGTTCCTATAACTCATTATTGCCGATTAACCCTAAATCGACCTAAAAACCTCTCACAAGTCGACTTCCAGTTTCCAGAGGTTGGGACCATTTTTCTTGGACGAGATTTAAAGTTTAGAAGGTGGGAAAAATAGTGTTGGAGTTCCAGAGTTGCTGTGGTAATCGTTGGGAGTTTTCGAGTGGATTAGGGTTTCGACAAAGGAGGTTTTTGTGCTTCTTTTGTTTTAACGATCCAAGGTCTTCAAGGGTATGTTCCTAATGATTAATTCAGTCCTATAAGTTGTATATAACACATAAAAATTGGCCATGCATGATTTATATGTCGTATGAAATTACTTGAAACCTAAAAACCCTAAAAAGCGTATGAATATAACGAATGAGCTTATAATATTTTTAGAGATCATGAATCTATTTTTCCAGAAGCTATTACATGTTATAAGACCTGAATAAAATACATGTCCAAGGATTTGAAGCTTGTGTAAATTGTTTTGGGTTTTTCTTGATTCGAAAAAAAACATAAAAAGGAAAGGGTTTTTAAAAAGGAGCGATTAGGGTTTTGTATAAACTAGGGTTTCCTTATAATCATGGAAGGTAATTAATGAAGTATTAATGATGAGCTAATGATTGGTGTAACCTAGGTTTAGGGCTTGCTTTTGAACTATGCACTATTCGGCTTTATATAAAAGTTTGGGTAGGTTTTGTAAATATTGAAACTTAAAGGTTATTTTTGTAAGACAATAAAAGACATGTACTAAACGTATAAAATAAGTGTGGGGGTTAAACGTGTAATTTTGGATACTTAGAGGGCCATTCGAATTGTATTTAACTTAAAGGGGTGTGTTTTGTAAATTCTAAAACCTTTGGGCTAAAAGTGTAAAATATGAAAATAGAAGGTTAGAACGTATAATTAAAGATGTTAAAGGTGCAACATGTAATTTTGGGTAACTATGGGTAAACATGTGTAAATAAACTACGTAAAGACATGCATGAGTTAAGTAAATTTCCGTTTGAGTTTTCGTACGTTCTAGGTCAAAGTGGAAAATCATTAAAAGAAGTGATATGTGAATTTAATGCATATTTAGTAATATTTAAAGAGTAAGGGAAACCCTAGAACCTAAATAGGAAGTTGGTGAATTAATGAAGAATACCCTAAAACGTTGGAATTTCGTCTGTCATTACTAAAATGGGAATAATCTGACAACCCTAAAAGTATTAATGAGATTAATCCGTTATACTAATAAGTATTAAATAATCATAATCCGTGTAGATTCGTTGAAGGAGACGCGACATTACATCTTCGTATTCGTTCATTCGTTCCTTTTATCTCATTGCTTTAAGGTACGGATATTCTGTCTTACTTTAAGACACTTGTGTTATCGTACAGATATTCTGACCTTTCAAGAAAGGTTCCGTATGATGTTCTTTTCGTTCGCTTTTCTATTTTACTTATTAGGATTTTCGATGCCATTGCTATGAACCCTTTTTCCTGAATGTTTGATCTGTTGCTTATATGAACTTATGTTCTAGTGAATTATGCAATATCTGATGTGAACTTATGTTAGGAAGATTTTGATATGTATATCTGTTCAACTTTGCTATGGTTGATTATGAACTTCAATATGAACTTCGCTTATGAATATATGACATGCCACTATAATATGAACCTCGACTTCTCGACTATCTCGAATATGAACCTTATGATATGAACTATCTGACAAGTTATATGTGACCTTTATGATGAATTATGATCTGTGTCATTTATGATAACTGCTTTGACCTAAGTTTAGTTTGACACCCGAGCCAAATATTTAACTAGTCATGGGGGTTCCATGTCCGTGTCGCAGATGCACCTCTCGACATGACTCTAGGCGAGAGTGATGTTCGCCACGCCCCTTTCTCATATTTGTTATGAGCTCAGTTGGTATTATATTACCTATATTTGTCCGTGGGCGCTTATGGATGCATCCTAGATCCGATTTGTTATCCGATATGATTTGTCCGGTGAATGATGTCGGTGCTATACGCGTCTTCACAAACTTCGAGCTAGCTACTCCAAATTATTTTCTCGAGATTATTTCTCAGATAAGTATGATGTATCGGATATGTTCTGGGCTCGTGGTAGTTAACTAAATCTGTATTTGCTAATTATATGATAAGTATTCTGATTATGTTTTGGTATGTTAAATGCTTATGATTATGTTTTCGGCTTATTATATGTTATTATACATGTTTATGTTTCTGTATGTTTATGTGACTACCGTCTGCTATGCTAAGATATGAGTAATATGTTAAAATATGATTCGTATGTTTGTCATCGATATTATGTTAGTGTATCTCAGATATGTGACCGCCATGTTTAAACTCTGCTGATGTTAGGATTTGATCTGAGAACTGGTTTATTTTATGAAAGTTGTTTTGATAATTGTTAATGGTTATGCTATGTTTCGTTTGGTCTTGTTAATTATAGTTTGTCTACTATGTTTCTATTTGTTTGTGGATCGCCATGTTTTGGACCGCTATTTTCCGGCCGCCGCTTTAATGTTTTAAATGTGTTAAGTGAAGGTTAATTAATCTGTTGAATGCCATGTTTATTTGTTGGTAATTGTTTTGTTAGCTTTGGACTTTTCGTTGGGATATATGTAACCCGCTTTGCTCTTGATATGCTAAGTGTTGGGTTGTTTTGATATGTTTGTGTTTGTGTAATTGATGTGTTATGTGATGTCTAAACTGTTATGTGTTTGTTTGGATTTCTCAGATATTTGTGCTTCCGTAATTCTAAAAGATCCTTCGTCATTATTTTACTTTATTTTCGTTATTCGTATATTTGTTTTGTTTAGTTTTTGCTTTCGCTATATATCTGCTCACGGGCTTTGTAAGCTCACCAGCACTTTTCTTTTCCTGCGCGTATTAAGCATTTCAAGATAAGCTTATGGGATAGCCGATCCGTTGAGTAGTAGATGAGAGCAAGATTTTGACCATAGAGATCTTAGATTTATTTTGGAAGATTAGTTATTTATGTTTTCTTTTTGAATATTTTGTAAGGCTTCCGCTATTGTATAGTTATTAAAGTTCTGATATGAAACCGTATTGTGATATCTTAACCCTTGTTGGGTCGGGTGTTACAATTTATGGTATCAGAGCTCTAGGTTTTAGGACCCTTAGAGCTTAGGCTATGACCTGTGAGAAGTGGGTAAATTTAGGATTTTCCTTTCTCAGACTTCTTTGGCATCTCTATCGTATTTAAGTTTTGCCGATAGTTGGTATTTCTTTAGATGGTTATTCCCCGTCGCTAGTTCATCTCGATAGAGTAATCGAGGACCGGTTAGGCAACATAAGGAGAAGACGAAGTGGGCCGTTATCATTGCTAAGGGCTGCACGAGGTATGGTAAGGTGAAGAGGACTAACAAGAGGATAAAAGTTCGGCCAATATGCGCCATGTACCATCGAGGAGAAGCTGACTTTGAGGACCATTGACGGAGAAGTGGTGGAAGAATATGAAACTAAGGTGGTTGACAACGAAGGTTTCACTACTACATATCATGATAGGTGCCCCAAGTTCGTTGAGGATGAAGGAGTAGGACGAGCTGAGAGTCACGATCTGTATGCCTTCGTGGATCGTGTGCCAGAGGAGGAAGAGAGGAAGCGTAAAGGTGGTTTTGCTAGTGGCTTCCTACCACAGCCTGAAGGAAACAAGAACGGATGGATAAGCGAAGAGGAGGAGGAAGAAGAGGAACCCAAGGAAGAGTACGAGGTGGAGTCGGAACGAGTCTACGGCTACTAGTAGGTTCAATCCGACACAAGAATAGGAGTTTCGCTTCGATTTGTTACTCTCTTTATGAGAATTTGCGACGCTTGATTTTGAGCTAGGCCCTTTTGTTTTCATCCGACGCTTGAATCTAGGATTTTAGGTTTTGTTTTGGAAGATCATCTTGAGACGATTCTGCGAATTTTGTTTGATTAATGGGATAAACAAAATTTGATAATATAGTTCCTGCTCGTTGATTCTTTCTCGATAGATTCGCTGAGTTTCCGTTAGTCCTCATAAGTTTCGCTCTCGCTATTCGCTTCCTTGGTGATGTTGTTTAATTTCCGTTTGAATGAAGCATGGCCTTCATGGTGGTATACTCACGTGGGTCTGGTTTGTTATAGTACGATATTTGCTATTTGTGTGCTATCTGTATGTGGTATGTTTTGATTTGATATTCGCTATGTGTTTTGTCATGACCCGAGACCGAATATAATGACAATAAGAACTTGTTATGTGATGCAAGTATTATGACGCCTGATCAACGTAATAATACCGAGATCACATAATCTGAACTTATTGGAGGTATAACGACGCCCGGGAAATGCCTATGATTGATGTGTGTATAGATTTTGATTGATATCTGTTATTTGGTGTTTCTCATGTTCGTTTGAATTTTGTACCTATTTGTAAGATTTTCGTCGATATCTGCTTTCGATAAGTTTTGTACGCTTAGAATCCGAAGTTGTTATGATCCGCATCGAACCTCTAGATTGCTATGACTACTTTAACCTTATATGTCTCCCCATACTTCTGCGACTATAGAGGCCGATAGTATTTTTTCCGTCTATGCATTTGATGTCCTCATCATTTGATATCTGAATAAGTTAGAAATTGTCGTTTGATTTTCTCAAGGTCTCATCTCGTTTCTCCGCCATTATTCTAATGAGTATATAATTATCTATTATAAGTATTTGACTATTTATTTGATTTCTGAATACGTATGAGATTGAATATATTCGATAAGAAATATATTTATTCCAAGATAAGATTAACGCTCGATATATTCCTAGAAATTCGAACCGATTCATTCTCAAGTGTTCGTTCGCTTTGTCCAATTTCGAGGACGAAAATTTTCTTTTAGAGGGAAGAATTGTAATACCTGGAATTTCTAAAGTTTACAAAAGACCAAAATAACCCTACAATTAAAAGTATGAAAGATTAATTCAAAAGAATACTAAGTAAGCCATGTAAATTCAGAGAATTTTAAGAAATATCCTACTTGACCTAAATAAATATTAAACACTTTGTAAAGGTAATTTTTATAGTTTATGATTTTATAAAAATTAGTTTTGTATTTTCATAATTACCGAATATATTTAATTAACTTTATAAAAGAAATAAAACTAAATACAAGCCCAATATAAGTTATATTATTAAGAGACCATTTATTTTGAGTCCAATACATATTAAAGCCCACAAGAAAAATAGAAACTCAAGTATAAATACATATATTCGGTTCCTATAACTCATTATTGCCGATTAACCCTAAACCGACCTAAAACCTTTCACAAGTCGACTTCCGGTTTCAGAGGTTGGGACCATTTTTCTTGGACGAGATTTAAAGTTTAGAAGGTGGGAAAAATAGTGTTGGAGTTCCAGAGTTGCCGGTAATCTGGGAGTTTTCGAGTGGATTACAAAGGAGGTTTTTGTGCTTCTTTTGTTTTAACGATCCAAGGTCTTCAAGGGTATGTTCCTAATGATTAATTCAGTCCTATAAGTTGTATATAACACATAAAAATTGGCCATGCATGATTTATATGTCGTATGAAATTACTTGAAACCTAAAAACCCTAAAAAGCTTATGAATATATAACGAATGAGCTTATAATATTTTTAGAGATCATGAATCTATTTTTCCAGAAGCTATTACATGTTATAAGACCTGAATAAAATACATGTCCAAGGATTTGAAGCTTGTGTAAATTGTTTTGGGTTTTTCTTGATTCGAAAAAAAACATAAAAAGGAAAGGGTTTTTAAAAAGGAGCGATTAGGGTTTTGTATAAACTAGGGTTTCCTTATAATCATGGAAGGTAATTAATGAAGTATTAATGATGAGCTAATGATTGGTGTAACCTAGGTTTAGGGCTTGCTTTTGAACTATGCACTATTCGGCTTTATATAAAAGTTTGGGTAGGTTTTGTAAATATTGAAACTTAAAGGTTATTTTTGTAAGACAATAAAAGACATGTACTAAACGTATAAAATAAGTGTGGGGTTAACGCGTGTAATTTTGGATACTTAGAGGGCCATTCGAATTGTATTTAACTTAAAGGGGTGTGTTTTGTAAATTCTAAAACCTTTGGGCTAAAAGTGTAAAATATGAAAATAGAAGGTTAGAACGTATAATTAAAGATGTTAAAGGTGCAACATGTAATTTTGGGTAACTATGGGTAAACATGTGTAAATAAACTACGTAAAGACATGCATGAGTTAAGTAAATTTCCGTTTGAGTTTTCGTGACGCTCTAGGTCAAAGTGGAAAATCATTAAAAGAAGTGATATGTGAATTTAATGCATATTTAGTAATATTTAAAGAGTAAGGGAAACCCTAGAACCTAAATAGGAAGTTGGTGAATTAATGAAGAATACCCTAAAACGTTGGAATTTCGTCATCACTAAAAATGGGAATAATCTGACAACCCTAAAAGTATTAATGAGATTAATCCGTTATACTAATAAGTATTAAATAATCATAATCCGTGTAGATCCGTTGAAGGAGACGCGACATTACATCTTCAGATTCGCTCATTCGTTCCTTTTATCTCATTGCTTTAAGGTACGGATATTCTGTCTTACTTTAAGACACTTGTGTTATCATACAGATATTCTGACCTTTTCAAGAAGGTTCCGTATGATGTTCTTTTGCGTTCGTTTTCTATTTTACTTATTAGGATTTCGATGCCATTGCTATGAACCCTTTTTCCTAATGTTTGATCTTTGCTTATATGAACTTATGTTCTAGTGAATTATGCAATATCTGATGTGAACTTATGTTAGGAAGATTTTGATATGTATATCTGTTCAACTTTGCTATGGTTGATTATGAACTTCAATATGAACTTCGCTATGAATATATGACATGCCACTATAATATGAACCTCTCGACTTGACTATCGAATATGAACCTTATGATATGAACTATCTGACAAGTTATATGTGACCTTTATGATGAATTATGATCTGTGTCATTTATGATAACCTGTTTGACCTAAGTTTAGTTTGACACCCGAGCCAAATATTTAACTAGTCATGGGGGTTCCATGTCCGTGTCACAGATGCACCTCGACATGACTCTAGGGCAAGAGTGATGTTCGCCACGTCCCTTTTCGTTATTTGTTATGAGCTCAGTTGGTATTATATTACCTATATTTGTCTGTGGGGCGTATGGATGCATCCTAGATCTGATTTGTTATCCGATATGATTTGTCTGGTGAATGATGTCGTGTGCTATACGCTGCCTTCACAAACTTCTGGAGCTAGCTACTCCAAATTATTTTCTCGAGATTATTTCAGATAAGTATGATGTATCGGATATGTTCTGGGCTCGTGGTAGTTAACTAAATCAGATTTGCTAATTATATGATAAGTACTCGATTATGTTTTGGTATGTTAAATGCTTATGATTATGTTTTCGGCTTATTATATGTCATTATACATGTTTATGTTTCAGATGTTTATGTGACTACCGCCCGCTATGCTAAGATATGAGTAATATGTTAAAATATGATTCAGATGTCATCATCCGATATTATGTTAGTGTATCTCAGATATGTGACCTGCCATGTTTAAACTCTGCTATGATGTTAGGATTTGATCGAGAACGGTTTATTTTATGAAAGTTGTTTTGATAATTGTTAATGGTTATGCTATGTTTCGTTTGGTCTTGTTAATTATAGTTTGTCTACTATGTTTCTATTTGTTTGTGTGACCGCCATGTTTTGACTCGCTATTTTCTACGCCGCTTTAATGTTTTAAATGTGTTAAGTGAAGGTTAATTAATCTGTTGAATGCCATGTTTATTTGTTGGTAATTGTTTTGTTAGCTTTGGACTTTTCGTTGGGATATATGTAACCTGTTTGCTCTTGATATGCTAAGTGTTGGGTTGTTTTGATATGTTTGTGTTTGTGTAATTGATGTGTTATGTGATGTCTAAACTGTTATGTGTTTGTTTGGATTTCTGTATATTTGTGCTTCCAGCGAGAATTCTAAAAGATCCTTCGTCATTATTTTACTTTATTTTCGTTATTCAGATATTTGTTTTGTTTAGTTTTTGTTTCATTTATATCTGCTCATCTGCTTTGTAAGCTCACCGAAGACTTTTCTTTTCTGCGCGTATTAAGCATTTCAAGATAAGCTTATGGGATAGCTGACCGGGTTGAGAGTAGAGATGAGAGCAAGATTTTGACCATAGAGATCTTAGATTTATTTTGGAAGATTAGTTATTTATGTTTTCTTTTTGAATATTTTGTAAGGCTTCCGCTATTGTATAGTTATTAAAGTTCTGATATGAAACCGTATTGTGATATCTTTACCCTTGTTGGGTCGGGGTGTTACAATCTTTGTCACTTTAAGTCGCTTTGTTTCATTCTTCTATTTACTTTGTCACATCAAATCAAGAATCCCAACAATCTTCTCCTATTTGATGATGACAAAACAAACACGTCTTTAAGTACACCATGAATGAAACAATCTTGTCTTCCTTTGTCTTCCCCTTAATCCATGCTATGCCACTCAAACATCTTTTCCCCTTTTTTTTATCAACAAATAGGGAACATATGCAAACTTGATCTTGACTACCACAAACCAATACCACACATCCAATTCATCCTTCCATTGTTTCAAATTACCTTCCATGAAGTTTTTCGCAACTAAAAATGAACTTGAAACAGTAGAAATCTAAACCATCAGTAGTAATACTAATCAATAGTAGTAAAATCAAACACTTCCCCTTGAGTGGTGCATGAACAACAAATGATTCTTCAAATCTACAAGCTCCTTGTAATGATCACTTCTGAAGAAAACCAAATATAACAAACTTGTTGAAGAAGTAGAATAACCCAAACATATGTCTTATGTCTTGTACAAACCACATGACTCCGAACGTATACCCATGTATAGGGAGACCACAATCTCTTGACAATAATCACTGAGCACAATAATGTAACTCCTTCAAGTGTTTTGTCAATTCTTTGTCACAATAAGAATGAACAAAAATAAGAACACGCATCTAAGAAATCCACTTCACCTTCAAATAAGTGATAAATAACCTTCTTCGTAATCAATTCTTCAATAAATCCAAAAACAAGCTTTTTAAAATATTTAAGAACAAATTCCAATCTTTCTTCTTGTGTGTGTAAACCAATAACCCATGTGTGTGTCATCAAAAATCCATCATCTTCCAATCTCATTCGAGAACCAAAAATCTTGTGTTGACCGATATCAAATAAAACTAGCAAGTGGAAACAATTTTATCGGACAACGCTAGCAAAGAGAAAATACTTCTCGGAAAATATAAGCTGTAGTTATCGTAACAGCAACATTAGCATATCATGAAGGCGGTGGTAATTTATAAGTACTCGAACAACTTGCAAAAACCTTCGTAATATTAACAAATCACAACTGCTTTTGGAATCCCACCAATCAAAACCAATAACGTAATTATGCCATATCAAAACGTATAGGCTTCAATTTCTTTGAATTAACCACGTGTCCAATTTCTCAATTGTAACTTGTATTGCCTTTATAATTCACAATAACTCCATGCAATATATACGTAATCAGTAGTATTAGTTAATTACAGTCCCATGTTATCTTCAAACCGCATTCATATTAACATATGCATTAAAGAACTTTTACCTTCACCATCCCATGTAGCATAAACGAATGACTATGGCAGCAGCAGTGTCTTCATAGTAGCAGTAGTTCGAACATGCTAGCAGTGGAAACATTCATTCGAGCAGTGGTAACGACTAGCAGTGGTAACGAATAAGTTTAGCAGTGGAAACCAAACATGCTAGCAGTGGTAATGAGTAAAGCTAGCAGTGGTTACTCGCGAATGAAACAGTGGTAACCGTTGAGCTCGAAACAGTAGTAACGTTATGCTTAAGATGCTTCAATTCTTCTACATCATTGTACTCATATTCTCGTAAACAATGACCCACTATTCTGATGAGAATAATATTAATCTTCAAGCCACCGTCCAATCTTTGTTTCCCAAATCATTGACCCATGTTATTTTAATAATACAAGATGTAGGTTAGTACACATGCAACTTCAATAATAACCGACCAATGATTATCAAATCAGTACGCATGAAATTCCCCTACCATAGTTGAATTAATAACATAAATCATGCAATTGAACTCCAAAAATTCGAAACTTTAACCATGCCTTGTAGCCAACCGACAAAGGAATAACTTTCGCATAAAAGCTCAGATCGACGATCCCTTCGGTGGAAAGTTAGATGGGTATATAGAGAACGTCCACCTAAAATTTCGTCACGATCCAACGGTTAACGAAAACGTTATGATCGTTACAAAACAGTGCTACAGAAACATATATGAAAATTTTCAGATTCGAATTTCTTCATCTTTTCGCCATTTTGTACGAGAAACCTTGTAGATCCTAAATATCGAGAGAAACCTGGCTCTGATACCACATGTTAGAATCGATGCTCTAGGTTGTTTAGACCTTATCTAGGATCACAATAACATTTAACATGCACAGCGGAATAATCAAAGAACAATGTTATTATATAAAGGTTTCTTCGTCATCATCTCTACTCTACATCACTTAGTCTAGGCGTTTACAAGACCTACGCCCTAGACACACACACACACCTTTATACGTCTACATAATGGAAGACTTGTGTATGAAACCTACACCCCATGTCCTCTTTATATACTAGAGGATTAGGGTTTACAAGATACTACGAAGGACTAATAAATAAATCTTCTTTTGCAAGCAAGTCCCTCCATCTTTTTGTAGCTTTCATCTTTGTCACTTTATGTCCCTTTGTTTCATTCTTCTATTTACTTTGTCTCATCAAATCAAGAATCCCAACAATCTTCTCCTATTTGATGATGACAAAACAAACACATCTTTAAGTACACCATGAATGAAATAATCTTGTCTTCCTTTGTCTTCCCCTTAATCCATGCTATGCCACTCAAACATCTCTTCCCCTTTTTGTTATCAACAAATAGGGAACATATGCAAACTTGATCTTGACTACCACAAACCAATACCACACATCCAATTCATCCTTCCAATGTTTCAAATTACCCTCCATGAAGTTTTCCACAACTAAAAATGAACTTGAAACAGTAGAAATCTAAACCAACAGTAGTAATACTAATCAATAGTAGTAAAAATCAAACACTTCCCCTTGAGTGGTGCATGAACATCAAATGATTCTTCAAATCTGCAAGCTCCTTGTAATGATCACTTGTGAAGAAAACCAAATATAATAAACTTGTTGAAGAAGTAGAATAACCCAAACATATGTCTTATGTCTTGTACAAACCACATGACTCCGAACGTATACCCATGTATAGGGAGACCACAATCTCTTGACAATAATCACTGAGCACAATAACGTAACTCCTTCAAGTGTTTTGTCAATTCTTTGTCACAATAAGAATGCACAAAAATAAGAACACGCATCTAAGAAATCCACTTCACCTTCAAATAAGTGATAAATAACCTTCTTCGTAATCAATTCTTCAATAAATCCAAAAATGAGCTTTTTAAAATATTTAAGAACAAATTCCAATCTTTCTTCTTGTGTGCGTAAACCAATAACCCATGTGTGTGTCATCAAAAATCCATCATCTTCCAATCTCATTCGAGAACCAAAAATCTTGTGTTGACCGATATCAAATAAAACTAGCAGTGGAAACAATTTTTATCGGACAACGCTAGCAAAGAGAAAAATACTTCTCGGAAAATATGTCGTAGTTATCGCATAAAGAACATTAGCATATCATGAAGGCGTAGTAATTTATAAGTTTTCGAACAACTTGCAAAACCTTCGTAATATTAACAAATCACAACTGCTTTTGGAATCCCACTAATCAAAACCAATAACGTAATTATACCATATCAAAACGTATAGGCTTCAATTTCTTAGAATTAACCACGTGTCCAATTTCTCAATTGTAACTTGTATTGCCTTTATAATTCACAATAACTCCATGCAATATATACGTAATCAGTAGTATTAGTTAATCACATCCATGTTATCTTCAAACCGCATTCATATTAATATATGCATTAAAGAACTTTTACCTTCAACATCCCATGTAGCATAAACGAATGACTATGGCAGCAGCAGTGTCTTCACAGTAGCAGTAGTTCGAACATGCTAGCAGTGGAAACATTCATTCGAGCAAAGGGTAACGACTAGCAGTGGTAACGAATAAGTTTAGCAAAGGGAAACCAAACATGCTAGCAGTGGTAATGAGTAAAGCTAGCAGTGGTTACTCGCGAATGAAACAGTGGTAACCGTTTAGCTCGAAACAGTATTAACGTTATGCTTAAGATGCTTTGTTAGCCTTAATAGTTTATATTAGAAGTGATGGTCATTCACGATTAGCAACTTTGTAACGTGTGTTAGATATCGTGATAGAATAGTCAACGGGCTCGTAGATTGGATTAAGCTAAATGGGTACTAGTTATGTAAGGCTTGCCTTTTATCCAATCCAACCCATGTCCAAGCCCACGAAGCCCATAAGAAAGCCTTTAGGGCATCAAGTCCCTTGGACTATAAATACCCCTCAAATGGTCATTTGAGGGGTGTGCTTGAAAGTGTGTGTGTGTGTGTGTGTGTGTGTATTTTCTCTCTCAAGGAATATACAACTTTATTGTGTTTATCTTATCATCTCACATACACGAATATTACATCAAGTCACCATCTTTCTCATCTTTATTTCTTTGGCTTCACGCATTGTTTGTTTGTGTCTTAACGTGTTCTAAGCAAAACGTGGGTATTTGTGTGATAAGGTTGATATATCGTAGTGGTCCTACAATTGGTATCAATCGCCTAACAATGGTTTAGGAGTGTTTTGGTTGAAGTTTTTTTTTGTGGTGTTACGCGTAGTTTCATTCTCAAAAGTGTCACGCATAAAGCTTTAATTTTTGCACTTAAAAATTCAAGATTCTTGTGGTTTAAGGTTTATTTGGTGCTAAAGTTTCAGTTTTTGCAAAAAGTTCGAAGCTTTACGTGTTTTTCTTCAAGTTTGAACTCGTGTTTTTGAAGGTGGTCATTTCTACTCGTAACTTTTATAAGAACTTTGGGTGAAAAAGTCAAAGATTTGTGTTATTGGAGTGTTTTTAAGGCTATCTGTGCAAGAGAAATCGCTTTGAATCATTCAAATTTTTTACGAGTAGGTCAAAACCCTAGTTCTACTGTGAAGAAAGTCAAACCACGATAAGGTTCTACTGTAACTTTTGGTGCGATTCTTCGAGCTTAAACGGTGACTCGCTTCCCTCACTTGGATAAGTTTGTGGAACACTTCGACTTTTGGATATCTCTTACACTGTGATAGTGTAAAGGATTTTTGGGCAAAACCCTAATCTTACACATAAGTTTCGACTTAGAATACTTTACGCATAAGCATTTTTCTTACATCTAAGTTTTCCTTACGCATAAGCTAAATCTTACGCATAACTTTTTCTACTCGTAACTTTAAACTTACGAATAAGATCCTACGCCTAAGGAATCCTACGCCTAAGATCCTACGCCTAAGGAATCCTACGCATAAGCTTCCTACGCATAAGATCCTACTCGTAACCATTTCCTACTGTAATTCAGCCTTCTACGCCTAAGCTTTTTCTACCCATAAGGTTTAAAAAAGAGTTTTTTGGGGGGAAAACTTGAGTAAAATTTAAATTTTTGAGGAGACTAAACGTTCAATTTTTACGCGAAATTCAAATTTTGGTTTAACTGTGAAAATTTTGGTCAAAAATTCAAATTTTTGGGCCTAAATTCAAACTTTTCGGTCAAATTTGGCGCCAAAATTGTCATAACTCAAATTTTCATACGACCTTAGAATTGATTTTTATAGTGAATTTCAAATTTTGGGAGAAATTTTTTTTTAAGAAGAACCAAGGTTACGAGTACGACTTTCAAATCACTCAACCGAGTTTAATCTTCATCAACCACAACTCCTTTATCGTTGAATCGATCCTACATCAACTTTATCGTATCATACCTTCATCAATGGCAACTCAACAAGACATTCATGCAGCCGAAAACCGACCTCCTATGTTGGCAAAAGGTGGTTATCTTCAATGGACAAGTCGTATGCTTCGCTACATCAAGACCAAACCTAATGGAAAACTCATGATTAAATCCATTCAGAATGGACCCTTCAAGCCTCGACAAGTTCATGTACCTGGAAATGCAGATGCAACACCTCCCGCCCAACCATCTTCTCGCTTCAATACGAATCAATACACCTGCAGAGGATCGAAACAAGTCGGCGAGATGACATGGCAATTCATATTATCCAACCGGGTTTACCTATAGACATCTTTTGCTGTAGACAAGCCAGAAACCGCCGATATGTGGGAACGTGTTAGACGACTTTGTCATGGAACTAAAATTGGTCATCAAGACATGGAGAACAAGTTGCTAACTGAATGGGAAAAGTTCACATCTACACCGTGAGAATCCATTGAATCCTATTATGGAAGGTTTTGCACTTTGATGAATGAGCTAATCGAAACAAGTTGACACCCGAACTATCGCTCAAAACATCAAGTTCCCTGAACAAGCTTCCGTAAGAATGGGACGATATGTCACTATTGTCAACCAAACAAAAGACTTACATCAAGTGAATTTTGATCAACTAAACATTTTCAAAACAAAACCAAGTGAAGTGAATGAAGTCACGAAAGAAAGATTGGCAAAGAATCATGATCCATTGGCACTCATTGCAAAGACTCAACCTTCAGTGAATACACAACAACAAGCTTCATCATCTTCCGCCAACAACAACTTGCGCTAATACATTCCACAACCACAACAACAATTCTATCCACAAGAACAACAAGTCTTTCAACAACAAGATCCACAATACCGTGAACAAGGAATCACAGATTCGAATCATCAAGAAGACCCTATGTCCCAAATACTTTATCTCTTGGGAAAAGTAATCAAAGGTCGCTATTCCACACCTACTAACAACAACCAAAGGATATCATCAAACACCGCAAGGCAAATTGCTCAACCGAGAGTGAATATGGGTCATCCAGGACAAATGGTTGGAGTTATTGGGAATCACAGGATATGCTATGGATTTCAGTATGGGTAATCAGTCATTCCGAATCGTGGTAATCATTGGGTCAATGTTGGAAATCGATTGGACGTAATGTTGGGAATAGAGCATGGGTAATCGAATGGGTATGTTGCAGCCCGTTGGGAATTATGGAAATGTGCATCGTGGTAATCGATTAAGTGTTACAACTGTCAAGGAGTGGGTCACATGGCAAGAAATTTCCCACTAAGCCGAACAAAAAGAATGGTGATTTTCTTCGAAAGTCGCTCTATTAGCAGATAAGCAAGCAAATGAGGTTACGCTTGAGTGCCGAGGAAATTGACTTTTTCGCTATTGTGGATGAATTGGAAGACCTCGAGGAACTCAATGCGAATTGCATCTTCATGGCAAATCTTCAAGAAGCTAAGTATGACAGAGTCGACTCACCTCCCGCCTATGACGCCAATACAAGATCCGAGGTACCAATCATTGATCCATGCTATAACAATGTCATATGTGATGTGGTTACTCATGACGAACATTCTGGACGCCAAAGCACCCACTTTTGATACATACCGACAATCCGAAGTTGTAGCAATACTAACTCCGAAACTTTAGATGTGGATCCTAGTGGAGGCTGTGTGGCACAAAATACCGTGACCGATGAGGAAACACGTGCTTATGTTGAATCATTAATCAATCAATGTGGCATTGAAGTTGAGAAAGTTAGAATGGTCAATCGCTGGTTAAGGCCGCGAATGCTAAATTGACCGCTGAGCTTGAGAGTTACTAGGAGCACGCCAGAGCCTATGAATTTCATACAAACAAAATTTCACAGTTAGAAATTGGTTATCGAGATTCTGCTTTTAGAGAAAAAGATTTGCAACTCAAGTATGACACACTTGATGTGAATCTGAATTTGAAAATCAAATCTTTAAACAAGGAAATTTCTGATCTAAATGACCAACTTTCTAAACAAAAAGCAATTTTTCTCGATCTTGAAAAAGAGAAGAAACAGTTGATTGCCGATTTTGCAAAACGAGAAGATTCTCTTCTTGATGAAATTCTCGATAAAACGGAAAAAATCAAGAAATTGGATAATTTACTTCTTACAACGGGTCATTCCGCTAAGACAATCAAGATGCTTTCTAATCAAGTAAATCCTATTTTTCATACTACAAATAAAATGGCTCTTGGTAACTCACCTCCTGGTTTCCTCAAGAAAGCTCAGAAATCTTAGAATGTGTTGCACAATGGAAAACCTTTGCATGAACCCATAATTGTGCATGATTCTCTTGAAACGTTGGAACTATCTGAGGAGAGTAGATCAAAAATGAAACAAAAACATACCGAAATCAAACCAATTGATTATAACACATGGAACAAAATTAATGGTATTTCGCTTTTGTTTCTCAATCAACGTTTTCCACCAAACCAAGTGTTTCAAACAAAGTGTCAACACCTGCTTCAAAATCAGCCAGCTTGTTGTCTCCAAATCTCCTTCGAACATTGAACAAATGTCTTCAAACAATCCTTTTAACACAAGTGATGCCCGAAGTATTTTGGAAAATGTGAAAATGAGAATTGCAGATCTTCAAGAGACCGTTAAAACTAAAACCAATATTACAACAAACATCCGGTTTAATAGTTTTGATATTGAACAGAAAAAGTTTTTTGAAACTCAAATTGTCCCTCACCAACTAACATCAACTCAAGGGTAATTCATTTTGAACAAGCCTTTTTGAAAGAAACAATTGACTTTGTCAAGGACCATAAATCCCCGGTAAAGCAAGCTAATGAAAGTGTTGAACACATCAAAGTTTTGGAAAATCTAAATGATTCAATCTTCGAAGATGTTCGACTCTATGATATTATGTCCATCATTTTGCAAACATATTCTGTTGAAGATCATGAAAGACTCCAAGATGAGACCTCCGAAATTGTTTCAAAATATGAAAAAGCTCTTGAAAAACTTGAAAAGAAAATGTGTCATATTTTAAACAACTTGATCGAAAAACTGAGGAATGCAAATATGACAAATTGTCTTATGAGCGTGCCTACAATGACATGAAAGCGAAAAATGATCTTTTGAGGGCTCACCTGGAATGTCAAAAAGGAAAGGCAAGTGGATACCGTGGATTAAAAACCATTGACGGAGAAAGCAAATGTTCCCAAACCGTTTCAAAACCAAAATGTCTGTTTCTATGCCTCCTCCAAAAGTCAATGAGAAAAATGTTTCATCAAAACCAGTCACTCCACCTGCCCTACCTAAACAAAATGTTGAAAAAGGGAAAGCGGTTATCGAGAAACCAAAAGTTTTAGCACCTGGACTTTTTAAGATGAGTACCACTAATGCGTCTGCCTCCACATCTAAAACATATGGAACAAACGACATAAGTTTAGAAAAGCACTCTAAAGAGACTAGGAAAGCTGAAACCACCTCCCTTCATAAAAATGTGAATCCTAATGCGTGTGCCTCACCTTCTACAAGACTAGAAAGCACCTCTAGGAGCAGCAGACTAAAGCCTAAGAGCAATACAAGGAACAATAGAGTCTCGCATGCCTCTAGGAGTAGTAGCTTGAATAAAGAGAAGAAAGTAGAAGAACACCCTAGGAATTTACAGCTTTTGAATAAGAAAGACATTTCATCTGAATGTAATGAACCTATGAAACTTGCTAAGTCTAATGAATGTGTTGAATCTCTTTGTTTAACTTGCAAGAAATCTTTAAATGTTCAAGATGATTGTGTTTCTAAGCATGTGAATGATAAGCCCTAAGAAGAACGCCCCAAAAGATCTTACGCTAAACGAGTAGGAAGACTAGTTGCAAAACTTAGGCTTTACACTACTGACAGAACTATAGTGTATACTTTAGGGATGATATTTGGAAACCCACAGGTAGAACTTTCACACCTGAATGGTAACAATGAGTGATAAACCAGACTTCCTCAGAAAACCTCTCTGAGTGTGATCGATTTTACCTCTAACCCAAAGGAACCAAAATCAAAACGTTTCCACAATATTATTTTTCTCGTTATGGCGTTATCGAAATTTGTCTTTGGATCGTCGACTCGGGTTGCTCCAAGCACATGACCGGGAATCTGAAGCTGTTGATCAATTTCGTTTGGAAATTCATGGGAACCGTGACGCTTTAAATGATCATGTAGCAGCTATCATGGGTTATGGAGATCTACCTTTTGGAAATTATTTGATCACTCGGGTTTACTATGTTGAAGGGTTGGGACACAATTTTTTTTTTCAGTCGGGCAGCCACGTGATGCGATTTAGAGGTTGCTTTTAGGAGAAATGCTTGCTTCGTTAGAAACTTGATGGCACGATCTCTTAATGGGAATCGCGGATACAAACTTGTATGCTATCGACATCAGTCTAATGGCCTCTTCATCACCAATATGTCTTATGACACGCATCCGAACACACCCCGGTTGTGGCATGACGGTTATCCCATCTCAATTTCGACACCATCAACAAAATTGCCAAAGACAACATCGCCAACGGACTTCCAAAGTTCAAATACACCAAGGATCACTTATGTCCATCATGCGAACAAGGAAAAAGCAAAAGAGCATCATATAAACCCAAAACCGCACCTAGTTCGAAGCAAAGTTGCATATGTTGCACATGGACTTATGTGGCCCAATGAGAGTTGAAAGCATTAATGGGAAAAAGTATATTCTTGTCATCGTCGATGATTATTCAAGATATACATGGGTTAAGTTTCTAAGATCAAAAGACGAAGCACCAAGCATCATCATCACCTTTCTGAAACGAATTCAAGTACTTCTTCAAACTCCAGAAAGGGTTGTAAGAATGCACAACGCGACATGAATTCACTAATCGAGTTAAGATCTTATTTTGAAGATGTTGGAATCACACATCGACATCAGCTTGTTAGAACTCCACAGCAGAATGGGGTAGTTGAAAGAAGAAATAGAACTCTTGTGGAAGTTGCTCGCACAATGCTACTCTATTCTAGTGCACCGCTATTTCTATGGGTGATGCTGTTACACGCTTGTTTCACTCGTAACCCATCCCTCATCCATCCAAGATTCAATAAAACCCCATATGAGCTTGTGAACAACAGAAAACCGGATATCTCTTACTTTCATGTATTTGGCGCTTTGTGCTATCCTACAATGACGAGAAGATCTAGGTAAACTGAAAGCAAAAGGTGATATTGGAATCTTCATTGAATATTCAGATAACTCGAGGGCATTAGTGGTGTATAACAGAGAACTAGGAGGATCATGGAGACGATGAATGTGAAGTTTGACGAACTTTCACATATGGCTTCCGAGAGACTCGCTCTAGAACCCGCACTAAACCGTGAGACTTCTCGACACATCGGGCCAGACTCGTGACTCAAAGAGCTCAATCAACTTCCATTGACAATCCTAAAGAACAAGAATGGGAGAATTTCTTTGAGTTAATGTTCGATGAATACTATGGTGGAACTTCGACAAATGTATCAAACCATCATTCCACCGCACCGCTCAAAATCATCCTCCACCACCAACAGAAGATGCATCTACAACGGTCGAAACCAATGCACCAACTCCATCTACATCATCTACATCTACTACAGTTATTGCACCCGCTCTACCAGCAGTTGATGAGCAAAATCAAAACCAAAACGATGCAACGTTAGATGAAGACTTATTTGAAAACCCGCTTGCTACGGAATCAGCTGAATCATCTTCTAGCTTACGAGAACCATCTAACTCGTATACATTTAACCAACGGTATCCTTCTACTCAAGTGGAAAAGACCATCCGATTGAACAAGTTATTGGTGAACCTTCAAGGCCAATTCAGACGAGACGCCAACTTGCCACCGATTGCGACTTATGCATTTACCTTTGCTCAATTAGCAATACATAGCCAAAGAACATTCGAGGCAATGGCGAACCCGCATGGATAGAAGCGATGCAAGAGGAACTTCTCCAATACCGTCTACATGACTCTTGGGAAATGGTTCCAAGACCAATTGACATTCGCGCCATTGATCTCAAATGGTTATGGAAGAACAAAAGGGATGAAGAGATGACTGTAATTCGCAACAAAGCTCCTCTTGTGGCCAAAGGATACAGACAAGAGGAAGGGATAGACTTTGAAGAGTCATTCACGCTGGTAGCTAGACTAGAAGCAGCCAGATTTTCTTAGCCTATGCCGCCACAAAAACATCACGGTTTATCGATGGACATTAAGACCGCGTTCTTGAATGGAACTCAAAGAAGAAGTGTACGTGAGTCACCCGTAAGGCTTCATAGACATGAATCATCCGCATACGCCTACAAACTCAAAAAGGCAATCTATGGATTGAAACAAGCTCCGAGAGCGTGGTATGACGAACTGCCCTCTTTCCTTATCCTAAACAATTTCACCAAAGGAACAGTTGATCCTACCTTGTTTACACAAAAATGCAAAATGACATTTTGATTGTTCAGATTTACGATCTACATCATCTTTGGGTCCACTAATCCAAATCTTTCAAAACATTTTGAAAATCTCATGAAAAGTAAATTTGAAATGTCCATGATGGGGAACTAAAATTCTTTCTTGGTTTACAAATACATCAATCCCCTCGTGGAATTTTTATAAATCAAGCTAAATACACAACCGAGATTTTGAAAAATCATGGTATGGATAATTGTGACTCGGCCGGAACACCAATGGTAACTTCACCAAAAATTGGAGCCGATTTGTTTGGGAAACATATTGATCCGAAGAAATATCGGAGCATGATTGGTTCTCTCATGTATCTTACCGCTAGTCGACACGATATTCATTTTTGTTTGCTTATTAGCACGGTTTCAAGCAAAGCCTACCGAACTGCACCTCAAAGAGGTTAAACGGATCTTTCGATACTTGAAGACATCCATTCACATGGGACTTTGGTATCCGGGAACGATTTGATCTAATTGCCTTTTCGCATGCGACCACGCAGTGATCAAGTTACAAAAAAAGTACATCCGAGGAGCACAATTTTGGGTGAAAAGTTAGTAAGTCGGGTCTTCAAAGAAACAAGATTGCAATGCACTTTCAACCCGAAGCCTGAGTATGTGTCTCTATCTGCGTGTTGTGCTCAAGTTCTATGGATGAGAACACAACTCACAGATTATGGCTTTACTTTCGATAAAATACCTATGTATTGTGACTCGAAAAGTGCCATAGCCATATCATGCAATCCTGCTCATCACTCAAAGACTAAGCATATCCGTGTCCGCTATCACTTCATCAAAGAGTACGCCGAAAATGGTACTGTTGAATTATTCTTCGTGAAGACAGAATACCAACTCGCCGATCTATTTACTAAAGCCCTTCCAAAAGAAAGGTTTGACAATTTAGTTCGACGAATTGAAATGCGAAGCCTAACCCCCGAGGAGTTAGAACGCGTCTTCTAATCTTCTTGAAAATGATTTTCCAAAAGCTTCACAGAAATATTTTTGAAAAACAAAATACAAAATTTGAAAAACCAACAAAAGCAAAATATAAAAATATAAAATCTTCAAAAATACAAAAACAATATAAAATCAAAAATCCAAAAATATTCTTCTCACGACATGTCTCTCATATAATCGATATTTTGTACGTTTCTAGAAATGTCATTCAACAATGATACAGGTATGTACAGATGCTTGAGCGAGAGTTATTTATATGTTTTCTAAAACATGTCGCCTCTCAAAATTTTCAAATAATGGCTTTCGTGATACTTCAGATTTAGCAAACCCCGACTAAAATGATGACTTTTGATTATTTTTCAAATCAAAACTCGTGCTTTTATAGATAAAATCAAGTGTACGCTTGCAAGGCACTACATTTAAAAATGGTGAGAAATCATCATCATCTTGAGCACCTTTTCAAGATTGTTCAAAAAGATTTTCAAAATCTTTCAAAATATTTTGTGCTCAAGATAACTCCCTCTAAAACCCTTTAATTGATTATGCTTTATTAAAGGGGAGTATAAAACTAAAATGTTCCAAATTCATGCTTAAATCAAATCCGCTTGTCTCCCCAAAAGATTCTAAAATGTTGTTTAATCTGTTGATATCAAAAATATCACAAACATGCTATTTTTGAGGGGAGGAGACGCGGATTAAAATGTGATCAAAAAGTTTAATGATCGTTGTTTGAATCTCAAAATGAGCTTGACTCAGACGGAACCAATGAATTGACGGGAATCAAAGTCAAGAAATGTACCACTCGAGAAACTTGTGATAGATATGCAACTTCATGGGTCTAACCTCCTTTTCAAGGAGTGTTTACAACTTCAAGTTAGTTATTAGAGCTAGTTGTCACCTAAAAACTGAAAATAGAACTCTTTAACTAGCAACGTGAATCGTGTCTCGTGGGGAATTGTCTATCATGAGCCGATCAATTCAAAAGTGCAAACTCTACCCTCGATGTGCATATTTTTGTTAAAACTCATAAGCACATGTGAAAGGGGAGTGTTTCTGAAAATATAAAACTCTCAGAGTGTCTCAAACATGTTTTCTATCATAAACACTCTATGAGATTTTCAAGAAAAATGGTTTTATGGCAACATGGGACAATCATGGAGTTATAAGGTGACTAAGGATAGGAAATTCGTCCTATGATCCGCCAGAGCCGGAGGGATCTACCCAAGGACATCACAAATAGTTAGTATTAGAAGTCCTTAGGAATGATTGAAAAAAAAAGAGTAATGTGAGAAAGGAGAAAGAAGGGGTTGAAGAATTAAAAGAAATGTAATGAAAAAGGGTGAAAAGAAATAGCCCTCCATATTCAACCTTAGAGAAACGGGTTCAATACATGCTACTCTGGTTGTCACTAGATGACACCGGTATTGAAGACAAAGACGTCATGGACCCAAGTGACGACCGCACTAAACCTTCTAGCCACTCAATTCCTCTCAAAAGGATTTGTTTCATTCTCACTGGGAACCCTACATAATCTATCGACTTTCTCTTAGAGATTGTTGATATTGAAGAAGGAGACCCTCTCCTAGTCTCTCCGCCAGAAAACCAAAATGCACTATTGAGTCTAGAGCCACGAGATTCATCAAAAGATCTCATAGGAACACATGACATGACATCGCTTGTTGTTCATCAATAAAGACACAAGTGATATATTCTAGAGTCCTACGCAGATCTTAGCAATCTGCCGGAACATTTATGAGAAGTTTCACATCTGTGATCTTCAGTAATTGAATGGAAATTCCTACGCAGGTCAACATCAAACGCCTACGGCAGTGAGTCACTTGGTAATTCTTTGTGGATTACGCTTAGTGTGTCTCAAACGGTCTACGTGTGGGGTGATGCCTTGGTACCTCAGCGACTCATCCGAACTGTAGATGTACTTCGGTATATCGCGTTATCTCACTTGTGGGACTCCAATTCAGGAACGGCCTTTGTGAGAATTAGAGACGTGTTTTCACACTATGCTGTTAACACCCTCGAAATTCAAACTTGTAAGTGTCGGAATCCGCTTATTACTAACCTGTTTTTATGTTTTCTTCTTATGGAAGCTCCGGAGCGGATGGATCGTGCAGAATCGCCACATGCTCATACCAAAAACACATGAAAGTTCTCATCATAATCAAAGGCTACACAAAGTTAAAGATGATTCTTCGTCAATGAATCTAAAGACTCGAGAACTACATCATTGGTAACCAAAAGTCAAATAGAAGTGTGAGCATGGTGGAGAAAGACGTGGAGACACCTAACCAACGAAGTTGACAAATGGCAGACAACCACATTATCTGATCACAAAGCATGAAGGAACAAAGAATCAAGACTATTCTATATCTACACACAAAGTTCAAGCTCAAGAAAAGTAAAGACCTAATCAAGTGGAGCATCATTTGAATGACCACCCCTTAGGGGGAGATTGTTAGCCTTAATAGTTTTATTAGAAGTGATGGTCATTCACGATTAGGAACTTTGTAACGTGTGTTAGATATCGTGATAGAATAGTCAACTGGCTCGTGGATTGGACTAAGCTAAATGGGTACTAGTTATGTAAGGCTTTCCTTTTATCCAATCCAACCCATGTCCAAGCCCATGAAGCCCATAAGAAAGCCTTTAGGGCATCAAGTCCCTTGGACTATAAATACCCCTCAAATGGTCATTTGAGGGGTGTGCTTGAAAGTGTGTGTGTGTGTGTGTGTATTTTATCTCTCAAGGAATATACAACTTTATTGTGTTTATCTTATCATCTCACATACACGAATATTACATCAAGTCACCATCTTTCTCATCTTTATTTCTTTGGCTTTACGCATTGTTTGTTTGTGTCTTAACGTGTTCTAAGCAAAACGTGGGTATTTGTGTGATAAGGTTGATATATCGTAGTGGTCCTACATGCTTCAATTCTTCTACATCATTGTACTCTCATTCTCGTAAACAATGACCCACTATTCTGATGAGAATAATATTAATCTTCAAGCCACTGTCCAATCTTTGTTTCCCAAATCATTGACCCATGTTATTTTAATAATACAAGATGTAGGTTAGTACACATGCAACTTCAATAATAACCGACCAATGATTATCAAATCAGTACGCATGAAATTCCACTACTATAGTTGAATTAATAACATAAATCACGCAATTGAACTCCAAAAATTAGAAACTTTAACCATGCTGCGCAATAACTTCGACAGTGAATAACTTTCGCATAAAAGCTCAGATCGACGATCCCTTCGGTGGAAAGTTAGATGGGTATATAGAGAACGTCCACCTAAATTTTCGTCACGATCCAACGGTTAACGAAAAAGTTATGATCGTTACAAAACAGTGCTACAGAAACATATATGAAAATTTTCAGATTCGAATTTCTTCATCTTTTCGCCATTTTCTAAGAGAAACCTTGTAGATCCTAAATATCGAGAGCAACCTGGCTCTGATACCACATGTTAGAATCGATGCTCTAGGTTGTTTAGACCTTATCTAGGATCACAATAACATTTAACATGCACAGCGGAATAATCAAAGAACAATGTTATTGTATAAAGGTTTCTTCGTCATCATCTCTAACTACATCACTTAGTCTAGTTTACAAGACCTCGCCCTAGACACACACACACACACCTTTAGATTTCTACATAATGGAAGACTTGTGTATGAAACCTACACCCCATGTCCTCTTTATATACTAGAGGATTAGGGATTAGAAGATACTCTGAGAAGGACTAATAAATAAATCTTCTTTTGCAAGCAAGTCCCTCCATCTTTTTGTAGCTTTCATCTTTGTCACTTTAAGTCCCTTTGTTTCATTCTTCTGTATACTTTGTCTCATCAAATCAAGAATTCCAACAGATTATTTGCCTTTGTGTTTTGCAGAGATGGCCTTGTTGTCCTTCATCAATCAGCCATATCCGTTCAAGGTTACGTCTAGAGAATGGAATTTGAAAGAAAAAGAGACGCCATTAAGAGTTGAGATGACTGAGAGGGACGTTGAGCTAACGACACGATCTATTTGGTTCAACATACTGTGGTGGAGGAGTTAGTGGCTGCCAAGGCTAACAAGGCCGCGAGAAAGAGAAGGGTCACCATTGGTGCCCTGGAGAAGCCCTCCAAGAGGAAGAGGTTGACTACCTTGTCCCAACAAGAGGGCGAAATAGGTAAGAGTCTTTATTACTACTTTAATCGCATCTTTTTAATCCTATTTATCTACTTATGTGTATCTTTTCGTTTCCTTTGGGTACCCCTTAGTTGGAATCTTCTCCTCACCATTTAGAACTACATGAAGAATCTGACTCGGCAGCTCAGGGCCCTATTATTGTTCTCTTTTCAGATTCTACCATGCCCGTCACAGTTGGGCATGATAGTCAGAGCAAGACATCTGTCAACTCCAATCCATAGAATGTTGAGTCCGGTTTTTCAGAGTCTTCGAAAAAGCCCGTCGGGGATGCAGACCCAGATAATATTGGAGAGGACTCTCAACCTACTGACTTTGGGATCCCAAGACCCGTTTCCTCATACAAGGACTTTTACTAGTCTTTGTCTGTGGATACTGCAGAGGCTAAAAATGTTTACACTCCCATGTGGCTTCCAACCAATGACTTCCAGATGAATGATCCTTGGGCTTGTCGTAGCTTCTTGGATAATCTGTCTACACCGGTTATCTTTCGGTTCTTCACAACATGCCGCATCAAGAACTGCTTGATCATTACAATGTCTTATCTTCTTAGCAGGCATGTATGAGTTCTGAGGTCCGTTTGAGGGTTGTACATACAGTGAATTCATGAAATGCCAGCCTACAAATTTCAAAGGCGTTGAAGGAGCCATAACGTTGACCCGATGGTTCGAAAGATCTGAATCGGTATTCCTGATCATCAACACTAATGAAGACTGTAAGGTTGACCTATAGTTACACAAGAAAGAAAAGTTGTATGCTAAATTCTCAAAATGTGATTTTTGGATCTCAAGTGTACAATTCTTAGGCCACGTAATTGATAGCCATAGACTTCATGTGGATCTCGCCAAGATCGAGTCCATAAAGAATTGGGCTGCCCCACAAGTCCAACGGAAATACGTCAATTTTTAGGACTTGATGGATATTACAGCAGATTCATTGAAGGTTTTTCCTAGATAGCAAAGCCTTTAACTAAATTGACTCAAAAGAATGTGAAATTCAATTAGGGCGAAAAAGAAGAAGAATCGTTTCAATTTCTAAAGGAGAAATTGTGCAGTGCGCCTATCTTAGCGTTACCTAAAGGCAATAAGACTTTTTTGTGTACTGTGATGCTTCGTATAAAGGTTTGGGAGCAGTATTAATGAAAAGGCATAAGGTGATAGCTTACACCTCTCGACAACTTAAAAAGCACAAGAAAAACTACACCACTCATGACTTGGAGTTAGGGTCAGTTTTTTTTTGCTCTTCGAATCTAGAGACATTATCTCTACGGCACAAATTGTGTAGTATACACGGATCATGAAATATTACAACACATTTTGGACCAGAATGAGCTAAACAACGCCGCTGGTTAGAATTACTTAGTGATTACGACTTTGAAATTTGTTATCACCCGGTTAAAGCAAACGTCGTAGCAGATGCTCTTAGTAGAAAAGAACGACTCAAACCTCTAAAGGTTATATCATTGGGAATGATGATCATGTCACCACTCTCCTCACAAATTCTTGCAGCATAAACTGAAGCTATCAAAGAAGAAAATCGACCCAAATAGAATCTCTACGGTATGTTAGAGAACAAAAACGGTTTTGTAAAGCGTTTTGATGGAACGTTATGCTTCAAAGACAGAATTTGGATACCACTCTATGGAGGTATATGGAATTTGATTATGCATGAATCGCATAAGTCAAAGTACTCCATTCATCCGGGGTCCGACAAAATGTATCACGATCTCAAAAGACTATATTGGTGGCTGATTGGTGCAAAACCGTCAAGTTTTATCACTCAAGCCTGCCACTTGTGAATGGCCGACCGTAACAAACTTAAAACAGTTTAAGCACAAATGCAATGAAGATCAGGAGAGTATAGTGTTTCCCCCGGTCGTTAAGTCCCAACGAGCTGTGCGAGAATAGTCAAACGTAAAGTGATCGAGAGGATTTGAAAGGGAAAGGATAGTTATTGATCTATACCTAAAGCCCATAAACTACAGGGGCTTAAATGAAAATTAAAGAAAATTAAAAAGATAAAAAATATTAAATAAACGCTATCACTATTTTGCAAAATGATGAACGTTTAAAACTTAAAACTTACGTTTAAATAAAACTTCATTAGCATACAAATAAAAGTGAGATCTAAGAAATAAAAGACCTAAAAATATGAAAATGACATTTTTACAAACCTAAAGATAAAAGAAAATTTATAGAAAAGAAAATTATTTTTATAACTATTTAATTAATTATTATTAATTAAAACTAATTTTAACTATTTAATAATAACCTAAAACACAAGAAAATATGAAATAAAGAGTGAAAAATAAAATTATGACTTAGAAAAGTCTAAAATAACAAAATAGAATTTTCAAAACTATTTTTATTTTTTCTGATTATTTTTCTATTTTTTATGAATTTTAAACTATTTAAAACTAATTAAATTACTTAAAAATACAATTTTAACTAAGAAAAATCTAGAAAAATATTTTTTTGTCTTTTTATATTTATCTAAACTTAGGAAAATTGAAAAATTATTTTTTTGAACCTTTTCTTAATTTTTGGTATTAAATTCTATTTAAAAAGTGCTAAAAATTGATTTAAATGCAGAAAATTAACAAACAAGCTTGGAAAAATATGAAAATTTCAGGAAAAGTCTAAAATGATATTATGGATCTAGGAAAAATAGAAAAACATGGTGTTGTGTGGAGGAATGTGAAACTGATGTGCAAAGTGCTAAGAAATAAGCACTTGGAATAAGCTAGTGAGCACCAAGGGCCACCAAACTGAAACAGAAGCTTGGATAAGCTAAAATTACCAAAATGCAATAAGTCTCAACTGCTTTTAACCACTGAAACTCAAGTTTCACAGATTTGCATGATTTGAGCTTATGAGCTGAAATCAGTGTGAGGGTACCAGGTTTAAGCAGAAATATAAGCACATGAATAAAATTTGAAACTAAAAAGCAAATGAAGGATCCTAAAGAGACACGGGTGAGAGCTTGTAAACCAAAAAGGAGACCTTGGGAAGCTCAACGGAGCTTGAATGGCTGCAAGAAGTAAGAAAAACAGCTCTGGTGAGTTTATGAACGGCACTTTAAGCCTGTTTGACAAGCTCATTTAGAGCTTAAGAAAAATTGCTAAAAATCTATAAAATTCCTAATAAGCAACTAGACCAACTGAACTTCTAAAACCCAGAGTTTCATTTGATTTGGTTCAGAAATGAGCCCAAGAAAAATCACTCCAGTTGGGCTCAAAACTGGATTTTCAATGTTTTTGACTTTTTGACAAAACTAAAAAGTTGACTAACTTGAACTTTGATCTTGATTTCTCAACTGGATATGATGTTAACTGAATTACACCTCTGCAAGCTTTATCTATGATAGTTAAACACAAAATGAGCTTTTGGTTTGTCTAAATTGCAATGGTTGAGCTAGTGAAGACAATGGAAAGATAATTTTGACTTAAGCTTATGCAGCACAAAATCATGATGAGATAATAGATCAAATGAGCTACACAAGCTTAACACAACAAGACTCTATCACTGACTAATCCTCTAAGACAGTTTAAACTGTAAATCCAAACACCCTTGTTTCTATAGATTTGCAATTAAAAACTCAACCAACTACAAAACTAGCCAATGCTATAGATCAAATGGAGTTTACATGACTTAAAGACAACTATATAAACAAGTTTACACTAATGGTTACCACAGAAACAGATACAAGCATAATATGCAAAGTGGGTTGAAATTGAAAAGTGAAATTCAAACTCACATGGGTCCAGCTTATTGCAGGCTGAAACCAAACCCCAATACCACTATACTAAACCATTTCCATCCCAAATCCAATCTGTATCAACCCCATTTCATCACCATGTCCAATTTATGCATCAGCAGTTGACTTTGGTTGACCATCATTCAAAATTATTTGAAACTGAATTTAAAACTTATCAAAAGCTAAAAGGAACTTATTTAAGCTTATTGGAACTGAATGATAAGCTATTTGAAGCTTGAATGCAAGATTTTGAAATTAAATTTCTCAACAGTGGACTTCAAAACATGAAAAGTAAGTGAAACCTGAAATTGAGATTTGAAATGTATTACAGTGACAAAGTAGCTTAATTAGAGTACAATAAAACTTAAGTTTACATTCTAAAACATTAATTAAGATAACTTGACAAAAAACGACATACAAAGAAATTAAAACTAAAACTACTACTTTTCCCTTGCTTCTTTCTTCCTTTTTATATACCCATAAGCTTCCACGTGTCTACTTGATCAAATCCCACCACTTCTTTGAGCCAATGGGTGAGTTTTGTGGATTTGGCCATTTTATCATTTGGCGGGAAAGGGTGATTTTGACCTCTGGGGCTTCTGAGCTAGCAACTAGGGGGGGATGGATTTGTAGGGGTGATGATGAGGGGTGAGAGGTGTTGGGATAAAGCCTGGGTGATGGGAAAGGTGAGTGGGAGAGGTTGCAGGCCAAGTTGGGAAAGCGGGGGAGGTGGAGGCTTGGATGTTTGACTTTGGGTTCAAAAACAGGTAATGACAGGGGGTTCAAATGGAAGGGTCACTGGTTTGGCAGGGGTCAAAGGATTATGACAAGGTTTGGTTTTAGGTATTAATGATAAGGACCAAAAATGTAATTATGCCAAACTAGAGGGACCAAAACTGTAATTTCTCCAAAGTTGTTACAAGGGACCAATATTGACAAGTTCCAATAGTATAAGGACCAGTTTTGACATTTTCAATTTTCCAAGGACCAAACTTGACATTTTATGAAAGTTCAAGGACCTTTTCTGCCATTTAACAAAAGATTTATTCAAGGACCATTTTGACAATTTAGAATATTTCAGGGACCTTGAATAACATTTTTCTTTATTTAGATTTACGGGGACTATTTTTGACAACTTTTGAAACTTGGGGACTAAAACGCCAATTATGCAAATTTGATCACGTTTTCACCGATTTTGATATTTTGCATTTAAAACACATAAAACACTTATTTGTGATATTTTAATCAGTTTGATGCATTTAAAGTGTTTTCGGATGTTTTTGCAGTTTAATTTGTACAAAAATGATGAGTATTTAGACACTCATCAATCCCCACACTAAGATATTGCTAGTCCCTAGCAATGTTTTGAGAAAAATTAATGGATTTTATCTCTGTACCAAAAGCCATTACTCGGGTAGCCAAATGTTTCAGTTCAAGTAAGAACCTTGGTACACTGATAACCAAATGATTTTGAGCAAATCATCAGCTTTCAACGGATTTGATTTGTCTTTACCAAAAGCCGTTTGCTTCTGGACTAGCCAACTCTTAGATAAATTATCAATATTATCTTTGGTGAGCAGATTACCAATTATGGTTTTCCCGCCTTTACCACAAGCCATAAACTTCTTGGGCTAGCCAACTCTTCACTTTTAAGGATATGGTGGTGAATACCATGCAATTTTGGGCAAATTGCAAGCTTGGATTGAGATATCTTTACCAAGAGGTTTGCTCTGGATTAGCCAATCCTTTTGTTTTTTACAAGAATGATGGATAACCAATTGAGTAAGTGAAAACACTTACTCAAAAAAAATTTTGGCCAAAAGCGGAATTAGGGATAATTATATGATAAAATTCGTGAGAATTCCCCCCTACACTTAGAAATGAATATTGCCCTCAATATTCAAAGTACCGATGGTTATGCAAACGAGAACGTAAAGAGTACTACGGCCATAATTTAGCAATTTTTTTTGGATGAAACTCTTATATATACATGTGGGGCAACTCCCCACACTAGGGTTAGTACACCGGTGAAAACCCATGTTTAACTATTGTTTTTGATTACCGAGTCGCTAGCTTGACTCGACCCAGAATTAATTTGTTCATGGGGAAGTAAGTGGAAGAGACAATCTCCATTGGACTTTCATTCAAGATGTTTGGATAAATATTGAAGTACGTGAAAGTTCTACACCGATGAGATATAGATGACAGACGGCTCACAAATGGTACATGGAAATGCACGGGTCAAAGATAATGTCTTCATTCGAAGGAGTGAAGAACAGGGGGAAGTGACGAGAATATATGAAGAAAAGAAAGAAAATCATGATAAAAATCATGACTAACTCTTCATCCTCAATAGGAGAATTCATAGTTTCATGAATCTCCTCAGTTAAGCTCACTTGATCAAGACATATTATGGGTGTGTCTAGATCAAAGTAGAATTGATCATACTCCGGCGGAGATATGATATGAGTGAGTTCACAGGAGAACTCCTCGAAGATGAATGAATCATATTCAGTGGTATGGAGTGGGTTCAGGTGAACTCATCCAATGTAAATGATTCATAATCGGGGAGAGAATTCTGAGAATGAAAAGTGGTACTGCCACTAATCTTCTCTCCCATATTATCAAAACAAAAGGCTTCCATTTCCAGGAGGAATCATCGGAAAGAATGTCACTATCCTTAATGGGGATAGGAGATGAAATAGGTTTTGCATTGAAAGCCTCGATTTTAGAAATGAGGTGACATCATTCATGTGCTTGAAGTGCTTCATCTTTGATTTCAGTGTCAGTAACTTCATCATTCTCTTCTTCTAAGCTAACAAGCTCAGGAGGTAATTCTTCCATATAACTGATGTCTCCACAAGATAACGAATCGTCATCAATAGAATCCAGAGCACATCTCAACATGATTACTGGAAGACAGGGAGGAGGGATATCACACATGATCAAGAATTTCCTGTGACTCTCTTGGGATTGGGACAAGGTTCTCAACACTAGACTTTATGAATACGTCCGATTCCTTTTAGGGACGTGTCAAAGCTCATCCCCATGTTCAGAGAGTGAGTGGGAGCCGGGTGTGATAGATTGTTTGAGAATGAATTTCAAGCTGGGGGATATCATCGATGAACTTGATGAATCTTCAAGTGTATCTTCATCATCAACTGTCATCGGGAATAAAATGAAATTGAGAGCTAGATCTGGCTGCTTTTTCTTTTGCAATTGATTCCCTAATAGATTTTTCAAAGGCAAATTGGGATTTTAATTTAGCACCAGCTCTTCAGCTAGCAATTCTTCCATGGATTTCTCATATGAATTTTTAATGACGGGACATTGTGGGAGTGGAGATTTGTCAAAACCAGAAGGTTGACATTGATAATCATCATGAGGACCCCCACAATATACACAAGAAATACTGGGAACATTATGAAATGTTGTTTTATTGAACTCCTCACTTCTTTTCACTAACTCCAGAAGCTCTAGATAAGTGTCTTGTTGGGTTTGTTGAGGAGTTTGAGTTATTTGGCACTGTGGAGGTTGGTCGTGATATGGATAGTAATGATGTTACAAGGAAATGGATTTCGTGTTTGACAATCAGAGCTGAAATGGGGACCTCCACGGTTCTCACAACAAAATGATTGTTGTGGCTGGTCATGTGAATAATAATGGAGATTTGGTCATTTCCAAAGTCCGAGTGTTACCAGAAACGTTCGTAGACAAACGTGTTTCCGGATTGACACTCAAATCTTTGGTGAGGACCTCCACAAAATTCACAGCAGTTATGTTGATTATATGAAGATGAGTCGGACTGTGGTGGGTAATTGGAAAAGTTTGAGGGGTCGTTAAATGAGTTCGATTAGGATCATAATCAAATGAATTCCTCGAACCACAAAACAAACAACTCCGTTCCGAATATCATTACCACATTACACACGTACACCAACGGCGGGTGAACCAAAAGAGGCTCCCACAACCGACACAAGGAATAAACGATTGTATTTGAGAGTTATGAGAAGGAATCTGTTTATTCAAAGAATCAACAAAACCAACATGGTGATCTGAATGACTATCAAGTCTCGAAGAACATTTTGAAAAATCGGAGGTGGGACAAGTGGTGTGCTCTTAGAGCTAGCAATTTCCACCACTTCCGTTATGGTCTCGGTTCGGTTCTTGAGAAGCGTGAAGATTAGGCAAGTCATTCTTGCTAGTCACCGGTCTCAATTCACGCGTTTGCTTTTAACCGTGAATCGTGAAAGTTTAGGATCAATTCTAGACGGCTTAGGAGCAATTGAGGGATTAGATCTTTGGATAACCGTAGGTTGGACGTATTTAGCACTTCCATTATCATAGGGAAGTACCTGGTCCTTTGTCACCCCGGTTTCTCTTTCCATTTCCCTACGCAGAATTAATGGATCATTACGAACGACACGAATTCTTGACATTTGTGATAAAGTTCGAATTTTTCAGCCGTCCCAGATTAAATGCGCGGTCGAGAGATTCCATGAGAAGAAGTTTAGAATCAAATGGATAGAGGGTAAAGAGATAAAGAATCAAAAAGGGTAAGAGGGTAAAGATGAATATTTTTGGTATTTTTGAAAAACATTTTGCAAAAACAAAGGATGAAAATCTTTTTGGGTTTTTGATTTTTTAAAAGAAAATATAAACATATATAGATGGTATGAACAAGGAGTGATTATTCAAATCACTAATCTGCTAAACGTAAGACTATTAGCACTGCTCCCCGGCAGCGGCGCCAAAATTTGATTGGTGCAAAACCGTCAAGTTTTATCACGCAAGCCTGCCACTTGTGAATGGCCGACCGTAACAAACTTAAAACAGTTTAAGCACAAATGCAATGAAGATCAGGAGAGTATAGTGTTTCCCCAGGTCGTTAAGTCCCAACGAGCTGTGCGAGAATAGCCAAACGTAAAGTGATCGAGAGGATTTGAAAGGGAAAGGATAGTGATTGATCTATACCTAAAGAAAAGCCCATAAACTACAGGGGCTTAAATGCAAATTAAAGAAAATTAAAAAGATAAAAATATTAAATAAACGCTATCACTATTTGCAAAATGATGAACGTTTAAAACTTAAAACTTATGTTTAAATAAAACTTACGTGGCGTACAAAATAAAAAGTGAGATCTAAGAAATAAAAGACCTAAAAATATGAAAATGACATTTTTACAAACCTAAAGATAAAAGAAAATTTATAGAAAAAGAAAATTATTTTTATAACTATTTAATTAATTATTATTAATTAAAAACTAATTTTAACTATTTAATAATAACCTAAAACACAAGAAAATATGAAATAAAGAGTGAAAAATAAAATTATGACTTAGAAAAGTCTAAAATAACAAAAGAGAATTTTCAAAACTATTTTTGTATTTTTCTGATTATTTTTCTATTTTTTATGAATTTTAAACTATTTAAAACTAATTAAATTACTTAAAAATACAATTTTAACTAAGAAAAATCTAGAAAAATATTTTTTTGTCTTTTTATATTTATCTAAACTTAGGAAAATTGAAAAATTATTTTTTGAACCTTTTCTTAATTTTTGGTATTAAATGCTATTTAAAAAGTGCTAAAAATTGATTTAAATGCAGAAAAATAACAAACAAGCTTGGAAAAATATGAAAATTTCAGGAAAAGTCTAAAATGATATTATGGATCTAGGAAAAAAAGAAAAACATGGTGTTGTGTGGAGGAATATGAAACTGATGTGCAAAGTGCTAAGAAATAAGCACTTGGAATAAGCTAGTGAGCACCAAGGGCCACCAAACTGAAACAGAAGCTTGGATAAGCTAAAATTACCAAAATGCAATAAGTCTCAACTGCTTTTAACCACTGAAACTCAAGTTTCACAGATTTGCATGATTTGAGCTTATGAGCTGAAATCAGTGTGAGGGTACCAGGTTTAAGCAGAAATATAAGCACATGAATAAGCTGGAAACTAAAAAGCAAATGAAGGATCCTAAAGAAGACCTGGGTGAGAGCTTGTAAACCAAAAAGGAGACCTTGGGAAGCTCAACTGAGCTTGGTGCAATGGCAGCAAGAAGTTGAGAAAAACTCAGCTCTGACTGAGTTTATGAACAGGGCACTTAAGCCCTGTTTGACAAGATCATTTAGAGCTTAAGAAAAATTGCTAAAAATCTATAAAATTCCTAATAAGCAACTAGACCAACTGAACTTCTAAAACCCAGAGTTTCATTTGATTTGGTTCAGAAATGAGCCCAAGAAAAATCACTCGCTTGGGCTCAAAACTGGATTTTCAATGTTTTTGACTTTTTGACAAAACTAAAAAGTTGACTAACTTGAACTTTGATCTTGATTTCTCAACTGGATATGATGTTAATGGCTGAATTACACCTACTGCAAGCTTTATCTATGATAGTTAAACACAAAATGAGCTTTTGGTTTGTCTAAATTGCAACAGTTGAGCTAGTGAAGACAATGGAAAGGTAATTTTGACTTAAGCTTATGCAGGCACAAAATCATGACAGATAATAGATCAAATGAGCTACACAAGCTTAACACAACAAGACTCTATCACTGACTAATCCTCTAAGACAGTTTAAACTGTAAATCCAAACACCCTTGTTTCTATAGATTTGCAATTAAAAACTCAACCAACTACAAAACTAGCCAATGCTATAGATCAAATTGAGTTTACATGACTTAAAGACAACTATATAAACAAGTTTACACTAATGGTTACCACAGAAACAGATACAAGCATAATATGCAAAGTGGGTTGAAATTGAAAAGTGAAATTCAAACTCACATGGGTCCAGCTTATTGCAGGCTGAAACCAAACCCCAATACCACTATACTAAACCATTTTCATCCCAAATCCAAGCTGTATCAACCCCATTTCATCACCATGTCAAATTTATGCATCAGCAGTTGACTTTGGTTGACCATCATTCAAAATTATTTGAAACTGAATTTAAAACTTATCAAAAGCTAAAAGGAACTTATTTAAGCTTATTGGAATGATAAGCTATTTGAAGCTTGAATGCAAGATTTTGAAATTAAATTTCTCAACATGGACTTCAAACAAAATGTAAGTGAAACCTGAAATTGAGATTTGAAATGTATTACAGTGACAAAGTAGCTTAATTAGAGTACAATAAAACTTAAGTTTACATTCTAAAACATTAATTAAGATAACTTGACAAAAAACGACATACAAAGAAATTAAAACTAAAACTACTACTTTTCCCTTGCTTCTTTCTTCCTTTTTATATACCCATAAGCTTCCACGTGTCTACTTGATCAAATCCCACCACTTCTTTGAGCCAATGGGTGAGTTTTGTGGATTTGGCCATTTTTATCATTTTGGCGGGAAAGGGTGATTTTGACCTCTGGGGCTTCTGAGCTAGCAACTAGGGGGGGGTGGATTTGTAGGGGTGATGATGAGGGGTGAGAGGTGTTGGGATAAAGCCTGGGTGATGGGAGAGGTGAGTGGGAGAGGTTGCAGGCCAAGTTGGGAAGAAAGCAGGAGGTGGAGGGAAACCTGGATGTTTGACTTTGGGTCCAAAATAGGTAATGACAGGGGGTTCAAATGGAAGGGTCACTGGTTTGGCAGGGGTCAAAGGATTATGACAAGGTTTGGTTTTAGGTATTAATGATAAGGACCAAAACTGTAATTATGCCAAACTAGAGGGACCAAAACTGTAATTTCTCCAAAGTTGTTACAAGGGACCAATATTGACAAGTTCCAATAGTATAAGGACCAGTTTTGACATTTTCAATTTTCCAAGGACCAAACTTGACATTTTATGAAAGTTTAGGGCCTTTTCTATTCGATTAACAAAAGATTTATTCAAGGACCATTTTGACAATTTAGAATATTTCAGGGACCTTGAATAACATTTTTCTTTATTTAGATTTACCAGGGTACTTTTTGACAACTTTTGAAACTTGGGGGACTAAAACTGCCAATTATGCAAATTTGATACGTTTTTCACCATATTTTGATATTTTTGCATTTAAAACACATAAAACACTTATTTGTGATATTTTAATCATTTTGATGCATTTCTGAGTGTTTTCAGATGTTTTTGCAGTTTAATTTGTACAAAAATGATGAGTATTTAGACACTCATCAGTGGCCTAACATAAAGGCTGATAATGCCAAATATGTTAGTAAGTGATAAGGATTTAAAACATACATTTTCAGAGGGTCATTTAAGCCCTAAATCGACACATTTTATATCTGTTACGGCTTAAAATCGTTCCTTTTCACATTTTAGGTCTTTTGGAAGCAAAATGCTGGAATGAAGCATATTTGGACGAAAAGGAGTGAAAACATGAAGAAAATGGCAAAGTCAAGATCAAAGGCACTCCAGCACACCTGACGGCGTCCCAAACAAAGGGAAACGTCGTCCCTCTATAGAAGACTTGATCAAAAGTGCACGCGACAGCTGGAGGAATTTATGCCCTAAAGCTGGCGGCGTGCTTAAACTGGAGGGGTCACTCACAAAATCTACACCAGGGCGCCCAAGATCCAAGATTCATACGACCATCGCTAATAAGGCGGCGTCACACATCTTAACTGACGCCGTCCCACGATGACTTGGCCTAAACAGAAACCCTAATGTGACGGTGACGAGTCACTAGCAAAAGGTGACGCCATCGTGATTGTAAATCTATATATAGAATTCGATTTTTCTGTATTTTAAGAGGTAGAATTTTGGAGAGCAAACCCTAACTCAGTTGTAGTCCGACTTGGAGAGTATTCTAGGGTCCCATACCCTATTTTACATCACAAGATAAGTTTTTTAATCCAATTTATCATTATGTCTACCCCATGTTCAATTGATTGTGTGTATGCTTGCTTGTTTAACATGTCTAGCTAAATTATTCTTATGTTTACTGATCTATAAGAACCTAGTTATTTAATTGTTGTTAGGTTGTCTCTTGTCTTAATTGGTAGACGCTAGATTAAGGAAATCTGGCTTCTTCTTTCATTGTTGCGAGCTTGAACGTCCTAAATAGCAAAAAGCATTTGAGTGCACATTAGGCCATTCGTTGTGTTTATGCGTGGTGTAACTTTAGGATAGTAGTGTATTGGGGGAGATGTTATTGCACTTTCCGATCCTGGGTATTCTAAAGGAGAGTTGCAGTTCATAGAACTAGGGAATTAGGCACCACCCTACGACCAAACGGAATACAACGTACCAATTAAGATAAAGGAAGTGACAATTCAACCGACCAATAAAAGATAATTAGGGAGTAATAGCATCTAAGTGAACACATCTTTAATCATCATACGAGCACACCTCAATTAGCATAAACTATCCGTAGTTAATTAGATAATTAGTTAAAGTAGTAAAACCGGTAGAAGTACCACCCCCCAATCATATACCCTGAGATTTTTACCCTTGCTTTCTAAAAAACCATAAAAAAGGACTATAAAGAATCTTCCTCAACCCCACCTTCCCGTCATATATCTCTTTCTAGCATTCCTTCCCCTAAAGAACGAAATTAATCCCCGAGGCTTACCCCATACTACACTACAACGATTAGGTTCACTGCCTAGAGGGTTGAAAAGCTTGCTCGTAGAAAAGGAGGTTTCTCGACCCTGAACCCTGCTATCAGTAAGTTCTTGACATGTTCTAAGGTCAAGGCCGAGTGTAAAAAACCATCAGGATTACTACAACAACCCGAGATTCCTATATAGAAATAGGAAAGAATCACGATGGTCTTTGTTATGAAACTACCCAGAACATCGAGCGGTTATGACGCCATTTGGGTAATTGTGGACCGTTTAACAAAATCTACTCATTTTATTCCAATCAAAGAAACTTGTTATAAAAGAGTCAGCTGACCAAGCTGTACCTCATAGAAATAGTTTCTAGGCACGGTGTGCCAATTTCGATTATCTCAGATAGAGATAGCAGATTTACTTCAAAATTTTGGCAGTCACTTAAGAGAGCTCTCGAAACTAAACTGGACATGAGTGTTAGGAATTAGAATATTCAGTCGTTAAAGAGTCGGTCACCTCAAGTATATGTACTCGATAGAAAGCTCGAAGTCGTAGTCATAATATGTTAGTAAGTAGTTTGTTAAGTTACACCGTGGAGGACGGACGGGGCTTTACCCACTGTATGCCTGATCCACAGCCCGTAGAAGGCGTTTATTTTTAAGACACTATAAATACCCTCTACCTCCCAAGGTAGAGGGTTGGAGCTTCAATACCATTTTTCTTTGTTTCACATAGTTCCCAACTCTCTTCCCTTTCTCTCTCTAGAACTTTCTCTCTCTAAACAACTTATACGCCTCATATGATTATGGTCTAGTGTGTTTGTGAAATCCAATATCTTACAATTGGTATCAAGATCCATGGTTTGATCACTCATCTTTCATGCTCTTTGTTTTGGTGGATTTCATAAGGTTTTTGGGGTTTTAAGTGTTTAGGAGAGTTTGAATCATTTGGACAAATTCTAGTGTTAAAGTTTGAATTTTGCTTGTACTTTTATGTTTAGGATCATCATATGTGTTTATGTTTTGAATTGGAAGGCTTAAATCATTGTGGTTTGGATGTTTTTGATTGATAAAGTGGTTATTTGTGAAAGTTGTACGAAGCGAGTTGAGTCTCGGAGTTTTGTTTCTTCGAAGCGAGTTGCTTTGTTATTGGAAGCGAGTTGGTATATGCGACTTGGAAATTTAGCGAGTTGACTCTAAAGCGACTTGGCTATTAAGCGAGTTGTACAGCTAGCGAGTTAGTTTAAGCGACTTGGTGGTTAAGCGAGTTGTCTCTGTTTGCGACTTGCTATTAAGCGAGTTGTCTCTATATGCGACTTGGCTATTAAGCGAGTTGGTTCTTTAAGAGACTTGTTTCTTTAAGCGAGTTGGTTGTTTAGCAAGTTGATAACTAAGCGAGTTGACTGTTTAGCTACTTGTCTATTGAGACTTGTTACTTCTTCGTGCTACATTTTTACGGTTGTTCTTTTGGTTTAGTAAAATCCCGTGAAAGAATCAATTTCCGGTTTAATCAAGGAATAGTAAAATCCCGTAGAACTTGTAATCATGTCAAACTTCGTACCTACTATCGCTCTCTTACTTGCTGAGCGTTCAAGCGGTGGATCAGATACTCGTCCACCTATGCTTGACAGAAATTTTATGACTCATGGGCTCAACGAATCCGATTGTCTGTCTTGGAAAGGAAAATGGGGTCAACATTCTCAAATCCATTGATGAAGGACCTTATCAGGTTGAGACTACAAGAGACTTAATTGATACAGCTGTGGATGGAACAATGATCTAATGATAAGGAGAAAAAGATGTATGATGAACTCAATGATAAGGAGAAAAAGAGATTCGATGCTGATATCAGGGCTTCTAACATTATACTTCAGGGCAAAAGATATCTACAAGCTTATCAATCACAACACTGAAGCCAAGGTAGTTTGGGATAATGTCAAGATGCTTCTCTCAGGTTCTGAATTAACCAAGGAAGACAGAGAATCACAACTGTATGATGAGTTTGAGCACTTCAAGATGAAACCAGATGAGAGTGTCTATGAGTACTACGTGAGATTCCACAAGCTTGTGAATGATATGAGGAATATCAAAATTACTATGCCAAACATTCAGAATTGAACTCCAATTTTGTGAACAACATGAATCTGAATGGCACAAGTTTGTCACCTCTGTGAAGCTAACCAAAGGATTGAAGGACACAAACTATGAGCAACTATATGCCTTCCTTGTTCAGAATGAGAGACATGCTATGTTTGAAAAAAGGATTCTTGAACAGTTCAAATCTAAACAGGGAGAAACCAGTTCATCAAATGACTCAACTACCTTCTACACCAATGTTGGTATTACTACCAAAGCCTCTCAAGTCATACCCACAGGTAATGGTAATCACAAACTCATTCTTGATCCGAGGTTCAAGCAAGCTGGTGCTGATGCAGTCATGGGACACTTCATTAATCAAGCGGCTCTTATGGTTAAACAAAACTGACCCTCAGTCCAAATACCAACAGTTTCACACTAACAATGAGATCGAAATGCATCCAATCTACACAATCATGCCGTTGTAGAGATGGAAGGTTATGGGGCAACCCCTTCAAGGAAGACGATACGAACAAGGGATAGTTGGAGCAGGTTATGGGAATGCTGGAGTTGATGGAGGATATGTGGCAAATCGGAATAAGGGAAGGAATGGGAATCAAGGACAAGCAAAGCCAATTAAGTGTTACAACTGTGGTGGTGAGGGACATATTGCTAGAGGCTGCACCCTCCAAAGCGTCCAGAATGCAGATTACTTCAGAGACAAGATGTTGCTTGTGCAAGCTCAGGATAATGGAGCTACTTTGGATGAAGAGGAATTGTTGTTTCTTCTTGGGGAAATGCCGAACCTATGATCTTTGATGAACGTGCCAATTCAGATAGGTCATAATCATCGAATGCCTTTCAAGTCGCCGATCAGATGCATGCACTGACGTCGATGATGAACCCATCGCAAAAACAATTTTCATGGCTAGCATTTCTAATGGTCTCCAAAGGTCCCCTCACCACAACAAGCTGGTCCATCCAAAGACAAAATCATTTCAGAGGTATTAAAACTATATGATGATGTTGATGAGCAAAAGATGCATAATAAAATACAATCTCTTGAAACTTATGAATCAAATATTGATGATGAGGGTAATAGCAATATTGTCCCATATGATCAATATGTGAAGCAAAGTGAAAGTGTGGTTGTACCAAGTAATGCATCTTATGCAGTCAATGATGATTATGCTTTTGATGAATACACTACATGTGCCCCTCGATGATTTCTATTATCTCTGAACCAATGCCTATAAAGAACAAGTTGCTATTTATGAACAACGTATTAAGTTTGTGTTAACCACCCGTGAGCGGAAATGGATGACCAAATGCATAATTATTCAAAAAGTAATTTTAGAGAAGAAGTATTAAAACAAGAGTTAAACTCCTTACAAGAAAAGCTTTCTAAAACTGCTAAGCAAAAACAAGAACTTCAAGAAAATGTTAAAATGCTTAAGCAAGAATTTAATGGTAAGGAATAAAAACTTTTGAATGATTTTTCCAATCTAAAACCTTTGAAAAACAAGCTTGAAAATAAGTTGTACGTACAAGGGAATACCATTCAGATTGCTTACTTGATCACTAAACATAGAGTCTTAAGCGATAAGCATAGCATTCCCCTTGTTGAGGAACCAAATCCAGAGGTCATTAAAAAGGCTAGAACTACTCATAAGGTAATTTATGATGGTAATGAAATCCTTAAGCCTAGGTAAGAAACCTAGCTACTGAGTGCAATCGAGGAAGATAAAAATCGATGAAGTCACTAGGAGAAAATGGATAAGAAACTTAACAATCCTGCATGTAAAGAGAAAAACATAACGATCAAACCTCATGATTACACAAGGAAAACTGGATCTCCCTTAATATGTTTAAGCCTCAAACTCATTAACCCTAACAAATTTTTGGAAGAAAGATATGGATATGCAAAAGGAAAATCTTGTTGAACTAATCCCTCTTGTAGGAAATTCCTCAAATCTGGTATCCTCCTAATACACCAATGCATCTAGTTCCTAGATCTATTGCCACTAATAGCAAAACCTTAATCAGCCTCTATGTTGTTTATCACCGTTTGTTGATTTTGAGAAAACGTAAGAAGAGAATCACACCTGTGGATATCAGAGGGGAAAGGGTTTTGAGCAAACTAAAGAATGTTATTTAACTGAGGTCATGCCTTTCTTTAAACAATTAAAAGGTCAATTTGAGAGCCTTCAAAAGAGAATAAATTCAGATATTAAAGAAATGGAAAAGGAATTTGATGCAATGATTGTTGAGGTCAATGATTATGAACAGGAACTCAAATATAATGAAGTTGAAAAGAAGAACTTGCACATCTTAAATGAGAATTTGATTTCGAGCTGTGTTGCTCAAGATGTGTTATATAGTGTTACTAAGCACTCTATTACTGCTTCTTGATTTCATGAATTATCTATTGCATTGAAAGTTTTCCATGATCGTGTCATTGAGCTTGAAAACAAAAACTCAGAACTAAATGAGAAATTGATCGATGATCACGATAATTTGGTAAAACATCTTTCTAAACTAGAAGTTGAACATTTTGATTCACAACTAAAATATCAACATCTTAAGGAAAATGTCAAAACCTCAAATATCAAGACATCCTCAGATGTTCCAGAGTTTGATGCAGCTTTTCGGATAAAAAACGACCTAACAAATTCAAGCTCATTGTAACACGATCGAAGTTGAAAGCCTAAATTCTCAATTAAAGGGTGAAAAGAACAATGTAATCGCTCCCATATGCCTCCTCCTTTAGATTCTCAGTACTCTCAAACTTTTCATCTTCAAAACTTGGTTAATGTTTTGCAAAAAGAAAACGAGAGTTTTCTAGAAGAAAATGAAAAAGTCAAACGACATTTTAAAGAGTTATATGATTCAATGAAAGTCACTCGTGACAAAAACAACAAAAAATAACTTCTTTACGAAAAGAAATTGAGAATCTGGAAGTCGTGAAAAAAGGGAACCGCCACTTGTCTTTAATGAGAATGTTGCATCAAAGTCATCCTCAGACCGCAAAAATATACTGGATCAAGTAAATACATCCCTCCTCATCTTAGGAATAATGAACTTGTGTTTCATAACTATTGTGCTCACCTTAAGGATAGTCTAGAATGTCTCCGCGAGATTGTGGAAGAGGATTTCATAAATAAGCCTCTGGAGAGAGAAATTAGGTTTGCTTGCATTCAGCCAAACGATCTCGAGTCGCTAGAATGTTTAATTGCAACATGTCCTAAATCCTTAGGTGCGAAAGGAAAAGTTGTGATGCCTTGTTCTATGCCTAGTGCCAAGCATTCAAACCATTCTATGCCCGTTAGGAAAGGAACACTAATGTGCCTTCAAGTAGTTCGATCCTTGCACGCCTAGTTCAGAATGCAAAAGTAGATCAATTAACTAATGTTCCCATAATTCCCTACCGGAGTAATCATGACATAAAAAGCAAGCGGGTCAAAGCCTCCGTGCAATACCAAGCAAGATAGGACCTCGCAAGCTAAGAGTGCATGGAAGAGAGTAGAAGATCACCCAAGGAATATTAAGTTTGAGTTAAATAAAATGAATCGTTTTGATTCTAGTATTAGC
>OU343223.1:158897284-158976531 GCA_910596185.1 Chrysanthemum makinoi | reverse complement strand
CCTAGCCATTTTTTTAACAAGTAAAACACATTCACCAATCAAGAAAACGATATATATAATCATACTCTAACAAGTTTCATGTATTCCTAGATAAAAACTAATTCATTTAGCCTAGCATAGCAAGCAAAGGACAAGCAAACATAGATATGTCTACAATGCAGAAAAAGAGTTAAAACCTTATCAATATTCGACTAGGGTTTGGCTCTCAGAAGTTGCTACACGAATTATGAAAACATGGCAAAAATATATAAAGAAAAATGCGTGTGATGGGGTCAAACTTTAGTTGTGACGTCGTCACTGATTTAGGGTTTTTCGACCATTGATTGAAAGGATTAGTATACAAAGAACAACGTCTCTCACAATTGGTACTTATGAAAATGTTAATGGGTCATGGGTGCACACTAAAAGGAATACGCAAGCGAAAATGAGAAAAGAGTGACGAAATGAAATGGAAATGAAGAGGAAATGAAAATATGTCAGTATGATCATAGATGGATACAACGGTAATTAACCAAGGTATATCCATTAGGGAAAAGTATAATTAAAGAACAAAAGGCAAAACCAGAACCCCTTAGGGATGTATGGCTTGGCAAATCCCTAGGGGAATTAAGTTTTACATCTTGTTAAACTTATGTACTTATGGTTAATTAAAAGGTTTCCTAATTTTATTAGGAATGTCTATGTAAGCCTATAAATACAAAGATATTCTAAGGGATTCATAATCAATCCTCTAAACCCAAAATACTCCCCCTCGCCCCTTTGCTCTCATTCGATCGATCAACCAAGAGAAACCAAAAGGGTCGAAACCCTTTTGGTCGATCCCAAATCGACTCCAAAGTTGATTCCCAAGTCGACGTCTAGTCGATTTGGTTACCCGTGTTTCGCATTCTCGTGACTTGCATAGGTTCTCAGAGCCCTAGTTTTGCATGTGTAGTACCAATGGATACCTGATGCAATCCAACTGGTGTTTCTCCCCAAGAAACCCTAAGAAGTCGACTGACGGATCAAGAAGATCAAGAATGTGATTACATGCTGATTAAGAAGGTCTTGAAGCTTACGTAACTGCAGGAACACGTAATTAATCCTAAACACCCTTTATACATATTCGTAGGTTATATAACCGATTAAGAGATTTGTTATTATGGGTTTGGTCTGCATGGCCTTTTCTTGTTTATAACTTGATATTTGATCAATATATAATATGCATCCTAAGTCGGTTCATTTACAGTTAACGGTTGAAACTACCAATCATTTTTCATTTTATATATAAGCACCAATACTTCTAAAATAGACTTAATCATGAAAGTTGGTTTTTGTTTACCATTTGATCAAACCTGACCAGATCGGATTCAAGTTAAAAGGTAACATTTCTCAACATGTATTGTTGCCCAATGCCCTCATGATTACGTATTCTAGCTCCGTAACTGAATTTACAATATTCGTTTAATGAATTTCCTGACTTGTATTATTCATTCAAAATCGATATATAATTTATAAAAGAGCATTCTAGATACAAAGATAATGGAATAGGCGTATCTAACCAATCAAAGCCCACAGGCAATGTAAATATATTGCTTAACACCCACAACTATCTGATGAGTGTGTAAATACTCATCATTTTTGTACAAAATAAACTGCAAAATCATCTGAAAACACTCAGAAACACATCAAAATGATCAAAATATCACAAATCCGTGTTTTATGTGTTTTAAATGCAAAAATATCAAAATCAGATGAAAAACATATCAAATTTGCAAAAATTGCAGTTTTAGTCCCCCAAGTTTCTAAAATTGTCAAAAATAGTCCCTGAGTCATAATTTTAAAAGAAAAATCACCAAAGGTCCTTTTGTAATCACAAATTGTCATATTTAGTCCTTTGGTGAAAAATCTAAAAGTTTTGAGAAAATTACAGTTTTGGTCCCTGGGCTTTTAAAATGTCAAAATCAACCCTTGGATTATTAAACTTGGCAAGACCAACCCTTTGACTCAATCTTCATAACTTACATGTTTGGTCCTTGGGAATTGGAGCTTTACACATTTGGTCCTTATTTGTTATTATTTAGCCAAACCAAACGGATCCTATTACTAATCCCAAGCCCAAATACAAACACCCTGGCCCAATCCTCCAACCCGTCCAAACCCATGACCGACAACCCATTACCCATGTTTTTATATTAACCCGCCCCTAAGCCTGTCTTCCCCGACATGTATGTCACGCATCTCCTCCAACCACCCATAGCCACTCCTACTACACCCATTGTCTCCCCCCACCTCACCTACCCATCCCACCACATTAAATGCACCTCTTTCCTGTCCCTAATATCAAAAGCAGAATTTGGCGCCAAAAGCCAAATCAATGGCTAAGATGATCCTAAGCAATCCAATGGCCAGGAAGCAGCTGGGAAATGCTTAGAGGAGTGAGAAAGAAGCTTTGGATTATAAAAAGACCAAGAGGAAGCAAGAGGAGTTAGTTAGTTTTTAGTTTTTTAAAATTGTATGTCATTTTATGTTTCTTAAGCTTAAAATAGTTCCTCAGTTGTTGTTTTTAGTTTGAATGTATCAAAATACTTTGCTCAAGTGTATTGTAACTTAATTTAAGTATCAATTCAGTTTTAAGTTCAATTTCCAAATTTTATGTTACTGTTGAAATTCTTAATCTCAAAATCATTGTCAAATCTGTTAGCAAGTCTATTTTCAAGCTTAAACAAGCTTTAATAACCTTGTTAAAGTTTTGTTTTAAACTACATTTACATCTCAAACAACAATATTGACACTGGTCAACAAAAGTCAACACAAGAGCAAACTGATGAGGATGATCTGGGTTGATTTAGAACTGGAAATGGGTTGAAATGGAAGCATTTGGGTTGGTTTATATAGGATTAGTGATCTTGGGTTTCTCTGGTTTCAGTTGGGCAGCCATAGTGGCCATGGACAAATTGTAAGCCCTTTCAAAGCTTTTAGCATAATCAGTGTTTGAAGTTTTAAACTATTAAAACCTGTTCTAAAAGTAGCAATTAGGTTAAATGAACTTAGTTTGATCAATTGTGCAAGTCTAATCTGTTTGTGTCTCATTTTAATTTGCTAAACCATGGTTAAAGGGGTGTTTGGTTTGCTGTCAAAACTGTCCCAGAATTGAATGCAGTGGTAGTTTATTATTGGTTCAAGTTTATTCAGCATAAGTACATTCATTTGAGTCAAAATATTGTGCTTGCTAGTTCAAAAGTCAAGTTTCTCAATCGTCTCACTTATTCCTTGTTGTGGATTTGGATTTGAAAGACCTTGTCTTGTGTTTAAAAGTCTTACACAGTGCTTATTTTGTGTTCATTTCATCAAAAGAGATCAATATCAGTCATTAAATTGGATCAAAACTTCACCTAAGTCAACTGGTAACTGGTTTTCAAAAGTCAAAATGTTTTATGCGTAAGTCAAGTAGCTTTGCATAGGACTCATTAAAGCTTTTTAGGTACTGATTTTTGGTTTACAAGTAGTTGGCTAGGTGGTCTTTAAGACCTAATATCTGTTTTTAGCTTAAGCTCGATAATTTTGTGTATAAGCTCTAAGTTAGACCTGTTGTTCGCCAAGAGCTCACCACTGAGCTTTTTTCTCAGATCTTGCAAGCTTGTTACAGGTTTCAATAGAGCTTGTCCGAGTTTCTTTTGGTTTGCTAGTTGTTAGCCAGGTCTAGTTTAAGTCTTAATATTTGGATTCTGCTTTTTAGCTTATTTGTGCTTATTTTGGATCAGTTGGTACCCAAAACTGTTTAGACTTTAATCAAAATTATCAAGTTTGATCAATCTGTAATCCGTGTTTGAAGCTTATTGTTTTTAGTTGCAAATTGGTTAATTTAGTATATTGTAGCTTCTGTTCCAGTGTGGTAGCTTATTTTGCTCATCAAGTGCTTATTTCAATAAGCACTTGATTCATCAGTTTCATTTTCTTCCACATAGCACACTGATTTTCCATTTTTCCTAGCTTCTTAACATCATTTTAGAGTTTTCCTGAAATTTTTAGATTTTTCCTAGCTGTTTTGCTATTTTTCTTGATTTTAAGTAGTTTTTAAGCATTTTTAATTAGTCTTTAATACAAAAAATTAAGAAAAGGTTCAAAAAAATAATTTTTCAATTTTATTAGATTTAGATAAATATAAAAAGTAAAAAAAGTAATTTTCCAGATTTTTCATAGTTCATTTTGTAATTTTTAGTAATTAAATTAGTTTTTAATAGTTTAAAATTCATAGAAAATAGAAAAATAATCAGAAAAATACAAAAATAGTTTTGAAAATTCTATTTTGATGTTTTAGATTTTTCTAAGTCTTAATATTATTTTTCTAGCCTAATTTCCTATTTTCTTGTATTCTAGGTAATTATTTAATAGTTAAAAATAGTTTTTAATTAGATAATTAGTTATAAAAGTAATTTTCTTTTTTCTGAATATTTTCTTATATCATTAGGTTTGTAAAAACATCATTTTCATATTTTTAGGGTTAATATTGATTTAGTTTCACGTTTTTATTTGTACGTCGCGTAGTTTTTAATTTCAGTTTCGTAAAAACATAAAAACAAAAACATCATTTTAATTATAGTGATAGCGTTTATTTAATAGATTTTATCTTTTTAATTTCCTCTAATTTGTATTTTAGCCCTTGTAGTTTGTATACTTTCTCCTTAGTTATAATAATCATATTCACAAATCTCTTTTTCGTTCAAATTTCTCGATCACTATACGTTGATTGATCCATTGCATAGCTCGCTGGGACATAACGACCCGGGGAGACCCTATACTCCTCTGATCTTCATTGATTTCGTGCTTAAGCAGTTTTAAGCTGGTTACGGTCCGCCATTCACAAGTGGCGGGCTTGTGTGATTTAGCTTGACTGTTTGGCACGCATCAAATTTTTGCGCCACGCCGGGAGCTGTGCTGATCTATTTTCCTGTAGCGATTAGTTGTTTGAATCCTCACTCTTTGTTTATATCATCCATCTCTGTATATATATATATATATATCCATATTCTTCTAAAAATCCAAAACCAAAAAACAACAAAAACGTATAAAACACAAAAATATTTTTCTTTTGTTTCTATATATGTATCAAATATCAAAAAATACAAAAAGATTCGTCGTTTTTCTTTAATAAATAACAACTTAAAAGATTACCACCGCAAACCAAGGCAGTGCACTACCTAACTGGGGGGGCGACCATAATAAGTTCCCGAACTAAAGATTTAAAACTTGCCTTTGTGTCCTTGTGATTGGTGTACCTTTTTCAAAGAAGCCATTCATCCTGGATTATTGGTTAAGTTCACTGTTGTTTTGCCTCGATTTTGTGTTAATTGATTTTGTTGTGATATCTACTTGTCAGAACCAGAAAACCCATAAAGATTCTTCTCACCCCGATTTTTATAAAACGTCTTCATAATTCTCATTCTCATCTGAAAGATTTTCATAATTCCATTCCTCTCCTTAGCTCTGAGATTCCTTAGAGTTACTCTGTGCATGCGCACTCGTTCTTCTAGATCATTGAGTCCTTTGCGTGATCTAAAGGAAATTCCTAGACGACGTTCTCGTAGGCGTGCTGCCCAAATAGTCGAACCCGAGATTCGTACTATTTCTAACAACACCATGGCGACGAACGTACTATGGCGGAAATGCTCCAGGCACCCACCGAGGGTTATGGAGATGCCATCGTTTTACCCGTAATCAACTCTGATCACTTCGAATTGAAGACACATTTGATCCAACTTGTGTCTACAAATCAATTCCGCAGGTCTGACCGAGAAGACCCGTATGCACACATCCGTTGGTTTAACAAGTTGACTTCAACTATCAATTTCAAGGATGTGCCACAAAAAGTAATCAAGTTGATGCTTTTCCCGTTTTCACTTGAGGGGACAGCCGGATTGGCTGGAAAGAACCCCTCGATCCATCGAAACTTGGGAGGATCTTGTTCAAAAGTTTGTTAATTACTTCTTCCCTCCATCAAAGACGACTAATCTTAAAAATGAAATTTCTGGATTTCGTCAAAATTTCGATGAAAATTTTGGAGAGGCATGGGAGAGATTCAAAGATCTCCTCCGGAAATGCCCCCATCATGAATTCACGGAGCTTCAACAAGTCAATATCTTTTATAATGGGTTGAACTATAACGATCAAGATTCTTTGAACGCATCCGCGGGTGGCAATATCTTGAATCGTAAACCTAAAGATGTGCTTGAAATTTGCGAGAGTAAATCAAAAGTTCCTATTTCTCGAAACAAAGTCAATGTTCCAACACTCCTGCTTTCATCCAGTAACTCTTCTCGAGTTAGCAGCTCCGTAGCAGCTCAACGGACATGATCCATTGTATGATAAAAGAGGAAAAGGAAATCAAAAGCGAAATTCATAAGCCGGAACCAATCAAAGCCATAAACAAGGTGTGTGAAATTTGTAGTGGTCCACACGCGTATTATGATTGTCAAGCAACCGATGCTACTTTTTACCAAGCTCCGTAGTTTCTAAACCACAATCAATACCGACCACAAGCTGATCCTCACTACCGTGCACCTAGCGGTATGACACCACCTGGTTTTCCTCCTGTTCAAAACCATGGCAATCAAAACCATGGCAATCAAAACCATGGCAATCAAAATCGCTTGTTCCGAATCAAGGACACAACTTCAATAACTCTCAAAATTTCAATCAAAACCAGAACAATTTCAACCAACCATATCAAGCTCCTAATCATCAAAGTTATCAACAACCTCCTCAAGCTCCCATACCAAATGACTTCATGAAAATGACTGAGTCAAACATACGTTCAATGCAAACTCGATCAACAATACGAGAGGTGAGCTAAAAAGGGAAATTGATACTACATTATCTCGGCAGACAAATGAGTTAAAGAATATGATGAGCAGTTTCATGAACATGAATATGAACAAAGCTTCATCATCTGCTGGAGGACTCCCAAGCAATACAATTCCCAATCCAAATGCCGAGTTGGAGCGCGCCCACTCGTAGTGGTAAGACGCACAATGGACCCGACTCCAATGCCCCTCCTCCCTGTAGTATTGAGTCAAGTTACCAAGGATACAACGGACAAGGTGCAATTTCAAGCCCACGGTACCGCACACGTCCCACCTTGGTAGTCCAAGCTTCAAGTCCGGAACCCGGTTCCGAAGAAAATCCTGAGCCAGAAAACACTTCCATCCCGGCTCAAAAGTCTAGTCAGCTTCCTTACCCATCAAGAATGAATGATGAGAAGCTCAAAGACAAAAACAAAGAGCAAATGGAAAATTTTTTCCAAATCTTCAATGAGCTTCACTTTGATATAAGCTTCGTTGATGCTCTCGTTCTAATGCCTAAATTTGCATCCACGCTTAAAGGCTTACTCACCAACAAAGATAAGTTGTCTGAGATGGCGAAAACCCCTCTAAATGAGCAATGCTCAGCTGCCATTCTTAATAAGCTTCCCGAAAAGCTTGAAGACCCTGGCCGGTTTCTAATCCCGTGTGATTTCTTTGGGATGTTTCAATGCTCCGCCTTGGCCGATCTTGGCGCTAGCATTAACCTCATGCCACTCTCAGTATGGAAGAAACTGTCTCTTCCTGAACTTTCATCAACTCGTATGACACTCGAGCTAGCGGACCGTGCACGTAACTCGGTCCACTTGGGATAGCCGAGGATGTCGTGATGAAAGTGGGAAAGTTTCACTTTCATGCTGACTTTGTTGTAGTAGACTTCGATGCAGATCCTAGAGTTCCCCTTATCTTAGGGAGAGCTTGCTTAAGAACGAGTCGTGCTCGATTGATGTGTTTGTGAAGAGTTGACCATACGGGTTGACAACGAAGAGCTCACATTGAATATCAACCAGAACTCCAAACCTCTGTACAAACAGAGTGTTGCCACAATTGATCAAAGATCTGAAAGATTCAATGCAACACTCTCAAACTTCACAGTTAAGAGGAGTCATGAAACGGCGAGCTCAAAGCTTTTAAAATTACCCCTGGTTCAAACGAATGGTTTGAAAGGTGTACCAGGGAAGTCAAGAGTATTCTTGATGATGATGATGATCTAGATTCGGAGACTTCATCGGAAGTGGTGGAAACTGCTAGCTCTAAGAGCACACCACTTGTCCCACCTCCTGAATCAGTTTGTCGCACGAGTTTGTTAACTCGTGGATGAAACCAAACTCTTCGTTCATCCTGAGTTGGATGATGATGTTTGTGATCCAATGGGAGACATCCTTCCCATTGATGAATTGCTCAAAAATGATCCATCATCTTCTAGTCTTATTCTCGACTCTTCCATCCCTCTCACCCTGATGAGGAAGATGACAACTTTTGGAATGAAGTCGATGCATTTCTTAGTGATGAGTCAATTCCAACGGGAATTGATAACACTTACTTTGATCCGGAAGGAGACATCCTTTTTCTGGAAAGTTTGTTGATTGAAGAACCGTTTCCCACCCTCCCTCCCGGACCTTTTCTTGACAATCACCATCTAAGCTTCAAGTTTAAGCTTAAAGATGTCAAAACTGGTGATTTGCTTCTCTCTGCTGAGGAATGGACTTGCATTCTTATGTACGTCTTTATTCCATTCTTCACAGATGGTGTGGTTGCTCTTTCCCTTTTCTCTTTCTGGAATGAGGACACCATCTTTGACCCCGGTATCATCCCTTATAGTTTCTACTATTAACAATACCGCGGTTATATCTCGTCGGTGTGGAACTTTCTGATGTTCATATGTTTATTAACATTGTGAACGAAAGTCCGCTCGAGATTGGTTTTCCAATAACTTTCCCCAAGAACAAATGAATTCGGGTCGAGTCAAGCTAGCGACTCGGAATCAAAAACAATAGCACACCTGTATGGGTTTTCACCCATATTTCTCGACTCTTTCTATTTTCTACCACCCTAGTGTGGGGGGTTGCCCCACATGTTGTGTATATATGCAAGTAAAAAAAAAAAAAAAAAATCTTCTTTCTAAATAATGGTCGTAGTATTTCCCTTTCACGTTCTTTGTTTCGGCATAACCGCCGGTACTTTGAATATTGAGGGCAATATTCATCTCTAGTGTGGGGGGGATTCTCACGAATTTTATCATGTAATTATATCGCCCAATTCCCCCGTTTTTGGCCAAAATTTTTTTTTGGAGTAAGTGTTTTACACTTACTCATTTGGTTATCAGTCCGCCTTGTCTAATAAACTAAAGGATTGGCTAATCCAGGAGCAAACGGCTCTTGGTAAAGATATCTCAAATCCGTTTATATGGCTTGCAATTTGCCCAAAATTGTATGGTTCTCAACTCACCATGTCCTAAAAAGTGAAGAGTTGGCTAGCCCGCAAGGTTATGGCTTGTGGTAAAGGCAGTGGAAAAACCATAATTGGTAATCATCTCACCAAAGATAATTCTGATAATTTATCTAAGAGTTGGCTAGTCCGAAGGGTACGGCTTCGGTAAAGACACATCAAACTGTTATATGGTTTATGATTTGCCAATAAATCAGATGGTTATCGTACCATGGTTCTTGTGAACTGAAACATTTGGCTACTCCGAAGTAATGGCTTTTGGTAAAGAGTTTAAATCCATTATTCTCAAATCATTGCAGGGACTAGCAATATCTCAGTATGGGGAATTGATGAGTGTGTAAATACTCATCATTTTTGTACAAAATAAACTGCAAAATCATCTGAAACACTCGAAACACATCAAAATGATCAAAATATCACAAATCAGTGTTTTATGTGTTTTAAATGCCAAAATATCAAAATCAGATGAAAAACATATCAAATTTGCAAAAATTGCAGTTTTAGTCCCCCAAGTTTCTAAAATTGTCAAAAATAGTCCCTGAGTCATAATTTTAAAAGAAAAATCACCAAAGGTCCTTTTGTAATCACAAATTGTCATATTTAGTCCTTTGGTGAAAAATCTAAAAGTTTTGAGAAAATTACAGTTTTGGTCCCTGGGCTTTTAAAATGTCAAAATCAACCCTTGGATTATTAAACTTGGCAAGACCAACCCTTTGACTCAATCTTCATAACTTACATGTTTGGTCCTTGGAATTGAGCTTACACATTTGGTCCTTATTTGTTATTATTTAGCCAAACCAAACGGATCCTATTACTAATCCCAAGCCCAAATACAAACACCCTGGCCCAATCCTCCAACCCGTCCAAACCCATGACCCGACAACCCAATTACCCATGTTTTAAAATATATTAACCCACCCTAAGCCCTGTCTTCCCCGACATGTATGTCCGCTACCCCCTCCTCCAAGCCACCCATAGCCACTCTACTACACCCATTGTCTCCCCCCACCTCACCTACCCATCCCACCACATTAAATGCACCTCTTTCCTGTCCCTAATATCAAAAGGAATTTACGCCAAAAGCCAAATCAACTAAGATGATCCTAAGCAATCCAATGGCCGTGAAGCACTGGAAATGCTCAGAGGAGTGAGAAAGAAGCTTTAGATTATAAAAAGGCCAAGAGGAAGCAAGAAAGAGAGTTAGTTTTTAGTTTTTTAAAATTGTATGTCGTTTTATGTTTCTTAAGCTTAAAATAGTTCCTCAGTTGTTGTTTTTAGTTTGAATGTATCAAAATACTTTGCTCAAGTGTATTGTAACTTAATTTAAGTATCAATTCAGTTTTAAGTTCAATTTCCAAATTTTATGTTACTGTTGAAATTCTTAATCTCAAAATCATTGTCAAATCTGTTAGCAAGTCTATTTTCAAGCTTAAACAAGCTTTAATAACCTTGTTAAAGTTTTGTTTAAACTTACATTTACATCTCAAACAATATTGCACACTGGTCAACAAAAGTCAACACAAGAGCAAAACTGATGCAGGGATGATCTGGGTTGATTTAGAACTGGAAATGGGTTGAAATGGAAGCATTTGGGTTGGTTTATATAGGATAGTGATCTTGGGTTCTCTGGTTTCATAGTTGGCAGGCCATAGTGGCCATGGACAAATTGTAAGCCCTTTCAAAGCTTTTAGCATAATCAGTGTTTGAAGTTTTAAACTATTAAAACCTGTTCTAAAAGTAGCAATTAGGTTAAATGAACTTAGTTTGATCAATTGTGCAAGTCTAACTGCTTTGTGTCTCATTTTAATTTGCTAAACCATAGTTAAAGGGGTGTTTGGTTCTGCTGTCAAAACTGCCCAGAATTGAATGCAAGTGGTAGTTTATTATTGGTTCAAGTTTATTCAGCATAAGTACATTCATTTGAGTCAAAATATTGTGCTTGCTAGTTCAAAAAGTCAAAGTTTCTCTTGAATCTGTCTCACTTGTCCAATTGTGGATTTGGATTGAAAGACCTTGTCTTGTGTTTAAAAGTCTTACACAGTGCTTATTTTGTGTTCATTTCATCAAAAGAGATCAATATCAGTCATTAAATTGGATCAAAACTTCACCAAAGTCAACTGTAATGGTTTTCAAAAAGTCAAAATGTCAAAAAAATTGGTTTTATGCAGAAGTTGCAGCTTCTGCATAGGACTCATTAAAGCTTTTTAGGTACTGATTTTTGGTTTACAAGTAGTTGGCTAGGTGGTCTTTAAGACCTAATATCTGTTTTTAGCTTAAGCTTTCTGGATAAGCTTGTGTATAAGCTCTAAGTTAGACTGTTGCCCGCCAAGAGCTCAGCTTTCAATGAGTTTTTTCTCGATCTTGCGGGCTTGTTACGTGTTTCAATAGAGCTTGTCCAGAGTTTCTTTTTGGTTTGCTAGTTGTTAGCCAGGTCTAGTTTAAGTCTTAATATTTGGATTCTGCTTTTTAGCTTATTTTGTGCTTATTTTGGACCTAGTTGGTACCCAAAACTGTTTAGACTTTAATCAAAATTATCAAGTTTGATCAATCCTGTAATCCAGTGTTTGAAGCTTATTGTTTTTAGTTGCAAATTGTTTAATTTAGTATATTGTAGCTTCGTTCCTGTGGTAGTTTTATTTTGCTTTCAATGCTTATTTCAATAAGCACTTGATTCATCAGTTTCATTTTCTTCCACATAGCACACTGATTTTCCATTTTTCCTAGCTTCTTAACATCATTTTAGAGTTTTCCTGAAATTTTCAGATTTTTCCTAGCTGTTTTGCTATTTTTCTTGATTTTAAGTAGTTTTTAAGCATTTTTAATTAGTCTTTAATACAAAAAATTAAGAAAAGGTTCAAAAAAATAATTTTTCAATTTTCTTAGATTTAGATAAATATAAAAAGTAAAAAAAGTAATTTTCCAGATTTTTCATAGTTCATTTTGTAATTTTTAGTAATTAAATTAGTTTTTAATAGTTTAAAATTCATAGAAAATAGAAAAATAATCAGAAAAATACAAAAATAGTTTTGAAAATTCTATTTTGATGTTTTAGATTTTTCTAAGTCTTAATATTATTTTTCTAGCCTAATTTCCTATTTTCTTGTATTTTAGGTAATTATTTAATAGTTAAAAATAGTTTTTAATTAGATAATTAGTTATAAAAATAATTTTATTTTTTCTGAATATTTTCTTATATCATTAGGTTTGTAAAAACATCATTTTCATATTTTTAGGGTTAATATTGATTTAGTTTCACGTTTTTATTTGTACGTCGCGTAGTTTTTAATTTCGCCAGAAAACATAAAAAAAAAAAACATCATTTTAATTATAGTGATAGCGTTTATTTAATAGATTTTATCTTTTTAATTTCCTCTAATTTGTATTTTAGCCCTTGTAGTTTGTCTACTTTCTCCTTAGTTATAATAATCATATTCACAAATCTCTTTTTCGTTCAAATTTCTCGATCACTATACGTTGATTGATTCATTGCATAGCTCGCTGGGACATAACGACCCGGGGAGACCCTATACTCCTTTGATCTTCATTGATTTCGCTTAAGCGGTTTTAAGTCTGGTTACGGTCCGCCATCAGTGCCGGGCTTGTGGATTTAATTGGATCAAGTTTGGCACGCATCACTATCAATTGAGAAGTTTCTCACATAATAGATAGTACGATTATGATACAAGCCATTTAATAGAAACCGATAACATTACCATGGTTATCTTGATTAAAAGATGATGCAAACATACAACTTTTATAATTACTATCTATAGTGACATATTGTAAGTATTTATATCTATATCCTCATTTATCTTAAAATACATCAAAACCTTACCCCAAACATACCTCAAGTTCTCAACTACATATTTTTTCCGCGTAATTATAAAGTGACATATAAACTTTTACACTATTTCTTACACCACACTTTCTCTTGCACCATCTCCTTCAACACACTAATGTTGCGAATATCGTCGATCATTGTCAAAAACCACAAGAAGGCATTCGTTGTGTGCCACTTTGTACGAGCTGGATATTTTTTTAAACAACATTGACATTAAAAGACTAGCGAGAAGCTACCAAAAAGTTACATGGGCTAGGGTAAAGCGCTACAAGGATTGAACCACTTTATCCAACATATAAAAAGAACGAAAGCGTATAAAAACAGACAAAAAAGTAAGAAAACGGACGAAAACATTTAAAAACGGACGAAAACATATAAATAACTAATCATTAATTGATTAGCTAATGTGACTTAGGTGTTGTTTGTTTTATGATGTATTTGGTCTTAATCTTACTATCACAACTTACCGTTAAAAGGTGTTGATGAGTCTAAGTGTAACTCATAAAACGATGTTTGTTTTTTTGGTTTTGTAAAATGTCTAATGGCGTAAATCGTCAAATTTTGCAATTTAAATATAAAAGCATTGCATTAGTCTTAAAAAGAAACTCGCTAACGTTGTAACTATGTAATCATTAATCCATGTTAAATCAATACATGTGTGTACATGGTAATTTATTATCTAAATTTGTTTAAATCACAAGCTTGAAAAGAAAAAAAAAAATCCTTACATTTCTGTTACCACAAAAGGATTAAAGATAAAACAAGTATATTTCATAAAGGGATAATGCTAAAAAAATGCATCGAAGTTGACACTTTTAAGGATTGTGTATATCTAATTATTTTTTTCATTGTAACACAAAACTTGATAATTTTTGTTATTGTATGTATGATTTCCAACGTGTCTCATGCCATCGTGTCCGAGTGTTACACGTAGACTGTCAGCGTGTCAAAAACTATTTTTTTTATTGAGATAATGTTAAAAAAAATGCATCGAAGTTGACCACTTTTGGAATTGTGTATAGCCAACTATTAATTTTCCATTACAACACAAAACTTTTGAATTTGTGTTATTGTATGTATCCAGTCAGGCTAAGCTTTACATCACTAACCTTTTATATTAATGGTCGTTAGTAAATAACTTCAAATTCCGTTTTCTAACGTTTTTTTTTTTTTTTTCGTTTTCACACGTTTTCATCAATTCTTATACCTTTTCGTCCGTTTTCTTACGTTTTCATTCGTTTTTATATGTTTTCGTCCGTTTTTAAATGTTTTCGTTCGTTTTCTTACTTTTTGTCTGTTTTTATACGCTTTCGTTATTTTTTTACGTTTTTGTCCGTTTTCTTACGCTTTTTACGTTTTCATTCGTTTTTATACGTTTATGTTCGTTTTTACACGTTTTAAAACGTTTTTGCTCGTTTTTAAACGTTTTCGTTCAATTTTTTTACGTTTGTGTCACATTTTCGTTCGTTTTTACAAGTCTCTGTTCGTTTTTACACGTTTGCGTTCATTTTTATATGCTTTTACACGTTCTCGTTTTTATACGAACGAAAACGTGTAAAAACGAACGTAAACGTATAAAGACAAATGAAAACGCTTAAAAATGAGCAAAAACATAATAAAACGGACGAAAACGTATAAAACGGATGAAAACGTTATAAAATGGACGAAAACGCAAAAAAAATGGACGGAAACGTATAAAAACGGATGAAAACGTAAGAAAACATACGTAAACGTAAAAAAATGACGAAAACGTATAAAATTGGACGAAAACATAAAAAACGTAAGAAAACAGACAAAACGTATAAAAACAAGCAAAAAGGTAAGAAAACGGACGAAAACGTATAAAAATGGATAAAAATGTAAGAAAACAAACGAAAATGTAAAAAACGGACGAAAGCATATAAAAACAGATGAAAGCGTAAAAAAACAGACGAAATTGTATAATAACGGATGAAAACTAATAAAAACGTAAGAAAACGAAATTTTAGTTATCTACTAACGACCGTTAATATAAAGGATTAATGATATAACGCTTAGCCTGACTGGATACATAAAATAACACAAATTCAAAAGTTTTGTGTTACAATGAAAAAAGAAAAATAGTTGGCTACACACAATTTTAAAAGTGGTCAACTTCGATGCATTTTTTAGCATTATCCTGATAAAAAAAAGTAGTTCTTGACACGCTGGCAGTCTTCGTGTAACACTCGGACACACTGGCATGGGACACGTTGGAAATCATACATACAATAACAAAAATTACCAAGTTTTGTGTTACAATAAAAAAAATAGTTGGGTATACACAATCCCAAAAAGTGTCAACTTCGATGCATTTTTTAAGCATTATCCTTTTCATAAATATACATAATTAAAAGGGAAACGAAATTAAAAAAACAGAATAAAAAATAAAAGTACGAGGCATTAAGAGACAATAGGATCATTCCTCCTTCTCTTATTCAATAAGACATTTTACATCTTACCGCCTCTTAACGAAATGAAAAAAACAAACAACCAAACCTCTTATCGTGTCTTATTAAGTCAGAGGTAAGAGGCATTAAGAGGCATTTTTTGAAAGAAAAAAAAAATAATACCCTCTTATCCTTTCACATTATTTTCATTTGGTACGTTCATGTGACTTAAAGAATTTTGTACACTGACACTTTTTATTATACACTTCATTATTGACGCTGGACAGTTGTACATTATATATAATATGTTTTAACTGGTTGTATATTAAATTGTGCCAATAAAAAATATAAGAGTGGCAATCAACTCTCAAAATATTGAACTTTCGACTGATGAATTGCAGTATTGTTTAAATATGGAATTTACATTTTATATACACGCGCGGTACGGCGCTAGTGTCGTTAGCACGTATGTAGGGTCTCATGACCCACTCCAAATTGTTAGCGATAGAAATTTAATCACTAACAATCAAACTTATAAAGAATAGAATCCTAACCACTATGATTTGGTCCTAAAGGTATATTTATATTTCTATAAGTAGAGTAGAAGATAGCATCGATAGCCTAAAGTAAAATGAGGACATGTTCACTGTTCCTCTTGTTTACTCTTCTCCTAGCTACTTCACTTGATAATCAAGTTTTCTCTAAAGGTCTACCTCAGCAACAACAACAACTTCAAGGTAAGTCTTCATTCTAATTTGATATACACAATTGTACAATACATATTACATACATGTACATGACTACATGAGTACATCTATAGAGCTATAGAAGTGTATAATTCTTGGTATGTTGTTTTGTATCTTGCTTTTTCTTGACGCAGACAGTGGCAAAGCGGTATATGTGAAACGTGTACTCAAGGTAGGAAAGGGTCCATATGGTGGTGCAAACATTGACCGTGAACCACGTAAAGGAAAGAATGACGCACCATCAAAGCTTCCATGGTCTTTCTGTACCGGAATAGGTTTTGGTTTCTCTTTGTTTCTCTTGTTTGGTTATTAAGATTTCGACTTCAAATTGGTACATGGCGTTGTTGTAAAAAGGCCTAGAAATTGTGTTTGTACTTTTTATGGTTGTAACGTGTGAAGTTATATAATGTAATGATTTATATTAATGATAATCTTACGTTCATTAACAAATGTATAAAAACCGTTACTTACAGCCCACTTCAATACAATAATTCATTATTAACATATACCAAAGTATACGATAGTCAGTGAACAACGCTTACGGTATCATATCATAAATCAACAAATAAAAAAGAATGTATTGAAATTTCAGATGTCATGCAAGAACTTGCTGAAATGCTTCATGTGTTCCGCTTGCAACGAAATAGCAATCGACAAGCTCCCATCATTAATCGGGCTTGGCAACACTAAGCTCAAACCTTCAAACGCGATCCCACCAGGACCGATAAATATTGGCCTGCCCCATCCAAAGTCAGCATCATGAATTGGGAGTCTAGCCCAACTAGTTATTCCGAGATTGGGGAATTTAAACGTATGTGCCCCACGAACCAAAGCTTTTAAATCGGGCTGCAGTTCAAGATAGTCGAGTGCTGACTTTAAATAATCATTATTCATCTTTGCTAACGCGTCATGGATTTTACTAGCAGCATACCAAGTAGGCTTGGTCTGAAGCTCCCCTGCTTCCGCTATAGGAGTAGTTGTAAAGATAACATTCCCAAAATAACCTTGTGGCAAAGTGGGCTGAAGGCGGGCTCGTCCATGAGTGGCAATGTAGAGCTTTCTATCTTGATCATCTTTCAGCCCGCGGGCTTTACACAGGGACCTCCAAACATGGCCCGAGAGCATTTCATATGAGCTATACTAAATCATGTTTCCATCTTCCTTTGATTTTGCTTTGAGCACGTTGAGTTGGTCTCGGGTCAACTTAAAAATAGCTACGGCCATTTCATCTGATTGGAACTCGGGTTCTGTTTTCATTGGTGGAGCGGGCTGGTATTCGACATGCTCAAAAACGGGTTGTGGTGGGTCCCAAGCACAGAGGAGGGTTCTGTCTATGAAGGGTGGGAGAGTGATGTCAAGGCCACGAGCCATGTCGGACCATGTGTTGATGAAGTGTAGCTCGGATGCACCATCCGCAGCATGATGTTGCATGCCAACTCCTAGCGAAACTCCCCCACATTTGAAGTAAGTTACTTGTAAGACTAGCAAAGAATATGACTCAATCCCTAGTGAGTAATCGACAGCCGGAATTAGCTTCCTAAGCTCCAAAGTTGGCTCAAAGTCACCAAAGTCATCGATGACACCATCAGACTCAGCTTCCACAAACTACACACCTTGTCCTTGACAATCGATCTCAATACGACCATCTTCATCTCTCTTCAACCGCCCTCCAATCGGGTAAAATGGAACCAACACTTTGCTCAAAGCATCCTTCATCACCTTTGCATCAAAAAAGTTGCTAGCACCATTTGGCCTATAGAAATACACACTTGGTGTATGAAAATTTGGTACCACAAGGTCGACATTAGAGTTCCATAGTTTGATTTGTGGTGTCTCTTCTGCAGGCCTCACCATTGTCGATTCTTTAATCGTGATCTTCATATCCAACACTTAACAAGTTTATAAGCTATAAAAGTTTTTATACTGGTATTGAATTAGTCTGAAATGTGATTAAGTATGTGTTGGAAAAATTGGTTGGCAAAAGTGAATTTTGACCAACTTTGGACACAATTATCTATATGTATGTGTCACATATATGAGTAATAGTTTGTAGGTTCGCGTTCTCTTCGAAGAGAGCTTCGCAATAAGCCTTTATGTGTCCAAAATAGGAAAAGTCGGTACCATGCCTAAAGAGGAAAAGTCGTTTATTTTCAATCCCACATCAGTGGGATGGGTAAACTTAGAGGGAGTCTATTATGTATAAATAGAGGCCCTAATTCCACAAGTTTTTCACACATCAAATCAATAAGTATTATTGATAAATATTATTGATTTCCAACGTAAGGAATACGCATCTCTTAAGATAAAATTCCTGGCAGTTTAGTTAAATTCGACAGTACAACTTACTTGTTTGGCGTTATAAATTGGGAAACAGACGGTGAATTTGTTTTAAGGGATGCGTGTAAAACACGTGCCTCGGCTTTTAGTGCATTTTTGTTGATCTCTATGGTGATCAAGTAAGTCTTTTGACTATTTTATTATTTTATTTAATTATCGTTTATCTACTTACATTCTGTGTGTATTTAATTTTCTCATAATTATTTATCTTGTTAATTTTATTTATTGTAATTTAGATTTTATTAATAAAAGTGTAACCGTTTCCCTATAATCTTAAAACAGATTATGTGTAACAGAATTAAAACACTTTTATTAAAATCTTATTTATATAATTAACAGATTTTATACAAACTGTTTTTCTGCTGAAACCAAGATTGAGTTTCTTTGAAAATCAGTTTTATAACTAAACAGAATTTTAATTAACAAATTTTGGTATAAATGATTTATAAACGATTTTTAAACAGTTTTTTGAATCATTTATATTGAAACCATGATGAGTTTCTTTTCAAACTGATTTATTTAGTTTGTTTATTGCATATGTTATTGTTTAAATCTGGATATTGAAACCAAGCTTGTGTTTCTTGGAATCATATTTGGTACAAGTTTACATAAACCATGTCAAGTTTATTAGATACCATATTGTTTTAACTGTTTTTTGTGTTTAAATATTCACAAGTTAACTGATGGTAACATAATTTGTTACCCTAGTGAATCTTGCGAGTGTAATTGGTGCGCCATTTACTAACATGGTTAAAAAATCATGATGAAATCAGATTCATTGAAACTAAGTGGAGTTTCTTTGAAACGAATCTCATAAAATACAAGTTGTTATTTTATTAGATTACTAGAACGTGTTTATTGAAACCAAGATGAGGTTGTTTGAAACAAAATCGATAATATAAGTGTTGTTATCATATTTTGTGGAAAAGTTTCTTTGACTTGTTTAGCTTATTTCAACCAGGTTGAGTTTAATTATAACCTAAATATAGTTCTTGAAACTTTATGTATTTGAAAGTAGATCTATAGAAACCTTGTTGAGTTTCTTTGAAAGAGTAAATCTATTTTGAAACCTTGTCAAGTTTCATTGTAGAATTATACCATGTGATGCAGATCTATTAAGATATTGCTAAAGAAGATTGACAAAATCATATTACAAATTTGTTTTGTTTAAAACATTATGTAATATGCGATATTGTTTAATTGTTTAATCGAAAGACTTGTTTAAAAGCGGTTTTGTATAATGGATCTTACAAAACAGTAGTGTTTTAAACAAAATTTGATGTTATCGTGTTTGTTAAGAAACACTTTGTGATATAGCAAGTTGTAAATTATTCCAAATTTAGTGTTACACTAATAACGGAATCTCTTATTAACAGAATGTACGGAATGTCATGAGTGACATCTAAAGGATCTGCTCCCGAACTTGATGAAAGGGAGACCGATACTCGAGTTATGTGTACGGTAGATGCTTTAAAGCATTCAGATTTTATGTGCCATAACTATGGGTTAAATGGCCTGAATGAAATGAAACTTGTTGCCAAGGCGGGATCCGACATTAGAAAATGGTGGATTATGATAACGCTACACGCGTCGTTCGGGGTCAAAGGAACTTCCTTTTCTTCGAGCAAGTTTTATAACACCCTAGGCAGTGAACCTAATCGTTGTAGTGTAGTATTAGGGTAAGCCACGGGTATTGATATCGTTCTCTAGGTGAATAGGAATGCTAGTGAGAAGTTACTACGCTAAGGTTGGGGTTGAGGAAGATTATTTTTTTATCTTTTTATCTTTTTTAGAAAATGGAAAGGTACGAATCTCGGGGTTTGGATTTGGGGGTTGGTATTTCTACCGATTACTCTAATTATCTAATTATCTAATCTAAGGTGTATGTAGTCTATGTCTAATTATTGTGTGCTCGTATGATAGTTTAAAGATGTGTTTACTTAGGTTTTATTACTCCTTAATTATCTCCTATTGATGGTTGAATTGTCACGTCCTTATTCTTAATCGCTTTGTGTGTCTAAAGTCGTAGGGTATGCATTTATCCCTAACTCTTTGAACTTACCAAAGGGTCTCGTCTACAAAAACCTCTAGGAATTATAAACTCTAACTCTAAGGCACTATTTGGGTGGTTTAGCCTACAACCGCTCTAAGTGTTATAGTCTAAGGTTCACAAATATTAATCAAGCATTAATTACACAACGAATGACCTATCGCATTACTAGATCATTAAACAATTAAGATAAGAGACAACCAATCAATATTCAATAATTAAGTTTCATATTCCCTAAGCAAACACACAAGTAAATTAGCCGGACATGGAGAACATGCAAGCATACACACAAATAATTGAAGACATAATTGAATTAATGAAGTAAAACACTTATCTTGATGTAAGTTAGGGTTTGGAACCCTAAAATACTGTACAAGACAGCCTTGGTTCGGTTTAGGTTTTTACTCCAAAAGACTACACACTAAAACTGAAAAATTCGGATTCTATATATAATATTACAAGTGCGACGGCGTCACATTATGAGTTGTGACGCCGTCGTCGCCATTAGGGTTTCGCTTTGGCCATGTTAGTCTTTGCGACGGCGCCACCTTGTGCTTTGCGCCCGTCCTTCGCTTGACGGCCGGATCAAATCTAGTCGGCCCGAGTTGCGACGGCCTACTCTTTTAAAGCGACACCGCACTTGAAAATAAGCAATTTGGCTACTGGTCCCGTCACGAAGTGCTCCGGACGGCCGCATTAAGTAGTGACCCGCCACCTTGTAATTCAGGCTTGAGTGTCTCGATTCTTGACTTTGGCCATTTTCTTCGTATATCCGCCTTTTCGTCCAAATAAGTGCCATTACAGCAATTTTCCTTCAAGAGACCTAAAAAGTGAAAAGAAACTATTAAGTAATAACGGATACAAAAGTGATCAAATAAGGGCTTAAACGACCCTCAAAAAGGTACATTTTAAAATCTTATCAAATATCCCTACATTTGGTATTTGCTTGTCCTCAAGCAAATGTGCTTTTAGCCAATTAATTTATAAGTTATGGGTCATGAAGCATTGGTTTAAAACAATCCACAACACATATAAGCCCCGCAAAGTCATAACAAGCACGGAAAATTACATACTAGCACCTCACATGGGGTGTTTGGATACTCACATCTCTCTCGGGTGTATATGAAATATATCAAAGTGGAAATGGAAGAAAAACACTCATTGACCGGTCCTAGTACATAGATTACCATAGGCTTGAGAATAAATCAAACCTCTATCGCTTTGGCGTAAGCACCTAGGAAAGACTATCAAAGAGGTCTTTTAAAGGGTTGTAACGTTAGGCTTACGGTAGGAAACAAAGGGTTTGGTGGGATAGGCTATTTAGTGGTGGCAAGTCAAAAATCTCTATGTTACAAGCCTACGAAGAATGGCGTTGCTAAGCCAAGACTCGACACTCTAAACTCTAGATAACTGAAACATACAAACAAAAATTTAAAGATAGATGTAGGATGGTAGCCCTTTTTTTTTTTTTTTTTTAGCACTCTATTTTTTCTTTTTCTCTTTTCTATTTTCTTCGATTTTTTTTTCATACACTTTTACTCTACCATCCTCTACGGTAAAATCAAAATGAAAGGGATTTATAGGCACATCCCTACACTTGAGTTTTTATTATTCTAACACTAATTTGACCCGAATTGAAAAGATCAAAACACTTGGGGTATATTATTACGCAAATAAGGGAATTTAATGTTCCCTTCCAGTCATTAAACTAACTTTTCCCATGAGTCCCAATCGTCCCAAAACTGTATACAAAGGATATGACTCGACTTAGAAACTCATGCAAGAAACTAGATAATTGAACTAAGGGTTTAGGGTGATAACAATAATGCACTAAAAGTGAGTGCATACAAGGTAGGCTAAGGAGATTTGGGTGTACATTTGGGGGTGGGGTGTAAAGAATGCTCTTCATTGATATTCCGGAAAAACCGAAACATCACGAGAACCGCGAAAAGGATAGGCTCTGAGGGGTTAACTAGGGGTATCGTATACTAAAGATGAGTACAACGCAAAGGGTGTGGGGGAATTACTCAACCGATGTGGAAGAAGTAATTATATTACGGGTATCAAACAAGGGTTATCCTAATGCCTCTTATCATTTAGTTATTCCTAACTACACAAGTGTAGTCTTACTAGCGATCTAGGAATGCATCACAAAACAACTTCTAGAATCTATTACACTACCGGTTCACACTCTAAGCATTAAAGATGAATGCTTTAATTCCTACTAATCTAAGGGCGATCCTCACATTTTGGGTGGAATTTAGGTAGTAAAGGGTTTTTGTGCTAGTCATGCAACTTCCTATCCGTGAGACGCTTTTGTTAAGACTAATGGCCCACTCCTATATGTCATAAAAAAATTTAAATTTGGTGCCAAAATTACCCTAACCGACATTTTCTCATGGTTTATTACACAAATACAATTGGACAAAACTTATAGTCAAGGATAAGCATAGTTTCAAAGTCCCCGTTTTATTTTCCCTCCCTACACTTAAACTGAACATTGTCCCCAATGTTCCCCGAAAGTATCAAAGTTATGATAATAGAAGGTAATTAAAAACGAAAGAAACTAATACTCCCCTGATTAGCTCGGTAGGATCCGTGTGTGAAGTAGTGGTTAAATCCTTTCCAAGAAGAATGTATGCGTGAAAAGCTCCTTCCAATCTTATGTAACTTCTTCTTGATAAATTAAACCTGCACACTTGAAGAAAACAAACGAAACCTTCGCGTAAAATCGGCGGTAATAATATATATAAGACTCGACTAAACTAGGATATAATGCTTGTGGAATGGATGTTTACAGAATTTCTGGAAAATTAAGACCTGAAAAATTCCAAAAATTTATAAGTAGCTTAGAAAACGAGAAAAAATAATCATTGTTTTTTACTCCTTCCTCGACCCGTCAGGTTATCCTGAAAAAACTGGTCTGCGATTTTCTAGAAAAAATTCTGGAAAATTTACATCTTTAGAATCTGAAAAAATTTCCTGCAAAACATCCATTATGACTCGATACAAGCATTTGACTCGAACAACACACATATATATCTTTTAATGAATTGCTATTCTCATGTTTACGTTTCTTCTGAAACGTGTGTAATCCTCCCTACACTTATCCTTTATGTAAAATACCTTTATATGCAATTAAGACGAGGTTAAAAACAAAATAAAGCATTTTTACAAATTTAAACATGAGATTAAACAATCAATAAAAGATATATGACAGTAACAAGCAAACAATTAAGCATGGGTTGCCTCCCACAAGCGCTTTTCTTTATTTATGAGTCTTGTAGCTAGACTCGTAGTCGTGCTCCTACGTAACTTCATTACCGTCACCTTCTTCCTCATGACGGTCTCTATTGGGGGATTCCATGTTGTAGAAGTGCCCTATGATGCACTTCTCTAAGAGTTCGCCTCTCTCCCACTCGGTCCTATATTCCGGTCCTAGGTTCAAGCAATCCTTATAGAATCCGAAAATCTTAGCCATAATATAATCTACTCCTTTTTCTTTATCCTCCTCATTCCTATAATAGACCGATAGTTTAAGTTCCTTTTCATCATTAGAGAGTGATGAAAACTTCTCAATCTTAAACGGCATTTGGTAAGCTATGTCATCGGTCTCATCCTTGAATCACACTATTCCTACGAGGGTCATAGGTCATCCCTGTGCTTTCTATGAAAGGTTTTCCTAGAATAACGTGGGACAAGCTAGGATCTATGGTCGTACTAATATCATTCACAATTATGAAGTCCGTAGGAAACGTGAAACTACCTACATAAACGGGCAATCCCTTAACTCTACCAAGAAAATTGCACCTAACCCTAGGATTATCGGGGTCTTGCCTAGTTGGGATAGGCTTTTTCATTACCCAATTGTAGTAGGTGCTAGTCATTATGTTGATTGGGGACTTGCGATCAATGTAGGCCTTTGCCACCAAAAGGTGTCCTATGCAACATGGTATGTTAAGATTCCAAGGGTTCCCAAACTTGATTCTAGGGCTTTTCCTAACATACATGTGACGGAGGTCACGCACTAAGTGAGGGTGGCGAGATAGTTCTTCTTCCGTAGGAAACTTATTGAAATAGTCATTGTCTACTTCATCCACTTCCTCGGTTGTTTCATTCGTCGGTGTTTCCTTAACCTCAAGTATCATCTCATGGTTCGCTTCGTCATTTGTTCTATTAGGTTTCACTAAGGCGATGGTATTGACGAATTGAACGTGCTTAGCTAACTTACTTAATCTCTATACCGGAAGGCTCGGGGGTTGAGATAGCATTAACCTTCCTATCACTATTGGTCATGGCTTTCAAAAGGTAATCTATCTTCCTATCCATTTCGGCTTGTTGTTGGTTAAAGTGGTCCGAGAGCTTAGCTATTTGGGCTTCTTGGGATGCGACTAGGTTTTGCAACATCCCTTCTATGTATTGTTGGGTAGGGCCATGATGGGGCCAAAGAGAAATCATTGGATGTGAATTCTTTGGTTTGTCCCCAATAGAAGTCGGGCTTGCCCTTCCATGCCTCTCGGGTTTCATTGAAATTTCTAGGTCCGAGTATTGTAGGGAATCTTCCTCCCGTTCCATTAGTACGCGAGGATGCGTAGTCAACGGAAGCATGTTCGGGGGATCGGGTGCAAGTGCGTGTGTTATGAGGATCACTATACGACTCACACGAGGAAGAAACTTTGTTTACATGGCGTGAAGACTTAGGATTTTCGTAAGAGCTCATTAGGAATTTTACTTGATCTTCAAGCTCGAGCATCCTACGGTCGGAAGATTGTGAGTCAATGGGAGGCAAGGAGATTGCCTTAACGGTTTTGGGCAACTCACGGGGGTCATTCCAACTTTCGTTGTCATAGAGGGCAAGGTCCTCTATTATGCCCCATGATTCTTCCGCGGTGAGATCACTAAGTTTTCCACCGGCCGCTTGTTCAATGGATCGCTTTGTGGGGAAGTTGACATGATCATAAAAGATGTGGACTTGGAGCCAAAGATCAATGCCGTGATGAGGGACTTTATGAAGTAAGTCCTTGAATCGAGTCCATGCTTCGTAGAGTGATTCAACTTGACGTTGTTGGAACATCAAGATGTCATTCCTAAGCTTAGTGGTTCTCCCCGGTGGGAAAATTGAGCAAGGAAGCGAGAGGTGAGATCATCCCAACTTGAAATGGAGCCGGCGGGAAGTCTCTCAAGCCAATTACTAGCTTGGTCCCGTAGAGAATTGGAAGAGACGCAGACGCGTGGTCTCCCGAGTAGTAGCATCAAGGTCGATGGAATCGACAATTTTAAGGAAACCCCTTAGATGCTGATTTGGATCTTCGGAACGAAGTCCATGGAATGCACATCCGTTTTGCACCAACCGGATGGTGTCGGATCGCAGGGCCGTAATTTGGGCTTGGTCGGGAAGCTCAATGGTGTTCCTATAGCCTAGGTGGCTTGGTCTCGAGTATTCACCAAGAGTACGGGCTCTTGGCGGGTCATTTGGTGGCGGGTTGATGAATGGCGGGTGGTTATCACCTTCCATGATGAAAAGTGATGGGGTTTACGAACAAAGGTTACGAAGAAGGGGGATAGACTACGAGGAAGCTAAACATGAGAAAAAATTTACTTGATAGGAATCAAGCAAAGAAACCTAAACGAGGTGGACTACTAACTAGCTATTCTATTCCCCGGCAGCGGCGCCAAAAACTTGATAACGCTACACGCGTCGTTCGGGGTCAAAGGAACTTCCTTTTCTTCGAGCAAGTTTTATAACACCCTAGGCAGTGAACCTAATCGTTGTAGTGTAGTATTAGGGTAAGCCACGGGTATTGATATCGTTCTCTAGGGGAATAGGAATGCTAGTGAGAAGTTACTACGCTAAGGTTGGGGTTGAGGAAGATTATTTTTTTATCTTTTTATGTTTTTTAGAAAGTGGAAAGGTACGAATCTCGGGGTTTGGATTTAGGGGTTGGTATTTCTACCGATTACTCTAATTATCTAATTATCTAATCTAAGGTGTATGTAGTCTATGTCTAATTATTGTGTGCTCGTATGATAGTTTAAAGATGTGTTTACTTAGGTTTTATTACTCCTTAATTATCTCCTATTGATGGTTGAATTGTCACGTCCTTATTCTTAATCGCGTTGTGTGTCTAAAGTCGTAGGGTATGCATTTATCCCTAACTCTTTGAACTTACCAAAGGGTCTCGTCTACAAAAACCTCTAGGAATTATAAACTCTAACTCTAAGGCACTCTTTGGGTGGTTTAGCCTACAACCGCTCTAAGTGTTATAGTCTAAGGTTCACAAAGATTAATCAAGCATTAATTACACAACGAATGACCTATCGCATTACTAGATCATTAAACAATTAAGATAAGAGACAACCAATCAATATTCAATAATTAAGTTTCATATTCCCTAAGCAAACACACAAGTAAATTAGCCGGACATGGAGAACATGCAAGCATACACACAAATAATTGAAGACATAATTGAATTAATGAAGTAAAACACTTATCTTGATGTAAGTTAGGTTTTGGAACCCTAAAATACTGTACAAGACAGCCTTGGTTCGGTTTAGGTTTTTACTCCAAAAGACTACATACTAAAACTGAAAAATTCGGATTCTATATATAATATTACAAGTGCGACGGCGTCACCTTATGAGTTGTGACGCCGTCGGGTCGCCGTCATTAGGGTTTCGTCTTGGCCACGTTAGTCTTGCGACGGCGTCACCTTGTGCTTGTGACTCCGTCCCCTTCAGTCTCTGACGCCGTCTGGATCAAATCTAGGTCGTCTGAGTTACGACGGCCTACTCTTTTAAAGCCTGACACCGTCACTTGAAAATAAGCAATTTCGCAATTAAGCAGTGACGCCGTCACCTTGTATTTCAGCAGCTTGAGTGTCTCGATTCTTGACTTTGGCCATTTTCTTCGTATATCCGCCTTTTCGTCCAAATAAGTGCCATTACAGCATTTTGCCTTCAAGAGACCTAAAAAGTGAAAAGGAACGATATTAAGTAATAACGGATACAAAAGTGATCAAATAAGGGCTTAAACGACCCCTCAAAAAGGTACATTTTAAAACCTTATCAGATTAACACTTGGGCATCATGTCATGAGTATGATGATAAGAGTTTGGTTAACTCTTTCAAAGTAGCAGAAAATGGAGAGATGCAGTTTATGGGCAACTCTATAACTGCTAATAGCAAGGGAAAAGAAATGTGATGTTGAAATTCACATGTGAAAAAGAGCTTAAGTGAACCAACACGTTGTATGTGCCAGAGATTCGTAGGAATCTTGTGTCTAGATGGTTGCTTAATAAATTTGGCTTTATTTTTATTTTAATCAAATAAAATTGAGTTAACATTGAACAAAATTTTGGTCGGTACGGGTTATGCCCTTCATTAAATGTTTAAGCTGAATCTTTTAAAATAAAAATAAAAATGAGTATGAATCCAGCTTATTTGATCCTTTGAATGTATAGCATGGCCAACTCGGACATGTTAATTTTAACTCAATACGTTGTTTAATTAAATAAACAAACACGGATTACAAAAGTAAAACTTATGTTGAAGCCAAATTGACAAGATTTTCTTTTCACTCGATTGACCGAAAATTAACCGAACCCTTGATTCACATAGTTTTATGTGATTTGGAATCGATGCCTACTAAGGTAGCAATTAGGTACTTCATCGTAATTGTTGATGGTAACACAAAATATTGCGACTTTTACTTACTTGAGAGTAAGGATATAAACAAGATTGATTTATATAAATAAGTGAAGAATCAACTTATTATTGAAAACAAGGCGGTTCGAAGTGATATTAGAGGTGAATATATGTCTCCATTTCATGTATGTTCTAAACATGGAATAAGACACAAATTTATTGTTCCTTATACACCACAACATAATTGTTGATAGAAAAGAACTGTGCCTTAAAGATATGGTTATGCCATGTTGTTAAAGTCATGGTTTAAGCCATGGCATGTGGGGGAAAGCGGTTTTATTGGCTACTTATCTTTTAGATAAGATCCCCTGTAAGGAAAAGAAGATAGTTCTATGAACTATGGATAGAAGAAAACAATCCTATAAGTACTTACGAATGTGGAGGGTGTCTATCTGTCCCGGCACCCAAGGATCAAAATATTGGACCTAAAACTGTGGATTGTATATTTTGTGATATGCTCATTACAGTAGTGCTTATCATTTATTTGGATATGATTCAGAAAATATGAATATATACAAAGATACGATAATGGAATCAAGGAAAACTTTCATTATTTGAATGATGAGAGGCAACTAAATGATGATGTTCTTCATGATGAGAGACACCAAGATGATAATGTTGTTCTGATAAGAGACAACAAGAGCTGATAATGATCTCCAAGATGAGAGACAAGATCAAACTGAGGAAGAAGAGGTTGAACCTAGAAGAAGTAAAAGGGCAAGAACCGAGAAATCGTTTGGACCCAATTTTGTTTCTTTTATGGTTGAAAACGAACCTAATTCATACCGAGAGGCGGTTACTTCCTCAGAAGGGCCTCAATGAAAAGAAGCCATTAAAAGTGAAATAGATTCTATTTTACAAAATCATACTTGGGAGCTCGTGGATTTACCTCCTGGTTGTAAACCACTAGGCTATAAATGGATCTTCAAGAAGAAGATGAAAGCCGATGGCACCATTGACAAGTATAAGGCAAGATTAGTAATCAAAGGATTTAGACAACGAGAAGGTCTTGATTACTTTGATACATATTCGCCTGTTATGCGAATAACCTCTATTAGGATGGTACTTGCTATTGCCGCTTTAGAATTTAGAAGTTCACCAAATGGATGTGAAAACGGCATTTCTAAACGGAGATTTAGAAGAAGAAATCTACATGAACCAACCTGAGGGTTTCATGGCTCTTTGACAAGAGAAAAAAGTTTGTAGGCTTGTTAAGTCATTATATGGCTTAAAGTAAGCTCTCAAATAATGACATCTAAATTTTTTTACCACGTCATGTCAGAACGTGGATTCAAAATTAATGGATGTATGTGGAAAAAAAGAAAGAAAAAAAAATCACTGGTATATATGTAATCGTGTGTTTATACATGGATGGTATACTTATCACCAGAAGTGATAACAAGGTAAAAATATCCACTAATGAAATGTTGGAGTCAATATTTGACATGAACTACATTGGTTGTTTGATATGGTTTTTGGAACTAAGATCATATGAAACCAAATGGATTTGTTTTGAAGTCAAAAACATTATAAGGACAATATTCTTGAGAGGTTCAATGTGGGGGATTTCGGCCTAGCTAGAACTCCAACGACATATTTTTAAATCTATTTAAAATGGAGGTAGAGGTGTTGCCCATTTTGAATACTCAAAGAATATTGGGCATCTTATGTGTCTAATGATGTATGTAAGACTTGATTTAGAAGTTATAATCAGGTTAAGTAAATATACCAATAATTCAAGTGATGACCATTTTAATAGAATTACACGAATACTATGATACTTATGATATTGCATTTTGGAAGATATCCAACTGCTATCTAATGACAGAGTAATGCAAATATGGATTCTTACATAAAAGAATCTAGATCCACTAGATCGGATGTATTGAGTCTATGTGGGAAGCTATGTCTTGGAAATATTAAAAGTATTTCAAACAGACTTTTATAGCTAAATCTATGATGGAATTTGAATTTATCATTTGAGATAAATTTATAGAATATGTGGGATATCTACGTTAATTCATAGAGGACACACCAAGATAAATCGGTAACGACCATCTATATAAAGTGTGATAGTCAATTGGAAATTGACAGAGCTCATATCACAATGTAAAACGGTAAGTCGAGACATATCCATCATAGACGTTGATTGGTGCGACAACTACTCTCAACTAGAGTTATCACGATTGACTACGTAAAGTCAATGGGTAACATTGCGGATCCGCTTATGATAGGCTTAAGCAGAGAGTTAGTTAGTAAGTCGTCTAAAGGAATGAGACTAAAGCCCTTGAAGGAATGAGTTTCTATGAAGGAAAACCTAACCCATTTGACTGGAGATCCCAAGATCTGGGTTCAATAGGACAACCTAATCATAGAAATGTGGGGGAAGTCACGTCAATGTGGGGGAGTTACTAAATGTTGTAACTTTCTAGTCCATTCCTATAACAATTGTGACTTGTTGAGAGGTTAAACATATGGCTTTAATGATTCAGGATGAAATCACAAAGCATAATGGTTCAAGATGAAATCACAAAACATATATTTTTAATGATTCAAGATGAAATCACCTATGTGAGAGAGAAGTGGGGTCGCTTTGAAGGGAATTGTGGGGGGCGCAAATCCTAAGAGCTCTTGCAGAACCAGGCAAATGCTCAGGACCATAATGAACATGACTATGAGGGCTTAACAATGTTAGGGAGAGTCTTGTGTAAAATGTATTCTCGTATACATAAACAGCGGCTCAGTTCAAAGACATTGCGTCTACTGACAGCTAGGAGGCTAAGTGCATTTCACAAGGGAAGGTTCAAAGGGTCACACCTACCTATCCTTTGCAAGATTCAACTATTGGAATTTCATCGTAATTTTTGTGTATTACGACCGATCTCCATTCATGTGGGGGATAGTTGGAAAAATGGTTGGCAAAAGTGAATTTTGACCAACTTTGGACACAATTATCTATATGTATGTGTCACATATATGAGTAATAGTTTGTAGGTTCGCGTTCTCCTCGAAGAGAGGTTCACAATAAGCCTTTATGTGTCCAAAATAAAGTTGATGTGAATGCGATATCGGTTCTCAAAGTTAGGCATTCGGTACCATGCCTTTAATAGCACGTAATGATCTTTGAAAAAATATTTTTTTGGATGTCCTGATTTAAACCTTATAGAAGAATGATATGCGTCGTTGCTATAAGTACAATATATATTTATATTCATCAGATTTCATCTCACAATAACCGTGAGGTCGTGCCTTCATTTTGATATTTATATTCTTGTTAACCATAATTTTAGCCATAATTAATTTTAAATTCGTGTACGCACGAGTTGAACTTATAAAAAAGAATAACATGAGTCGTTATTGAACGCCATTAGTAAAAGAATACTTTTGCGGGTCTCCTTACATAGACTCATAAAGAGAAATGACATGAGTCATTCGTACATGCACAATCTCGTGTATTTTTTTTACATATCACATTAGCTCTTTCTTTTACTTTGATATTTATAATTTCGTGTATATACATTAATTTAATATATAATGATATAGAATCTACGGAGTAATTATTAAATTTATAAAGCTACAGGAAAAACGTGAAACTGATACTTAATTTTTTATAATTCATTTGAAAATTAACAACCAAAGTTTTATTAATTTTTTAATAAAATCGACACGTGAGTTTTTATACATATTTATTTTGTATGATAAAATATAAATGAGTTTGACTAAACTAAAGTCGATTTTAACTTTTATTGCTTAATCATAAGGCTTAATTTCAAAATTGAACGCTCTAACTAATCAATATAAATTTTTTATTTTTTCATTGTGCATCTTTTCATAAGAGATTTATTACCTTCTAGACAGGTTTTTTTATTAGTTAAGATTTGTTTTTAAGAAATTAAATTACTTATCCAATTATTTTGTAAGCCATTTTTTTTCAATTAGTGTTGCAAAAGAAGGTTTATAAGGTCGATTAATTGCCTCTAGGTGCTAATCAGTCACCAATCTTTTCGATTTGTGTAGATCGGTTAACTGTGGTCAATGATGGTCAAAATTGTCGGAAATCTGCAAATCTTGCGGCGTATACCCACAACTCGTCGTAAACATGTTTTAATCAATTATAATCGTTGTTTATATTTATGACAAGTTATTTTTTTAAGGAAAAAATCTTGTCAGGAATACTCAAAACTCGTCGGAAATATCCAAAACTTGCCGAAAATGACAATCCGATTAATCACTAATTAATCTCGCATATACCGGTTACAAGCTATAAAAGAATCAACCGACCGACTACCGAGTCGCAATTTTTGCACCCATGTTTTTGTTAAGCCATATATTTCAAAGACCCCTGGAGTTAAAGAAGATATCACATGTCTAAGGGTTAGTAGTTTTATTTAAATTGTTGGAATGTATCTTTTTTTTATGTATTTAGATACTCGATGTGTACACCAAAATTAACCCCCAAAAAAAAAAAGAAAAAAAACTCCATATCATTTTATAACTGAGCGTGTAAAGACTCGGGTTCGTTTGGTTGGACGGAATGAAATGTCAACTTTGGTTCATTTTATAACGATGTAACGGAATGAAGAGTGTAATGTAATGATTCATTATAGTTATTAATCAGGTTTGGTTTGTATGATAAGACGTAATGGAATCGATAATAAAAAGACTAAAATACCCATTAATAATATAAAGTTTATTTAATGTGGTTAATTAATTATTGAGTTTTATGTAATTTTGTTTCCATTACAAGATGTAATAAAAAAAATATGGGACTCTTAAGGAATGATTTTGGTGTAATAGGTCATTACTTGTAATAAATCATTACATTTAATAAATATAAGCAAACAACATTTATTTATTACATTGTAATAATTTTTTCCATTCCAACTTTGATTGCTATACTACAAACACGACTTTTTATTTGAAGTATATTGAGAGGTCATATGATGGAAACCGGTGAGATGGTGATTTGTTGACCATTAACATGTTTGGTCACTTTTATATTCCCAGAAATATTGTTAGTGGACAGTGTTAGATAGGAAAGTGTCAAGTATGCACAGAAAGAGACAAAAAGTGACTAGTACAAGTGATTATAAAAAGTAAAATAACAAAGTTGTCAAAATCGCGATCCTGCACATAAAAAACGATCAGGATCTTAACAAGATCGTATTTCAGGTAGTATCGCAGCAGGATCGTAAGATCGGGCGTAGGATCGGATCGTATAGGATCGCTTATTATTAGGTTTTTTTTTTTTTTTTTTTTTTTTTTTTTTTTTTTTTTAATATTAACTTATTAAATATAAGCTCGTGTCTTAAAGCCCAATGACTAAGAATTTTCAAAAAAATAATTAATTGTCTCTTGCAAGATTAATGAGTGTAAAATCATTATGTTTTTATGGACTATTTAGAAATAGTTTAGATGTGTCTTTTTAGGTTTATTATGAAAAAAGATTTCGTACTTTGTAAAATATCGGAAGCTTGTTTTTGAAGTAAACTATCTGTATACTTGACCTAATTTTTATGTTACATATAAAAGCATGAATATTCTAATTTAATTTATTTGGTCATTAAGGAAAAAAATTCACTAATATTATCAGAATATTCTAGTTTAATTCATTTGGTCATCAAAAAATAAATAAAATTTTGTTGCCCTCTATTGTAAATTATGTCGTTTCATTTTCAGATACAATCCTTTTATCGTTTTGCATTAATTTATATATCGTAACAAAAAAGTTACAGAATCACGTGCTAATAAATTAACATTATTTTTATGCATAAATGTTATCATGAAAAACTTATAATAAAAAAACATTAAAACAAGAAGTAGGTGCACCGTGCATGTATGTAGTAACTTTGTGTAAGTATGCATTGCAATATATCTAATATTCTACTACTACGGTACTTGAACATATAACTTTTTCTTTTATCATCAATTTAGATTCGTTTATCATATGAAATATTATATAGAAATATAAAACTGCAACCCCTATACAAAAATATATACATTTTCATATGATCTTACGATCCTGATCCGATCCTACGATTACGATCTTGCAAAGCCAAAAACGATCCTAGGTAGGATCCCGATCCTGACAACACTAAAACTAGTATACTTACATACTTGGGAATAATATAGGTGCTGGTGCAACACTTGTTTCTAGAGACGTAAACAAACTGAACGTTCAGTGAATATTTTATAAATTGTTCGATAAAAAGTTCGTTTATGTTCGTTTATTTATTAAATGAAGGGACATAAATAATATTTTACGTTCGTTTAGTTAAATGAACGAACATGAACAAGAGTCGCGTCTGTTCATAATCCGATTATACGTTCGTTAAAGTTCATGTATGTTCATTTATTTATTTATGTTCGTATATCATATCTTTTAGTTGTATAGTTTTAAAATTAGTTTTTTAAACAAAACAACACTTATAAAACAATATATCATGCATAATTTAATAAAGTTTGTGTTTGTTTGTCTATGTTCATTTATGTTTGATAGTTTATGTCCGTTTAGCGTTCGTTTAGTGTATTAATGAATGAACATAAACGAACATGAACAACTCATTTTCTTAATAAACGAACATGAACAATAAAATTCGTTCGTTTAAGCATTCGTGTCCGTTTATTTGTCCGGTTAAAATTAAACGAACCAACATGAACAAGGCTCCGTTCGTGTTCGTCCGGTTCACTTACAGCCCTACTTATTTCCTCTTTATTTGGCCTCACGCGGTGCCACATCACCATAACACAACCTCTTCTACAAACCCTTAATCATAACTAAAAATAAACTCTTCATTTGGTCTCACCACTTCCAATATTTTTAGAAATATAACCCTTTGTATTCATTTGGCCCCACTCCAACGGTTGGTTTGCAGGGAAATTTGCTTGTCGTGCAGACGACGAATGGTAGTTTGGCGAGGGACGGCGAGATGGTGTGGTATGGTGGCGAGGGACGGCGAGAGGTCCACGTAGGAGTGGTAAAGGTGGTTCGTTGTCATACCTCAAGCTCTTAACATATGTGCACGCAAGAGTTTTTCTTGACCCATTCTGTATCCTTAAGCCCCCTTTGTATGTAGCAGCCCTTTTAACTTCCACAATCATACAGACATTGTGACAAACAACGGCGCGGCGCATTGAGCACAAAACGCTTGCAAGTTGCAACGCTCCTTCTACTCATTCCCAATTACGATCGTTGATTTAAATTTCAGTTTGATGATGCATCTGAGTGTTTGTATCAGGAATATTGCATGTACTATTTCATGATTCAATCAATGAATAACAAGTATAACCGGGACATATAAAGATTTAAAACCTATTATAATCCTACAGCATTGGATTGTAGTTATGTAAAAAGTTAACTCATAACTATATGCATGGTTCTAATTATGTGAATCTTTTGTAATATCTTAACTTGCTTCATCATCTTAAATCCAATAGCGAAAGCTTTTTGTTATTGATGCGAATCTTTTGTTTCTAATCTAAATTCCGTAACCATGCGTGAACCAAACTCTTGAATCCGTAACTAATATTACAAGTTTAATCATCTTGAATTCGCCAAAGCATAGTATTTTGAGGGAAAAAGCATAGCTGACATCAAAGTTAACATATTATAAGATGCATCAAACTCTTCGTAGTAACCTGGATTTCCGATGATTGGCCAAAGTACACAAGGTGAACAACCAATCTAACAAATTGAGTTATTTATAAAGTTATAGTCTAGTTACAACATAAGGCTTTCTTTCTCGATATCATATCACAAGATATTCAATTACAAAAGTTATGTCAAAGAACAAATTAAAAAAATAACGTGTTAAAACTTTCAGATGTCATACAAGAACTTGCTGAAATGCTTCATGTGTTCCGCTTGCAACGAAATAGCAATCGACAAGCTTCCATCATTAATCGGGCTTGGCAACACAAAACTTAAACCTTCAAACGCGATCCCACCAGGACCCATAAATATTGGCCTGCCCCATCCAAAGTCAGCATCATGAATTGGGAGTCTAGCCCAACTAGTTATTCCGAGATTGGGGCATTTAAACGTATGTGCCCCACGAACCAAAGCCTTCAAATCGGGCTGTAGTTCCAAATAATCAAGTGCTGACTTGAGATAATCGTTATTCATCTTTGCTAACGCGTCATGGATTTTACTAGCAGCGTACCAAGTAGGCTTTGACTGAAGCTCCCCAGCTTCCGCTATAGGAGTAGTTGTGAAAATTACATTCCCAAAATACCCTTGTGGCAAAGCAGGCTGAAGTCGAGCCCGTCCATCAGTGGCAATGTAAAGCTTGGTGTCTTGATCACCTTTAAGCCCACGGGCTTTACACACAGACCTCCAAACATGGCCCGAGAGCATTTCATATGAGCTATAGTTAATCATGTTTCCATCTTCCTTTGATTTTGCTTTGAGCACGTTGAGTTGGTCTCGGGTCAACTTAAAAATAGCTACGGCCATTTCATCTGATTGGGACTCCGGTGCTGTTTTCATTGGTGGAGCGGGCTGGTATTCGACGTGCTCAAAAACGGGCTGTGGTGGGTCCCGAGCACAGAGGAGGGTTCGGTCTATGAAGGGTGGGAGTGTGATGTCAAGGCCTCGAGCCATATCAGACCATGTGTTGATGAAGTGTAGCCCGGATGCACCATCCGCAGCATGATGTTGCATGCCAACTCCTAGCGAAACTCCCCCACATTCGAAGTAAGTTACTTGTAACACAAGCAAAGAATACGACTCAATCCCAAGTGAGTAATCAACAGCAGGAATAAGTTTCCTTAGCTCTAAAGTGGGTGCAAAGTCACCAAAATCATCGATGACACCATCAGACTCAGCTTCCACAAGCAACACGCCTTGTCCTTGACAATCGATCTCAATACGACCATCTTCATCTCTCTTCAACCGCCCTCCCATCGGGTAAAATGGAACCAACACTTTGCTCAAAGCATCCTTCATCACCTTTGCATCAAAAAAGTTGCTAGCACCATTTGGCCTATAGAAGTACACACTTGGTGTATGGAAATTTGGTACCACAAGGTCGACGTTGGAGTTCCATAGTTTGATTTGTGGTGTCTCTTCTGCAGGCCTCACCATTGTCGATTCTTTAATCGTGATCTTCATATCCAACACTTAACAAAGTTTATAAGCTTGAAAAAGATTTTTATACTGGTATTGAATTAGTCTGAAATGTGATTAAGTGTGTGTGGGCTTTTATAGCTTTACGTTATGAGTGTTTCATATAAATCATTCGGAGGCTCACCAACCGCGAAGGCGCTAATCATACCTAGTCAAAGTTCAAATTAAAGTTGACTAGCAACCACAAAAAAACAACTAAGCCGATATTTGAGACTGCTTATATCAATATCTTAATCTTTTATTGTGAATTAAAATAGTTTATTGACTTATAGTTAGTGAGATTAGAGTGTGTCAAAGTGTTTATTCACTTTACTAGTTTTTAATACTAGACGAGTACCCGCGCCTAGCGGCAGCGATATCTAGTTTTCTGCAAAGTTCCGATGACTCATAAGTTTCTTTCAACAAACTGTATTTGTAGCATTAGAGAATCGTTTTCGAATAACTACAATTCTGATGCGTGGTTGCATAGCAGCATAAATATATAGTTTTTTAAAAAATTATGTGGAGTCGATCTAAGTGTGTGAGTATATTTTCTAATAGGATTGTTTTAAGTTATTAAGATTTTTAGTAATAATAGATTCAAGCATTACAAAAAGCAACAGTATTATGTAGTTGGCAATATTATATTGTAGTTTAGAGGTATAGCCAACACGTGTGACCGTTTTTTCTTGTTTTGTCAGTAATTTAGGCAGTGATAACTATTTTTTTTACATGTGTAACGTTTATCATTTGGTGTGTGGCTTTTAAAATTGTAACTTTGCAAATTGGATATCACCATATAAGATTATTTTGTACTATCAATTTGTATAGATATTTATGCATTGTTCAAAGCTATTTGTTTGAGGTACAAATAATTATCGCTAAAGATAACAATACTATTTATTTTTGTGATTTTAATAAACTTACATAACATTATTGATACTGTGGACAAAGGCTATACAATATATATTACCTTTTAAACGACGATTCATATATGTTAGTCCCTTAAATGGTGCAAGAGCAACATTTTTAAAATAACATTATACAAATGACAAATTACATGTGTCAAAGCAAAATAAACCAAAAACTACAATTACTTGGTCTCTCCTTTCAAAAAAATTGTCACGGGTTCCACAACTACTTCATCATTTCTCATATAATTTTGTCAAATTTGAAACCCGATTTCACCCGGTGGTTCAACTGGTTGAACCGTTCCGATAAAAAAAAGGTCGATTTAAACCGAGTCAAACCGATAGGTTGGGTCGAAAAAATGTCAAATTAAACCGGGTCAGCCCGCCGGGTTTGAAGCGTCCCGGGTCAACCCGGTATCGGTTTCAACAGGTCAACCTAGTATCGGTTTCAACAGTCAACCCGTTATCGATTTCAATTTGGTGTTTTAATTTGGTAGATGTGCTTTTAATTGGGTGTAAAATGTGAATAAATTATTGTACTTTTAAGTAATGGGGTGTTTTAATAAGAGTATTAATTATATTATTTATTTCTCTCTCCATTGACCATGTTTTCAACATTCAACTTTCAACATTTTTCACTTTTTCCACTTTGACCATTTTTCCATTTTATATAGTATAGATGAATGTTATAAATAGCGTGAGGCGTGGCGTGACGGCAAGATCAAGCTTTACGTTTTAGTAGACAAAGCGAAGTGTGAGGTGTGGTATGACGCCATGACCAAGCTTTACGCTTTAGCCGGTAAAGCGAAACTTTTACGTTTATAAAACGTGCCATAAGGCCGCATAAAATATGAAAATATTATATATTTATTTCATATTTCATATATATGAGAAAATTCTTAAAGTAGGGTGATTTTGAAAAGTTATACTAATTATAGGATGATTCTGAAAACATTTTCTAATTATAGGATGGTCAACATTTTCTCTTCTAAATGTAGGATTTCAATTTATTTAGTTATTAAACTTCAACTCCCACAATCTTTTACCGTCCATCCCACACATTTTCCAGTCCATCGGTCCATCATCCCTCACTCGCCCACTCTCAGTTTTTCTTCTCTTTTATTTTTGTATTTCTTATTTTTTATTAAAACTTATACTTCTCTTCTGACGTGTTTAAGATTAAATATTGTTTTGGTTGTATACTTGCATGGATGTATGCCTTGTTCAAGATAATATTTAAGTTAAAACACCAATCTCACAACACCATACATAAACTCGTAAAAACATTTTATACAAACATGATCAAAATATTACAGCATAGCTAAGGGTTCTCATTATCTAACACAAAACACATGCAAGCATGCATGCAATTCTTTAGATGGCCAAAGAGTTACTTAATTAATTATGATTCTATTAATGATTTGTGGCACGCACAAAAGAAAAGATATAATCAAAATAAAAAGAAGTGGGTAGAGTACTGGAGTAGTAGAACGTTGTGGGACGCAAATTGCGGAGTTGAAAATGTTAATCAATTAAGAATCACATTTAGAAGGGAAAATATTGACCATCTTATAATTAGAACAAGCTTTCACAATCATCCTATAAATAGAACAACTTTTCAAAATCATCCTACTTTGAGAATTTCTCCCATATATATCGAGTTTAGAAAAAAGGAATAAGACGTGACATGACAACATGACCAAGCCTCATGCGTTTGCAAAGCGCCTTTGCGTGCTTTTAGAACCATGGTTTTTATTGTGCATACACATGTTGGGTAAATATAAATTTTTATAAACAAATTTATACATGTATAGTTACAATACATGTGCACATGTCGGTTTTACGTTATGCATACATGAAACTATTAAATAAGATTATAGAAAAACTTTTATACTTATATAGTTACAATTAAATTGTTGTGTTCTTGAGTGGAGTGAAAAGGGATGAAATATAGTGAAAGTGAAAGTTGTGTACTTTTAAAAATAAAAATAAATGGGGTATATAAAGGTGTGAAAAGGGAGAAAAGTGAAAATGAAAGTTGTGTTCTTTATTTTACTTCATTATTTTCACTATCTTTCCTTCCTTTTACTTTACTTGAGAACACAGTGTTTTAATACTTATGCAAGCACGGATTTTACATAAAATTTTCAATATGTATTAACAATGATTAATATTTTGTATATATTTTTGTTGGAAGAAATATTAAACTTTGTTTAAATGACATGATAGTGAGTTTTTGTTGTTTAAACTTTAACTATCGATATCATGTTCTATACATTATGTGCATTTAATAGCACGTAATGATCTTTGAAAAAATATTTCTTTTATGCGTCGTTGCTATAAGTACAATAGTTTATTTATATTCATCAAATTGCATCTCACAGTAACCGCGAGGTCGTGCCTTCATTTTAATATTTATATTCTTGTTAATAATAATTTTAGCCCTAATTAATTTTTAAATTCGTGTACGCGCGAGTTAAAATTATAAAAAAGAATAATATGAATCGTTATTGAAAGCCATTAGTAAAAGAATACTTTTGCGTGAAACTGATACTTAATTTTTTTATAATTCATTTAAAAATTAACAAACAAAGTTTTATTAATTATCGTTTTTTAATAAAATCGACACGCGAGTTTTTATACATATTTATTTTGTATGATAAAATATAAATGAGATTGACTAAATTAAAGTCAATTTTAACTTTTATTACTTAATCAGAAGGCTTAATTTCGAAATTGAACGCTCTAACTAATCAATATAAATTTTTTTATATTTTCTTTGTGTATCTTTTCATAAGAGATTTATTACCTTCTAGACAGGTTTTTTTATTAGTTAAGATTTGTTTTTAAGAAATTAAATTACTTGTCCAATTATTTTTTAAGCCAATTTTTTTTCTATCAACGTTGCAAAAGAAGGTTTATAAGATTGATTAATTGCCCTTAGGTGCTAATCGGTCATCAATCTTTTCGATTCGTGTAAATCGGTTAACTGTGGTCAATGATGGTCAAACTTGCTGGAAATCTGCAAATCTTGCGGGGAATATCCACAACTCGTCTTAAACTAGTTTTAATCACTTATAATCGTTGTTTATATATATTATAAGTAATTTTTTAAGGAAAAAATTTGTCAGGAATACTCAAAACTTGTCAGAAATACCCAAAACTTGCCAAAAATATCAATCCGATTAATCACTAATTAATTTTGCATATACTGATTACAGACCGACTACCAAGTCGCGATTTTTGCACCCTCGTTTTTGTTGAGCCATATATTTCAAAGACCCCTGGAGTTAAAGAAGATATCACACGTCCAAGGGTTAGTAATTTTATTTAAATTGTTGGAATGTATTTTTTTTGTGTTAAAAAGTTATAAAGATACATACAAAATGCATTTAGATACTCGATGTGCACACCAAAATTACCACAAAAAAATGAAATAAAATACTCCGTAGCATTTTATAACTGCGTGTGTAAAGATGGTGATTTGTTGACCATATTTGAGAGGTCATATCATGGAAACCGGTGAGATGGTGATTTGTTGACCATTAACATGTTTGGTCACTTTTATATTCCCAGAAATATTGTTAGTGGACAGTGTTAGCTAGGAAAGTGTCAAGTATGCACTGAACGAGACAAAGAGTGACTGGTACAAGTGATTATAAAAAGTAAAACTAGTATACTTACATACTTGGGAATAATATATGTGCTGGTGCAACACTTATTTTTAGTGATGTAAAAGAACTAAACGTTCAATAAACATTTCATAAATTGTTCGATAAAAAGTACGTTTATGTTCGTTTATTTATTAAATGAAGGGACATAAATAATATTTTACGTTCGTTTAGTTAAATAAATGAACATGAACAAGAGTCGCGTCTGTTCATAATCCGATTATACATTCGTTAAAGTTCATGTATGTTCATTTATTTATTTATGTTCGTATATCATATCTTTTAGTTGTATAGTTTTAAAATTAGTTTGTTTAAACAAAACAACACTTATAAAACAATATATCATGCATAATTTAATAAAGTTTATGTTTGTTTGTCTATGTTCATTTATGTTTGATAGTTTATGTCCGTTTAGCGTTCGTTTAGTGTATTAATGAATGAACATAAACGAACATGAACAACTCATTTTCTTAATAAACGAACATGAACAATAAAATTCGTTCGTTTAAGCATTCGTGTCCGTTTATTTGTCCAGTTAAAATTAAACGAACCAACATGAACAAGGCTCCGTTCGTGTTCGTCCGGTTCACTTACAGCCTTACTTATTTCCTCTTTATTTGGCCTCACGCGGTGCCACATCACCATAACACAACCTCTTCTACAAACCCTTAATCATAACTAAAAATAAACTCTTCATTTGGTCCCACCACTTCCAATATTTTTAGAAATATAACCCTTTGTATTCATTTGGCCCCACTCCAACGGTTGGTTTGCAGGGAAATTTGCTTGTCGTGCAGACGACGAATGGTAGTTTGGCGAGGGACGGCGAGATGGTGTGGTATGGTGGCGAGGGACGGCGAGAGGTCCACGTAGGAGTGGTAAAGGTGGTTCGTTGTCATACCTCAAGCTCTTAACATATGTGCACGCAAGAGTTTTTCTTGACCCATTCTGTATCCTTAAGCCCCCTTTGTATGTAGCAGCCCTTTTAACTTCCACAATCATACAGACATTGTGACAAACAACGGCGCGGCGCATTGAGCACAAAACGCTTGCAAGTTGCAACGCTCCTTCTACTCATTCCCAATTACGATCGTTGATTTAAATTTCAGTTTGATGATGCATCTGAGTGTTTGTATCAGGAATATTGCATGTACTATTTCATGATTCAATCAATGAATAACAAGTATAACCGGGACATATAAAGATTTAAAACCTATTATAATCCTACAGCATTGGATTGTAGTTATGTAAAAACTTAACTCATAACTATATGCATGGTTCTAATTATGTGAATGTTTTGTAATATCTTAACTTGCTTCATCATCTTAAATCCAATAAAAATCTAAGCGAAAGCTTTTTGTTATTGATGCGAATCTTTTGTTTCTAATCTAAATTCCGTAACCATGCGTGAACCAAACTCTTGAATCCGTAACTAATATTACAAGTTTAATCATCTTGAATTCGCCAAAGCATAGTATTTTGAGGGAAAAAGCATAGCTGACATCAAAGTTAACATATTATAAGATGCATCAAACTCTTCGTAGTAACCTGGATTTCCGATGATTGGCCAAAGTACACAAGGTGAACAACCAATCTAACAAATTGAGTTATTTATAAAGTTATAGTCTAGTTACAACATAAGGCTTTCTTTCTCGATATCATATCACAAGATATTCAATTACAAAAGTTATGTTAAAGAACAAATTAAAAAAATAACGTGTTAAAACTTTCAGATGTCATACAAGAACTTGCTGAAATGCTTCATATGTTCCGCTTGCAACGAAATAGCAATCGACAAGCTTCCATCATTAATCGGGCTTGGCAACACAAAACTTAAACCTTCAAACGCGATCCCACCAGGACCCATAAATATTGGCCTGCCCCATCCAAAGTCAGCATCATGAATTGGGAGTCTAGCCCAACTAGTTATTCCGAGATTGGGGCATTTAAACGTATGTGCCCCACGAACCAAAGCCTTCAAATCGGGCTGTAGTTCCAAATAATCAAGTGCTGACCTGAGATAATCGTTATTCATCTTTGCTAACGCGTCATGGATTTTACTAGCAGCGTACCAAGTAGGCTTTGACTGAAGCTCCCCAGCTTCCGCTATAGGAGTAGTTGTGAAAATTACATTCCCAAAATACCCTTGTGGCAAAGCAGGCTGAAGTCGAGCCCGTCCATCAGTGGCAATGTAAAGCTTGGTGTCTTGATCACCTTTAAGCCCACGGGCTTTACACAGAACCTCCAAACATGGCCCGAGAGCATTTCATATGAGCTATAGTTAATCATGTTTCCATCTTCCTTTGATTTTGCTTTGAGCACGTTGAGTTGGTCTCGGGTCAACTTAAAAATAGCTACGGCCATTTCATCTGATTGGGACTCCGGTGCTGTTTTCATTGGTGGAGCGGGCTGGTATTCGACGTGCTCAAAAACGGGCTGTGGTGGGTCCCGAGCACAGAGGAGGGTTCGGTCTATGAAGGGTGGGAGTGTGATGTCAAGGCCTCGAGCCATATCAGACCATGTGTTGATGAAGTGTAGCCCGGATGCACCATCCGCAGCATGATGTTGCATGCCAACTCCTAGCGAAACTCCCCCACACTTGAAGTAAGTTACTTGTAAGACAAGCAAAGAATACGACTCAATCCCTAGTGAGTAATCAACAGCAGGAATAAGCTTCCTTAGCTCCAAAGTTGGCGCAAAATCACCAAAATCATCGATGACACCATCAGACTCAGCTTCCACAAACAACACACCTTGTCCTTGACAATCGATCTCAATACGACCATCTTCATCTCTCTTCAACCGCCCTCCCATCGGGTAAAATGGAACCAGCACTTTGCTCAAAGCATCCTTCATCACCTTTGCATCAAAAAAGTTGCTAGCACCATTTGGCCTATAGAAATACACACTTGGTGTATGGAAATTTGGTACCACAAGGTCGACGTTAGAGTTCCATAGCTTTATTTGCGGTGTCTCCTCAGCTGGCCTCACCATTGTCGATCCTTTAATTGTGATCTTCATATTCAACAGTTGATGTATAACAAAGTTTATAAATAAAAAAGGTGTGTTTAAACTAGCTTTAGAGTCGAGCTGAAAAATGTGTTATATATAAGGTGTTGTAATGTATGTTGGTATTGATTTGTTTTGAGACGTGCTTGAGGGAGTGTGGGTTTATATAGGTTCATGTTATGATTATTTATAAATCATTTGGAGGCTCACCAACCGCGAACCAGACCAAGTAAAAGTTCAAAGTTGACTAGCCAATACCAAAAACAACTAAGTTAAAGTGATATAAAAACAAAAATAAACTAATCATAACTTAATTATATTGGGTGGATGATGAAAGGTTATATCATGGAAACCGGTAGGATGTTTTTTTTTGAACTTAACCGGTAGGATGTTGACCCAGTAACAATCATGTTTTTTCAACAATAGCGTTCCTAAAAATTGTTGCTAAAGTGGGTCCGATATTTGGTAGGAAAGTGTCGAGTATTAAGCAATGAAGTTGAGAAATAAAAAACAATCAAATTTAGATACACAACGTAAACTACTAGCATGTGTAAATACAGTTACCCAAAAATAATCATATATACTTTGCTAAAATAAAATAATTAAAATATACAAGTAAATATGTACTCCCTCCGTCCCATTTTTATTGTCCCATATTAACTTTTTTGGTCTTTATTCTTCAACTTTGACCATAATTATTTCTGTTTGTGTTATATAATACTTGATGAAAAATACATGTATGTATTGGGTTTTAAATTTATTTTCATTGGTATAATTTTCATCAAGTATTATATAACACAAATAAATATATTAATGGTCAAAGTTGAACAATAAATACCGGTCAAAGTCAAAGTCGACAATAAAAATAAGACGGAGGGAGTAATAAATTTCATTTTACGCCAAAAAAAAAAACGTAAATATAAAGATGTGGAATAAAAGTCAAAGTAATCGGCTAGTCAAAGTCAATTACTCACTACCACTTGTGATATATGGAGAGAATAAACATGTAGCAATGGTGCTACAATTTATTTTTGACAAAGTGTGTTTGTTATGAGAATCGAATAAAGTGTTTAAGTCGACACAAGTTAAGAGCGCTTTTTGAATGAATATATCATTTTCTAAAAGTATTTAATAGAAAATATACGTCTAAAACTATTTACATTAAGAGTAAAATACACACTTTATTCATAAACTTGTCAAAAAATATCATGGTGGGACGTACATTGGCATTTTCGTTATAGTGAGTCTCTTTTTCAAGTTTTTTGCTCATGCTGAGTCCTTTGACCCGTTATCCATCAGTCAACACTGTTATTTTTCTTTTGATTTTGTTTTTAGTCGGAGGCATAACGGTCATCTCATAATTTCCGATAATTAATTGGTATTATTTCCACATGTTCATCACTCTTCCCGCCCCATATGTATATCGGTCACTTAGACTGCCTCTTTTTTCATCGCTAAACTTTCTTTACAAGAGTTATCACAAACCCTAATTGCATGTCACAAAACCAGTTCCATATTATTAAGAATTCTAAAACATGGATTTTACTTTATGAAAAGTAAGAAGAGATCCATGTTTCCTAGTTGACAATACCGTTCTGTACAACTCTGCTAAGAAGAAACATGGTAGTTTTTTGTTATAATCGTTGGAATATCTAATAGGTTTATCTTTTTTTAGTTAAGGTTTGATAATGTGCAGCTTTTTTTTTTTAGGTGGTAGATCTTATATGTTTAGCATGATGGTTCATTACAATTGTCTTTTTAAATATTGGTCTGGTAGAATATACGATGGAGGTAAGGAAACCATAGTTGATTTGGTTAATACTGATATTGTGTCAGTTGAATAGTTGGATATTCTCATGTATGAAATGGGTTATGAGCTAGGCAAAACAAATTGCTATTACTTTCTTACTCCTGGTAGTAATTTAAATGATCGTTTGTATAGCTTAAGTGAGATTGTGAATTTTAAATTATTGAAAGATCTTGTTAATGACCATAAGATGATAGAAGTTTATGTTGAAAATGGTAAGATAGGATTGGATCTTAGTGAAATGACTTCAAACTCAATTAGGACAGTTATTGATGAGGTGGATGCAACAAAGAAGAAGGTGACTCTGCCATTGTTCCATATTGCTAAAAAAAATTGTTCTTAGAAAACATTGTTAATGAGCCTGTGGTAAAGCATTTAAGTCAAGTTACGCAACCATATTTGAAAGTCAATAATTTTGGACAATCTAGTCAGTTGCCAGAAATTAAACCCTTGTTTTCATCGGTAGAGTTCTGTCAAACTGAAGATATGTTTGGTGATGGTAATGAGTACATAGATAAACATGTTGACCATATCCAAATAGATAATCTAGAGGTATGTCAAACTGAACAAGAGTTATGTCATCGAGACGAGTAAATAGATGATCTTGTTGAGCATTGCATAAAGGTAAATCTGTAGAGGTATGTGAAATTGAAGAAGAGTTAGGTGATGACAATGTGAGTGAAATAGATAGTTATGAGAGTGATGATGATGTTAATGAGAACATTCAAGATGGAAACATAGTGGTTGATTATGAGAATACTTTTGAGGAGCCTGATGTTGATGTTACTCTGTTCAAATTGAGTGAGATTACACAGTTACCCAATATAGGAAGTTGTAGCCAGATTCCAGATGATTTTTTTGTGCAAAATGAGTTAGATGTCGTAGATGATAATGAGTTTGCAAGTGATTCTGAGAATGAGGTTGAGTTTGTAATTATGAAGAAAAATTTGAGCGCATACAAGAAACAAAAGTTATGTGATGCAGAACAAGTAGCCAAGGAAATATTCTTTTTCTGTGGTCAAACTTTTTTTTACTGCAAAAGAAGTCAAAAAGAAGGTCAACCTACATTCAATACAAACTAGTAGGAAATTGCAATTCATAAAGAATGACAAACAAAAAATTAGGGCTATGTGTGTGGGAACAATACCAATTTGTGGTGCAAGTGAAGGTGTTGGGCTGGGTACATCCCCAAAGAAAAGAGCTGGTCCATTAACTAGAGACAGCAAAAGGAAGGAATTTATGGGAGCACGCAATGAGGAAACAAAAGATTGCCCATGGTTGTTGTATGTAGCTAAAGATTTATAAACTGTTAGAACTTTCAGGGATGAACATAAATGTTTGCAATCAAGAGAGATTAAATCTTGTGACTACAAGTTTCTCTCAAAGAAAATACTTGACCAAGTTTAAGTCAATTCAAATATTCCAATTAGGGTTGTTCAAGATCAACTCTCTAAACAATTTGAAGTTCAAGTGTCTATGCAAAAGGAATTAAGGGCAAAAAAACAAGGCATAAATTGAGATTAGGGGTGATCATAAGCTACAATACACCATTTTGAGAGACTATGTTGTAGAATTGCAGAAAACAAACCCTAATACAACAGTTATGATAAGTGTACAAACTGCAACAAATCCAACTAGTTTAACCATACAAGAGAATGTATGTATGCTTAGGTGGTTTGAAGGAAGGATATAAAAGTTTTCAAAGAGAGTTGTTTGGATTAGATGGTGCTTTTATGAGGGGTCCTTTTCCTGGTCAGCTTCTTACAGTTGTTAGCATTGATAGCAATGATGGAATATTACCCATTAGTGTATGCTGTTGTAGAAGCTAAAAACAAAGATTCATGGACTTGGTTTCTTGTATGTCTAGGATATTATCTTAACTTGTAGCCAAATGCAAACTACACTTTTATTAGTGACAAACAAAAGGTAATGTTAATTTATAAGCCGATTAAATTTACTTATATTATTGATAAATGATACTTTTATTAGTAAAGAATTGATGTTCCTTTGTGCATGGTATCATTCCAGCTTTAGGAACAGTATTCTTTTGTGCATAACACAAATTCTATTTGAGGCACATCATGAGAATATGAAATTGCAATGGAATGCTAGAGCCTACAAGGAACATTTGTGGAGATGTACAACAGCAACACCTGTCCATGCTTGGTTAAGTAAGATACCACCCACCCATTGGTCAAGGTCACGTTTTTTAGGTACTAAATCTGTGACAAATTGTACATATTTTATGTTTCAACATTGTTGTTTATATTACTAAAACATCTTTTATACTTGTATATAGAGATCTCATTTTGATGTGTTACTTAATATTATGTGTGAAGTGTTTAATGTGAAACTAGTGGGAGGTAGGCACCAACCCATCAATACTGCTTTAAAATACATTAGAGAATATTGCATCAATAGAATAGTCAATGTTGTGAATGTATTTGACAAGAGTGCTGAACCATTAACACCGAAGGCAACACACATGTTAGACTTGAATAAGAAAGAGGCTTATAAGTACATTTTGTTACAAATTGAAGGAGATAAGTATCAGGTTAGTGGAAGGGGACATAAGTGTGTTGTGAATATTTGTAAGATATAGGATTTCACAAACACACTAAACCATAATCACAATCGGGCGTATAAGTAGTTTAGAGAGAGAAAGTTCTAGAGAGATAAAGGGAAGAGAGTTGGGAACTATGTGAAACAAAGAAAAATGGTATTGAAGCTCCAACCCTCTACCTTGGGAGGTAGAGGGTATTTATAGTGTCTTACAAATAAACGCCACCTACGGGCTGTGGATCAGGCATACAGTGGGTAAAGACCCGTCCGTCCTCCACGGTGTTACTTAACAAACTACTTACTAACATAACTTGACTACGACTACGAGCTTTCTATCGAATACATATACTTGAGGTGACCGACTCTTTAACGACTGAATTTTCTAATTCCTAACAATCTCCCCCTAAGAGAGGTCACCTCAATTTACAATGAATACAAACAGATATTTTATTAGATTGTTCTAGGATACTTGATTCAGTTCCTTGCTCAGTAGCACGTAGTCATTGATTCTTCATGATCTGCATGTTTGGATAATTACGAGTGGGGATTGATGAGTGTCTAAATACTCATCATTTTTATACCATTTAGAATGCCAAAAACATCTGAAAACACTCAGAAATGCATCAAAATGATAAAAATATCACAAATAAGTGTTTTATGTGTTTTAAATGCAAAAATACCAAAATCAGATGAAAAACGTATCAAGTTTGCATAATTGGCAGTTTTAGTCCCCCAAGTTTCAAAAGTTGTCAAAAACAGTCCCTGGTAAATCAAAATAAAGAAAAATATCATTCAAGGTCCCTGAAATATTCTAAGTTGTCAAAAATGGTCCTTGAATGAATCTTTGGGCAAATGGCAACTTTAGTCCCTAAACTTTGAAAAATGTCATAAATAGTCCTTGGGTATTTAAAAAATGGAAAACTATCAAATTATACCCTTGTGCTATTCACATGTTACAATTTAAGTCCTTGTAATAACTTTGGAAAAATGACAGGTTCAGTCCTTCAACTTGGCAGAAATTACATGAATGGTCCTTGTTAATAAGCTTATACAAACGGACCCTTTTAATTATCCAACCCACTCAAACAGCTGGCCCAATCCCAACACAAGCCCAAACCCATCAAACTTGACCCTTGACCCCTTGAACCATGAGCCAGTCCAAATCAATTTTGCCCTGCCAATACCCCATTTTGACCCCCCGTTATTAAATATCCAACGGTCAAAAATAGTCAAACCCGCCAAAACCATGTACACTGTACATCTCCTTCACCTTGCCTGTTAAACCATTACCAGAGTGGTTTTTCCCCACCTCTCCACCTCACCACCACCTTTACACCTCTCTACCCACTCCCCTTCCACCTGTATACTAACCCACAACCGCAGTTAATGCATCTCCACCACTTTAACCCCTAAACCATACCTTCCCCTGTTTTTCTTCACAAATGTACCAACTAGGCTAAATACCTTTTCCTTTGTGTCTCCTCAACATGTACAAGCTTCCAAAGTGCATTGATTGAAATATTTCGGCTGCAAGTTACATAAACCACTTTTGGCGCCAAAAGTGGATTTGAAGGCTAAGATTGTTTTGACTCATCCAATGGTCAAAATTCTTGATGGGAAATGTTCAGAGACATGTGGGGAGTATCTCAATGCTATAAAGAAAGAGGAGAAGCAGAGGAGTGAGATATCTAGTGTATTTTAGTTTAGCTTATGTCGTTTTAATTAAATTTCAAATTCCAGTGTATCTTTAAGCTTTCAAGTTCTGTAATTCAAGTTTTTAGTATATAATAAAGCTTTTCTGAACATCAATTTCAAGTTTTAATTATCATTTCAGTTTGTGCAATTTTTCAAGTCAAAAATCTCATGTTATGTTTATGTTGTTGTTAGTTGTTATTATGGACTGAATAAGCCAACATAAGCTCCTAGAAAGCTTATCTAAGCTTTTAGTAACCTTAAAATTAGTTTAGAAGCAAAACTCAAGAAAATACCAAAAATACAAATAAATTAGTGAAAAATAAAAATCCATGGAAATGAAGATCAAAGCTGGAGCAGGGTGAATACAGGATTGCCCTTGGGTTTAGAGCTTTGTGGAAAGCTATAGGGTGTGATCTCAATCCTTGGTTCTCATATTTCACTTGGACTCATCTTGTAAGCTTTTTACTCATTTTGGCATTTCACTGTTTGAGCCATTGATTAGCTTAAATCTTTGTGTCTTTATGTTCATTAGTTATAACTAAGTAGAATTAAGCATTAAAAATAGTCACTTGTTCTTATTAATTTGTAGTTAATAAAAATCTTATTTTAAGCAGTTAATATAACATAAGTGTAATTTCTTAGTTTTATGTTATTAGTGTTGTTTTTTAATGTTTATTTAGCTTCAGTATATGATAATATATGGTCATGAATCAAATGCATGGACTGAATCTGTGAAATCCTTTGAAAAGCTTCATAACAGCCTTGTAAAGGGGTGTTTGATTTCACTTGGTAAACTGTGTTAGAAAGTATTCTAGCATTTGTTCTTGTTTGTGGCATGTCTCATTAGGTCATATTAGCTTAAATAAACAAGAAAAACCAGTCCTTATTTGGTGAAAAGTCAAAATACCTTTTAATCTTACACCATTTGTTAACTGTTGGAATTTTAGATTGCAAATCTCATCAAAGTTGTTAATAACTTGGTATTCTAGCTTAAATCCATCTTATTATAGCTTAATACAACTTATTTAGTCAAATAGAAGTAATCAAAGTTCATAAAAGTCAACTTAGTTCATTTCTTTAAAAAGTCAAAATTTCTCAATAGCAGTTTTTGAATAAACTTAAGGATTTTAGTGTGTGTTTAATATCAAGTTTTAGCTTCTCATCTTTTGGGATATTAAACTTTTGCTGCTTAACTTAATTAGAAAAATATTAGCTTATATATATTTAACTTATAAACTGCTTATCTCTTTATTTCTTTTAAGCACTTTTTCAAAATCATGCCCTGTGCACAGTGTTGCTAGCCTATTTCACAAGCTCTCAGAGAGCTTATTAGTGACACCTAGCTTGTGCACTTTAGTTTTTTAAGAAGCTCACCTAGCTATCTCTCTAGTCCAAAGCTTATTTTCACCTTATTAGCTTATTTAATAGGCCTGCTTATTGTTTTTTGTTTGTCCCATTCCATTCAGTACACTGAGTATTCAGTGTTTACTAGATTTTTCATAAGCTTATCATAAGCTCACCAGTGAACAAAACAGTGAGAATTTTAGCTTTTTGGAAAGCTTAACTGGTATACCTGTCAGTTCTAGTGTCCATTTTCATTTATTAGCCTTTGCCCCTAGCTTAATTTAACCTTCAAAATCCTTGCAGACCTGCTTGTGCAACAGTTAGGAGTGGATTTGCATATTTGCTTATTTTCAATTTGACTTATTGCCTTAGCTTTTTCTAGTTCCTTTAGCTTAATTAAAATTCTTTTAGTCCATTTTAGTTCTTTCCATAAGCTCTTGGCTTATTTTCCAACTTTTAGCTTAATTTGAAGAATCCTAGTTTTAAAAAGTTCATATAGTGTGCTTGTTGAGCTCATAAGCTTATTCGAGCTTATTAGTGATTTTCATAAAAGTTTTAGTTTTATAAATTGCTTATTATCATTAGCTTAATCGGTTTCAAAAGAAAAAGTCCAAAAATAATATTTTGCAAAAGTCATTGCTTTGGGATTGAACCAGCCACCCACTCACCCACACACACATTACCAAGCCCTTTGGGTCTTTGACTGGTAGTTCTTTGCACTATTTAATATATACCCCTTGTTTTCTCATTTAGCTTATACGCATTCTTTAGCTTATTTTCAGCTTATTCAAACTAGCTTTTACACCTTTTGTATTTTTCTTAGCTTTGTATTAGTATAAAGTATTTTATAAAAAAGTTTCAGATTTTTCCGAATAGTTTTAGTATTTTTAATCATTTAATTAGTGTAAAATAGTATTTAATTCATAATAAAAAATATAAAAGTCAAAAAAAAAAATATATAAATCTTTTTTCTAAAATTTTCTTTTGTCATATAGTAAGTAAGAAAATTGTTTTTACACTCGTAGGACTTTTATTTCACAAATTTTACGTTTTTTCTTGCGCACTCGCGTAATTTTTACATATAACGCACGTTTTCATTCTAGGTCACGTTTTTAGGTAATTTAGGTTTACGCTTTAATTAAAATAGTTTATTTAAGTTATTTTGTTTTATAAAATCACAAAAACACCAACTTTAAAAATAGTGATAGCGTTTATTTAATATATTTTAGCTTTTTAATTTTCTTTAATTTGCATTTAAGCCCCTGTAATTTACAAACTTTCTCTTTAGGTGTAATTATCATTCACAATCCTTACTGATCACTATCCTTAGTGATTATTCGACATCTGAAAGTGTTAAACACCATTAATCCTCCGTGGGACTTAACGACCTGTGGAAACACTATACTCTCCAGATCTTAATTGCATTGTTTCTGAGCTGTTTGAAGTTTATTACGGTTGACCATTCACAAGTGGTTAGCTTGTGTGATAAAACTTGACGGTTCAGCACCAATCAGGAGGTCTTTAACTGATCCACGTGATGATGAGTTTTGAGCCAGCATTGAGATCATCAGCTAACATGAATCTCTGACTCTTCCATTGTGGTGTTGGTATTATGTGATGTTGTGACATTTGGACCGACATGCTCACATTCTGGATCATGATATATTCTCATCAGAGTAGCGGAAGCTTTTACTGGATCATGATATTTGCAGCAGCATAGCAGAAGCATGGAGTGAAAGTATCAGAGTCGTTTGAAGCACTTATCATGATTTCTTTTTAGATGAATGTGTAGCGTGAGCATGCGGCTATGGATTGATCGCTTCATTCTGATCAGCTGAAAACTTCGGGCGTACCTGCATACAACAGTCAGCAATAAAGTGCACGAAAGTGTCTTTGATCACTTTCGTTGAATTGAGGTACACAGCCCACAGTTCCCCGTTGATCAGTACAAGTACTGCCTGCGATCAGGTAGGATTCCTAAGAATCTCCTTGACAGGGTTTCGCAGCTGTTCTAGCTGTTCTCAAACCGGAATGTCTCAAAGAAGACAACACGGAGTGAGTGAACCAGCGAATTGAGATTCATTGATTGATGAAAATAGATTTGAAAAATAATCGTGTATCGCTCAATAGAAATTGTTTTTGCAATACAACGAAAGTTTTAATGAAAATGCAATTATCAATCATAAGCACCTTTTATATTTGAAATATTATAACACAGTCGATGTGCTAAAGAAAAGAGTTTTTAAGCACAACAACCGGTTTTTCAAAGGTATCCGTCAATCCATAACCTGAACCAGGATTGATTCAAAAGATTGAATCGCCCCATTGCTTCTGTTCAGTTGTCACATGGTTGATCTATTGGATAGATCTCACATGCCACCCACCAGGAGCTTGTTTGATTTTGGCTCCAGAAGGCTTTCCATCTTCATTGTGAGTATGTTAGCATATCACTCAGATGTTCTGGCAAAACCACAAGGATAATGCGTAGGACTCATAAGATATAATCTCTCTTTCCACATTTTGTGAAACAGAGAGTCTTCATAGACGGTGTCCTAATGAGATTTATTGATGATCTCGTGGCTCTAGACTCAATTGTGCATATTTGGTTCCTATGCCGGAGACTAGGGAGAGGGTCTCCTTCTTCAATATCAACAAACTCTAAGAGAAAGTCGATAGATAATGTCGGTTCCCCGTGAGAATGAAACAAGTCCTTTTAAGAGGAACTTGAGTGGTTTGGGAAGTTGTAGTGGAGGGCGTCACTGGGTCCATGACGTCTTGTCTTCAATACCAGTGTTACCTTAGTAACCACCAGTAGCATATGAATTGAACCCGGTATCTGCCCTAAGGTTGAATTATCGGAGGGATATTTATTTGCACCCTTTTCACATTCAATTCTTTTTCATTCTTCAACCCCTTCAGTGCTTACCGAGACTTCATAACTAGAACCTTGTTGGGTTTATTCCAGTACTAGCTCTGTCTCAGTCCGCACTCTTCCCATATCTCACATTTCTCCTTTTTTCATCATACCAAAGAACTTCTACACTATCTAGTGGATTGTCCCTGGGTAGATCCCTCCGGTTCTGGCGGATCATGGGAACAAATACCTAACCTTATCATCCTTATATCACCATACATAAAGTAAAGTTGGTCGGTCTATTTGGTATTGTTCATCTGCCGTTGGAACCAATTGAAAACCATTTTAAAATCAATCCAGATACTTGTGATATATTATCAAAGCATTTTGTACCTGAATTGTTTTTGATATTTTTAGAACAAGAGCTCCCCCTCAACATGTGCATCAAGCATCATTTTGTAATTTTCATCTTTGAGGGGTTGGCTTGCATCTAAGAGTAGTTATATAAAGAATGTGGTTTTCAAAATAGTTGCTCCCCCTCAATTTGTGCATAGAAATTTGAAAATGTTTTGCACATATTAGGAAAAGACTGCACATTGAAATAAATTGGTCACGTTTCAAATCTTTGTGGTTTAAGATAGATGCTCCCCCTCAACATGTGCATGGAAAATTTGAAGTCGTTTGTCACATGTGGGAAGGAGAGCTTGTACATCCTTATAAAACCATGTAACGAATTATCAGTTTAAATCCAATTTAAATCACAAAATTTCCCTCGATCACAATTATCAAATCATTTGAGATATGTGGTCTCTGTAGATTTAAATTGATTTTGAAAGCTTTTAAGGAGAATTGTGACTTGATTATGAAAACATTTTAACTGATAAGGATCGGATTTTGAGACTTTAAACTCCATTGATTAAACATGCATGATTATCTTTTGAAAACAATTGTATGACAAATAACCTTTTGTTTTAATTGAAATCATTCTCCCCCTCAATCAATGAAATAAGTTGTTGATTGAGAGATAGATATTTTTGGCAAATGTTAAGTCTAGATGATTTTCAAAAATAGAGTCCGAGTTATTTTTCAAAGCAATTAGTTTTCATTAGATAGCAAGTAATTTTTTATAGAATCAGAGCATGAAATTTGAAAAACAAGATAAAGCATGGCTCTGTTCTTTACTTTTAAAACGGGTTACTGCCTGAAATGACAATAAACCACCATTTTTCTCTGCCTCATTTTTATTTTTATTTTTATTTTTTTTAACAAAAACTATGTACATTCGAAGAACATCTAAAGACCCGTGACATTCTTTGAATGTCAACACAAAATCCGTAGATGATATCGAATAAGGAAAAACATGACAAAATAACAATGTTTTTTGGAATTTTTCAAGATTTTTCAAATTTTTATGGATTTTATAGAATTTAATATTTTTATATTTTCTTTTGAGGGATTTTAAATTTTGTATATTGCTTTTTGAATAAATATATGCAAGATATAGATGGATAAAGACCTTTACTCCTCGTCTTCTTCTTGAAGACGCTTGAGTGTTTCCGGTTGTAGACTCTTTAGACCAAGACGTGGAAGGATAAACTCAAAACGTTATCTAGGAAGAGCTTTGGTGAAGATGTCTGCTAATTGGTATTCAGTCCTCACAAAATAGAGTTCCACCACACCCTTTTCCACTTGTTCCCTGATGAAATGATGTTGAATGTCGATATGCTTTGCTCTTGAGTGTTGTACGTTGTTGCATGAGAGAGCAATAGCACTTTATTATCACATGAGGATTTTGTTGAAGTCAAAGCCATAGTCAGTTAATTGAGATCTCATCCATAGGATTTGAGCACAACAGGATGAAATGGCTATGTATTCAAACCTCTGTAGAGGAAATAGAAGTACTCATTTGCTTCTTTGAAGACCAGCTTACAAGCTTATCACCCAAAACGAGCACCTCAGGGCGTACTTCGACGAGTATCTTGTCACCGCATGATATGCATGCGCATATCTTTGTTAGTGACATAGGTGTCGGTACCAAAGTCCCATGTTAATGGTTCCTTGGAGGTACCGAAAGACCCGTTTAACCGCTTCAAGGTATTTTTTTGGTAGGCTTAGTCACGGTATCTAGCACACATGCATACAGCGAACAGAATATCAAGTCTACTGGCTGTGAGGTACATCAGGGATCCAATCATACTACGATATTTCGTTTGGTCTACCATGATCCCTGAGTGGTCCTCAACCACTTTAGTACGCTCTATCATGGGAGTGTCAATAGGGTCACTATAATCAAATCCAATTTTCTTTAAAATCTCATTAGCATATTTAGATTGATTTATAAAAATGCCTCCGGGACTTTGTGAAATTTGTAATCCCAAGAAAAATGACATTTTTCCCATCATTGACATTTGAAATTTGGAACCCATTTCATTTGAAAAACGATCACATTCATTGGGGTCAGTCGAGGAAAAGATAATATCATCAACATATATTTGAATGTGAATTAAATGTTTGCCTGACTTTCTGGTGAACAATGTCGGATCAATGCTCCTTTCTTTGAATCTAGTAGATAGAAGAAACATAGATAGCGTATCATACCATGCCCTTGGAGCTTGTTTTAAACCATAAAGAGCCTTCTTCAAATGATAGAAGTGAGTAGGATGTTCGGATTCACAAAGCCTTCAGGTTGGCTGACGTATATGACTTCTTTAAGATCTCCGTTAAGAAACGCAGTCTTTACATCCATCTGATAAACCACCATGTTCTTACTTGCAGCATTAGCCAAGAAGATTCTGATTGCCTCGATACGAGCAACTAGAGAAAATGACTCTTCAAAGTCAATACCCTCCTCTTGACGGTATCCTTTTGCAACTAATCGAGACTTGTTCTTTAAAATATCACCATGCTCATCAAGTTTCACTTTGAAGATCTACTTTAGAGCAATGATCATAGCACAATCTGGAGCAGGTACTAATTCCCATGCATCAAGTCGATCAAACTTATGAATTTCTTTTTGCATGGCATTGAACCAGCTGTCTTCATTCCTGACAGTTTTAATATCTTTTGGTTTGACCTTAGAGAGTACGGAGTTGAAGAAGCACCATAAGGCATCGGTTGCAAGTTGTTTCCGTGTGGATACTGGCCGAGAGGGGTTTCCAATGATGTTGTCCAATGGATGATCATGTGTCCATTTTCTAAGGTGTTCGTGTAGTTGTTGTTGAGGAACTGAAGTAGCGAGTCGATATCTCCGATGAAGATGGTTCGATGATGATTCAGAGCAAATATGTTTTCAAATTGAGCATCTTCAGGAGTAGCAAAGGGATTCTCTTCACCAAGGGTTCCAGAAACATTTCCATGATGTACACTCGATAATTGATGATTTGTTGATGAGACAGTGATGCGCTTCTTGACTTAGCGTCATAGAAAGCTGAAGGGTTAACTTCATTGGGGATAGTAGCGACCTCGATGATGGAATTGATAGATCATTAGCAGTTGGCTCATAGTGTTCATCAAACATTAGATCAAACAGTTTCTTCAGTCATCTTCGATGGAGGTACATAAGGAGTTCTTTGGTGAAGAATCGTATACAAAGTAGAACCGATGGGACTACATGATGATGCGGGTCGAAGCTGGGTTGTCACGGAGCCATAGGACCGGTCACTCATTGAGCGTAACGTAAATTGTTTCCATGATATTTCGGGTTCTTTTGTTGTAGATTCGGTATCCCTTTTGTTTGGTGCATATCCTACAAATACTCCAATGTCCGCTTTAGCTTTAAGTTTGCCTAAGTCTTGACCCTCATTAGTTGGATAACACAATGCACCAAACATACGAAGGAATGAGAGATTAGGTTTTTTATTGTGGACAAGTTCATATGGAGTTTTTCCATGAGCAATGTGAATTAGGGATCGATTTTGAGTGTAGCATGCAGTGGCAATGGCTTGACCGGAGAAACATTGGAACCTTTGAGTAAATCGACATTGTTCTTGCGGCTTCCACAAGGATTCGATTTAGTCTTTCAACTACACCGTTCTGTTGAGGAGTTCGTGAAACACTTCTTTGATGACTGATTCCAACACTTTCATAAAACTCACTAAGTTGTTTATTAACTAACTCAGTTCCATTGTCTGTTCGGATTGTTGGGTTTTAGGTTCCTTGAATCAAGAATTACTCTAAGTCTTTGGAACCACGGGCGACTTTGATATAACCATGGGCAGGAAGAATGTAACCGTGATGAAGACAAACCGCGGCTAGTAGTATTGTGTAACCACTGATATTGATATGTAACCATTGCTAGTCTTGTATAGTCGGTTTAGTTTATTGTATTAGATAAATATGGAAAAGATATTTATCTTGTAGGTTACGTATTGTATTATGTTAAGGACTCCTTAGTCTATAAAAGGAGGTTCTAGGTTAGATTAGATATACGTATGTTTTATATCTAAGGTCGATACACTTCAATGTTGTAAAACCCTAATCTCTGTTAAGAGTATTATTAATAATAATATTGATGTGTTAAATGTTTATTTGTTCTTCTTCTTAAGATTAAGTATTAAATTTCGCGTGATACTTAATAAGCATTTGTTCTAAGTCAGTTTCTATATTAGATCGTTTGCTCAACTGGGATCAACAAGTGGTATCCGAGCTTGTGATCTAGAAACTGTAATCAAGAAGAGGTCAAGTTAAGTTTTGTTCCAGTAAGATAAGATGTGAAACACATGGTTCTGCTTCAAAGGTACCCATGCTCAAGCATGGTGAGTACCAAATCTGGAGGATGCGAATAAGGCAATATATTCGCATGATTGATTATGCTCTATGGGATGTTGTGGAAAAAGGTGATACTCTTCCTAAGAAGGGTGATGATGGCAAAGAAATAGCCATTGTTAGTGAGATTGACAAGGCTAAGAGGAAGATGGAGATTAAAGCTCATAGTATTCTCTCTATGGGAATACCTAATGAATATGCTTTGGAATTTGAACAATATGAGCCGCTAAAGAGTTCTTGGATGCTCTTGAGACAAGGTTTCGGTAATGAAGCCACAAAGAAATCAAGGAAGAATATGCTCAAGCATCGGTTTGAAAACTTCCTTTGCTTTGAGTGGAGAAAAACTTGATGGCACCTATAACGGACTTCAAAAGCTTATCACCAATTGAAGTCAGTTGACTACTGAGTTGCTCAAGAAGATATTAATCTAAAGTTCATCGAAGTTTATCACTTTGACCGGGCTATGCATCGCTGTGTGGAGGAACAAGGATGACTTTGAAAAGATGACTCTGGACAATCTCTTCAACAACTTGAAGGTATATGAGTCTGAGAATAACATTGCTAGTGCATCTTCTTCTAATCATAACCTTTCTTTTGTTTCAACTAATCACAAAAGTACACAAGATGTATCCACTGCTGCTTATGGTATAACCACGGCTATTGCAAACAATACCACTTTAGTAGTGATAATATCGTGATGGTGCAATTTGTGCTTTTGGTGATTTAACTACGGTGTTCTTGTTTTGAATCAAGATCTAGATCAAATTGATCCTGATGATCTTGAGGAGATTAATCTTCAATGGCAAATGGCAATGTTGACTCTCTAAGCAAGGAAGTTTTGAGGGATTTGGAAGGTCAAGAATATGATGGTAAAAGAAGAGTTGGATTTGACAAAAGCAAGATGGAGTGCTTTAACTGCAAGAAGAAGGGTCACTTTGCAAGGGAATGTCGAGCACCTATGAGGCTTGAAGGAATCAAAAGACCTTGAAGAGTGCTCCTTCTTCTGACATTGGTGGCTCAAGATGGTCTTGGTGATTATGACTGAGTGATGAAATGAAGAAGGACCAAATGCAGCTTTCCTTGCTAGTGAAGCTTCAAAAGAGCATAACTTTGCTCTAATGGCCTTTGCTTCATCTTCAGTTCAGATTCGAGGTATCTAATGAGTCTACTTGTTATTTTAAGTCATGTCAAGATAACTTAGAATCTCAAAAAGCTATCGAGAGTTTAGAAAAGAAGTAGAAAGGCTGTCTATGGACAACCTAGGTTATAGAGTTGGTCTAGAAAGTGTGGAAGAGAGCTTAATGCTTGTATCAAATGTGAGTTTGAGTATGTTGATAAAATTAATATACTAGGTGGAGAAATTGATCTTAAGGATAGGGAGATTAAGATGCTTAAAGAGAAACTAGAACAAGCTTTGAGTGTAAAAGTAGAAGCCCTAAAAGAAAAAGAAAAACATGTTGTTAGGGTTGCTAAAACACAATATGCTTCTAATCTAGTAAATAAACCAATAGGTCAAAAATTGTTCAAGGATGGGACTGGCCTAGGCTACAATGATATGCCACCACCTACCCTTATGCAACATGCACCACCTCCAAAAGAGCTCTCATTTAGCAGTGAATTTATTTTCAACAAACCTGTAGGTGAGACTAAAAAGAATGAATCACCTAAGATAGGTTACGATAAGTCATCGATGCTCCCATCATTGAAGATTGGGAATCAAATCGAGGAAGATAGATCTGTATCAACACATCCTGCGAAGATAGAAACTCTTAAGAAAGTTGATACTAAGCAAGCCAACCTTGTACCTAGATTTGGAGCTCAAATTGCTAAGAAAGTAGTAGAGTACAAGGAAGTACCTAGGAACAGTTAAAAGATATATACCTAGGAAACCGGAGAAACTTCAATGGACTGATTTCAAATAGGTTAGGCAATGAGTTTCAATGTGTTAAAAAGGCTTGTTTTTCATGTGGTAGTTTTCAGCATTTACAGAGAAATTGTTATAAAAACATACCACAAGTTTGGAATCATTGGAGGAGGGTAAATCACCAAAACTTTTCAAAGAAAACAAACCCTCATCCTAAGAGAAACATGATTCCTAGAGCAGTGTTAATGAGGAATGGGAATACAAAATCAATTGTCCCTGCTTCTCCAAAATGGGTTCCAACCACTGCTAAGCAAAGTGTAAACACGGCTAAGCAAAATCAAACCACTGCTAAGCCAAAAGTCACCACAGATAACAAAGAAGTTTTAAAAATTCGAAGGTGATAAGCGTCAGATGGTTGGAAATCATTTTATCTTTGTTAAGGCCTCAGGCAAGTTGGCAATGGAAGCCTAAGACCAAGGTTTTACATCATGTCAACCGTGCATCAATGGACCTAAACAAATTTGATTATATTGATGAGGCGGACCAAGTCATGTATGGCTTAGGTCCAAAAGAACTAACTTGTTTAATTTCATGTGCAGGGCAATCTACAAGATGAGCTAAAAGACAAAGGAGTTTTGATAGTGGTTGCTCTGGGCACATGACTTGGGATGGGAGCAACACGGAAGATTTTGAATCTTTTGATGGAGGATATGTGGCATTTGGCAATGATCCAAAGGGAGGAAATATACTTGGAAGAGGCAATCGAGCAGGGAATTTAGACTTTGAAAAGGTATATTTGGTACAGGGACTTAAGTACAATCTATTGATGTTTCTCAAATGTGTGATAAGAAAAAGCTGGGCACTTTTGGTGAAAGCTGAGGTGTGTGGTGTTGTCACATGAGTTTAAGATGCGATAAGAAGTTTATATAACTTAGGGTACCTAGGAAGGAAAATATATATTGTTTTGATCTTAAAGATGTCCTTCCAAATAGGTCCTTAACATGTTTGTTTTCTAAAGCATCTGTGGATGAGTCTAAGTTATGGCATAGAAGATTAGGTCACCTCAATATCAAAACAATCAATAAGCCGGTAAAAAGGCAACTTAGTGAGAGGGTTACCTTCTAAGGTTTTGAGTGTAAGGAACTGTGTGTGGCTTGTCAAAAAGGAAAACAACATAGAGCTTCTTGTAAGACCAAAACTGTCAACACTATTACACAACCACTGTTTATGCTTCATATGGACTTATTTGGACCTACCTTTGTTAAAAGTTTGAACCATAAGCAGTATTGCCTAGTTATCACTGATGATTATAGTAGATTTTCATGGGTATACTTTTTGGTTGCTAAGAGTGAAACTAGTGAAATACTCAAGAGTTTCATTACTAAGATAGAAAATCTAGTAAATCATAAGGTAAAGATAATCAGATGTGATAATGGAACTGAGTTTAAGAATGCTGTGATGAATCAGTTTTGTGTAGTTAAAGGTATAGAAAGACAGTTTAGTGTTGCTAGAACACCACAACAAAATGGTGTAGCCGAAAGGAAAAATAGGACACTAATTGAGGTTGCTAGGACTATGTTGTCGAATCAAAGTTACCAACTACCTTTTGGGCTGAAGTAGCCGTAGGAACGCATGTTATGTGAGCACAGAAGTAAGGTAGTAAAGCCTCATAACAGGATCCCCTATGAGTTGTTACATGATAGGAAGCCAATGATTGCATTCCTAAAACCTTTTGGGTGTTCTGTTACTATCTTGAATACCATAGACTACCTAGGCAAGTTTCAAGAAAAAGAAGATGATGGATACTTTTTAGGCTACTCTTCTAATAGTAAAGCCTTTAGAGTATACAATAGAGGAGCTAAAATTGTTGAAGAGAATCTGCATGTTCAATTTAGTGAAAAGACTCCTAGTGTTGAGACCAAAGGACCAGACTGGCATCGTCAATTTAACATTGATATGCTAACCAAATCTATGAATTATGAGCCTATCATTGCAGGAACTTCCACTAATGTTGATGCATGTACTCAAAAGGATTACGATGCAGAAGCAAATTCTAAGGAAGTTGATTCTCCTCAAGAGTTCTATTTGTTTGAAAAGTGGAAAGCTAGTTCTGTCTCACCATCATTGAGAAGCAGGTCCCATCGATGATGATGTATTGAATCTTGGATGCAATGTTAATCATCATCAAGATAAGGATGAGTTGTTGAAAGATAACTTCGGTGTTGGTAGAACAAATTGAAAAGAAGAAAAGGCATTTTGAAACCACTGCTAAGCCAAATCAAAGCACGGACAGTTATAATGCAAACACGATAAGCCAACTTCTACCACTACCATGATCGGTGAAACCACAGTTGTAATTGATGATGGTACTTTCTTTGGACCAAGCGGCAAAGCCATTATTTGGTGAAGAGAGTATCCACGGTATGATCCGTGATATGCGCTTTGATTGAAATTGATACTCCTACTGATGATGAAGACATGGATGATTTCTTCAATGCTGATTTATCTAATTTGGAACATGTCATTCATGAAAGTCCCGTACCTCACAACAAGGATTCATAAGATTCATCCTAAGGAACAAATTCTTGGAAATTTGAACACTCCTGTTCAAACAAAGAAGGTTCATAATACACAAAACCTTTCCTGAACAAGGTTTCTTTGCAAGATCACTTCACAAAAGAAATAGTCATAAAGATCTGCAAAATTGCTTGTTTGCATGTTTTCTGTCTCAAAAGGAGCCCAAGAGAGTTGAAGAAGCATTATCTGAAAAAGGATGGGTAGAATCAATGCAAGTGGAGCTTCTTCAGTTCAAACTTTAAGAGGTTTGGACATTGGTAGATCTTCCAAATGGTAAGAGGGTAATTGGGACAAAATGGGTGTTCCGAAACAAAAGAGATGAAAGAGGTATTGTTGTGAGGAACAAGTCAAGGTTGGTTGCTCAAGGATACACACAAACCGAAGGCTTGGATTATGATGAAGTGTTTGCTCCAGTTGCAAGAATTGAGGCTATTAGACTGTTTCTAGCTTATGCTTCATTCATGAATTTTGTTGTGTATCAGATGGATGTTAAAAGTGCCTTTTTGTATGGCACAATTGATGAGGAGGTTTATGTTTGCCAACCTCCTGGTTTTGAAGATCCTGATCATCCTGACAAGGTTTACATGGTGAGGAAGGCTATGTATGGTTTGCATCAAGCTCCTATGGCATGGTATGAGTGCACTCTACTTATTTGATGGACAATGGGTTTAAAAGAGGTTGATTGATAAAACTTTGTTCATTAGAAAGCACAAAGATGATATTTTATTGGTTCAAGTTTATGTAGATGACATCATCTTTGGCTCAACCAATAAGGGGCTATGCAAAGATTTTGAGAAGCTTATTCATGATAAGTTTCAGATGAGTTCTATCGGAGAACTCACTTTCTTTTTGGGGCTACAGGTTCAACAAAGGACTGATGGTATCTTCATTAGTCAAGACAAGTATGTAGCAGTTGTTTTGAAGAAGTTTGGGTTTCGTGGATGTGAAAAGTGCTAGTACACCAATGGAGACTCGAAACCATTCGCTACCCGATGATGGAAGTCCCAAAGTTGATCAGAAGTTGTACAGGTCCATGATTGGATCTTTGATGTATCTCATTGCATCTAGGCGGATATTATGTTCTCAGTATGTGTGTGTGCAAGATTTCAAGTCACACCTAATTCCTCACACATGAATGCAAGTTAAGAGGATCTTTAGATATCTTAAAGGTCATCCTAACCGGGTCTTTGGTACTCCAAGGATTCTCCTTTTGACGATTTGGTGGCCTACGGATAGTGACTATCTTTGGTGCTAGTTTGGATAGGAAGTCTACTACTGGAGGATGTCGGTTTTGGGAAGAGACTTATTTCATGGCAAATGTAAAAGCAAATTATTGTGGCTAATCCTACAACCGCGAATATGTAGGCTGCACGCTAGTTCTTGTGTGGTCAAGTTCTTTGGATTCAGAATCAATTCTTTGGATTTTGGGTACAATTTTATGCATACTAAGATTTACATTGATAATAACAGTACAATATGCATCATTAAAAATCCTGTTTTACATTCTAGAACTAAACATATTGAGATAAGGCATCATTTCATTAGAAATTGTAATGAGAAAAGAGTGATTCAAATGGTAAAAATCCATTCTGATTTCAATGTTGCTGATCTTCTCACCAAAGCTTTTGATGTGGGGAGGTTTCAATACCTTGTTGTTAGTATTGGAATGATTAATCTCTAAATCTCAACTTGTTTTGTAAAAGTTTGTATAAGTATTGAACTGTTATTATGTAATCTTAGTTTTTCTATTCTTGTTTCTAACCAACGATAGTTTGATTCAAACCCGCTTGTTGTTCTGTGTTTCCACTAACCATTTTGCATATACAAGAAAGTTCATTATAGAAGCTAAAGAAGTACTAAAGTTAATTGTTCATTCATTCATCAAAAACTTAGTTTACGACTTACGACTACAATGAAACTTCAAGTGCAAAGTAAAAGACTAGTTCTATACATGATTTTCTACTACTATCCTCACATGATTGGATATGCATGATAAGCTAAGGATCAAAATGGGAAGGATGGATTGATGAAAACAAAGATGATGAAGATGAATACAGTAGATGAAGCACAAAGGACATAGTCATATCATACTTAGATCTCTGGTTTCACCAAAAGCATCATTCCATTTTCCTTTTCCCCTTCCCCTACGATATGTGAAGAAGCACCACAACTTGGTGCGGGGAAGACCAAGAACCACCTCTCTGTCCTTTGGGAGTGGTGGATTTCTTGCTCGTGGTCCTGGTTGGGGTTGGGATGATGAAGGTTGGGGGTTTGAAGTTCTCTTCTTTGAGGAATCATCAGAATCCTCAGATGCCTCACTTGGATCCACCACACTATCATCTTCAGATGATGGAAGAAATGGGGATTTTCTTGGTCTTGGTTCTTGTGGAGGGATGTAAAACTGCCATGGGTTTGTATCTTTACTTGATGATGATGATGATGAGGAGGAGGATGTTAGATCAACAACTTCTGGTTTATTCCAACTAGGGTTCCACATGGTGATTATAGTTGATTGGGGATTTTGGAGAAATTAGGGTTTTGATTTTAATTGGTGTGTGCGTTATATGAGATTTGGGTTCTTTATATAAGCAGAGTTATGGGTTATGGAAGTAAATGAGGGGCAGATTAAATGTGGTTGAGGAATTAATGAGATTCTTGGGCATTGGACTAATATTAATCCTAGAAGTTGACCATATTGACTTACCTGTTCTAAACCACGGATAGGTCATTTGGAACCACTTCTAGCTCTTTCTAACCACCGACAACAATGACCTTCTTCTCTGTGTTTGTTTTGTGTTTTGTCTTGCGGTATGAAGGATTTGATGCAGTACATAGGAACAGTTATGTGTTAGTCTGCTTGTGTTTAATTTAAAAAAAATTGTGTAATCCTTCATATTTTTGTGAGATCTCTTATTATGACAGCATTTACTTGCTACAACTCTTGGAAATTTGGTTGAAGTGCTACTATGTATCCACGGATGGTGTGTGTCTAAACGCGGATAGCTATTCTGAAACCCCGGATAGCATTTTGATTAGTGTTGGATACTACAGGGGCTGATTGGTAACTTTAGCAAAAGTATATTATTTCCCCCAAATCACGGATGGATAATTTATTTGGTCTTCAAATCATTTCAATTGGCGCTCAACATTAACCCTAATCACTTATCTTTGCATAATTCACAAAACCCATATCATACCCATCATTAATCACAATGGCTGAAAAGTATTCCACTACACATAACCTTATTGCTATGCTCACCAAGAATGATCGATCTGAAGGGTTTCATCAAATGATTGATTTCCTTGTTCACAGTCCTATTCACTATGCCTTAACTGTCACACCAACCATTTTTTAAGCCTACATACATCAGCTTCGGAGGAATGCTAAGCTTGAAAGAGGTTGATGGAGTGAAGTGTTGCTAGTAATTGTGGATGAGCATGCTATTTCACACCGAGCGAGATCATTAGGGATGTTTTATAGTTTGATGATGCTGATGGTGGTATTGATAATCTTTGATGTTGAGATTGTTGTTCTGGTTTGGAAAGGTTAGGTTATACCTAGAGGTGATAAGGTACAATATTTTAAGAGTTTATTTTCAAAACAATGGAAGTTTCTTATTCATACCTTATTGATGTGTATGAGTAATAAGACCACAAGGTTTAATGACTTTCCTTCCAAAATTGCTACTGCTATTATTTGTTTGTCTGATGGAAGAAAGTTCAATTGGTCTAGGATGATATATGAGGGGCTAGTACAAAACATTAGGAAGAAGGGTAAATACTATTTATATCCTAGGTTTGTTCAATTGCTTGTGGAAAGTCAAATAGAGACTGTTGAGCATACTCGTGAGTATGAAGTACATCATATGCTTCCTAAAGTTTTTGCACATACTATGAGAATCAGCCACAAAATGTACAAATTATGGATGTTCCTTTATTTCCTCATATGCTTACTTTTCTTACCGATCATGAGTTTGATGAAGGTCTTGAACCCACTGCTAGTACATCTGCACCCACTGATAGTATCCTTGTAAACACTGATAGTGTACCTCTACCCACTTCTAGTCAAACCCAAACCACTGTTACACCTATTGTATGGACTAGGAGACAGATAGGGAACTCAGCTACCTCAGGCTAGTGCTAGTGGTGTTGCTAATGAGGTTGTCACAGGTGGTGGAGGTGACATGATTGGAAGGGCTTCCGCTACTGATTCATGCTTTGTTCTTTGTCGATCGTGTTAGTGGAAACATCAATAAGACCCAACCTTTGGCAACTCCTAATGTGGAGGGTTCCTTGGAACTTAACACAGGTGGAGGAATCCCTAGTCACTGGCTAATACGGGTGCATAGTTGTTAGGAGGCTAGGTCCGATGCTATGTTTACTATGTCCAAGGATTCACCCTCTCGGGTAGTTAACACAACGAAGTGATGAGGATCGTTTGGAACATGAACATGAATTGACGGATCCTAAGTCGGTACATGATGACTTTTCTAGTGAACCACCGGACCGTTAACACGAGGTCAAAGTGGGAGGATATTCTTGAACATTTTAATGAATTGACGCAAAATGTGCTAAAATGGAGCTACAATTCCGGGTCTACAAGAGTTGATTGTGTTTCGGGTAAGGATATTAGGAGATTGGGCCGAGTGTTGGTTTTGGAAAAAGTAAAGACGACACTGGGTTGCTGTTTTGAAAGCCTGAGAAGAAAGAAAGAAGGTGGACTCTCTCCAACTCAATGTGGATAATGTATCCAAACAAGTGGAGGAGTGTTAGCATGAATCGTGAGGGGGCTGTTGATGTAGTCATTAATGTATCAATGGAAGAAGATGTTGATAGTGGAGATCAAGAATTTTTGGTATTTGATAAAGATGGGAATGAGGCAGTTCTTGAAAATTTGAAGAATGTTGTAGAAGATGTAGTCTGCAGGGACACAAACACCGATGGTATGTCCGAAACCACGGTTAGTACTCTTGTAACCATTGCTGCAGTTTCAAACATGGCAATTATACCCACTACTATCATACCCACTGCTATCATAACCACTTCTACTGTTGTCACAACCCTCTCTGTATCATCACCTAAATCTAAAGAAGTTGCAAGTACATTGATAAACTTAAGCAAAACCTCATCTATTTCTACACCCATCATTGCACCTGTTTTATCCGTTCAATCTCAAACTAAACCCAAAGGAAAAAGTTTAGTTATTTGTGAACCTTTGAAGAAGAAAGTGGTTCAATCTGATATTGGAAAAGGTAAAGGGATTGCAGCGCCGAAGTGAAGTTTAAATCTAAAGCAGAACAAGAAGCTTATGATGCAGAGTATGCAAAGAACATGGTAGTTGAAGAACAAACAAACTTTAGAGAAAAGAAAGCAACAAGAAGAGGAGGCTAGTCAGAGACGGTTAGCTACATGGTATGAATCACAGAACTATCTTGAAGCTTCTCAACTAATTAATGATGAGTATCCGCATAAGAATGGGCTTTGTTGGATGATGAGGAAAAAGCTAGACTTTTGGGTGAATGGGCAAGGAAGGTTGGTAAAGAAAGGAAGCAAGTTATAAGAAAGAAACCTCCTTCAATTGCACAGATGAGGAATGTATTGATGAAGATTATTAATAATTCAGGCATACATGTTTCGATAATCTTAATAGGTGTTCATTTGAAAGAATTTATGAGCTTTATGAGAGATGTATAAGGATTAATAATGATGATTTCGTCAATGAATTCTAAGAAGGAAGAAGAGTGGATTAAAAAGGATGAAGAGTGGATTCAAAGTAAAAGAAAAAGAAAATTTGAGATTCAAGAGACATCTGATTCTAAAAGATTGAAAGTAGTTCAAGATGTTAATCAAATTGTTTCTTATGAGTTTAAGCTTAAAGATGGAAGTGAAGGAGTTTGAAAATTCAAAGACTCAACAATGAAGTTTATGAGTATAATAAATTTTCACAAATGCTTCAGTACTTTGAAAGAGATGATTTGATGAATCTTTGGAGACTTTACAAGAATAAGTTTGGTGAAGTACATCCAAATGATTATCATGAGAGACCGGTCTATTATAATTTGAAGATTTTATTTGAACCAACTCATGATGAATATGAGTGGAAAGGGCTCTACAATGGTACTGTAACAAGATGGTTTTTATATCAAACTTGTGGAGTTCATGTTTTAACTGCTTTCGGAAAAGTTATTCACATGCTTGTAGAAGGTGATTATCCTCATTGAATAAGTATCCGTGAATTATTGCTCGATGTTGAAGCCTGGTATTATCAAGATGCTGTTACCCTATGATGGTCAAGCTTACGATTTGTTTCTGAAATATGAGAAAATTCTTAAATCTAGTAAGTGTTTGGCTACATCCTCCAATTCAGATGTTTTGAGCTTAAAGGAAACTTGAGAATGCTGTTGGAATGTATCGCAAGTGTGGGAGGATTGTTGGGTTTTAGGTTCCTTGAATCAAGAATTAATCTAAGTGTCGGAACCACGACAGTACTTTGATATAACCATGGACGTAAGAATGTAACCGTTGATGAAGACAAACTACGACTAGTAGTATTGTGTAACCCACCGATATTGATATGTAACCACTGCTAGTCTTGTATAGTCGGTTTAGTTTATTGTATTAGATAAATATGGAAAAGATATTTATCTTGTGGGTTACGTATTGTATTATGTAAAGGACTCATTAGTCTATAAAAGGAGGTTCTAGGTTAGATTAGATATACGTATGTTTTATATATCTAAGGTCTGATATACACTTCAAGGTTGAAACCCTAATACTATTAAGAGTATTCGTCAGATAATAATAATATTGAGGTGTTAAATGTTTATTTGTTCTTCTTCTTAAGATTAAGTATTAAATTCAAGCGATACTTAATAAGCATTTGTTCTAAGTCAGTTTCTATATTAGATCGTTTGCTCTACTGGGATCAACACGGATGATTCTAACAGTTTTGTTAAGTCGAACCTGCAGCTGTTTTATAAGTTTGATGATGATATCCTCAAGAACTTAACCCAGGTGAATCGAGAGTAATCATCAACCATAACTAACACATATTTCTTCCCAAATATATTCAGTACTCTCATGGGTCCACATAAGTCCATGTGAATTGTATGAAGAACTTTGTAACTCAGTTTGTAGGTTTGGCCATGGGCATATTTCTTGCTTTTCCTAATTGGCATGCTCAACGAGATGATCCTTTTCATATTTTAGCCCAGGTAAACCTACAACTAAGTCCTTTCTGGAGAGATCATTGATGGTGCCGAAGTTCAAGTGATTGAGATGACGATGCCATAACCATGACTTTGTTTTCGAAACCTTTGACAACAAGCAAATTGGAGAAGACTTCATCATATCTTCGATGAGATGGTGTATAGATTTGAACCACGGTTCCTCTTAAAAGTTCCTTACCATCAAGTTCTAACGAACAAGTATAGTTTCGGCCACTTCTAGATCGTAATCACGTAATTGACCGGACGTAAAATAAGTTATGACCAAAACATTCTACGTAATATACCCCGGAGATAACACTATCACCACAAACATAATTCCATAACCATAATAGCACCAAAATGATCATTCCCTAATCTAACTCCATGAATTTACTCACGGTTCATGAGCCGCGACCGTCTCCATATGCTTTTGAAAATGTACCGAGTCCAAAATTACTGCACGATTGAACGATCCGCATTCAAAACACGCATAAGAATGGAGCTAATCGATAATTGGGATCCCCATGCAAGAATGGGTTCCATTTTGTTAGTAACAGTGACTGGAACACCCACATCAGAAATATAAGCAATTGAATCATTAGAAATAGATGCAATGCTATTGTCCGTATTTGACCTATTCAAAGTGTGTTCACTTCTTAAAGGAATAGTTCTACCAAAGAGGCATCCATTTTCTAGTGGGCATTGTCTTAGCAGTATCGAGGGCGTAACCGATTAACCTTATGGCCAAAAGGTATCCATTGATAACCTATCTTACTAAATGTTCTTCCTGGTTTCCACTTTCTAACTTTCTTTCGCTTTGCCTTTTAGCCTTCTCTTAGCTTGATTTTTAGCATTACCAGCTTTTAACAAGGCGCTTGACAAGATAGACAAAACATTCACACCACAATCATGATTAGTAAATGTAAACAACGCATCATCATTACATGTTTTGCTGCACTGATTAATTACAAGACGCTTAGAGCTAACACTCAGAATCAACACCCATTCGTTTTATTCAAATTCTCCCTAAGTGTGATCTTCTACTTTCTTCCACCGAAAATTCCTAGCTTGCAAGGTCCTATCATTCTTGGTATTGTCCGAGGCTTTGACCCGCTGCTTTTAATGTCACCGATTACTCCCGTAGAGGGAATTATGGGAACATTAGTTGGTTGAGCTACTTTTGCATTCTAACTAGATGTGCAAGGATCTAAACTACTAGAAGGCACCTTAGAATTCACTTTCATATTACTTGGCACAGAGTGGTTTGTATGCTTGGCACTAGGCATAGAACAAGGCATCACAGCTACCTTTCGCGACTCTAAGGATTTAGGACATGTTGCAATTAAACATTCTAGCAGCCCCGAGATCGTTGGCCTCAATGCAAGCAAACCTAATTTCTCTATCAAGAGGCTTATTGATGAAGTCCTCTTCCACAATCTCACTGAGACATTCTAGACTATCCTTAAGGTGAGCACAATAGTTATGAAACACAAGTTCATTGTTCCTAACATGAGGAATGTATTTAATAATACGTAATATTTTCACCGAGGATGACTTAGATACAACATTCTTATTAAAGACAAGCTCGCTTTTCTACTTCGCATTCTCAATTTCTTTTGTAAAGAAGTTATTTTTTCGTTGTTTTGTCACGAGTGACTTTCATTGAATCATATAACTCTTTAAAGTGTCGTTTAACTTTTTTCATTTTCTTCCGTAAAACTCTCGCTTTCTTGTAAAGCATTAACTAAGTTTTGAAGATGAAAAGTTTGAGAATATCGAGAATCTAAAGCGAGAGGCATTTGGGATCCAGTCACATTGTTCTTTTCACCTTTCAATTGAGAGATTTGGGCTTTCAACTCTCGATCGCGTAACAATGAGCTTGAATTGCTCGTCGTGATTTATTTATCTAAAAACTGATCAAACTCGAACATCTCGAGGATGTCTTGATATTTGAGGTTTTAACATTTTCTTTAAGATGTTGATATTTTAGTTGCAAATCAAAATTTTCAACTTCTAGCTTAGAAAAATGTTTTACCAAATTATCGCGGATCATCTCGATCAATTTTCTCACTAAGTTTCGAAGTTTTTGTTTTCAAGCTCAATGACACGATCATGAGAGACTTTCAATGCAATAGATAATTCATGAAATCGAGAAGCATTAGAAAGTGATTCAGTAGCTGTTGTAAAAACGCCTTGTGTAATACATTCGTAAATAAGATTCTCATTTAATGTATGCAAGTTCTTCCTCTCAATCTCATTATATTTTAATTCATGCTCATAGTCACTAACCTCAACTATCATTGCATCAAATTCTTTTTCCATTTTTAATATCTCAATCCATCCCCTTTTAAGACTCTCAAATTGATCTTTTAGTTGTTTAAAGAAAGGCATGACCTCAGCTAAATAGCATTCTTTAGTTTGCTCAAAACCCCTTTCTTCGCTATTCTAGTGGGTGTGATCCTCTTCTTACAAGTTTTTCAAAATCAACAAATATTAAAAGATAACATATTGACTGATTAAGGTCTTGCTTTTTAGTGGCAATAGTTCTAGGAACTAAATGCATTGGTGTATTTGGAGGATACACTACGGAAGGCATTTTACTGCGGGAGGGTTTGTTATAACAATATTCTCGCGTTTTGCTTATCCATATCTTTCTTCCAAAATCTCATAAGGGTTAATTGAGTTTGAGGCTTAAACATGTTAAGGGAGATCCACATTTCCTTAGTGTAATCATGAGGTTTGATAGTTACGTTTTTCTCTTTACATGTAGGGTTGTTGAATTTCTTATCCATTTTCTCCCTGACTTCATCCATTTCTTATCTTCCTCGCACTCAATAAGCACTAGGTTTCTCGCCTAGGCTTAAGGATTTCATTGCCATCATAAATTACCTTATGAGCAGTTCTAGCCTTTTAATGACCTCTGGATTTGGTTCCTCAACAAGTGGAATGCTATGCTTATTGCTTAAGACTCTATGCTTAGTGATCAAGGAAAGTACCAATGGTATTCCCTTTGTACGCATAACTTATTTTCAAGCTTGTTTTTCAACGCTTTTAGATTGAAAATCATTCAAAAGTTTTGATTCCTTAGCATTGAATTCTTGCTTAAGCATTTTAACATTTTCTTGAAGTTCTTGTTTTGCATAGCAGCTTTAGAAAGCTTTTCTTGTAAGGAGTTTAACTCTTGTTTTAATACTTCTTCTAAAATTATTACTTTTTGAATAATTGTAACGCGATTTGGTCATCCATTTCCTCGCCACGCAGGGTTAACTCAAACTTAGCACGCCATAAATAGCAACTTGTTCTTTATAGGCATTCCGTCAGATAATGAATCATCATGGGCACATGCAAGTATTCATCAAAAGTTAATACCATCATTGATCGAGAAAATGCATTACTTGATACAACCTCACTTTCACTTTGCTTCATATATTGATCATATGGGACAATATTGCTATTACCCTCATCATCAATATCCGATTCATAAGTTTCAAGAGATTGTACTTTATTATGCATCTTTTGCTCATCAACTTCATCATATAGTTTCAATACCTTAGATGATTGATTCTTTGGATGGACCAAATTTTGTCAGAATGATGAGACCTTAGAGAGACCATCGAGAAATGCTAGCCATGAAAATTGCTCAGGCAAGAGGGTTCTATCGGACGCCGAGTCGTGCATCATAGTCAACTCTGGAAGATTCGTGATGATTGTGACCTATCTCCGAATTGGCTGCTCATCCACATCTCAAGATCATAGGTCTTGGCATTGCCCTCGTGAAACAACAACTCCTCTTCATCCAAAGCACATTATTATCCTTGTAGCCAGCTCAACATCTTCTCTCAAGTACTCGCATTCTCGCTGTGGACGTTTGGAGATGCAGCCTTCTAGCAATGTGTCCTCACCACCACGCTTGTAGCATTTGACAAAGCTTCTTGTCCTGATTTGGATTTTTCCCGATCTCGATTTGCTACATATCATCTACCAACTCCACCTCTTCCTGATCATATTGCATTTCTTGAACTGTTGCACTGCCAACCTTCCCATCTCCACAATAACTTGATTGCGTGGATTGGATGCGCTCCCAGGTTATTGTTGGAAAGGGAGAGAGTTCATGTTTTGCCAACTAAGGAGAGATTGATGAAGTTTTCCACAGAGTGTTTGAGTCGAGGCTTATATGCCGGATCGTGGATGAGCTTGTAATTACCATTACCCATGGGTATAACTTGAGATGCTTTGGTGGTAATACCAAAATTGGTAGAAAGTCAGAGAATCATTTGGTGAGCTTGTTTCTCCTCGTTGGTTTTGAATTGATTAAGAATCCTTTTTCAAACATAGCATGCCTCCCCATTCAAGGTGAAGGCATACAATTGCTCATAGTTTGTATCTCTTTAGACCTTGGTAAGCTTCCACAGAGGTGACAAATTTGTGCCACTCGGATTCATGTTGTTTACAAACTTTGAATTCAAATTAATGTTAGGCATGGTCATTTTGATGTTCCTCATGTCATTCACAAGCTTGTGGAATCTCACGTAGTACTCATGTAGACCTCCTATCCGTTTCATCTTGAAGTGCTCAAACTCATCATACGCTTAGATTCTTCGCCTTCCTTAGTTAACCTCGTAAGAGAGCATCTTCGACATTATCCTGCATCGCCAGTTTCAAGGTTACATTGATGAGCTTGTAGATATCCTTTGGAAGACCCTCAAGTATAATGTTGGAATCCGATGTCGCGATTTAATCTCTTTCTCCTTATCATTAAGCTTCATCATACGCCTTTGGTCCGTTCAATCCAAAAGATCATTGTTCCATCGCCAGCCAGATGAATTATGCGTCTCTTGTAGTCTCAATGAGATAAGGTCCATCATCCATTGACTTGAGAATGTTGACTCCGCTTTTCCCAAACAAGATAATCGGATTCGCTTGATCCCATGAGTCATAATCGCTATACAAGCATAGCGTGATCTAGTATCCGATCCAGCTTGAACGCCCCTCACTGAGAAGAAGCAATAGTTGGAGCGATGTTTGCCATGATTACAAGTTCTACTGATTTTACTATTCTTTGATTCAAGCGGAAATTGATTCTTTCACGGATTTTACTAAACCAAAAGAATAACCGTAATAATGTATACGAAGAAGTAACAAGTCTCAATAGACAAATAGCTAAACACTCAACTCGCTTAGTTATCAACTCGCTAAACAACCAACTCGATTAAAGAAACAAGTCGCAGGAATCAACTTGCTTAATAGCCAAGTCGCGATATAGAGACAACTTCGCTTAATAGCTAGTGTAAAGCAGGACAACTTCGCTTAACCACCAAAATTAAGTCCAAACTAACACAGCTGGCTATACAACTTCGCTTAATAGCCAAATTAAGCACAGAACTCAAATTAAACCCAAAGAACAACTTCGCTTAGAACCCAATTAGCAAAAGAACAACTGCTTAGAACCCAGTCGCATAAAAGTCAACTAAGCTAAATAGCCAAATTAGCATATACCAACTAAGCATCCATAACAAAACAAAGCAGCGAAGAAACAAAAGTCGAGACTCAACTAGCTTTGTACAAAGTTCACAAATCACCACTTTATCAATCAAAAACAACCAAAACCACATGATTTAAGCCTTCCATTCAAAACATAGCACATATGATGATCCTAAACATAAAATTACAAGCAAAATTCAAACTTTAACACTAGAATTTGTCCAAATGATTCAAACTCTCCTAAACACATAATACCCCAAAAACCTTATGAAATCCACCAAAAACAAGAGCATGAAAGATGAGTGATCAAACCATGGCTCTTGATACCATTTGTAGTATATTGGATTTCACAAACAACATAAACCATAATCACAAGGGGTGTATAAGTAGTTTAGAGAGAAAGTTCTAGAGAGAGAGAGGGAAGAGAGTTGGGAACTATGTGAAACAAAGAAAAATGGTATTGAAGCTCCCACCCTCTACCTTGGGAGGTAGAGGGTATTTATAGTATCTTACAAATAAATGCCACTACATTTTGTGGATCGGGGCATACGAGTGGGTAAACCCGTCCGTCCTCCGGTGTTACTTAACAAACTACTTACTAACATAACTTGACTACGAGCTTTCTATCAAATACATATACTTGAGGTGACCGACTCTTTAACGACTGAATTTTCTAATTCCTAACAATGTTGAAGCTAGGAATTATACTTGTAAAAGATGTGAGATTACAGGTATGCCATGTAAACATGTTGCTGCTACTAATCGATACATAACATTCAATGGAATGCAAGTAGGATATGTAGAATCATGGGTTCATCTATATTACTTGCTTAAGACTTGGCAGGAAACTTATAAGTACACAATCCAACCCATAGTTGGTTATTGACATTTGGAAAAGTCAAATATGTCCACAAGCATTCTTCCACCTAAACATCATAAACCAAAGGGTAGGCCAATAAAGAAAAGAACAAGGCAAGTAACTGAAAATGATGATAATGATAATGATACTAAGAGCGTAGTTTGTGGTATTTGTGGAAATGCTGGACACAACAAGAAAACTTGTCTTAGGCAAGGAGGTGTAACTAGAAGTCAATGCAGTAGATGTCAGTCTCAAAAAAAAGTTTAAGTTCTTAGCCAAATGTTGCATCGAAGACGAAGATACAGGTTAAAAGTAAGAAGGTTGAAGCAAATAACCAAACTCAATGTCACACTGATGCTCAATTTCAAAGTCATGTGCAAGCAACTGGTGGTTAGTCTAAAAGTCATGTTCATTCATCTGGTGACCAATATGAAAGCCATGTTCAAGCAAATTTGGTTCCATCTAATTCTCAATGTCAGTGTGATTCAGCAAATGTGGTTAGGTCTGTCACGGAAGTCAATTGGATGTTGATTCTGTTTCTGGTGTGGCTTCAAAACCAATGTGGACTAAGAAGAATATTTTAGCGACAAGAATTGCCTCACCATAGGTCATATGTGTTAATTATTTCAAAGACAATATTTTTCATCTAATATGTAATTCCTAGACAATATTTGCTCTCTTTAAACAATGTGTGTTTTACGTACTTTGTAGACTGAAAAATTTTATGAATTAGAAAATATATCCATTTGCATTATCTATGAAATCATCTCATGTTAGTAAATGTATCCATTTTCCTATTTAATTTCACTTTACCCGTTTCTGCAGAGTGTTGCAAATTCAGAGTGATAATAACTATTGACTTTTAGAAAGTTAATTAACGTCATTACACATGAAAATTTACTATTTAATAGTCAAATACCAGCTTGAGTTGGTATGTCAGATGGATTTTCTTGACTTGCAGATGGAGTTTATTCACTTACAGATGTTGTAGTTTTAGTTGGTATGTCAAATGGATTTCCTTAACTTATAGATGGAATAGATTTACAATACAGATGTTGTAGTTTGATATGGAATTATTTCACTTTCATAACCAAACCAATTAGTAAATACCCTCCTAACCTTATGTTGTACATTTATTCTTGCTTCTAAACATGTTACAATT
>OU343223.1:158857395-158887417 GCA_910596185.1 Chrysanthemum makinoi | reverse complement strand
TCTCCCGAGTTGGGAAAAATTGAGCAAAGAGGCGAGAGGTGAGATCATCAACTTGAATGGGCCCGGCGAAACATCAAGCCGATTACTAGCAAGCTGGTCAGTAGAGAATTGGAAGAGAGCAGACGCTTGAGTCTCAGTAGTAGCTTTATCAAAGATCGATGGTCGACAATTTTAAGGAAATCCTTAAGATGGCGATTAGGATCTTGAACGAAGTCCATGGAATGCACATCCGTTTTGCACCAACCGGATGGTGTGGGATCTCATGAGGTAGTAGTTTGGGCTTGATCGGAAGCTCAAGTGTTCCTATAGCCTAGGTGGCTTGGTCTCCGATATTACAAGTCTGTGAATCTTGGCGAGGTCATTTGGTGGTAGATTGATGAATGGTGGTTGGTTATCACCTTCCATGATGAAAAGTGATGGGGTTAAGAACAAAGGTCACGAAGAAGGGGGATAGACTACGAGAAAGCTAAAAATGAGAAAAATTTATTTGATAGGAATCAAGCAAGAAACCTAAGCGAGGGTGGACTACTAACTAGCTATTCTATTTCCCGTGGCGTAAAACTTGATAGCGCTACCTTAGCGTCGTTCCTTTTCTTAGGCAAGTTTTATAACACCCTAGGCAGTGAACCTAATGGTTGTAGTGTAGTATTAGGGTAAGCCACGGGTATTGATATCGTTCTCTAGGGGAATAGGAATGCTAGTGAGAAGTTACTACGCTAAGGTTGGGGTTGAGGAAAAGTATTTTTTATCTTTTTATGTTTTTAGGAATTAGAAAGGTACGAATCTCGGGGTTTGGATTTGGGGGTTGGTATTTCTCTGGATTACTACTTATCTAATTATCTAATCTAATGGTGTATGTAGTCTATATCTAATTATTGTGTGCTCGTATGATGGTTTAAAGATGTGTTTACTTAGGTTTTATGCTTCTTAGTATCTCCTATTGATTGGTTGAATTGTCCGTCCTTATTCTTAATGGCGTTGTGTGTCTAAAAATTAAGTAGGGTATGCGTTTGTCCCTAACTCTTTGAAACTACCAAAGGGTCTCCTCTACAAAATCTCTAGGAATTATAGACTCTAACTAAGGTACTCTTTGGATGGTTTAGCCTACAACTACTCTAGGCGTTATAGTCTAAGGTTCACAAAGATTAATTAAGCATTAACTACACAGAATGACTATCGCATTACTAGATCATTAACAATTAAGATAAGAGACAACCAATCAATATTCAATAATAAGTTTCATATTCCCTAAGCAAACACCACAAATGTCCTTGAACGGAGAACATGCAACATACACAAATAATTGAAGACATAAATGAATTAATGAAGTAAAACACTTATCTTGGTGTAAGATAGGGTTTGGAACCCTAAAATAATGTACAAGACAACCTTGGTTCGGTTTAGGTTTTTACTCCAAAAGACTACACACAAATACTGAAAATTGAATTCTATATATAAGATTACAATCGGCGTGCGTATGAATTATGAATTTAGGGTGTTAAGCCGTCGTTAGGGTTTCGATGCTTGCCACGTTAGTCTTGCGACGGTCACCTTATGCTTGTGGCGCCGTCCCTTCATCTCTAGCGGCGTGCAGGATCAAATCTACCGTCTGCGAGTTCGACGACCTACTCTTTTAAAAACTGACAGTCACTTGAAAATAAGCAATTTGGCTCTGTATCGTCACAACATTGCTCAGGCGGCGTCGCCGGTAACACGACGCCCGTCCCCCTTGTGTTTGGCAGACTTGAGTGTCTCGATTCTTGACTTTGGCCATTTTTCTTACGTATATCGCTCCTTTTCGTCCAAATAAGTGCCATTCCGACAATTTGCCTTTAAGAGACACAAAAAGTGAAAAGGAGCGATATTAAGTAATAGCGGATACAAAAGTGATCAAATAAGGGTTTAAGCGACCCTCAAAATTTACATTTTAAAACCTTATCAATAACTATGGTCTGATCCTCGACAAGGGTCTAAAAGTTTATGCTCGTGTGTATAGTCTAAGTGATTATGGCAATGCTCAAGTATCTGGGTTTCTCATCCAACTAGGTACGTTCTTGTGCTATCATGACCATTTCCCATTCTAAAGACATGCTCTCTTATGGTTAGGTTTGATGAGGCAAGCTTTCCCTTCTCGAGCAAAACCCTCAAAAGACTTTTAGGTAACCGATTTTTACTTAATCCTACAACTCATCAAACAAAAATCAGTTAGGCTAAATCGGTTTTGATATAACTTGACTCTTAGCTTGATTTTGCAACTCATGGGACAAGACGTCACTAGAATCAAGCTAGAAAACAAGTGGTTTTGAAGAAAGTCTTTTATAAATTTGGCTCAATTATGGAATTGCTTACACATAAAGATTACTCCCTTCACTGCATGATTCTTCCTGAATTAGACATAGGTGATCAGGCTATGTATAATTTAGGAGTAACTATTCAATGCTTGGACTAATCGACTCATATGATGTTTGGTGTTGAGTCAACTGATGTTAAAAATTGTGATAGGGGATGTCAAGGTATCCTCCACGTTGGAGTCTGAAGAAAGGATAACGAAATGGGTATCTGAAGACATCTATGTAAAATGAACGTAAATAACTCGCATAATGTGTGTATAAACCCGCATGAATAATGAGTATGCACTTATAATGATATGATGAGATGCTATGATGATGCAGTTATAGTCTAGGGTAAATGATGCAACCTAGTTCTCTATAACCATTGCTCTGATACCAATCTGTCACACCCCCCAAATTACCTGTTTTGGCAGAATGGAATACACTGGGGATGGCGTCATAGCATCACGATTCTGATTATATCGAACGACCTAAAGTGTCGTTTTGAAATATCGTTTGATTAAGTAAAATAATCAGAGTTTACAAAACATAGGTCCCAAAGATTTCCAATGTACCAAAATGAGTTTGTTCTGATCTGATAGTTGAAAGTGCATAAAAATATATATGTGAGGCAATGGACACCGCGACCTCTATGATAAGTCCGCATGCATGCCATGAAGTGATGCTTAGAGATACGAGATAAAACATACTAAAAAAGTCTCAACACAATGGTTGAGTGAGTTCATAGAGTTTGGTTTATCATGAAAAGCCTTTAAAGAAGCGTTCATCTGCAAAGCAAACCAGGATTTTGGTCATTGAGAATAGTCCACAAAGCAAAGGCGTTGTAAATCCACTCAGTTTCAAGGTCCATACATGAAACTTGCAACCTGTGTGTTCACAACCCATTGCAAAATATAGATGTGTCTAGTAGTCAAATTATACGTTGTCATAATAGTTCACAATATTACAGCGTATATAATGTGTATGCGGTAAAAGCCCACAGGATAAATAATGTCGCGTCCGTAACATAGTGAACGAGTTTGGCCGACCTCTAATAAGCTATCATACTACCTCACGTAGGATACTAACAATCGAATACGAACAATACATCATACACTATTATATACTTAAAACACTCCGAAAATGGGAGAATTTGCACTTTCAGACAGGAGACTTTAAGTCGATAACGCTGTAACATGGGAGAGTAATAAAAAGTGAGTACGGTTCATTAAGTTCAAAACAGGTCATAAGTTCATAATTAAGTTCAAGTGTTCCATTCAAAATTTCGTAATTAAGTTCAAGAGTTTAAGTCGAGTTCAAAAGTTCAAAACAGTCAAAGAGCTCAAAACCTATCAAAAGGTTCAAAATAGTCAAAGGGTTCAAAATCAAGTCAAACATGTTCAAAATATATCAAAAGGGTCCTTTACAACTTAAAAGAGTTCAACTATATGTCAAAAGGTTCAAATCAAGTTCAAATTGTTCAAATATATGTTATATGGTCCAAATCAATTTAAAAGAGTTCAAATATATATGTCGAAGGGTTCAAATAATAGTGTTCATAACATAGTAATCAATTTAGTTCGGGCATAATCTACTTACTAGCATAAGTAGTGAAACAACAGTTATTTAAGTTCATATAAGTGTAAAGTAAAAGCAAGTAGTTGAGCATGTATCTCCCCCAAAGAGTTTATAAAGTAATTAAATGAGTAAAAGTGGGGCTACGAACTCACCTGATGCAATGATTATGATGACAAAAGTGGATACACTGAAATGAGGTGCAATCTCTATCTGCAACCTAATATGAATGATATATTCTAATGTAAGTCATGAAACAATGTCGTGCATGCAAACTCATATGATATCCATACCACTTGTGCATTTGAAAATAAAGTTTATCATCGAAGTACACGTTTATGACATCTCGTCATGTTATAAAATACTTTTCAAGTACTTACGTTGAAATGACATCCTACGATAGTCGTTCAGTGATTTATTAAGAAATTATAGTTTTTCGTCGTAAAATAATATAATTTGACAACTCATGAAAATGGCTAATTTTGAGTAATCGTATATTATTCGTTATACCTTCGTTTGACAAACGGTTAAACATTTTGGAAACTAGGATAGGCGATCTCACTTTTACTTGTAGACATCGTTTTTTCAAAAGTACTATATCGATAGGAAAAACGGCTCCAAACATGGTCACTTGCGATACCCATTTTGGTCTAATAAAAAATATGTATAAGTGTTATTACTTGTGAAAAATAGTTACGATAGCCATATTTAAAACGCGTATAACTTAGTCGTTATAAGTCCGTTTTATACGTTTTATATATCCTTGGTTTCATGTTAATGTATACTAATATATTTTTGATAAATCGACTCATTTAGATAATACTTAAAACTCATTTTTGCCCCTTAAATAACCCTTGACAGCTTGTATTTTTCAGAAAATTAGTTTTCGTCATTAAACTTGAAAATAGCGTAACTTCTTCGTTATAAATCCGTTTTAACCCGTTCAAGCGACCACGGTTTCGTTTTAAAGTCTATTTTCTGAAAATATAATCCATGACCTGTCGAAATTTCCAGATTTTACAAAAATGGACAGCCCTTAATTACAACAATCGCAATATCAAGAATAATAGCAAATTGCAACGGTGCCCTTTTTATCCAAGCTCGTGTGCCTAATATGCTTACCACCATTACACAAACATCACGGTAATACAGTTATAAGACACAACTTGAAACCAAACAACCATTACCACGAAAAGCCCAAACGAATTAGTAATTTTTGGAAATGCCCCCAATCGTTATTCATTCTATTCTAATATACAATTAGACCACGATTGTTATTGTCAGAATACGAAAACAAATGACGTTCAGTTTCATCATCAATCACAACTAATATTCAATCAAAACAATAACCTTAATTAACAAACCAAAGCTCCGAGTAAATCATAAAAACAATTAATCCTCAATCACAAAACATTAGTTGATGACAGCCTTAAATTGAACGACTAAGCGACAACCTAACCTGATCATCCATGAGTAACTCTTATGGATCCTGATAGCTTCGTGAATCAGGTAATGAGAGAGAAAGGCGGTGGAAATCAGTAGAAGACGCCACGTATCTAGCGTTTGTGTATCTAATTTTATCAAGCCCACGACAGCCATAAAAAAGCCCACTACAGCAACCGACCACATCACATTATGTTAATCACCGACCATTAGTTTGAAACGTTATAATATTCCACCAACGTTAAGCTTTAATATATAGATATAATACACCACGATAATGAAGGTTGTGCGATAAAATTTGAGTTACCAAAATATGAATTCGTTATGTCACAACATAATGGATCCATTACCGTAGAAAAGAGTATTCCCAAACTTGTAGAAAGCTAACATTAAAATTTGGAGTATCAGGTAACAAACACATATATCACCTCATTACCTCGATCATGAGACCATCGGTTAAAATATACTCTTTGCTAAGTTAAACTATAGTACTTGAAAACAAAATACATTCTTAGAATTTTAGTCGAGGGAAAATCCGGTACACCTAAAACGGTACCGGTATTGTTCAAATTGTATCGCGCTCATCCCTAAACATAACTTTGATATGCCTTACGATTGATCTCGAAGCGACTAGTCTAATCTAGTACGATGTAGGTTGGGGTTTTTGAGTCATATAGCCAATACCTAACTTAATTAACAACGTAAGGCATATGGGCTAGCGGGTTAAGCCTATTACACATAATAAGAGTCCGCTAATAGTTCTTAATCAAATGTCTGAAATCAAGACACTACTTGTTAAGCAAACTACCACCTGAAAACCGAAAAACATTTTGTGATAAGGAAGCTTCATTGATAACATTGCAGCATTAGCTTTAACTAGAAGGGTACCCGCGCAATGCGGTGGCGAATTTAGATGACTATTTATAGCGAACAAATGCTTTTCATGTGACCTTTTAAGCACATAAGGACCGCCATCTTCTTTTTATGTTCTTTGACAATAAATTTACAGATATCAAAATTTCATTTAGCCCGTGCCGTTCGAGCTCGAGACCGTTGGGCTCGGCCATTGACCCGTTGCATGTTCGAGATTGAATATTTGTATAATGTGCTTTATTATTTGTATTAGTGACATTTAATGCAGGAATTGTGTTTAATTTGGTTGTACAATATGCTTGATAAATTGTATTTCTTATGTAAGGGGTGTTTTAACAAAGCTATTAATTATATTTATTGCCAGATAAATTAATTGACTATATTAAATAACATTAATGAGGTGTTCTGTTTTTTTTATGTGAATTAAAGTGGTGTACACTATGCTTCTTGTCTTGTACGTCTGAATTATGTGCATTGAATAATGTGATGTATTGAATTTTAAGTCTTCCTCTTATAGTAAGCGTGTAGGCTTATTTTTTTAAGACTTCCTTATAAAGAAAGTCCCAAACACTTTATTATATAATAGTATAGATTATTTCTAATTCTAGAAAATTGCTACCCCGTACAACATTTTGTAGTACAGTTAGGGGATATAATTGAATTCGCACACTAATTGCAAATGGTTCACATTCACAGATCATGGAACTAAGAAACTTATAATAGACATAATGGCGCTATTCAAATAAGAGATTTATCTCCGATAGAAGGCTATGTTCTCCGATTATGCCCATATAATGTTACAAGTATATTTGTGCTTGTAATAGCGGCGTATCCAAATATTTGGCAAAAAGCGTGTACTTTTTATCAAAACAGCAATCGGTATAGATTTAGTGTCTGTTTACAATTGTAAGCAGACATGCGTCAAGTATCAGGTATGTCTGCTTATAATTTACTAATTCATTTCTCTTGAATGTCAAACATAAAATCATTTTAACGAACAAATAAAAATACGTAAATGGTTTGAGCAAATAGTTTACTAACACACTTAAGTTCTCATATAAAACACTAAAGCCATTTTCTGAGATTTAAATTACGAAGACATGGAAAGAGATGATTTTATGTCAGCAACATAAGCCCAAGCTTATGGAATTGTTGATCTTGTAGCGGTTGAATGAGAATGCCTTTATTTCAATTTCACGTCAAGTCGTGATTTAAAATTCACCCTGCCGAGTTTAATATTCTATGATTTTTATTTACTATTGTAATTGTAATTCATAATCATCCGGTTAGGATCGATCTAAACCAGTCCATTATGTATATGATTCAACATGCCAACGATTAAACAACTTATTAGAAATACAAGACCGCCAATTAGAAATGTAAACCCCAAACATCTGTTATAAGGTATCTTCTATTGTATAAAAATCCAGAATGAAGTGGCGAAAGCAGTTGCAGCTATACGTTCACAGACACATTATCGTGATTGTTTTGATGCCAAATTATATTCAAGCACGATAAAGCTGGCTAAATGAGAGATGTACAAACTTGACTAAAATCTTTCTACCTTGCTATTCTTTAGTCTCTCGAATCACAGATACATAATTATCCACAATCTTCTACTCTTTGACGCAGAAGGATTGGATGATCCTGCTATAAAATCAAATACTCTGCAACTAATTAAATTATCACGTAAGCAGAAAGGATTGCAAATCACAATCTTGCTAGGAAAGACAATATTAGCAATATTGGCCTATATGTAATTTAAGTTATGTGTGCCTCTAAATGCAAATGTTAAAAGCGAAGCGTTCCTCCAGTATATCAATAATCCTATTCTAATCAAAGATCAAAATAGCTTCCATGAACCAAAAGAAAAACCATGTATAACCTCTGTACAAAGAGAATATGTGTCTACAACTTATGTACTTTTTACCAACATAACGAAAGAAACGTTCACAGACACATTATCGTGATTGTTTTGATGCCAAATTATATTCAAGCACGATAGCGCACAACAAATCGAGATGTACAAACTTGACTAAAATCTTTCTACCTTGCTATTCTTTAGTCTCTCGAATCACAGATACATAATTATCCACAATCTTCTACTCTTTGACGCAGAAGGATTGGATGATCCTGCTATAAAAATCAAAATACTCTGCAACTAATTAAGTATCACGTAAGCAGAAAGGATTGCAAATCACAATCTTGCTAGGAAAGACAATATTAGCAATATTGGCCTATATGTAATTTAAGTTATGTGTGCCTCTAAATGCAAATGTTAAAAGCGAAACGATTCCTCCAGTATATCACAGTAATCCTATTCTAATCAAAGATCAAAATAGCTTCCATGAACCAAAAGAAAAACCATGTATAACCTCTGTACAAAGAGAATATGTGTCTACAACTTATGTACTTTTTACCAACATAACGAAAGAAATAAACCCAAGACCGTAACATTTAACTTATCTAAAAAGGGAAGTAAGTAAAGCAGAATTTTTCAAACACTTGTTTCAAACGAGACTCGAAGCCCTGTACTCTTTGGAACTTGACTCGAAACTGCTTCAAGCCCATGAAGCATCTTGATCACATCCACGGTATCATCAAGGTAGTATTTTGCCATACTCGGCTTTTGGCCAACGGTACATGCAAATACTTCTGCTATCCCTTGTAATGACGGGTTCACCACTGAACTTGATATCTTCTCAAACATGTCTTCATCGGATCGATCATCTCCTATACATAGAACGAAATCTAAAGGCTTCCCTTTACTTTGCATACTTGCAATGAGACTTTCCACCACCAGTCCTTTGCTCACACCCTACAATTCACAATAAACAAACATTTAGAGGGTGTTTGGGATTGTTTATGTAACTGCCTGTGTGCTTTAAGCAGTTTTAATGTTTGGTAAAAACTCCAGATCCACTTATTATAGTGTAAATAAGCACTTGCAAAAACCAGTTAGCTACCTGCTTACTATTTTACGCAGTTAAATCAGTCTAAAATAAGCAACCCCAAACACCTCAACGCTAATTTTTTATCATTACCGATTAAGACTTAATCCAGAACATAATACAAACAAATGTATTTTGACAATAAAACATAAAAATATAAAATTGATGAAAATGCATGTCTACAGCATAAGATATAAAATTGACCCGTAAAATTACCTGTGGGTTGACTTCAACGATTTGCTGCCCTCGTTTGACGGCCACGGGCTCATTGGCTAGAACGCTTTCAAGGTGATCGAGTAGCTCTTTCGCTTGCCACATTCCAAAATCAGGATCAGCTTCTTGATGATGCCAAACTAAAGCACTTTCCTTTATCTCTATAGAAGAACCGTCAGTCGCTTCGGTATAATGCTCCATCACCGGTAACGCCACCTTCTTCCAATCAGCATCCACCGCTAAGCCGCCACAACATTCCCATTCAGAATTACCATTCCACCTAGTCAGCCACCCATGTTCCGCTGATAACCCAAGATTCTTACATGAATCAAACCACTTACTTAATGAATCTTTCCCTCTGCCACTAACAATAAAACTACATTTTTGGTCATTAGACAGCACATTCAAGATCGAAATAACTTCTTTATTTGGAGCTTTATCAACCGAACCTTGTGGCATCACTGTCCCATCATAATCCAACAAAATTAACCGACTATTTGTCTTCTTATAGGAGGAAACAATATGTTCAACGGATAGTTTCCTGAAGTTGAACCCAAGAGCCACAACACGAAAGCCCAAACCAAAGCCAAACCCCCAACATCTTTTATGAAAATGCTCCTTACAAGCCCTCTCAAGATCTTGATCGAAACTTTTAGCCCAATACGCAACATCATGAGAACTAACATACTTATAATGCTTTTCATGACGCAATTTCTTCTCGTTATCAGGCATCGTGATGGCTGATCTCATGGCCTCCGTAACAGACTCAATATTCCAGGGGTTGACCCTGATGGCCCCACTTAAAGAAGGCGAACACCCTATAAATTCCGACACTATAATCACACTCTTTCTACCTTCAGATTCATCAACACCTAACGCTTTATCCAAGTCAGGACTACTTTGTCTTGAAACAGTATACTTATAAGGCACCAAATTCATACCATCACGAACCGCATTTACGACAACACATTCAGATATCGCATAGTAAGCAACTTTATCTTGTGTAGTAACAGGGCCATTCACAAACACAATTGGCTCATATCCATCTTGACTGAACCGCTCATTAACCTCATTAGCTACCTTTTGTGTCTCATTTTCAACTTCCTGAATATCATGACCCCTACTTCGAGCAGGATTCACAATTTGTACCAAAACTACTGACCCCCTTAAGTCTGGATAGTCCTCCAAAAGCTGCCCCATTGCTAAAAACTTTAAACTAATACCTTTAAACATATCCATATCATCAACACCCAATATCACAGTTTTCCCTTGATAAATCCTCCTCAACTCTTCAACCTTTTTAGCGGTTTGAACACTCGATTTAACAGATTCAATCTGACTCATATGGATACCAACAGGCAAAATCTTAATACTAACTGTCCTACCATAATATTCAAGGCCAATATACCCTCTCTTCGACTTATAATCAAGTCCCAACATCCTGCTACAACACGATAAAAAATGTCTAGCATAATCAAAAGTATGAAACCCTATCAAATCACAGTTCAACAAACTTCTTAATATCTCGTCCCTAACAGGCAAAGTTCGGTATATCTCCGAAGACGGAAATGGGCTATGCAAGAAAAAACCGACTCGAACCCTATGAAACCTTTTTCTCAAAAAAGTAGGCATAACCATAAGATGATAATCATGTATCCAAACATAATCTTCATCAGGATTAATCACTTCCATAACTTTATCAGCAAAAACTTTATTAGCACTAACATAAGCTTGCCATGCAACCCTATCAAACCTAACACCATGACTCCTAGTCACAGGCAACATATAATGAAATAAAGGCCATAAATAATGCTTACAAAAACCATGATAATATTTATTTTGTACATCTAAAGATAAAAAAGTAGGCACACATTTAAACTTATCTAGCAACATTTGAGCCACTTCTTCTTGCTCACTTGGGTCAATATCCACACCCAATGATCCCACATAAACACACTCAATATCCGACCCGAACCCGGATTTTAACTGAAGGACTAATGCATCAGGGTCATATTCAAAAACCCATTTGCATGTTTTATCATCTTTTACACCTTTCACTGGCAACTGGTTAGAAACAATAATTCTACGTTCACCGGTCATTTTTTCACCCTCACCGGTGCCAGAAAAGATCCCGGGAACTGTCATGATTCTTGGTATTCTAGGACGATCAACAACACATGAATAATCATCTAGGTTTATAAGATTAAAAGATGATCTAGACAACATTGTATATAAAATTTTCAAGAAAGTGATTTGCTAGAGAAAGATTTTATATATTTTTGAGAATATTTAACAAGTTGGTTTAAGGTAAGTTTTTATAAAATGAAATGTGATATACATGAAATTTTATTCTAAGAAACTTTTGTTTTTGTAGATTAAATTTTGTGAAGAAGGTGGTGGTATGGTGAAGAGGATAAGAACGAAAAGAAATAAAGACCGACTTTTGGTATGATGAAATAAATTATATAAAAAAAACGTGTTAGTAGATAAAATTTGAATTTAATTATAAGTACGGAAATATGGGTCGGATTACGATTTGACCCGGTTGGTTGATGTTCATCATGTTTCTTCTAACTGTAACCGACTCTATCTCCTTTTCTATCTCTCTTTCGCTAACTGATTGTGACTTGATGTTTTTTATAGGTTTGGTTTTGGTAGAGTTATAATATAGGGCTTCAGATAAATGTACTGATATCTATGCATAGTTTACAAGTTGGAAAGAAGAGCTGATATGTGTTGGAATCACTCCTAAACCTTATTCAAGTGTCAGTTACTCATATGCAATAGTTAGCTTATTATGGCCTTTATGTTTGTTATTAGTCTTAAGCTTATGTAGAAGGCCCATGAGCTTAGGCCCAAGCCCATAGGAGAAAGGAAGGGACTAGGAGTGTTGCCCTAGCTTCCCTCCTATAAATACTATGTAATAACCTTCACTTGAGGGTTGGTTGTTCAAGTTTTTTCTCACTCATGCCCTGCGCATGTAGGTCATAAGCATATGTGTGTGTGTGTGTTTGGATACTTGGTCAATCGCCTCTCTATCTTTATAAAGCTTGTTTGTAAAACTAGTGACCTAACAGTGGTATCAATCGCCAAATAGTTCGGTTAACACTTTCGTTTTGAAGTATTTGTTTTAGGTCTTACGCGTAAAAGTAGTTACCACTTTGGATCGCTTAAAAACTCGTTTTTACACTTTTTAATCCAAGATTCTTGTACTTTCAACGTTTTAAGGTGTTAAAATACTTTTTTTGGCAAAAAGTTTCAATCTTTACGTGTGGATCTAAGTTTTTAAGCTTGTTTTTGTTCGTGGGTGAAGTTCTACGCGTAACCCGTTTAGCTATTTTGGTTCATCCAGGTTCACACTTTTGTGTTATTTTGGTACTATTAACGCTATTCCATAACAAAAATCTGGTTTAGAAACACATTTGGGCATCTTCATTTTTATGAGTAAGTCTACGCGTAGAAACCCTAATCTTCACGTAAACTTTTTCCTTGGTTTGATCTTCGTTTTCGTGGTTTACTCGAGTGTTTTCTTGCTTGGATAAGCTGAAAATCGTCGACTTTGGATATCTTTTGCCTTGTGAAGTGTAAAAGATCACTGGATAAAACCCTAAAATTACGCATAAGCATAAAACTTCGCGCGTAGAAATCCTCACGCAAAAGATAATCCTACGCCTAACTTTCTTTAACTGTGTAACGCATAACTTTTGGCGTCTTTTTTTCCTACTTACGTAAGCTAAATCTACGCTTAACTTCTGTTGCAGCGTAACTTTGGTGTTTTTACGCATAAGTGCTACTTAACTATTGTGATTTCTAAGCCTAAGGATACTTCATCAACAAAGGTTCATTCGACTACAAAGATCCATTTTTTCCAACACAAGTTTATCAACATGTCACAACCACCATACTCTAACTATTTCCCTTACACTTATTCTCAACGTCAACAACAACTAACTCCACAACATCAACAATGGAATCAACAACAAGCAATTTATCAACAACAATTTAATCAACAACATACTCCACAACTTGCTGCAATTCCACAACCTCAAATGGTTCAACCACCACCAAGTATTCAAGTTCAACCCTACGCAACCAAATTCAATCAACATCCATCAAGGAACTCTATGAAGGAACCCACTTGGTTTGCAAAGATGTGTGAAGCTTTAAGCAGCCAACAATCAATTCATGAGGCTGGAACACTTGATAGACCTCAATGCTCACTCCGAAACTACGATCAATGGGTGATAAGGTTCTTTAGGTTTTGTGATCTGAAGAAGCCACATGGAAAGTTCTTAAAGAAGGTTATCTTGGAAGGTCCATTTAGGATGCCTACTATTATCGTTGCCGATCCTAATGCTATTCCTCCAAGAGATGAACAAACGAATTTGCTCTTTGCGGACTTGAATCCTCAAGAACTTCTACACTATGAAGTTGATGAACTTGCAATGCAATACATCCTCTTAGGATTACCTAACCCAATTCTTTGAAGTGTTGATGCTCAAAATTAAGGAAATGTGGGATCATATTCATCTTCTTATGGAAGGATCTGTACTCAATCAGGAGGATTTGGAATCCAAAATTTACTTGGCTTTTGAACACTTCTTGATTGAACACGGAGAAACACTAGAGTCTTATCATCATCGTTTTAGGACATCATCAATGATTTGGATAAACACAACATCATCATGCCAAGAATTGCGATTGAATACTAAGTTTACGAGTAGTCTTGGTTGAATGGGAGAAGTATGTCATTTCCTCCGTCAAGCAAAAGAATTTACATCGATACATATGGATTGTTGTACGATTACTTGAAGCCTCATGAAAAGGAAGTTGATAGGGAACGGATTCTCCGTGCTCAAATTGCTCCACCGACATCATCCGAATCAACAACTTGCCTTATATGCTCAAAATAGTTATTCTCCCAACGACAACTCAACCAAGCTGCTACAATCACACCATATGATCCTTCACGGCCTCAATCTCAACAAACTCAATTGGTTCCATACAACAACAACAATGCTCAAGCACTTGTCGATGAAGCTAATGAGGAATCGATCCGTTGAAGCCTGCAACAAGGATTTGCTATGATTGCTAATGCCTTTAGCCGTTATACCAACAAATCCAACAACCGTATTCGTTCCTCATCTAATACAAGGAATCAAGTATTGTGAACAATGGACGAGTTGAAGTTCAGAATCGTGGTTATGGTGGTCAGATGGGCGGTGGTCAAGGGTTTAATGTTGTGGGTAGGAATAACAATCGAGCTCGATGGTGGAGCAGTGCTCGAGAATGGGTTGAATGGTCTTGATGCTACAAGCGCAATAGAAGGACACTGGCTAATGCATGCCCAAAGCCAGGACTAGGGGCGTGCTTATTTCAAAGAGCTCTTCTTTGGCTCTGGATGAAGGCTGGTGGAACTCTCAGAACAAAGAACGAGCTTTATGGCAAATCACGGCTCAGATGATGATATATGGAGGACTTGCAGGCCAATGCATCTGTTATGTTGATGGCTAATATGCATGAATTACACATGAGTGACAAGGCCCAGTGTATGACACTGATGGCTTCTCAGTACCGAAAACCATATTTATCTCGATCTCATATCTCCGCCAACATCTAAATCCGGCAAGGCTCGAGAATGTTCAAAATCGCGTCCACATCTCATTCCGTGATTTTCAACTAGACCCGTAGTTATATTTGACGATCAATATGACCAAATGGTTTCCCTTGATAATCAAATTGACTCCGTGGTTATACTTGAGGATCTCAGTAATGCTCATGTTGAGACTCACGTTCAACACGCCGAACTTTTGCCTCATCTAGTTTTGCTCGTTTAATACAAGACCAACAGACCATAGTGGAAAAATGTCATGCCATTAATCAGGACTAGAAAAGCAAAAATGCCTGTTATAACCAAGGATTTTGAATGTTTACAAAAGCAACTTAACTTTTTCAAAACTCAAGAAAAACGTGAAAACGGTTTTGAAGCGACTTTGCCAAATCTCATCAAAACGAAAAATATTTAGAGACGAATCGTGATCTAGCCGTTTGAAGAATGCTTTGTTGTGCGAAATAGAACAACTGAAACATGAACATAAAAGCAAATTAAGCTCTACCTTGGAAAATCAAAAAGCTAAGGCTGAGTTGTTAACTTGTCAAAAGCAGTTCTCTGCATACAAAAAGCATTCAACGAAGCGAATAAATGATCATCTTGAAGAAATCATCGGCTTGCAAAACAAACTTAAAGAGTTTAAAGCTGTTGTTTACAAACATGGCGAGTCGGTCACAGCCATTGAAAAGTTTACTTTAAAACCCAATCCAAATGGATATGGACCGAATCTTGCTGATTACAAACCTAAGCTTTCAACCAAACCATTCAAACCAAATCCTGAAGTTTCCAGTGCAGAATATAAAATTGATAAATTATGTGAGTGTTGTTGTTGGATCGATATACTTTAATCAAACTATCTTAACTAGCTTGTTAAGTTTAATAACCTCGGATAAATCCTAAGTTATTAACAAAAGAAACAGCGAGTAATCTTTATTAAGTATCGCGGATACTTATAAAAGCTAAGAAGAATAATCTTTTATTATAAACTCTAAATGCACTTATTATGCAGATACTCTAATACAACTCTAAGATAATCGAACTTTTCTCTAAAACTCTAATTACAAAATCGTAAGTCATATCTCTAATGCCAATCTAGAGTCCTTTTATAGGCTCAAGGATATCCTAGTCGGTTTACAATTGATAACCTTATACGACAAGTAATCTAAACATAGAATACAATTCTTTCCATAAACGAATATAACAGTTCTTTTGTTCTTGCGGTACTTTGACTTCATATTGCAGTACTTTGACTTTGTCTTTAACAGTACTTTGAGTCTTTAACTTCTTCCATTACTTTGCAACTTACGATTACTTTGATATCTTCGGTACTTTGATATCTTGACACTTTCATATCCCAACAATCCTCCCTTAACTTGAATTCTACTTGCTTGACTTCAAGTTCCTTTGTGAATGTATCTTTAACAACTTCATCTTTTAAAAAAAGCATTGTTTCTTAGTCTTTAAGCTTTTATCTCTGTAACATCTTGTCAAAGTATCTCTTAGAATTGTTCTCTTTCTGACAACATCCACAAGCTCCATCTTTTTAAACAACCTTGACAACATATGACAATTTGTACATTTAATTTAGTTTAAGTTGCATACTATTCTCATCACTTTCAAGTGAATCATTGAAAAATTAATGGATTTAGAACTATTTACCAAAGCCATTATCTAGAGTAGTAAATGTTTTGGTGTGTAAGACCATGGTACATTGATAACCATATGATTTTAAGCAAACCACCAGCTATCACAGATTTGTTTGTCTTTACCAAAAGCGTACCCTACGGACTAGTTAGTTCTTCTATCTAATGGTGAACTAATTACCAATAATGGTTTTCCATTTTACCACAAGCCATTTCTTGTGGGCTAGCCAACTCTTCACATTACTTGATATGGTGAGTTGAATACCATCCAACTTATTAGCAAGTTGTCAACTAAAAGCGGATTTGATATATCTTTACCAGAGCCGTTTGCTCATGGATTAGTCAATCCATTTGTTACCATGGTGGATTGATAACCTATTGATGTTATCATCACAAAAACATTAAACCTTTATTTCAAAATATTTATTACTTAGCAACAAGGTTTCTTCTAAAATTTATTTAAGCGGTTTAGTTGACAAAGCGGTACTTTGATGAAAGTCTTTCTACGATCAACATACTTTGAATAAAAGAAATCTTGATATATCAAAAGTATTTATTCAAATAAAATTCATACGGTTATTGATCATTCTCAGCAATGGTAGTCGGTTTATAAACAAGTTGATAACCATGCAAGCGGTTTCATTATCCTCTACTTCAATCCATGCTCTAACATTCTTCTCATGAGCTCAAGCTGTGAGAGGATATCTTCTTTTCAAACATGTGTATCATTGTTCCATTTCCGACTCAAAACATGAACTCGATTCTTCAAAGAATCTCCGGCAAAATATTCCAGCTTTCTTGATTCTTCGGATATCATCAGTGCTTTCTATTCTTGAGTTTCCCATAAGTTATAAGATCACCATGTAAAATCAAACCAATCCCTTCCATGGATTATTTTCAAAGTAAGCCTTCACAACATGATATAAGTAGAATAGGTCTACTCTATATAATATCGATAAATCCCATAGCCTTTTGAAAACTTTGAAGCTTTCATCTTCTTTATGAAAAATCATGTATTCTTCATTCTTTGATTTCACAACTTTAAAACAAGATCTTTGATCTATTCATCTTCATGTCATCATCTTCCTTTGTATAATCAAAATCTACCATTCAGAGATAATTCTTGATTCATCTCTAGTCGAATCTTAATTCAACCTTTTCTTTCTTTGGCTGAACATCTGTAACCCAGTTTTCTTTTTCTCTTTAAGCTCTTCTTCCTTTCAAATTCAGTCCAATGAGCTTCTTCTCTAAAGTCTTTAATATCGACAACACTCTTCTTATAAAATGGCGTTTTGACATCATAAAGTCTTTTCATATCAACATAGTTTAACTACGCAAACATTATATCCTCGACTTTTAAATAAGCCATCATAGCATTCATATCCTTAGCTAAATTAGGTCTTCTTGGCATATATCTAACAGGTGTAGAGGCATAAAGGTTGAAGCTTGACATCTAATTTATCTTGCACCTCTTGGTACTTTTTCATGAGCTTCTTGAGCTTCTTGTTCTTTTCTATCTTGAGCATCTAACTCTTCTTGAACTTTTCTAGGCTGTGACTTCATTCCTAGCAACTTCAATTGCTCTAGTTACGCTAAAGTGAGTTTCTTTTCTTTGTTTCAACGGGAATACCTTTCCCTTTGTCTTTAGGATCAATGGCTGGTTGAGAAGCTCTTAGTTGTTCTTCTTCTTGTACATCTCTAATAGTAACTCCTCCTCTTGGTTTGACAAAAATCTAATATTGTAGCAATTAATTCATCATCACTTGCAGAGTAAATGGGTTTGAATGTAGCTTCCTCCTCTTCTTCTATAACAATTGTAGAAGGACCGGCATCTTCTTCAAAATTCAATACCCTTGGTGTAATTACTTCTTGACTAGATGTATCATGAAAAACATTACTTTGATGTTCAGTACCTTGAACATCAGTACCTTGAACATCAGTACCTTGATGGTGATTACTTTTGAATATCAATACTTTGAACTTGCACTTCCTCGAATGCGATAATCTTTTCTGCGGTACTTACGATTCTTTCTTCTTCACAACATCTTCTTTCAAATTTTCCTTTTCTAAATTCCTCCCAAATGTGAAGATGATTTGGGAATTCTTCGTTTGAATTCCTTTCGAAGTTGTTTACGGCGTTTGTTTTCCTCTTTAACCCATAAGTTGAAACCTTGAATATATGGTTTAATAAAATTCATCAACCAAACATACCCTTAATTTCTAAATTGCGCTTGAAGAAACTCAACTGTTTTGTTTAACCTAACAAGCTCCTTGTCAAGCATAATATCTAAGTCAAACCTTCACGAGGAATAGTATGATCATCACCTTGAAGATGTGAATGTTCTTAAAACGAGGAGCAGAATGTTGTGGAGATGGAGTAGGTGTTCTTTCAATCTCTGCTTGAACCTCGGGGCTTGGAGAAGCGAATTACCACTGTAAAGATCACGGTATATGGAATCGATACTGGTCATTGCTGCTTGTGGCTGACACTGTGAAGCGGATCTTGGAGAAATAGAACTTTGAAAGGACACTTTGTGAAGCGGTACCATGTCTGAGATCGGGACTTCCTTTCTTCATCCTCTCCAACTTCATTGTACAGCTTGAACAACCTCCATTTTGTAGAAGTTAATGGAATATCTCCACCTCTGACAAACGCCGCTAGCCATAAATGTAAAGATTTTGGCTTTTTGCACAATAGGTAACTCATGGCGGTTTTGGAACATGACGAGTGCTTGTTTAGAAAACCTGTACAAACCTTGGGTACATTAGCCATTTTACCGAAGGATATATGTGATAGCATCCCATCCAAAATAAGCTTTGAAAAATTAAACACTCTGTCTGTAGCTAGTCCAACCCTACTTGGTGCTATATTGACCCAATTTGCTCCCAAGAGTACTTTTAGAACTTATCTGATAGGCGGTACATGAATCAAAACTTCCATTGAGACAGAATAATGCTCTTGAATGTTTGTTACTGTTAAGATCCTTCATAACCAGATTCTAAAAAGTATCCCAAATGGGTTGCTTGTCAATCGAATAGCCCCATCTTCATCTCCAAATAATAAATCTTCTGAATAGAGGCTTCACGTAATCTTGATAGTCTTCCGCAAGCTGTAGATCTAATATAATATTCATCCTCCTCCATGTTATCTCTAGCATTAGCCCAAAATTCTTGAATCCAAGGTTCAATAACATCGGTTCAACTAAAGAGAGCATAACTAATAGGCTGACCCATAAGATAATCAACAATATCATAAAAAGCCATATTCGCCTCAGTCTTGTCTAAATTAGCCACCATATTGTGCTTTAAAGCGGTTAAGCGATTAAGCCATTGTTGAATAAGTGAGCACAATAATGAATATCGAAGAATAAAGAGATGGTGATTGGGAGATAAGTATGGAAAAGATGTAAAGTAATAATATAAGAGGGAAAATCGGAAAGTAGTTATTTATAGGTAGGATTTGAAAAATCCTGACCTATAATAACAAAGTTACCGTTATTATCAATTACCCATCAATATTACCGTTGGAATAGTACTTGTCTGACAAGCGGTACTTTCCACATAGCAGTACTTTCCCAAGCGGTACTTTCCAAGCGGTACTTTCGGGAAAAACAGTACTTTGCCAAAATTTCTTCATATAAACTAAGTATCAACAAGCATCCTCCCTCCAGCAATACATGGGACTATACTAACACCTTATAGTCCTCCCCTTAAACAAAGCTTAGTAGTTAATCATTCCAATGCTCACAACCAAGTGATTGAATGCGTGAAACCTTTTGTAGTAAATCAGCTACATTGTCATTCGTGTGAACCTTAACTACATTGATGAGCCTATGCTCATAACAATCTCTGATAAAGTGATGCCTAATCTGAATATGCTTTGTCTTGGAATGATACACGGGATTCTTAACAATACAAATTGTACTCTCATTATCAATATTGAGGAGTATTTTGGAATTGAACCCATAGTCCAGAGTTGATTTTGCATCCACAAAACTTGACCACAACAACTTGCGGCTGACTACATATTCAGCCGGTAGATGATGTTCTGCAATTGTGCCTTTTTGCATTGCCAGGAGACTAGCCTTCTTCCAAATATTGGCATCCCCGGTTGTGGATCTTCTATCATAATTATCACCTGCATAGTCACTATCTGAAAAAAGCTTCCAAGTGAAAAGGTGACTCTTTAGGATACCACAACCCCAACTTAGGTTGTTGTTTCAAGTAACAGAAAACTCTTTAAGCGCATTCATGAGAGATCTTGGTGAGACTTGATATCTTGCACATAGACAACTTGCAAACATGATATCAGGGCACGGATGCGGTAAGATACATAAGAGAGCCAATCATTGATCTATAAAGCTTGACTTCAACAGGGTGTCCATCTTCATCTTTGCCCAATGAATTGATAGATTTAATAGGTGTAGTAACAGCCTTCACATCATCAAAATTGAATTTCTTAAGTATGTGGGTAACATACTTGTCTTGGTGATAAAAATACCTTCCTTTATTTGCTTAACTGGAAGTCCTAAAAGAAAGTCAACTCTCCCATTGAACTCATTTGAAATTATTTACGCATGTTTACTCAAACTCCTAACCATGGACATTTGGTAGCCCCAAAGATGATATCATCAATAAACTTGAACTAACATGATATCTTTCTTGTCTCTCTTGATAAACAAAGTCTTGTCAATAGCTCCCCTTCCATATCCATGTTGCAATAAGAATGTGGAGAGTCTCTCATACCAAGCTCTAGGTGCCTGATGAAGGCCATAAAAAGCCTTAACAACCTTGTAGACTTTGTTTGGATGTTTAGGATCTTCAAAACCGGGAGGTTGTTTGACATAAACTTCCTCTGTAATCTTGCCATATAACAAGGCACTTTTAACATCCATCGGTAAACTTGAAAGCCCATATAAGAAGCAAAAGAAAATATTCTAATAGCTTCTATTCTTGCTCTGAGGAGCAAATACCTCATCATAATCTACCCCTTCCTCATGTCATATACAGTGACTAACCTTGCTTTGTTTTGATAACATTGCCTCTTTCATCTCTTTTAACTCTAAAACCCACGGTTCCAATAACTCTCTTCCCATGGAAGATCACATAAAACGAACTTCTTGAAGTTTAAATTGAAGAAGTTCTTCTGCATAGCTTCAACCCAACTTTCTTTAGTCAAAGCTTGAGCAATATTCTTGGGTTCCTCTTGAGAGATAAAACAAGTGAATAGGCAGGTTTAATGGTCCTTATGATTGACTGTTTGTTTATACACAAAGCTAAGTAAAGCATTGTGAGGTTTTGTGAAACCCTTAGCTTTGTGTCTAGTCAGCACTCCAGCAGTAGAAGGACCAATGATTTGATCAGAAGGATGATCCTTATGAGTTCTTAAGTTTGGAGGCTGTGGAACTTCATAATTATCATCTAAATTAGTAACATCAGCACCTTCATTGGAATTTGGAAAAATACCTTCGTCTTCAAATTCATCATCTTATATCTTCTAATCCAGGCATGGTAGGATCATTCATATCACTAAAAATCTTGTCAAGCATTGCTTGCGGTACTTTGTTCAAAAATCTTGTCCAAAATGCGTGGAAATACTAGGTCTTGTTCTTCTTCTTTGCCTCTTCATAAGCTCTCCTTTGTTCATCGGTGTAAGAATGTGCTAAAACATCTTGAAGAAGCATCTGATTAAGTTCCTCTTGAATAGATTGATCTCAGTGAATGTAGGGATTGTGGTGCAATGATACTTTGTTTGAAGAAACAGTACTTTGTTGATAACAAGATACTTTGGTTTGAACTTACAGGGATCTTTATCGGGAGCGACATCAGTTTAATGAACATCATGAACAACATAGTGGATATCTTCTTCATTGGGTTGATTTTCTTCTCTCACAGGAACATAATTCATTGAAGGAGATAAAATCTCAAGATCAAACATCCAATTAGGACCTTTACCTTTTTCATTGTCTTGATCTTCTAAAAACTCAACATGAAGACAATCTTGAACCTTCTTAGTGACTCTGTTGTATACTCTAAAGCCTTCTTTACATTAGTCAATAACCCAATAAGTATCCTTCTTGACTTGCCATCAAACTTGATTATCAATAGTGTTTAAAATAGTAAGGCAACCAAAGGTTTCATAAGCAATGTTGGGTTTAGTGCCCATCGACAATAATTCATAGGGTGTCTTCATTTGTGGTTTAGTGGCTGAGACTCTGTTAAGTACATAACAAGCGATGCCGACTTACGCCCATGGCGAATAGGTAGGTGAGAATCGCTAACATTGTTCTTCTTTGCTTCAATCAAAGTCCTATTCTTCCTACGCAACACCATTACATTTGTGGTGTTCTTGCAATACTAAATTCCCTTTTTATGCCTTTGTTTGCACAAAATTCATCCATAAGTTTGTTCTTGAATTCGGTCCCATTGTCACATCTAATACCTCTAACCTTGAGTCTCAATTGGTTTTCAAGAGCAATAATGATGCGGATAACATCAAAGTATCATCTTTAAAACCCAAAAGAAACCCAACTGAATCTACTACAATCATCGGTAACAACCAAGCAGTACTTTTTCTTATTTAAACTTGCCACGAGGCGAGGTCCAAATAAATCCATATGTAACTGACTCCATGGTTCTCTAATATTTCTTTCCTCAAGCCTTGCGGGGAAGCTTTGTGTTGTTTACCCTTCTTGCATGCCAAACATGATTGATCATTCTTGTAAGTCTTTGAAGGTAGACCTCTAACTAAATTGCCTTTGACCGTTTGTTGATATTCTTGAAATTAACATGGCCCAATCTTCTATGCCATTGATGTGCCTCTTGAGATGTTGCTTTAGCCACCAAACATGTGGCTCACGCCATATGAATGTAGACTCTTCATGTCTAAACTATATACATCATTTGTCCTTGGTACTCTAAGTACTACCAGTCATCATCAAGAGGTTTAAGTCGGAGGAAAGAATGAGAGACGATGCAGTGTGGGTGAATAACACAGGATACTTTTTATCACAAATTTGAGAGGCCCGACAACAAGTTGAACTTAAGCTCCTTCACATATCTGACATTCTCAAAATCGATTCTTCCAGCTTTAATTGTTCCTTTCCCGGTAATCCTTCCTCCATTGGGATCATTCCCAAATGCAACTTTTCCTCCACTAATCTTCCTAAAATCAGACAGGATCTCTTTGTCTCCTGTCATACTTCGAGAGCAACCATATCCACAATAAGATGATCTTTAAGCTCCTCTTAGGGTTGCCACGCACATAAAGAAAAGTTAGAAATTTTAGGAACCCAAGCCATTATTGACTTGTGTTCCCCTTGTGGAGTTACAAACTCAAATTCTTTGAGAATGTAATTTCCACTATCTTTCAAATGATGATCCAAAATTATCTTTTGATTTTTAGCATGTGGATTTTCAAAACTTTCTGATTTTTCAACATAAATCTCTTTCACCGGATGTTTTAGCATTTCTTGTGTCACACAAACATGTGATTCACTTTTTGTTGAGCACGTCTTGTTTGTCTCTCTGAAATTACTTTCCCTTTTAACCCATTCTGTTTTAACACTTGGTTCCTCCGATCTAAATCTCCTATGTGAATTGGAATACCTTCTAGGTTGATAGTGAGATTGGCTAGAATTTATATACCAAGTATTGTGATCGAGTACCTTGTTTTGTGCAGCGATTACTTTGTGTGAAATCTTGGGCGAGTTATGAGTACTTTGGAAAGTCTTGTGAGATCTTGAAAGGTCTTCTCTTTGTGGTATCTATGATGCGATGTGAAGTTTCGTGATTAACCCTATTTGAATTAGTCCAAACTGGTTTGTACTCTCTAGGTTTCGGTTGGAGTCTGTTCTTTGGAAATTTTCTAAGATATTTTGAGTGATGTTCACAATCCTTAATTAGATGAGTAGGACTAAAACGCACAAAACATAGTTTTGACCCATCTTGTCAAAGTGACATTTTCTATGTCTATGCCCAAAATTATTTTGCCTTCTTGGTGAGTGATTAAACTTGTTTTGACCAAAATTATCCCCAAAAGGTTTAGCAAGATCTTGTTTTGAAAAGGTTTTGAAGAGAGTCTTGTGGGAGCCGATACTTTGATTTAAAGGTATGCTGCTTGATTTTGAACCCGTTTTCAACATTTCTTTGGGTGTTTCGGACCTAGATTTAGCAACTAGCTTTTTCCTAAACTCTAGATGCTATTCCAAAACGAAACATCGGGCCTAAGGGGTTGATGAATGCCGATAGGATGTGGAACGACATGATAATCATTAGCTTTCTTATATGCGGTGGTGAGTCACAATGAACCATCATTACTAGATGTGTCTACATAATTAATGAGTTCTTCATCACTAGTGGTTATATCCTCATACTACCTTCATCCTGATTACTAGATTGGTTTTCTTCTATCTTACTAAAATCCAACCAAAACCTAATCCAGTTTAAGATAAGCTCTTTCTTTGTTTTTGAACATAAGAAACATGTGACAGAACCGGCTTCACTAGCGGCAAACTTAGCTAACAAATCATCTCTTTCCTTAGTTAATTTCTCAATTTCAGCAATTTTACGGTCTAATTTCCATTCACTAAGCTTTAGCTGGTAATCACAGTTGTGCATATTTTTCAGCCCAAGCTACTTCATTAGCTTCATGTGCTAAAATTTTGGCTTCCATAGATTCTAAGGTTATTTGATAACCTGCTACCTCGACCAGCCTTAACACAATTATCTCTCTCAATCACATAGCGGTAAGCAATTTATGATAAAAATCATAGCAATTTGAGCATACCTCTGAGATAGGAGATTGATTTGGTGAATAGCCACCATGCTGAGTTGAGCGGGATCATCTTCACTTTCCTTGCTCGGTCAGAATCCTCCAAAGCCATCATCGATTCCAGCGGCATGTTGATTCTTCATCAGCGATTACTCGGTCAATGCTTCCACTCTGTCTTCAGCGTATCTTCCATACCATACAGTCACTTGGTTTCATCATCAAATTCTTCCTCCGATCAACCATAACTTCTCTTGAGCAACCAGCCTTTGTTTGATGGGAATTTCCTTAAGCTCAAGTTTTGGCTTCTCAGATGTCTGTTTGCTTGCCAGCAAACACACTCTCTTGCAAAGTGACCAGTTTTTTGACAATTGAAGCATTCAATTTTAGATTTGTCAAAAGTTATGCCCTATTTTGGTTTAAAATCAATGCTTTTGCCTACGTCTTCATGTACTTTTGATTCTTGCGGTGATCATAGCAACTTGCCACCTGATATCAATTTCTTCAAGTGCATCTTCTTCAATCCGTGCTAGATCTTCTTCATAAGTGACAGGTAAACTAGCTTGTTGTGCAAAGAAGGAGCACATAACTTCATCACAGGCCATAGTGGTAGTTGGTGGGGCCGTTGAACATATGAGGGTGTATAGGCAGCAGTACTTTGAAGCAGTACTTTGAGGAACTTTTGAAGATACTTGGCCTTCTTTTGACGATAGAAACAATATTGTGAGACTTAGAACTTGTTTGACCACTCATCTCATGCTCATACACCTTAAGTTGATGATATAGATCATCAAAGTCCATGACATTCAAACCTTGTTGTCCTCTGATCATTGTAGCAATCACATGCCATGAAGATGGCAAACTCATTAGAAACTTCAAATTAGCAACTTCAACTGATACTTACTTTGTATAGCTCCAACATGTTAGGTAGATTCTGAAACCTATCATATAAACATCAAGACTCTCTTTTCACCAAGCTGTGAAATTTCAAAGCTATTGCTTTAGAAAATTTCGTTGCATCTTTTAGAGGCTTCATTCCCTCCAAATCTGGTCTTGAGGAAGCGACCCAATTTTACTTAGCATCTTTAGCATCATGAAATTTGAGAAGATGACCATCTGGAATGGCGAGATAAAGTATTGAGTGCCTTCTCTTGATTCCTTAAGGTTCTTCTTGATATCTGAGGTTTAGGTGCCTTTGGTTGTCGAATATCAATGGGGTACTGCTAACTTCATTCCCATTCAATAACATTCAAAGGCATGAGTCTGTAATGGCAATGTCTTTGCCTCATCTTCATACGAAGATCATATTCTCCTTCTTGATTATTGGAATTACGGTGAGGTGATTGAGGGTGGTGGAACGACTTAGTCGACATCTTGAATATAGTTGAAGTAGGTTTCTTCTAGTCGAGTTTCCACACAACTCATTACCACTTGTTGGATCGATATACTTTAATCAAACTATCTTAACTAGCTTGTTAAGGTTTAATAACCTCGGATAAATTCTAAGTTATTAACAAAAAACAGAGTAATCTTTATTAAGTATGCGAAATTTACTTAACAAAGCTAAGAAGAATAATCTTTTATTATAAACTCTAAATGCGCTTATTATCTGATACTCTATTATCTAAGATGTCGAACTTTTCTCTAAAACTCTAATTACGAAATGTGCGTCATTATCTCTAATGCCAATCTAAGTCCTTTTATAGGCTCAAGGATATCCTAAGTCGGTTTACAATTGATAACCTTATGCGACAAGTAATCTAAACATAGAATACAATTCTTTCATAGCGAATATATATGATTCTTTTGTTCTTGCGGTACTGACTTCATATTGCGTGCTTTGACTTGCCTTTACAGTTTTGAGTCTTTAACTTCTTCGGTACTTTGCAACTTCGTGATTACTGATATCTTGATACTTTGATATCTTCGGCACTTTCATATCCCAACGATTTGTTGAAAATCATTGTCAACAAACCTTTTAACTATTCAAAGCGGTCACTTCGTCACACCAGCGGATTCTTCTAACACACCAAGGATTATCATAAAACACACGAGTCTTGAATGATAATCCCAAACGGATTATGCACAACTTATGGTCCTTTACCTTCCATCGATGAAGTAAACTCAAAACACGAAAATGTAAAATTCTTGAGATATTTTGACATTTTCATGGCTGACCTCAAAACTTTACAACATGAGATAGAATATCATTCCGAAATCAAAGTTCAACACTTTCAATGGCCTCTAGCGCGAGAACAAAGAGACATTTTTCAGAAAAATCTTTTACCAAACGTTAAAAATTTGAAAAGTTGTGCATTGTCTTGGGAAAGGGACTTTCATAAGGAACTTGGATGAATGAAGGTCGTTTTAGAAAGCAAAACATCTATTTCTAACACTAAGCGTAAAAAGCTTTGAAAAAGATGTTGATCGACTCTTGGAAGATGTCATCATCTTTGATGTCCATAATGTGTGTTTATTGAATTCTTTGTCATATGCATTTGATTATCTCTGCGAATCTTTTATACGTGGTAAATGTTGAGAACACGATAATGTGCTTGGTCGAGTCCTTAAAGTTGAAAACAAGCGATTGTCAAACGAACTTTCAAATGCAATACGTCGTCTTAATTGGTGTCAAAAAGTTATTCACGATCAACAACTTGCTTTTCAACACAAAATCGCGATTCGTGCAAAATCTTACGATCCTAAAATTGAGCAATTGGATGATCAAAGCGTGTCTTTAAGTGTCAAATCTCAAAATATGAACAAGAACTTGTAAAAGTTAAAAATGAATATGGTGTCATATTTGATTTACTCAAAAGACTCGTGATGAAGCATCAAATGAACTTGATCATTATCTTGCACACATTAAAGAAGTTATGCATTTTCTTTGGAAATGTTAGGTCACGAAAATCAAGATCGATTCACACTATCAAGTTAAGAGAATGTTAGGAAAGTATGAACAACTTCAGCCTACATCATTAAGAGAATAGCCCAGTAACACTTAGTACTCATGAACCTAGAATCCTACGCCAAATCACAAGTTGCTAACGTGCCTCCTTCTCTAAAAGCGGAATAGTTGCGTCTTTTCCAAATACTTCCAGCGACCTAGGAGCACTACATGAAGAATAGGAAGTTCGACCTAAGAAAAGATCAATAAGGAATGCTAAAGTAGAAGAACACCCTAGGACTATGAATAAGACTCGCGTTGCTTCCACATAGATATTGCGTCAGGCAATGTAATAGAAATAGTGATGTAGCGAATGCTAAACCGTTAAGTACTTTTGATATTGATCGATGCACCTTGTGTTATTTGTCGTAAAAGTATGAATTCCGATTGTCATGATAAATGTGTTGCTAAAGCTATCATCTCTCGTTTAAGGAATCCTAAGAGCCGGAATACCTCTAGGACCACTAATCTTTCTAAGTGCAGTGCTTGGTAGACCGCCTCTTTAGATTCTAAGAAATGCTTTCTTTGTCCTGTAGCTCGGTTCACCTCCTAGGAATGTAGTACCACCTAGTGCATTCACTAAGACTAAAGCAAATACTAGTTGGAGATGGCAGAAGTGGATATATAACACACTAGGATTTAAGTGGATACCTAAAGCTATTGATGTGTGTATATCTACTATAACTTCTATGGAACCCTCTAACATTTCGGGTTCCACATCTACTTCTATTCCATCAGTATTAAATGCATTATTGTAATGCACGGTGATCTGAGATCATTCTGGATTGTTGATAGCGGATGTTCCCGAACACATGAGCAATCTTAAAGTTATCAAACTTTATTGCAAAGTTCATTGGCCTTGTCGAGTTAGGGAATGATCATACGAGCTATCATGGACTCTGGGACTATATCAATGGGAACATCGAAATTAGCGAGGTTTATTATGTGGAAGGCCTGGTCTAATCTGTTTTATTAAGCGATTTGTGATGGAGATTTGGAGGTTGCTTTCAGGGAGAAATCTTTTTTCATTCGTGATCTACAAGGAAAGCGACCTTATATCGGCTCAGCGTAATTCAGTCTTTACACTATCTCTATGCAAGACATGGTTGCTTCTTCTATCACTTACTTTCAAAGGCAACATCAACAAAATCCACGGCTATGGCATGCGTCTCTCACATCTAAACTTTCAAACCATCACCAACTTTGCTCGACACAAACTAGTTGAAGGACTCCCACGGTTTCAGTATTCTAAAGATCACCTTTGCTCGGCTTGTGAACAAGGCAAAAGCACTCGTGCTCATTTACCTTCAAAGGTGGAACCACGACTCTCGGCATGTGCTTCATCTTCTTCACATGGATTTGTGTGGCCGATCCAAGCGATCAATGGCAAATGCTACATCTTAGTAATTGTTGATGACTATTCACGGCGGACTTGGGTCTAACTTTCTCTCTCTAATGGCTAACATGTATTTTGATCTCCCAAGACCACCCGAATCATCTAACACAATAATATTTGGATCCTAACAAGATAGAGGCACTGAATTTGTTAATCAAACTCTTCGTGAATTTTATGAGAAAGTGGGAATTCAGCATCAGACATCTATTGCACGTACACCAGAACAAAACGGAGTTGTTGAAAGATGAAACCGAACGTTAGTGGAAGCTG